>BSBM01000368.1:13030000-14230000 GCA_027924585.1 Larix kaempferi
AACTTTTAAGGGAATTCTCCAATTCCAAATAGACTTTACCCACTACTTTGGAGATATCATCACCTATACATCATAAATGGCTTCATATGCCTTCTTTGTTGTTATAATCCCATTAGCACCTTTCAAATTCCATACTAGTATATCCTCATCATCACTTAATCTAATACCTACTCTGTTCAAGACCATTACATAGTTATTCTAATCAGCAACCACATTATCAGATAATTCCAAACCACTTTCCAAATACCAATATGTATAAGAGTCATGTTGGTGCGTAGTGGAAAAACCTAAGGTTCAACACAAACTCACCAACAAGTCCCAATACACTAGCCCTTTCGACATCACCTACAAGCAGATGAAGTCTCACCAGAGGTATCTAGGGGGACTACAAAAACCAAGATTCTGCAGTGCTAAAAGGATATGAGTATTCATTTAACATATCTACCATTCATTCATCTATCACACATACACATGTAACTTACGTCTATGAACTATTAACTCATTCAAAAAATAAACAGAAACATAACATCCATGTGCACATCAAGAATAAAATTCATATTCACATTAAACACATCAACCACATGCTCAATACAAAGTCACTTGATTCATATTATCAGCATGAGTAGTCTTACATAACCTACACAGTGCGCAATAGATCTTTGTTACAGATCCAGAACTACCCAGAATTACTCAACACAACAATAACTACAACAATAGCCAAAACAGCTGCTAAGCAATCCAATAATAACTCAAGAACCATAGCACAAGCTAACCTATTAACCCAAAAACCCCTTACATATTTATACATTGCGACAAGGGTTCATTCCATTACAAAGTGGAAAAAAATTTCCAACTAACTTCTAACTAATTATTTCCTTTTGCATGCTTTGGTCCATTCACTGAGCTATCACATAGTCCATTTCTAGTGTGCTACTTCCAATACAAGTCCAAAGACTTGCTCCAACAGGACCCCAACACTCATTTGTTACTCCTCCTGAGCAACTTCAGCTACTATGCATACTTATTTGACCAAGATTTTTTGGTTCAGTAGTATGCATACTACTATATAACACCTTTTGAAGCAAAGTTCGGCCCCTCTAAATCATACTCACTAGCTTCCATATTAAAAAATTCCCAGCCATTATCTTCAGTAAGTTTCCTTAATCTCAATGTTGCGATTATTAAGATGGGCATAGTTGCAGCCATCATTGATCTCTGCTTGTTAGTTTTCTTTGTATACTATCAATCCTCCTTTTGGTGGTGCCATATCTCTCTACGTCATAGCTACCTCAGCTCTCAACTTATGATGACTCTGCTTCCTTTAACGTTATCCTTGCTTCATCACTCGACACTTATGGCTCACCCTTCAGCTCTCCATCTTTACAACATATATCCCACTTCACGGCATATACCCAAAAACAAAAAGGAAAATTGAACTTCTCAACCTTTAGGCCATCGCTTATTTTATAATGGCTTACCAAGTACCTTGACTGGTTTTGTCATGATTTTCCTTAGCCGCCTATTCAGACTTCCTAGATTTGATGTTGATTTAGTATCATTTCAAAATATTGGCCGCCAATTTTGCTTGATGGCCACATGTGTTCTCTGACGCACATCACTTCAGGCCTATTGTTTTGTTTCCTTTACTATCTCCATCATCTCCTGAAGTGTGTCTTTCGCAGTCACAACATGTTCCTTTGCTTGTGATTTCTGCTTTGTGATTCCCTCTACTATCTGCATGGTCAGAGGTCCCTTCAACTTATCCTTAGTGACCTGAGTTGGTTGCTTCACACCGGCTTATACTGCAACAAGTTCTTTTATCACCATGTACGCTTCATCCTGTAGAAGTTCCAGCTTCTACGCAATTTCATGTTGTTGATTCCTTAGATTATTGGATTCCATTAGCTTAATCCTATGCTCCACTAGTGAGGTCATATGCTTAGCTACTGGAAAAGTTCCCATTGTGTCCTTCAAATCCTGTGCCTTCGTCTATGCATCCTACACTTTTTGTTCTATCTCCTTCAACTCAACACTCTCAATGAGATGTGACCAAATTTGTGTGCTTTCTTCACACATTTGTGCCCACTTTTCTTCCAGAGTCTTGATGTTTGCAGCAACTGCACTAATATTTTGCTCCCTTTCATGTATTTCCTATGCTGGAGTACTTGGAATTGTCCTTGCATCCAAGTCCACGATCTTTGCACGAATATTTGAGTAACTTCACTTATTTTCATCACCTTTTCTTCCAGTGGAATGGCTAGCTCTAGTTTCCCCTTGGGAATTGTGTTGTATATTCTCTACACTACCTGCTACAACTTCCCCTTATACTTTGATGCCTCCTCTTTCTCTTTTGCATCTTATTATTCTCGTCCTCAAAAGTTCCCTTCGCTATAGTTTCTATATCCCATTATGTTGATGTCGCAGTTGTGCACAACTTAATTTCCTACATCACACCCATCTGTAATGTATGAAATACATATGTTGGCATCTATGATAAAGTAGCTTAATTGAACTCACTACTAGTGCACTCTTTTTCAATTCTGGTGTAGGGAAATCCAAAGCTCTCGATGTTATCTTCATACTTATAAACTCAGTTAATTCTGCTAATGGTTGCGAAGTCGTCTTCCTGAGCCATGAACTCTCGGTATGCTCTTCCTCTGATCTGCTTATTATTTTTTTTGTTTCTTCTAAAACTTGACGCGATGCAGCTAACTGCTCCTGCATGCTCGTCTACATCTCTTCCTGCTTATGCACTACTTTATCTAATACTTCCATTACTACTTCCCTGACTTGGTTTCCAATAATGTCCAAGTCATCTTCTGTTAGTGAGTGGACAGTGGGATCTTTATCGCTTTCATTTTTTTATTTTGATTGGAGGGACCTGCCCCAGTCTTCTCCTTCCTCTTTTCTCCTACTGTTGGTGTAGTTTCATGCATAGTGTCGCCTACACCATTTCCTTGTTTTGATTATTTTTCTTGATGGCGTTCTTGTTCTTCATCTTTCTCTCCATCTCACTCTTCTTCTAATTCTTCATTATGTTCTTCGTCTTGATTTTTTTACTACTTCTATTATTCATGTTCGGTGACTATGACTCTCCACTTTGCATCCCAATCATTCACAATATGGTTGACATCTTGCTCAGTTAGTCTATATAGTGTTGGTAACCACTCTGCTTTCGGATCCCTTCTTGCTTGGATATACACGTGCATTCCAACCTTAAAGTGTGTAATTCCCTTGTACATTTATACCACCTATGGATGGATGTGTTATTGACTTGATGATATACCAGATAGCATCATTATAAACAAATAATTTCACATTGTTATCAATTTGCCACAATTTATTTGTGGTATTCCATAAATTAGCATATTTGGTTGCTAAACATGGTTTATTCGTAGTATCCAAGAACTGTGAATCCTTTGTCTCCCTCCATGCAACCAAAGCAATCAATATCAAAATCCATGCATAATGGAATGGTTGAGGATTTTCTTGCGCCTCTCTGCAATCTTCCAGAAATTCATTCACTAAGAATGTTTCCCAATTTAGTTGTACGGTTGTTTCTCACTTCATTTCTACTACTATTATCCCTGCTATTAATTGGTCCTTGTGACTTTTTTTGAACATCTTGCAATCCAACAGTTGCATTGCAAACCTCACTACATCATCATTGATACTTTCAACATTTATCCCCCATTGTTCTCTATGTGTACCATATTTATCCTTCCTCTTCTCGACTAGCACTTTGTCTTGCTTCTTATTCTTGATCACTGCATCGGGTCCTCCCCCGATGTTGGCGACCCCATTATATAGACATTGAGTTTGTTGTTAATGGACACTGCCTTGTCCAACCACAAAATCCTCCATGTACACAGCTCAAAAGAATTTGTACACAGTTATTAATCTCTATACTGTGGAAAAAGTGTGGAATCTCCAACAAATTCAATATGCCTGTGCACTTCAACCCCATTTCCCATTATTGCGGCTCTACTGTAATAATTGGTGAATCTAGACTAGTCTTTGTGGTCAAATAGTTTGTGGGAGAAAGTCCTGGAAAGTGCTCCACGATGGTAATTTCATGTACATACTTCAAAATATTCACAGTCCCTAACATATTTCCCCATACCAACACCTCCTTTGGAATCGCAGGTGTTTCCAAGGGATACTTTGCTGCCTTCTGCGAATCTACCGGCTTTGCATCCATATTTCTTGAGGGTGTGTATGCCCTTGGAAAAATCGTTGGTGTGGGACCTGATGCCCCTTTTCATGCTCATGATCCTGATGTGCCTGCTACTGCTACATATTCGTTTCTCCCAACCGATGGCTGCTTGGTGCATGACTTCCTTTGAACTGATGTTTCTACCTTTGGTTCCATTCTTCTATAATTTACAAGCTACAACTTTTCTCTATTCCTCGTCTTTTCTATGCTTAATTGGGCTCTACTTGCTTTCATACTTATTCCCTTCACCCATCGCTTCACTATTGATTTTAATGCCCTCATCAAGATATCTTCACACCCATTACTGCATTCAATGCTAACCTAGATCTGTGTACCTTCTCTTGGATTTAGTCTAGATTTAGTCAGGATTTTCTAGCCTATCCAAATCCCACCGACAATCTTCTACATTTATTGTGCCACATCCTCGCCTTTTCACCATCACATCTACTTTTAATGCTCGTGGCCTGGCTTCCCTTATACACCTCTTTTTCTTCCTGCAGCATACTTCTCTCTCTCTCTCTCTCTCTCTATATATATATATATATATATATATATAACATTTTTCCTTCTTTCTTCGCAACACTCATTCTTTCTCTGCAACACACAATTTTTCTTTACACTTATTCTAACTATTGCGTGAAAGGACAGTTGTCCGTATACAGTTTCAATCAAATTCCATTAACAAATCTTCTAGAGGTTTCCCATTCAACTTCTCAAGATGAATGACCCCTGACTCTATGAAAAATTTCATAACATAAGGACCTAACTGTTATCAGACAATCCACTCAAGCAAACGCGAGCCGGATCTCCCTAGCTCAAGTAAGTCTAGAACAAATAGAACAGACTACCAATGCATTTCCTAGATCTACTTAAGGATTGAGTACTAGATGTCTTACCTTTTCACTCGTAATCCTTTCTCCTGAACATTGCTCCATGTCTCACGGTCGTCAGATCCAAGCTACAAGACCTTTCAAGACAAGAAACAAGAGAAACCAGTAAAAGACATCTATACAATAAGAGATCTAAGTAAACATTTAAGCAGGTAAACTACTCAATATCATTGCACACATGAACAACATTGTTGGAAAGCATTTGTATTACTGCAAATAGAGGAGTACATGATAGAGATATAGAACCACAACTAAAGCTTAACGCTATAGCCCTTCTCCGACAAAGCCGATTGCCATATCCTTCCAAGGAAGTATGAGTTATCCAATAGGTGAGTGGAGATCTTCTAAGAATGATTTCACCAGCATGTAGATAGCATAGTCTTCCTCCCTTTGGGATGGGAGTGAGCTTCATTTATATAGGACTAAATGGATAGGGTATGGATAGGATAGGTTGAGAGATGGTAGGAGAGGTTTAAGGGATCTCCCTAAAGGTTTAGGAACTGAGTGTCAACTCTTCCAAGAGGTCAAGGATAGGGTCCCAAGTAAGCAAGCTTCGAGATGGACCTCGAAGAAGCTATTTTTTCCACTTAACTGACTTCGTCGCACCCTGGAATGGAGCAAGGTGTGACATCGCATGTTGCTAGTGTGCAACCTGCGACGACCCTTCAAAACTGAGCACAATTGGGTACAAATCCTCCCAGGATGATTACTTAGTCTAAGTATCTTCAGGGGTGTATACACTGAATCTCATGATGAGTAGATTTTGGGTGTAACAGAATGCCCCCCAAAGCATGAAGCTGTTGAAGATAGACAGGTGAAGTTCTTTGATAGAAGTAATGGCAATAGACTCATCAGATGAAGGACACTGCTGCAGTACAATTGAATCTAAACTGACAATCTCATATGAAGTACAACATGGCTGTCGACCAATATATTGCAGATCCATGGTAGTAATGATCGACTGAACACAATCATGGCTACTACACAGAAGTGTAGATCCATGATGAGATGATAACACAGCCACGAGCAATACAAAAGTGGATCCGTGTGATATAACTCAATACAAACTCCATCGCAACCTGGGTAAAACATGACTCCCTAGGGTCTTCAAGCTAAACCCACAATGATATGATTCTATCCATGTGATTACAAATGTCTTGACATCGAACATGGTAGAAACCACTTGATTACCGGCCATTGATATAAACCGCTAATAAGTGCGAGGGAGATCACCATTGATGTCAATGATTCCCAAGGTATCACAGTACATATCATCAAGCGTGAATAAATGAGTTGATGTTGAATGCAAGATGAAATATTTCAATCAAGAGTCAATGATGTAAACTCATGATGAAAGTGAGGTAACCTGCCATTGAGGCATGTAGGGCCAAGGTACTTGACTGGTTTCTAGATTCAATCCTCGGATGATGTGTTGAAGTCGACAAGGATGAATCCGTCGAAGGAGGGCCATGATGAATCCCCCATCAATCGACACGAAACACGACAAAAATGTATAAGGTAGACCGGACGGTACAGTAACATGCAAGACTGACTCAGGGTAGACCAACATGATGGCGTGTGTACTGACTACAAATGATAAATGATAGACATATTGTTGAACATGGGCATGGCATGACTTAGCAGTATTGACAGGACGATTGTGACACAAATTCTCAAAGCGACTGATGAAGGAAGATTTTCTTTGAATGACTCAAAGGAGTAATGATACTCAGGAAATAAGTGAAACTCGAGGACAAACGGATGATCCAAGTGCTGTATGAAAATGCAGATGAGTGCCATGTTCAAGAACAACTACATACTGCCACTAATAAGGCATGTAACACAAACACTTTCCTTTTTCCCCATCATGAATGATGAGTGCCTCATGTGTTTTTTACGAGCTTGATGAGGGTAACCAGATGCTCGGTATAGCTCATCTCATAGATGAGTCCAATCCCAAATATTTTCCGAACCTAGGATAGGAGGGGTTCATCCCATGACAGGCCCTTCAATCTGAAAATTTTAACGATTCCATAGAAGGTAAACTCGGTCATCATTTCATGTTTAGAGAGTCTAAAAAGAACTAAAGAAGACTCCAACAGTCCTTTTTCGTAAAGTTAGCCTCATCACCCGAAAAAGGGTAAAACAACGCGGGAGAGGACTCTTCTAGTCATGATTGGCTAGAGTATAACTTTTTCGTAATTAGTGCTTCCTGGTCCGAAAAAGGGGTAAACTATCACCAAAAAGACGATCATTCAAATGTTTTTACAAGCGTGAAAGCATCAAGTTCACTTGACAATATTTTCCTATTTAGGGAGTCTGAAAAGAGATTAAAAGGACTCCATAGATAAATTTGTAATGGTTGATGACCGAGTACGACAAAGGAAAAGTAAATTCGGCACAGTTCCCTTTCCGTAAATAGTCTAGCAAGGCCGGTTAAAGTGATAAACCTATACTCGTTAGACACACCTTTTTACTCAAATTTTTAACGAGCACGATAACGGTATCAAAAGCACTCGGAATCTTTTTCATGTTTGAACTAGAGCACCAAAAAGTAAAAACTAAGCTCAAACCACTTTTCATGTTACAACCAAAGCATGAAAAAAGTGAAAAGTAAGCTCAACACCATCTTATTGTTTTTAACGAGCTCGAAGATAGGTTGGAAGAATGCTCATGATGTCTGCTTCATTTTTTAACGAGCTTGTAATAGAACATTAACTATGCTCAGGATAATTTTCATGGTTTAATGAGCTCGAAACCTAAAAAAGGAAACTATGCTCGAAAATGTTCCCAATGGTGAACTTTTCCCCAACATGGCATCCAAAGGTTGGTGTGTGACCCCAGCATGATTGCTGGAAGTAAGTGACTTAGCTCCAACATGGTGTGGAGAGGCGACCGAGTTGACTTCAACGTAACTTCTAGAGGTTGAAGACATGCCTCCAAGCTTCATTTTGTTTGCCTAATGCATAGGCGGGTGAAAAGAAGGTTCAGGTACTAAGTCTATGAGGAGACTCGTGATCCACATCGCAGTTGGCATTTGTTTTCGGATGCTAACTTCGACACATTCTTGACTAGTCTTCGTAGTTGATGCAACTTCGACAAGTTTTTGACGCAACAGGAATTCAACAACTTCGCACCTTCGACATGTTCAGCGACCTCACAGTATGCAACATCAGCATACAACGTCGACATATGACCAGCGAGTGTCGAACCTCGACATATTGTCTTTCTGTCTTCCAGTCAACTGTAACAGTTGAACAATTGAACTGCTCTAACTTCTTCTTTGTAACTAAACGTAACGGATAGGCACCCAAGCATCTCAGATTTCTTTATAAGCATGTAAACTATTGTAATATACATCAGATCGGAGCTAATTGGATTTAATCAGATCTTCATCTTGATCAATCTAGAACAATTCACATTCCTGCATATTGTCTATGTGTACTTGTGTTATCTATATTGCGTAACCCTGTCTTTCTCTTTTTGTTTATTAAGATTCTGCCATAACAGAGCCGACTCATTCAGTCAAACTGTTTTCCCCCTTGTGCTTCTTGGACACGATACGGATCATTGGTATCAAAGCATACTCAGTTTTATTGCTTAAGTTCTGTGTATACACTTCTCTCGAAGTTACCTGACTTATGTTGGTTCAAACTCGCTTGCAATCTCAACAATCCAAACAGACCCGATCTCTAGATATGACAGAAGAAACAGATGATAGACATGCAGTCGACGAGACAACACAGCTTATTGAGAAAGCTCTGGGCCGACAACGAACTAAAATGTTTTCCCAGTTCAATGATATTTTCTTGCAATTTTCCTCGACATCTGGAGGATCCTCGACGAAAACTCACTCCGAAAAAATAAGCCCCTTCAAAGTACAAATGAATCTCAACATACTGAATCTTGAAGGAAATATTGATGCAGAATCCGTCGATAATTGGGTGCAACAATTGGAATCCTATTATGCGTAAATCAACTCTTCAAAGCTAAAAAAGTCACCATTGCGTCCTTAAAAATGTCAACCTCTGTGCACTGCTGGTGGGAGAAACTCTTGACAAAGATGGAGAAAAATGGAGACCCCATTGACACAAGGGATAAATTCGTCGAACACATCCGGAAGGAATTTTACCCGTCGAAATACCTCGAGCAACAGTATAAGAAGTAGCAGCAGCTAAGGCAATGGAAAGACCAATCAATACAGAGTTACACTGACGAGTTCTACCGACTCATGGCACGACTTAGCATCCAAGAGGAAGAGAAATTACTTGTTCTGAAATACACTAGTGGATTATCTTAGTACATCCAGCAGGAGATGGAATTTTTGACTGTCAATATGCTTGCAGATGCTTTCCACTACGCCAACAAACTGGAAACCAAGCAGAAAGGAAAACCACGTTTCGTGACAAAGCTGACATCAGGAAGACCACCCGATAAAAGGACATCTGTCGACTATGACAAGTCAAGATCTTCTCAGCCGACACCGCCAAAACTTAATGATGGTAAGAAGCCTTTTCATAAAAAGGAACGTAGCAAACAATCACCGACCGAAAAATGGTGTGATTACCACCACTCATATTGGCATGATACGTCTGAATGCAAAGCTCAGAAGACATTTTTGGAAAAAGTGTCGACCTCCAACGTGTTCGACAAGACGGTGGAAGAATCTGATCCAGATGTAACGACCCTTTTGACCTCGACAACTCAAGCAGCCTCGAATATTGTCGACGAGGAGGAGCGAGAGCGCCTGTTCCATACATGGATATGGGTCCATAGAAACCCATTGCATCTGATTGTGGACAACGAGAGACAAAAGAACTTCGTTTCTGATGAACTGGTGAAGAAATTGGGTCTTGTCACCACTCCACATCCTCAACCTTACAACATCGGTTGGATGAAGGATGGACAAGAACTACGGATCACTCAACAATGCAAAATCACCTACTTCATAAAACCTTTTGAAGATGAAGTACTCTGTGATGTGGCACCACTCTCCGTAGCCGACGCCCTGTTTGGGAAACCTTACCTCTGGGATAGACATGGAAGTTATCAGTCACGGCCTCAGAAGGTTATTATCAGAATCCAAAATCTATGGTTCAGCATACCAGAGCATCAACCTACACCAACGGTTGCACTGATATCTACCAAACATACAAAGAAGCTCATCAATCATGCTCAGAAATTTGCATTAATCATGATCAAGACGCAACATTCTAAGAATACTACAACAATGAGTCGAGTCACCAACCAATGCAACTCTTGACAGAAGCAACAAGTCGATCATATTCTCGATGAGTACCAAAACCTCTTTCAAGCTCCAAACGGAGTACCTTAGCATTGCCAGGTAAAACACTCCATTAAACTTGTTCCTGGTTCTTCTTTGCCTAACGCATCTATTTATAGAAGATCCATTCTCGAAAATGAAGAGATTCGCAGACAAATCCAAGAGTTAATCGACAAAGGTCATATCCGACCCAACTCCTCTCCTTGTGGAAGTCCAGTCGTCCTAGTTCCAAAGAAAGACGGGACTTGGCACATGTGCATCAACTACAGAGATCTCAAAAAAATATTGGTGAAGAATCGGTACCCTCTGCTACAGATAGACGAGCTTATCGACTGTCTGAAAGGTGCTAAATTCTTTACTAAACTCAACCTTAAGTCGGGATACCATCAGATACCAATTGAGCCCTCAGATGTGTGGAAAACTGCTTTCAAGACCAAGGAAGGATTGTTTTAATGGTTAGTCATGCCTTTCGGTTTAACCAATGCACCTGTGACCTTCATGCGACATATGGATAGCCTTCTCTGACCTTTCATCGGCAAATGGGTTATTGTCTATCTCGATGACATATTGATTTTCAGTCGATCATGGGAAGAACATGTCGGACATCTTAGACAAATCCTCAACACTCTCCAACAACATCAGCTCTATTTGAACATGGACAAGTGCTCTTTTGCGATGACCAGCATCAAATATTTGGGGTATGTAATTGACTCTGCAGGCATTCACATCGATCCAGACAAAGTGCAGATCCTCAAAGATTGGCCCATTCCTAGAAGCCTTCAAGAACTAAGAATTTTTCTTGGTTTGGCGAATTTCTATCGACGATTCATACTTTGCTTCAGTCACATAGCCTGGCCCTTGAATCAGTTGACGAAGGGAAATGGGAAAACTGTCTTTCAATGGACAGAAATTCATAAAGCAGCTTTTGAAAAGCTCAAACACAGGCTCTGCAATGCACCAGTACTTGTGTTACCTGATTTACATCATCCCTTTTGTAGTGCCCCTAGACTACTGTAGACATTGAGAGCACCTGTTGAGTGACCCAACCAATTGAAACATTAATAAAATAAATCCTTGATTTTATTTTGAGTATGTGTATCTGAACAGTTGGTGTAAATGAATGATTACGATTGATTGATATATGTGCATTTGGGTAGTTATTGTGAATGGACGATTTCATGTTGTTTAACGATTAACTTTGATATGAAAACTGTACATATGAATGATGCTTAACGACTAGCTGTGCAATTGATTATGTGATTAGAGAATGAGTAATGATTGAGTAAATTATAAATGCTTAATGAAGCAGCAGATTTATAAGTCAAATTGTGACTATTGAGGACAGTGCTACTAATTTACGTTTGTGAGAAATGTGTGTAGCAACAGGTGAAATGGTTCACCAACGAACACACAAAGGAATATGAAGGGTCGTAGAGTACGGGTAAATCACACACAGGGAGAGCGACGACGATGTCGACTTCCGACAGAATACCACGCTTGAGCAGATAAGCACTGATCCGCTTGCTCAAGAGGAAAGCGTGAGGGCGTACGAGGTGGGCCACGACGGAGCTGGTCACGTACGAGTTGGGGGGCGCGCAGTGAGAACGGACTCACTCCTCAGTGCCATTAGTCCCTAATAGCGTGTAGACAAAGGATGGAAGGTAACGGCTCCTGAAATCCCTACATGAAGTTCCCGCAAGTCAAAACGGAAGGATAACGGCAGAAGGGCCCGACGGTGCGATACCCTGCCGAGAACAGAAAGAGTGAATGCAAGGACCCAACGATGTGGTGCCTTTCTGAGGAATGGAAACTATGGATGACTGGACTCGACAGAGTGGTGCCATGTCAGGGAAATTAAATTAAGGAACAAGGAATCCCAACGGCGCGACACCGGGTCCCTAGTAAACGTTGATTGCTAAACTTAACTGCGTTGAAACATATAATTTTGCACCTAGAACTTTACTTAGAAATGCATTTGAGTACTTTAGGCTTTTGCACATAAATGATTACTTTGGCATTTAAATAATATTAAGTGTTATTTAGGCATTGCACATGAAAGGATATTCCTGATTACTTAAAAATATTATAAATATTTATTTAGGAGCAAAATGGAATCCTAGGCATGGACACCTAGTCAACTCCACCTACACCACAAATCTAGGAATTAAGTGAAATATCTAGGGGACAAACATGAGCAAACTTAGGGATGTTGGTGCATCTCATAGAGAAACTGACACTTGGATGGGTGAGTTGTTTTTGATTAAAGAATTAATTAAATAATTATTTATGCATGAAGCGACATGTGTCGCAGGGGATTTTCCTTTAAAAGGGAGACTTTGGGGATGGGTAAAGGACCCAGACCCTGGATGACTATCGTAATATTGAGTTACCTCATGACTTGCTGCTATTAAGGGTTTGGCTGGAAATCTTGGTGGAGGGGAATCCCAAACTGGGTTTCTTGATTTTTTTGTGTGTGAGCTCTACGACCCAAAGCTCGGGGGAGGCCATGCGACTGAAAGCATGAGCCTATGGTTGGGTGGCGAAGCTAACGGTTTCTTCGCCAATGGTTAAACGAGCTTTGCTGGAGGGATCCTATGGAAGATGAAGGAGACAATGGACCAGCTAGATCGGGTTGACAGGTTAAGGTTTTGCTTATTTTTGTTAAGTTATTCACGCTTTTTATTTTATTTTTCCAATAACTATGATGGCTAATTTGTTTGTATGAAGTTGTTAAAGTTTCAGATTCAGTTCAAGGGGACCCTAAAGGAGGGGTCCTACACCTTTGAGATTGAGACGGACGCATCGGACTATGCCCTGGGCACAGTGATCACTCAGTTTGGTCACCCAATCGCTTTTCATTCCAAGACTTTTAATGACACGGTTAAAAGATACTCGACATACGAAAAAGAACTGTATGCCATTGTGCAAGCTCTCAAGCAATGGAAGCATTACATCCTTGGAAAGTAAACGATCATTCTTACTGATCACAAGCGTCTACAGTTTTCTCCGACACAATCCAAGTTGCAAACAAACCAACAACTCAAGTGGATTAATTACCTACAACAATTTCAGTTGGTGATTAAGTATCGAAAAGGAAAGGCTAACGCCGTTGCAGATTGCCTCAGTCGACCACCCATTACTCTCCTCTTGACAGTGACGAGTATGCAGGGTTACGACACAACCACTTGGCAACAGTTGTACGAGGACGACAACGACTTCTCCGAAGTGTACCACCAGTTACATACTAACAAGCCGTCAACCTCATACTTCGAATAATTCCTGAAAGACACCTTGCTATATAAGCTTGGATAGCTTTGTGTACCGACCAGTGAGCAACGACAGTAGCTCATTTGGGACGCACACTACAGCAAGACCGCAGGACACTTTGGAGTAGAAAAGACACTTGCTATTCTGCAGAAGTATTTCTTTTGGCCTACACTTAAATCTGACGTCAACAAGTACATTCGAGACTCGACTCAAAGGGAAAGGAGTTGTTTCATTTTTTAACGAGCGTGACCCAAGATTAGAACTCTGCTCGCAAGACCCTATTTCATTTTTTAACGAGCTTGACATAGAAATGGAACTATGCTCATAGGTTAAGGCCCATTGATGGGTTCCTTGCCAGCACGATGCCCAGAGGTTGGTAAATTCCCCCAGCATGATTGTTGGCAGCTTAACATGGTGGTGTTCCCTCAACATGATTGTTGACGGTATGACATGTGGCATGCCCCCCAAGCTTCATTTCGTCTAAAAATGCTACTTGCTAACCCAAATACCAACCTGGCTACTAATATGAAAAAGTTCACCAAGGGGGGGAAAATGAGAATCAGAAGAAATGAAGGTTCAAGTTCTAACTCTAGAGAGAGAATCGAACCAAAGGGAGGGAGATCTATTTCATTTTTACACAAGCTTGAAATAGACAATAACTATGCTTGAGGGGGGCCATCTTATTTTTTAACGAGCTTGAAATGGAATAAAACTATGCTCGAGTGGATGATTTCATTTTTATGCAAGCTTGAAACCAAAGGTAAACTATGCTTAAAGGGGTCTATTTCATTTTTGAACTAGCTCGAGATAGAATAAAATTGTGCTTTAATGGATTGGTTTCATTTTTATGCAAGCTTAAAACCAAAGGTAAACTATGCTAGAGTGGTTGGTTTCATTTTTTAACGATCTTGAAACATAACATAAACCGTGCTCATGCCCCCCATCCTCAGGGGGAAGAAACCACTAAAACATGTGGAACATTCAGGGAAGTATGGTGACTAGGATTCATATGATGAGTGGGTGTCACGAAGGAAAGCTGATCAATGGTCACAATATTCCCATGATGAGGAAAATAGATCACTCGAAAGAGCGTGGACACTACAGCTTTCATAGCATAGACATAATCATGTCCAAAGAGTAGATTGAAATCTAAAGGACCTTGGACAACCATGACATCAACATAAACAGTTTTACCTCTCAACGTGACAGGTAACTGCGGGAGAATCCCTAAAGGTCCAGTAGGCCTTCTATTAAAAGCCAAAATCTGGTCAGTTACTGGCACAAGCTAAGGTGAACCTATAGCTTGCCAAGCAGTTGAGGATAAAATACTAACAGAATCTCCCTCATCAACTATCGTACGAAAGATTTCTTTATCGAAAACTCCTACAGATATTTGAAAAGGAACACTCGAAGGAAAACGAAATTCTGTTAGACCATTCCAATCAAAGGAAATGACCTCAGTACTTGGGGTGTCCTATAAGAATGGACAGGGTCTCCCCTTGCCTAAGACATTCTGAACTGACTAGGAAAACATTAGCGGTTTCCAATTCACTCTCACTTGGAAGATAAGAATGAGACGAAGATTGTGTCATGGTGACTGCTTCAGTCTGGAATTTCTCCAATGAAAGAGCGGGATTGAGTGGAGATGACAGCGACTTGATCACTTCACTCTTGGAAGGAAGAGTGGGATTGATTACAGATGAAACTGAATCGATCACTTGGTCAACCAGCAGGGGGTCGAGGGACAACTTACTAACACTTGTTGGAAGCACCTATTGAGAACTTGTAATATCTTCCAACCACCGTGAAGCTTCATCCATGTTTGGACAAAGGTAAGTATGATGCATGCCCTTGCATAGCCAACAAGGGTCTATGGCTCTACCCTTCCAACCCTTCACCAATGGGTCACTGGTTGAGGGAGTGTCATCAACATGATGGCCAGAGGTTGACGATACAATCAGTTTGGGGTTTTTAGACCGCACTTCTGACACACAGGGAATACCAAGACAATTCTTGAGAAGGTGATCACCCTTGCAAAGTTTGCAGGGGAACTTGGGCTTATGAGACATTCTCATAGAATGAGTTCCATCAGAGGCAGATGGTTGATGCTTGGTCTCTTTCTTATCCTTCTCCTTCTTAATCTTCCTTTTATTTTTCTTCTTCTTCTCTACCTTCTTACTAACATCAGATTTTTCAATAGGAGAAGAGGAAGAGACAGAATCCAATTCATCTTTCGACGGAGAAGGAGAAGGGTCACCATGAGATTGATGCTCATGTGGTAAAGGACCTAGGTTTGACACAATTGGTGCACTTGGTGTAACTGGATTGGAGAATAGCCATACTGGTAATCCTATCGTAAATCTAGGAAGACTCAACGTAGCCATAAAGGGAGGACCAACAGTTCCACAAGGGGGAATAACAAATGGCATACCCTAGAAAGGGGTTTCCTGGTTGGTAGTCCCGGAAGAGTATTCCATATCTAAGCTTCCTAAGAGTCTCTAAAGTACCACACAAATCAAACACTACTTAACTCTAAAAGCAACAAGAAAACTGTGTGAATAGGAGTGAATTCAAAGTCTGGAACCTCAAAGGATTATCAAGGCATCGCAAACTGCTATATACTGCAGGGTCCAACAATATGACGCGACAAGGAGGATTGGGATTGTACCCTTGTCTGCATACCTGATTACCTGGACAGTACGTGCGTGCTAATATCCCCGAGTGCTGTTCTCGGTGTATTGCTTTTCCAAGACGGCCAAATGGTTAACTCGGATGGTTTTAGGAATCCTAAGGGTGTCTCCCGATATACGCAAGGTATGTGGGAGCTCAAATCCGTAGTGGTGCTATCTAATGCACAATCATTCGGCAAGAGACCTTCTGATATATTACTGAGTACATGATACACCCTTCGATATATGCCAAGTACGGATTATGGTACTTGGTGGGTACGTGAAGGAGCTCGATATACTGATAAGTATGTGGAAGAATACAATACCCCCGAGATATAGTGCTGGCAAATAACGATAGCTGCCACACTTAACGACGCCGGAACACGTCTCTAACTTACACACAAGTTGCTAAAAATTTTACCTAGTTCTACCATTAATTTTATCTTGGACAGTTAGGTGAATGCATGAGGTGAGTACATAATCGGAAGCATAATGCAAGCCCTAGCTACATGCATGAAATATTCTTTCCTTTCAATGAATTCTAGCTATGGGAAGGAGAAAGATTTTTCCAATAGTATTGCCAAAACAAACTCAATGCAACACAATCCCAATTCAAGCAAAACTTGACAATGAAAATATTCTTTTTCTTTTTCAACGAAACACAAAAAATCACAACACTACTATCCAAATCAAAGCATTTTTCCTTTTCTTTTTCTTTTCAAATCAAAACGATACTAGGTAATGAAAAGAGAGGATTGTGAAATGGAATATGCAAGTTTTTCAATTTCACTTTCAATGGTCTAAAAGCAACAGAAATTAAAAATGCATCTATCTTTCCTTAGCATGGAATCAATTTTGCAAAAATCGAAGCATACTTTGAGCCTTTCAAGAAAATGAACGATTCATAATTCGAGAAAAACACAATAGATCATACATTCATTCAATTTTTCCAAAACATAAACGAGAATTTTCCAATGCACAACAATTTTCTTCAATAATGTTCAAGAAATGATGGGAAAGAAGCACTTCTTAACTTTTCAATGGATGCATCAAAGAATAAACTTGATAACAACTGAGCTTTTAGATCTAAATGACTGAAAAGAAAACACTACTTGTAGCACTCAACACACTCAATAAAAGACAAGCACTCAACTAAGCTAAAAAACACACTTAACTCAAAATCAAGCAGCAGCAAGAAGACTAAGCAAGCAAAGCTCAAAACAAATGTAAATGAGGTCTGGAAGCTGATCTAATGTAATGATCAGATCAGGGATGGAAGGGAATGCAAGGGTGAGCGGATGAAGGTGGAGGAGACAAGAGTATCCACCACTACCGATCTTCAAACTTGTCCAAAATGGAACCCAAAATCAATCCAAACAGAACCAAACACTCAAAACACAAATCATAGGTGGGATCCCTGGCTGGATCTTGCAGCACAGAGAGAGTTCATACAGCAAACCAAATTCCAGACTGTCAAATAGAGAAGAGATGCCTCTATGTCAAAATTTGACAAATCGGCACACTATGTGTTTGTACACAGTGTGACGTCGCAGTTTGCTTACACGGGAAGTGCGACGATGTCGCAGTTTTCCAATGCAAGGGATGTGACGAGTAACTAACAGGTAAAGAACATAGGCCATAAATGACACAGTGTCACTCTATTCCCACTACCCAGGTGCGACAAGTGAAGTCTAGATTCAAAAATGAATCAGATCTCTCAGCAATGAACCATGGAATGGTTTGGGAATGAGTTGTATAAACTCAGAGGAAGTAGATCAGAGTCTTCAATACGAAGATTTGATACTGAAATCAACCCCAAGAAGTAAATGGCAAAAAAATAAAAGGCTTGTGTCAAGCAATCAACTGAAAATGACTCTCAAACTAACAACTATTGACCAAACTCTATATACTCCCCAGTATGGTCGCCAGATTTGTTATCGGACAATCCACTCGAGTGAATGCGAGTCGGATATCCCTAGTTCAAAGTGAGTCTAGAACAAATAGAACAGACTACCAATGCATTTCCTAGATCTACTTAAGGATCGAGAACTAGATGTCTTACCTTTTCACTACGCAATCCTTTCTCCTGAAAGTTGCTCCATGTCTCACGGTCGTCAGATCCAAGCTACAAGACCTGTCAAGACAAGAAACAAGAGAAACCAGTAAAAGACATCTATACAATAAGAGATCTAAGTAAATAGTTAAGCAAGTAAACTACTCAATATCATTGCACACACAAACAACATTGGTGGAAAGCATTTGTATTACTGCAAATAGAGGAGTACATGATAGAGATATAGAACCACAACCAAGGCTTAACGCTATAGCCCTTCTCCAACAAAGCCAATTTCCATATCCTTCCAAGGAAGTATGAGTTCTCCAATAGGTAAGTGGAGATGTTCTAAGAATGATTTCACCAACATGTAGATAGCATAGTCTTCCTCCCTTTGGGATGGGAGTGAGCTTCATTTATATAGGACTAAATGGATAGGGTATGGATAGGATAGGTTGAGAGATGGTAGGAGAGGTTTAAGGGATCCCCCCAAAGGTTTAGGAACTGAGTGCCAGCTCTTCCAAGAGTTCAGGGATAGGGTCCCAAGCCATCCAGCTTCGAGATGGACCTCGAAGAAGCTATTTTTGCCACTTAATTGACTTCGTCACACCCTGTAATGGAGCAAGGTGCGACGTCGCATGTTGCTAGTGTGCAACCTGCGACAACCCTTCAAAACTGAGCACAATTGGGTACACAAATCCTCCCAGGATGATTACTTAGTCCAAGTATCTTCAAGGGTGTATACATTGAATCTCATGATGAGTAGATTCTAAACTTACATGGATGCTTCATGAACTTGTTGTTGTACAACAAAACCAAGTCTCTAATCTTGAAATGCTTATGCTTGATATGTATGTCGTGCCATGCCTTCTCGTACGCTTTCTGGACTTACTAATGAAATAATTTGACAAACATGTCTTCTTCCAACTCCATTAGTTTTGTCAGTATTCTTTCCATTACGACATTATTCGTGAGCTCTGTGAGCACAGCAATGCGCAGACTCAGAAAAATGAACTCCATAGGAGGGACTACCTCTTGCACATACAGTAAAATAAATGGTGTTTGTCCTATCGTCTTCTTAGATGTTGTCTTATACACCCATAAGACATTAGGAATCCTCAAATCCCAGTCAGCTTGATTCATGTTGCAAATCTTTGTAAACATTGATTCTCCAGAATTTTATTGAATGCATCAATTGTTCCTTTTGCTTGAGGATGATAGGGGATGCTCTTCTGATGGTAGATCTGGAACTCTTCGGTCAAAGTAGAAATTTTCTTATTCAAAAAATGGGTCCCTTGATCACTCGTTAGTATTCTTAGACAACCAAACCTTGTCACAACATTCTCAAACATAAATCACGTAACTATCTGTGCGCTGCAATCCTTCACCGGTTCTACTTCTTCCTAGCTGGTTAAGTAATCTGTCACAGTAATGATGTATCTTTCTCCCAACAACTTCATAGGTGGATTAATTGACCCAAGAAATTCCACCGCCCATTTATCAAATGTCTATAGTGTGACTTTTGGCATCAAGGGCATCTTGTCCCTCCTTGATGACTTTCCAACTCGCTGGAAGACATCACACTCTTGACATAATTCCTTAGCATCATTGTGCAGAGTAGGACGTAAAAGTCTTTCTTGTAGAATCTTCTACGCAGTCGCTTTCCCAATGTCTCCCACAACTCCTTCATGGACCTCTTTTAGTATCACATGCCTTTCATATTCTAAGACACATTGCCATAGAATCATGTTTGTGCCTAACATGTACAAATTTCATGGTATCAACTGGCAGTCTACTGCCTTTACCACTAGCTTCTTCTTATGCACAACCATGTAGCCGGGTGGGGATACTCGAGTACTCAATAATTACATAATCTATGCAAATTAGTCATCAACCATCCAAACTGCAAATAGGTGTGCATTTGGAAGACTGTCATCTATGTTTCATGCATCCTCTCCAGCTTCTATGTGTGATAAATGGTCAGGTCCTAAGTTCAACTTCCATGTTTTCACTACAGCTTCAAAATCATATTCTTGAAATAATAGTAACCATCTGCATATATTCCCCACAACATTGGCTTGTTGACCATTTATCGTAGTGCAGAACGATTAGTGTACATCTTAAAATGCAATCGCAACAAATAGTGACTAAACTTTTGTAGCACATATACTATTTCCAATCCCTCACTCTCTATAGTGGTATAATTATTTTCTATAGTCAACAGCTTCTTGCTTGCAAATGCAATGGGGTGATCTAAGTCTCCTTCCCCTAGCTGTGCTAGAACTACACCCAACACTATTGATGACGCATCCACATGAACATGAAATTGCTTCTTCCAATTTGGGAATACCAGGAGTGGTGTAGTCACCAAATTCTGCTTCAAGATACCCAAACTCTACTGATACTCCTCGCTCCATTAAAACTTGGCATCCTTCTTCAACATATTTTCCAGTAGGGCTGTAATCTGCGCATACCCCTTAATAAAAAATTTGTAGTATCCTATGTGCCCCAGTGCAGCGCACAACTATCGCACTAAAGTATGTGGTGGTAAGTCCACAATGGATGCAATCTTTTCTAGATCCAACAACAGTCCTTTTTTTCATATTACATGACCCGATAAGATACCAAATGGCGCACAAGAAATGCACTTTTTCAGGTGTAACGATATATGGAATTGTCTGCATCTATCCAACATCAAACACATAAATTCAATGTGATTCTTCTATAGACTGAATACTATCCAAACATCCAGATACACTTCTAAAAACTTATGAATGAACTATTTGAAAAATGTGACAACCACTATGGATAATATTGTTGGTGCATTCTTCAGTCTAATTGGAATCATTGTATATTGATAACATCCCCATTATGTCACAAAAGTTATCTTATGTCTATCTTCTGGGGCTATCTTGATCTTATGGTACTCAGAAAACCCATAAGTAAACAAGTAGGCTTCCTGGCCTCCTATGTTCTCCAACACTTCGTTTGTGAATGGTGTATGAAATGGATCATGCAGAAACGCATCATTCAATTTGTGCATATCCACGCAAATTTGTATTTCTCATGTATTCTTATCTTGGACCACCATCGGTCTGATCCATTCTAATTCTGCAATAGGTTCTATGATTCCTGCTTCCATCATCCTATTTATCTTAGCCTTGAATTTCTGCTTGTATATATATTCAATTGGTATGGACTTTTCCTCAATGGTTTAGCATCTGGTTTCAACGGCATCTTCATTTCTCCTAGTTCACCAGCAATTCCCTTCATCTCTAAAAACTTAGTGGGAAAAAAATCCTGATATTCACAAAGTAAATCAACAATCTTTTCAATTGTTTCATCATCCCAATAGTTCCCAATATATGCAAATTACTTTGGATTCTCCTCTGTGCCAATATTTACTTTACGGGTCTTTAATGGTTGCTTGTAACTATTAGATCCCATATCAGGTACTACTGCATGCTCTCCCTCAGTCTCTAGTATTTTCACATTCCTAGGATTATCCTCCTCCTAGTCTTCTTCAACCACTTTATAACACTTCAAAATCTCCTCAATCATCGCAAATGATCCATGTGCACTACATGTGGGTATATCTCTTGTAATATCTTTGGGTGCAAAAATATTATCCTTGATAGTCTGCATTTTTGCATCTACCGAAGGGATCTCATCTTCAAAGCTAAATGTTAATTTAAAATTTTGTGTCATCTCCTCCCAATCTATTGTGCCTCAGTGCAATTCCAGCTCTATATACCAATTATTCAGAATGGTCTCAAACATGTTCACAGATAGACGTGTCCATTCCTACTTCAGCAATGCACTCCATGTTGTGATACGTTGTGCAACATGGTCTAGTGGACATCTCAACTCCACATATTTCTGTGTGGTATACTTAGCACCAAATCTGACCTACAGTAGCCTTTTGCATTACTTCCAATCATTCATTTTTTCCTTGTGAGCATCCTACCATCTTGTAGGGTTCGCTTTCAACGCAACGTCTAATGCTAATAGCCTTTGTTGTTCTGGTATCTTCACTTCAAATCTTGTTACATAAGAACCTACATCTATTCGACAATCGTACTTTGGGGGATCGCATACCTCTGTTCCAATACAACGCAATGAGCATGTGATGCACAAACAAGTTCTCATATGTACTTCATGCATCCATTGCTGCTAATTTTCAAAGTCTTCTTCAGAGTTTGATGCACAAGAGTTGATACTGTGCCAGCTAAGCATCACATTAGCAATAGGATTCACATAGTCTTCCATTATTCCAGTCATGTTATATAGATTTTCTAGCTCTCCATTTTTTACCAGTTCCACATACCTTCTCCCTTCCATTGGGTCCAATGGCACAGTGACCCTTAGATTGTCCCCCTCAAAAATAATTTGAATCTTATTTAAATCAATAATGGTATGATTAGCAAAATCTCATCCAAGTTCCAATAATGCAAGATATGCTTTTCTATCATCTACAATCTCAATAACCTCAAAGTTGGTTATACTACGCACCCCATCTACATCAACAGGTACACTAGTCAATATTCCGATTGGAATAATTATGTGCTAGCTATCTAGTCTCAACTGAACGTTTGACCAAATAAGCTTTGGCCTACCCATCATTTCCATGTTTTTTTCGGAAAAACATTTACATCAAAACCCAAATCCAGAATGATATAGTCCATGTCATAATCCCCTATCTGCACACTCGGGTGGAACTCCCTATTTGTCCTCCTATTGTGCTGCACCTGGTTAATTGCAACTAGCTCTTTCCTCTCTTGTGTGCAGTGGTCGATCATCTAGCATAGTATACCCAAGGCATATTCATCATTTATCAATTCTAAATAACTTTTCAAGAAAATTTTCAAAGTTCTTAACTTGTCATATGGACACTCTGGTACTGAGTAGTCATATACTGGAGGTATTTCATATATAGGTGGTCTATAATATACTTGTCGCAACGATGATGCTCCCACGTCTGGTATTAATAGCTCTTTCCTTTCTTGTTGATATGTGTCCTTCCTCTAAGGATCAAACATTGGTATTTTTCCTACAACTCTCCTCACCCATTTTTTGGTGCATAATTCTTGCTCTATCGCATCAACTCATGTCCTTGCTCCTCCGCGCATAATGGTTGTTATCCTTGGTTGGTCATCTTGCTCTTATGCTACAATCATGTGCATATTTTGATTTTGGTTCTAATTTCGAATTTGGTTTTGGTTCTGGCTTGGGTTTTGGTTTTGGTTTTGGTTCTGGTTATGGTTGGAATTTTGATTCTGATTTCTCCTCTCCTACCATTTTGCAACCAAAATTCATTAAAGAAAATTTCAACATAAAATGGGCCTCCTAAGGAAAATGCCACACCAAATCCATATATGCCATATCACACTACCATGTAAACTAAAATGATCTTAAATTATACAATTAAAATAATAAAAAAATTATTATTATATAATATAATATAATATATTATATATTTTTAATGTTTAGTTATATTATAATATATATATATATATATATATATATATGATTTTTAATCATAGTTTGTTAGGTTAGTTTATTATATGATACAATATAATACATTATATTATATATTTTTACATTTTATTAATTTAATTATATTATATATTTTTATTTTTATTCTATGGGTTAGTTAATTGTATGGTACTATATAATATATTTTATGTTTTAGTTATAGCTTATTAGGTTAGTTTATTATATGGTACTATATAATATATTATATTTTTATTTTTATTTTTTAGTTATATTATATTGTATATTTTTACTTTTCGGTTATATTATATTATATATTTTTATTTTGTTAGGATCTATAATATATATATATGTTGTTTATTAAGAGTTAGTATATATTATTATATACTCAAATTAAATAATTAAAAATTGCTATGTAATACTAAAGTGTTTAGTCATACATGCACCTCTTTTAAATTTTAAAGGATTTTGATTAGATTACACATTATGACATGGATTTTCTTCAGGTTCATTTTAAGTTGAAATTTCGTCTAATGGGGCAATCCTCTGTTGTATGATCTAACTGTCTGCAATATATGCATGTTGTACACAAGTTCTAGTAGTCCCACGCAAAATGTCCTTGTTGACCACAGTTGTAGTAGATGATTGGCCCTCTACCTCTACCAAATGCTTCTCTGCCTCGACCTATGAATCCTCCAAGTCCACCTTGATTGTAGTCCCTCAAAGCATTGTTTTCTTGTGTTGTTGCTTCTATTCCAACTTCCCTTGGACCCTATATGCATATGAAGTGCGGTCTCTCATGAGGTCTAGTGTGCAACAATATTTATCATCGTGTTCTACTAATTTACAAAAATTACAAAATAGACTTCTTGGGGTACTTACATATTTCTATAGCAATCGACATGTATTAGGGGGTGATTCCCTCTACATATATCACACCATACCCCTCTAGCTGGGGGTAACGGATTCGGGGCTCCCATTTCCAAATAATCTCTATATGTTGGGAATTCATTCCTATGGTGTCCTTCCTTTATGTAGGTTGTACACTATATTTCTCTGCACTTCTCCTTTCCTTTGGCAATCTCCTGCAATTGAATTGTTGGTGTCGCTAGCTGTGACTAAACTTGATCCATCCATGTGTTGTTCTCTCCTACTAGGGACACTTCCAACTTCAGGGCAAGTTCTAGCACATCTAACTCTGATGTAATTTTTTGTTTCGTCAATGGACAACATATATGTGGCAACATGCCCACAATGAACCACTCCTTATGTTGATCCTTTTGAATATGGAATGTTAGTTTATCCATCAGGAGTTTGAACCTCTGGTCAAAGTCCCAAACTGATTCATTTGATAACTGTCTAATATCCTTTAGTTCAGTAATACACCGTGAATCGGATTTTGGTTTCTTAAATTCATTTATTGAAGCTTGTTCGATACCATACAACGTGCTATTTGGTACAATGTTCTAATACTTCATGTACTAATTCAATGCATGATATTTGAAAGTGGTTACCAACTAAAAAATCTTTGTAGCATCATCTTGGACTTGTCTTGCTTTCCATGTCACCTAACACACAAACAAATACTGGTATAGATCATCTATCTTCGCTCCATGGAAGACATGCATCCACAAAGTAGGGTCTACCCCTGCCATTGTATTCTACACAGTGTTGCTACTAGGTGTCGTAGACTATGTCTGAGAAATCAACTTACCCCCACTACTTTAACTACTTTTACTACGATTACTAACTACAAGTGACAACTTTGAGTTCTTACCCAGATGTCGGGGACATGCATGGGGTCATGGGTTTGACATAGAGCCTAGACTGAGTAAGTCTATCTTGTTCTATCGGGATGACTAATGGTCTTTCTCCTTCTCTGCGTGCGATAGTCCTTTGATCTAGAGTCTTGTGAAGATGTCCCTTTCTTCAAACTCATTGTGTTTCTCCTCTACCTCAATCGCAGTCCTCTTCCTACTAGCTTTCTGAAATATTTTTCCACCACATAGTAATCCAGTCTCTTCTACTGTCGCATATTCTTCTCTTCTCAACATTCTCAACTCATTTACTCTTCATTCATTCTTTCTCTCCTTTACACAAATTGTTCTCTAGTCATCCCCCATTTCCCCTATGCACGCAGAGACACTTAGCCACTGAAGTGATCTTATTCTAATATCATAGCCCCTTTGTCACACAATTTCATCTTAATCCAAGTGTATAATGACTTCAAGTACCTCTCGCATGGACCCATAAATAAATCCCTCTCAGTTGCACATCCTCCAATTTAGTACAATCTATAGAAAAATATGTGACATGCCCTTTCAACACACTATCCAACCAGAAGTCTATTGCATGAGAGATCAAGTTACTTATAGTATTAACCTACTGAATTAGTTCAAAGGTCCATCTCCTCATACTAACAATTCAAAATGTCAAATTCTTCTCGGCTAAACTTAACAGCCACCCGGCTAAAATTATAGGGAACTCACAGAAGACGATCTCATGTAAATCTATGTAGATGTACTTCTGTAACCATTCTTCTTTGTTGATCAAAGGATTCTTGTTCTGCTCTCTATCGATTTCATAGTCCATTTCTTTCAGCCACTCTTATATCTCTTATTTTTTCGATCTCCATGAAACCATAAGTTAACCTCCACCTTCCCTTCAATCGCAGATCGTGGTCCTGGCAACAAAACCACTTTTTGGTGCGATGGGCAGACCTAGGGTTCAACATAAACTCACCAACAAATCCCAAGACACTGGCCTTTTTGACATCACCTACAAGTATATGAAGTCTCACCTGAGTTATCTAGGGGGACTGTAGGAACCAAGCTTCCACAATGTTGAAGGGATATGAGCAATCATTTAATAGATCTACAATTCAGTCATCTATTGCGCATACGCCTATGAAATTAAAACTCATTCAAAACATTAACAGAAAATAGTGCATCCATGTGTGAAACAAGCATAGAATTCATCAAATTAAACACACCAACCACATGCTCAAGATGGAGTCACTTCATTCATATTATTAGCGGGAACTGTCTTACATAACCTGGACAGTGTGCAATAGATCTTCAAAACAGATCGAGAACTACCTAGAATTAATTAGCACAATAGTAACTACGACAACAACCACAACAATTGTTAAAGCAATCCAACAATAACTCAAGAATCATAACACAAGCTAACCTCTTAACTCAAAAACCCTTACATATTTATACATTGTGATAGGGCCTTAGCCCATTACAAATTGGACACAAATTCCCAAGCAACTTCTAACTAACATTTTCCTTTTGCATGCTTTGGTCCATTCGTTGAGTTTTCACACGATCTATCTCTGGTACACGACTTCCAAGACAGGTCCAAAGAACCTCTCCAACAAGTCATCTACCTCATCGGACCTTGTAATTTGAGCAAGAACCCATATATTTAAAATATGAATTTTTGACAATACAACATCAGATAACATGTATTGTTCATCATCACTAATGAAAGGATCGATACCAACAAAAACTTAAGAGTGTCTCCCAATTTTCTAGCTAAGCCACATACCCAAAATTGGGTAAGATCTGATTAAATCCCTCCAGATGGTAGAAGAATTTGAAAAGATCTTTTGTGGATTACGATCCACTAAGAAACAAAGAAAAACTTAAACTATTTAGCTTTAAGCAATTTACTCCACAAACCTTCCCCAAACAGTCCTCTCCACAAACTTTTGATGCTCAATGTATAACTAAGCCATTCCAGATGCTTTAAGCCCCACCCTCCCATCTTTTTGGGAAAATCAATACTGTCCCAAGAAGTTAAGTGAAATTTTGAAGAGTCCAGGTTACCTATCCACAGAAAGTGGTAAATTCTCTTCCTAATATTATGTATAGTTGTAGCCGAAATCATAGTAAGTGAAATCCAATATACAAGAATACTTTCTAATATTGGCTTTGCCAAAATCAATTTGCCACCAATAGAAAACCATTTATAGGTCTAGTTATTGATTCCCTTATCCACTTTTTGTAGCAACTAATTCCAATCCTTAGTCTTGTAAGAAATTTGGCTTCAAGAAATAGACAAAATATTTGAACCCATCTTCTAGTTTTTCCATATGATATGTGAATAAAAGAGATATTCATTCATAAATCTCAGGATCAGAGCAGTTATACAAGAACATAGACTTCGAAGAATTGGAAGCCATCCCAGAAGCTGAATAAAAAGTATTAATTATAGAAAGATAGCATTCCCATTCAGAAATAGTTCATTTTCCAAAAATTAATACATCATCTACAAATAACAAATGGGATATGTAAAGAGAATGTGAGATTCTAATAGCTTTAAATTTCTTATCTTTCTTAGCTACATCAATTAACCTGTTGAGCCCTTCAATAACTAAGAGAAACAGAAGAGGGGATAAACGACATCCCTGCCTTAACCCTCTACTAGATTTGAAAAAGGAAGTAGGAGATCCATTAACCAAGATGTCAAAATTTGTTGAGGATATACACGCCATTATCCAATTTGTAACTTCAACTGGGAGGCCAATCTGAATAAGAACAAATCTTAGGAAGGTCCAATCAACCCAATCATATGCTTTGATTAAGTCCATTTTGAGAATAAAGGCATGAATATTTCTGGTTTTGATAGTGTGAATACTTTCTTATGCTACACCAACCACGCCAAGTATTTTCCTATTGGAAAGAAAACCAAACTGTTCCGTGGATATGTTTTTAGATGATACGGGATTGATTTTGTTTGAGATGATCTTGGTGATAACTTTATAGATCATATTACATAAATATATAGGTTTGTAGTCATTGAACAACTCTAGCTTATCCTTTATGGGTATTAAGGAAATGAATGTAGCATTCATGTTTCCAGGGACATATCCCATTCTCCTAGATTCTTCCACTGTATCCACTAAATCTTGACTCACTAGTTCAAACAAGTGAAGAAAGAACTCAACATTCCACCTGTCCGGTCCAGGGGTCTTTTCCTTTACAAACTTATTTAAAACATTTTTTACTTCATCAGTTGTGACAATGGCCCCAACTTTGAGCCCATCCTCATTTCTAAAAAATCTTGGATAGTGTTCCAACACCTTTAGTTAATCAACTAAATTAATATAATTGCTCTAGTTATAGATATCCTTGAAATAACTGAAAACTACATTTTCTAATGATCCCTGATCAATCAAGAGATCACCATTCAAATCCTTCAAATCCCAAATCGCATTATCAATTCTTCTCTGATTAGCATATCTACGAAAAAAATTTGTATTGTTATCACCCTAGGTTAACCAAACTTATTGGCTTTTAAGCTTCCAAGTTTCTTAATCCTGATTCAAATTTTTTTCCTTCCTTGATTTAAGACTAATCAAATTTTCTTTTCTTGAAGATGAAAAAAAAATGCATCCATCAATAATAATAACTCTTCAATCTCCTTTTCAATTATCTTCATATCTTTTTTGTTTGCCTCCTTCTCTTTATCCCACCTAGTCACATATTTTTTAAGTAACAAGAGTGTTTTCACCAACCTCTATATCGAGGCCAAAGAAACATTCTAAGAGTAGGAAATCCATTTGTTTTTACCAACTCATAGAAATCTGGTTCCCCTAACCAATTGTTATTGAACTTAAAGGGGTAGTTCATAGTTTTGTTATCTAATTCCAATTGTAACACTATAGTTCTATGGTCTTATACAACAATAGAAACAGCCCAAGACCCATATCACCCATAACATCACAAAGATCTTCATCCATCAAAAACCAGTCAATCCTCTTAGCACTATTAGCTTTACTAGATCTTCCATTTGACCATGTAGGAACTATAGCACTTGGA
Organism: Larix kaempferi; assembly: GCA_027924585.1. Lineage (NCBI taxonomy): Eukaryota > Viridiplantae > Streptophyta > Pinopsida > Pinales > Pinaceae > Larix > Larix kaempferi. Next base: position 13,059,704 of record BSBM01000368.1, read on the forward strand.
ACAACATCAATCAATTTTTCATTTTCAAAAGTGTGCCTGAAATGTTCAGCTAAAGGATCAACCACATTCCCAACACCCCAAATCTGCGATGAAGACAAAGTTAAGTTGAGATATATAGCTAAAATCAATTACTGATCATTTAACAAGCCAAAGATGATAATATTATCCCTAAAAAAATTATGTGATGATAAGGCCCATATACATTTAAAATTCTTATAGTTCTATCAAAACCACGAAAGTGACCTTCGATTAGCAAACTTGCAACAGTAGAGAAAGGCTTGAAGTCATCCTTAGTTGGGTTCCAAGCCACCAAAATCCATCTAGAATGACCACTAGCATCTAAACCACAACATTTCCATATTGAAAAAATCTTCAGAGAAAATTTGCAAGCCTTTACAAAAGAAGACATGGTCTCCTCCAGCATAATAATCTCATGATGGACAATATCCAACATAAATTTCAAGGGATCTCTTTTAGGGGAGCCAACAATCCCTTTGATGTTAAAAGATAATAGGTCCATTATGTAACCCTATTATGGGGAGCACCTTCTCTAAGAGACCCATATCATGATGATGATTAAGAAATACAATTTGATACTAATCCCACCTGAAAACAAGGATGAAACTTTGGGATTAATAAACTTGTGTTGCTCCTCTAAGTGATTTACCACTGAAACCCCATCCATTTTACCCTTCTTCCTTTTTTTCATGTGGGTAGTGACATTTGGATGTCTAATGGAGGAAATAGGGATGACATTCAAACTCTCCTCAGAAACCCCAGAGAAAACTACAATTGGATCCTCTGATTGTGTTTCCATGGAATATGAAGGAAATCCAGACCCATGAGGAGGAGAAATAAACGATTGATCCAAATTGTCCAGAAAGGGTGAAGAAGATAAAACAATTGGAAAAGGTTTATTCTTCACTGATGAAGGAGGATAAATATAAGAGTTAAGAGAAAAAATTTGTGGAGAAAGTGAACCTAGACTATCTCTATCATCACCTCAAGAATTCCCAATTAGTGACTCATCTTGACCCACTATCAGATTCAATTTACCCCTATCTCCAACATCAAATCGATGATCTATAATCTCATTTCCATTAATTAGGGTATCCGAAATCAAATTTACCAAAGACAATCCCCCAATCATAACTGAAGGTAAAGACTAATTATTAGATTCATGCGGCTCAGATACATTGGGACAAGAAGGTTTCTAGAAAGAAGGTAAAGGAAATTAATTCACACCCTATGGAGAAATGCCCTTCTGGTACAGCATCCCCAGATGAATTCAAATTCAAATATTCGAAAATTTCCTCTTTGGAAAGAAAACTTAAGAGGATAGGTAGAGAACTTTTAAACTTACCCATAAATTGAGAGGCCAAATCCATGTCCAAAGGGAGAGGAAATTGAAAATTGGAGTCCAAGTCTTCAAAATCACCTAGAGATGAAGACAAGTCAGAAGAAACTCGATGGTCAGCTAAATAAACATTTGGACTTTTTTTTTTAATTCCCAGTTTCTCGACAACGGAGACAACGAAAAGGCACTCGCCAATAGTCGAGACGCTGAATAAATGAACCATTCTCCCAATGAACCTATACCTCCTCCGGCAAACCATCCAAAACCTCCATGTCCACCATAACTCTCAACATCCTTCTTTCCATATCCATAAGAGTCTCTTCTTCCACTAGAATGAATCGTTCGATGGAATTCGCCATCACCTTAAATGCTTTGAATGGCCAACAATGGATAGGGAAACTAGGAAAAAGAAACCAAAGATGGCATCTCTTTAGTTTTTCTTTCCAAGGGTCAAATCATGAATGCCATTTACTAAAGAACAAGGAGTGAGATCCAATAACCCAATACTTATCATAAATTTTCCGCAAACCCTCCTCTGCAAGAAAATGGAAGCATACACAACCATTCATTAGCACGACAACCCTAGGAGAATAGTCAATAAGCAGATTCCATTTATTTGAAATCCAATCTATGATTTCCATTTGAGACATCTTAATAAATTCAAACTTCCCCAGCAAAGCCCTGGAAGATAAACCCATCACCTTATTGAAGGTGATATCCTTACCAAGTACGCACAAAGACCTACCTTTCTTCACCCTTTGGCTTTTTAAATATCTGCATTTACATGCTTACTCTCCAATCAACGCTCACTTTGGATGACTAGTATCATCATAGACAACTTTGTTTCCAGTGCAAACCACCATAGGTCATTCCAAAGATGGAAGACCCAAAACTTGTGGAACAAAAGATCCAGAGACCCCCCCAGATACCATCGAAAGAATAGGAAGACCACAACCCTTTTCCAAAACCCACTTAGAAAACACTAAATCCACTGACACATCAATATATTTTAGACCAAAATCATGCCCACTGCCAGGGCTCGAGTAATCAACCAAGAGACTAGGGTTTTTCCAAACCTTACTCACTTTTGGGGAAGAAATGACAACACCCACAAACTGATTGCAAGAGCACTGACACGATTCAAAGAACGGTACCCATCAACCCCAAATGTCCCATCAATGTTAGTACGAAAATACTCCATCTACCTCCGGCCCTTCGATCCACCTGGAAGATAGCTATGTGGCCTAGTAGGATCAAGAAAATAGCCATTACAACCACGAAGCAAAGAAACTGAAAAAATAGCATAAAAATGAGATGAGGAAAAATAAATTTGTTCCCACTTCTTCACTTGGTTGGTACTAAGCCTTCTTCACGGAATGCAGACTCCAAGTGGTCTACAGTAAATCCCAAACACTAGCTAGGGTTACAACAGACCAAAACATCCTCATCTTACTCATTTGGTTGGTACTAATCCTTCATTGCCAGACATAACAATTATGCTTCCAAAACAAACATAAATAATTGAAGAGGGTTCATGACAGTCCAACCATTTCACACAACCTGTTTCTTCAATCCACATGCTTGCAGAGATATCAATTTTTCCATCATTTCTAGACTATGCGAGTAAACCCAAAGGGCCTTTGGTATATATGGGGGGAAATAGATTGCGTCAATACTTTAATAATTTAGATATCAATTCATGAATAAATTAAGTTAATGAAACTACAAAAAGTAATCATTCTTATAATCATAATATTTATTATAATCAATCTTTAATTAATAATTAACTTCATACATCTTTAAATGAAGATAGAATGTAATTTTTTTAACCAATAATTTATATTTCAATATTTTAGATATAAATTGATGAAATATAAAAATGGATTAATTTAATGAAACCACAAAGAGTAATCATTTTGTATAACCATTATATAGATTTAATCAATCCTAAATGGTTAATTCATACATCTTTAGATGAAGATGGAATGTCACATTTTGTATAACCATTATATTGATTTAATCAATCCGAAATGGTTAATTTCATACATGTTTAGATGAAGATGGAATGTCATTTTCTTTGGCCAATAATTTAAAGAATAATAATTTAGGTATCGATTAATGAGATATAAAGATGGATTAAATTAATGAATGCACAAATAGATGATGAAAATAAAACACTTACTTTAAAGATAGATTAAATTAATGAAACCACAAATAGATAATGAGAAAAATACTTTAATACTTAGAAAAGATAATATGTGTTTAATTCACATTAAATTTTAAATACATTAAAAAAAATTAAGCAAAAAAATATTGATATAAAGATTAATCTTAATTGAAAAGTGTTGTATTTGTTGTTTATTTGAACAATTTCATCGCATAATAGTTAACATTTGATTAATAATCATTTATTCAAATCATTAAAGATAAGTTAATATTTACATCGATAAGTTAAAAAGTTGTTTAGAGGAAGTAGGGTGTGTTGGAACGACTTTAATGGTACAGTCGTTATCCTTCTTCTCTATGTCGATGATATTGTTTTTATGGAAATGAGCCCTTCTAACCTTGATAAACAATTAAGGATTCTCAAATATTTTAGTTCTAACATGGGTATGTCTATTTACGTCGACAAAACTAAAGTTATGATTATAAAGTCCAAGAAAGACATTATTGCTATTTTTTATGACAATAACAACTTGGAGGAAGTGTCCTCTTACAAATGTCTCAAACTTGATATCCATCAAAAGCTCAATTGGAACTATAGCATTGAGAAAAGGATTAACAGAGGGTGGAAAGCTTATTTTGGCCTAAAAAACAATTGTAAATCAACAAATATGGTGATGTGGGATAAAAATAAGTACCTTTCCGAAACTCGCGTCACTCCCATTTGACTTGTACAGTTGTGAAGTTTGGGGTTGCAACTTCTCTCAAGAATCCTGGAGAAAGATTGAGCAAATTCAAAAATGTTTTATCAGGTATAACCTCAAAATTAAGAGCAATACACCCTACCCTTTTCTCCTTATAGAAGTGGGTATTCCCCCCATTGAGATCATCGCTATGACTAGGTACTTGATGTACAAGAATAAGATAAATAAGATGGAAGACCATAGACTCCCTAAAATTGCTTTAAATTCTAGTCAAGACTACCTTCAGCTCAAGAGAGGATGGTATAAGGACACCATGGCTTGGTTAAACCATTAGGGGGTCGATGAAAATATCACTCTGCAAAATATCAACAACCTCAAAAATACTATCACGTGTAAGTTCAAAGCGAGAATGTGGGACGAGAAAGATTTAGAGGTTAAAAGAGAATTAAGATATTACAAGGAAGTCGTTAATCCCAATCTGGAAGATCAAAAGTATCTCTCTATCTTAACCAGTTCAAAGGAGAAGATTAATATAGCCAAGATAAGAACAAACTCCCATGAGCTTCATAGCAAAACATGGTGCTAGAAAATTCTTAAAACACTATGAGAGGAAAGGATTTTCCAGCTTTGTAACTCTATGAGCGTTGAGGATGAATCTCACTTTCTTTTAGAATGCCTTACATATACCTATATTCGATCACAATTTCCTAATCTTTGCTATAATTATAATCTCCCTGATATTCTAATTAGTCAACACTATAATGACCTAGGAAGGCTTTTTTCTAAGCTTTTTAATCACAGGAATCAAATTTTATAGAATTCCAAATAAATAATTTATCTTTTCTTAAAGTCTAATAAATCAAATAGATTTTAGTGAACATTAATCTTCTTCTTCATCATTATCATTAACTAAAAACTATTAATTTAGACTATAACAATTAAATTAGGTCAATAAAAACAAAGCACTCTTATAGTTCTTACCAAAATTTAATTCTTCACAAAAAGTAGTTAGCATACAATTCACAAGAGGCACGGTGCATTGTGTAAAGGCCTAGTACATGCTAAATATAAATAATGTTCCATATTTTGATAATTGATCGACATATATATATATATATATATATCTTCATCATTATTTACAAATAATTGATTAAAGTAATGTACATCACAACATATTTACATGATTTATATTTTCAAAATAATTGATAATAAACATAACAGTAATAGTCTCGTATTCATTTATATGCAACAATGCAGGTTGATATGGAGGAGGAGGTGGCTCCTTACATTCTTTACACATGTAAAAACCTTAAGTGTGTCCACCCATTAAATGCTTGAGGTTTTCTTTATTTTCTCATTGTCAACCTAGAAGGATGCCAAAGGTCATTCGGAGGAAGATTTAACTGATTTCTTAAGTTGTTGCAAATCCCTAGGGGTCTTGGCTATTGGATAAAACAAGTTATATATTTTATGGTGTCATCGCTGGCTTTCTGCAATCGTTACGTTGATTTTGTTGAAAAATGTGATAGAAGAAATTTTGATATATTAAAATCATTTAAAAAATATATTCTTAAGTAACTTATCTATAAGATTCAGAATTTTCCCTTTAAATTTGTGTGCTAAGGGAATATAGTGGTTAACATCCCTTTTGCGAAATGGAAAGATTATCAAAACCAAAATCTTGGAGGGGTTGGGTATAAAAGATTGGTTCTCCTTCTCTAAAGTGTTAATTGCCACCCAAATTGTTAGAAGACTCTCAAAACCTATCATAAAGTCAATATTATAACCAAAATTTATGCATGACAAGTATATTTATTCATGTTAGTTGATCGGAAACCCTTTGAAAAGGGTAAGAGGTGGTTCTATCATACGAAAATCCAAGACCAACTCTTTGGTAATGATTACTTATGTTTTCAAGTTGTAAATGGATGTATTATTCATATTAGGGTAGAGAATTAAGATTGGATTGGACCTTTCTTGACAGGTTCTAAATTGGGGTTTTTAAAATGGATCAAAAGAGAGGAGTGTATTGTATTATTCATATTAGGGTAGAGAATTAAGATTGGATTGGATCCTTCTTCATAGGTTCTAAATTGGGGTTTTCAAAATGGATCAAAAGAAGGGAGTTCATATTGGTGTAGACATTTGGATTAGATTGAATTTTATACAATGTCAAAGTAAAACCTAGAAGGATTATTATGTGTTTAGAGCATTATTATGTTTAAAAGAAATAAAAAAATAAAATCAATTTAATCAATGGAAATTTACCTTCAAGGTCAGCCACAAGTTTATGTAAATGTAAAATATATTTTATAAACATATATATATATAACATATGTTGGTATGTTATAGCTATCTATGTTAATTCATTTACTATGATTTTTTTTTAAATAATGGTTTTGTGAAAAACCTTCTCTATCTTCCTCAAGATTTAGGTTCTCTATCTTCCCCAATATTTATAGATGGATGATAAACTAACTACGAACCAACAATTAACAACACTAAAAAACTTCATAAAAATGGATCCAAAGACCTTTATGAATCTCACACAAAAATGTCTTATCAATAAAGCTTACCTTTAAATTTTCTTTACTATGAACATAACAAGACCCATATGCATTATCAAAACTTGCATTAGTTAATATATGTAAGCTCAAACTTGTTTCTTTCTATAATATCATAAGAAACTTGTTTTTATGATATAACTTGTAATTCATATATACACATAATTCATATGTATATATAGGATTGATTTAATCATTTAAACTATCTTCCAAATGTATATTTAAAAATAATCATTATAAATCATAAATTCAAATTTGATAAAGAATATTTTTAACAATATTTTAAAAAAATTATGAAAATAATCATATTGCAAAATATCAATATCAAATATATGTTTATAAATACTTTTTAAACAGTGTTATCTATCTAATGTCATGTGGAGTATACACACTATTATTTCCACATGAAATTGGTTCTTCAACAATTCATATCACTCATGTTTAAGGATTTGTTTCTTACTGTAATTAAAGCATTTGTTTTTACCTCCTAATCATCATCTTAAATTGTCGCATCGAGAGTAGTTCTCTATAACCCAGGTGGATGGGATATGTCACACTTTGTTATAACACCCGACTTTGATACAATTTAATAAAACTTAAAAACATTATTTGTCATTCACAATTATTATAGTAAATTGAGAAAAAGGAAAATGATGCATATATATAATAAAAAAAGGTAAGCTTAAAGCGTACTTCTTGACTGATGTAGGTGGAGTAGACCACCACAAGAACAATATGAAAAAACCACAAGTGGGGGACCACTCTCCTCCAACCTACTTCGAAGTCATAGAATGAGAGCCCCCCAGCCCTCACTCAATAATACCAAACCATAAAACACTCTCATCATCATAATCCTCCCCCAACCTCTGAAACCGTCATTTCCTCCCAACACCCAAGAACAAGTGAGGAGGAGGGAGAAGGAAAATACCCCTTTTCTCCTCTCATTTCCCCCTTTTTAAGATGTCCCAAGATCTCCCCCCATTGGATACATGTCCTCTTGCAAAAATCCCCTAATTAGATAATTAGCTCATATTTACTTGTTTTATTCTATGTCCCCAATAACCCCTTCTTTAATTTAATTTTAAGTTGTCATATGAATTATACAACTTATCCTTTCAATAATCCCTATGCCCTTATTATAAATAATATTACTATAGGCATATGAACCTACATAATATAATACTATGGTGTAGGTGTAGAACCCACTCATGTGGTATCACAAGTGTGTCCCACACCTACACTATAACTGAGGTATGTCCACCTCACAATTAGAATTTAAAAAATATATATATATATTAAATTCTCCAAATATAAATACAATTACTAAATAAATTCATATGGAATTCTACAATCTAATACTGAATAAATAGATTCATATTAAATTCTATAACTCAATATTGAATAGATTGTATGATCAATCCTCATATTTAGTCCAATATAATATTTTACAAAACTAAAAATAAAGTAATATTTTTTTGTTATTGTTTGTATTGAATTTGTAAGTCTAAGATATTACAGATAGACATAGAGTAAATAGATGTTGACATTGTACATAGAGTAATTAGATGTATCTGGAATGATGTGTCATACATGTAACCTTAATAAATTAAATAATAAAAAAATGACCTCTGAAAAATGAAAAAAAAAATTATAATAAAATATAAAAATATAAATCAATCTTAACTTTCGTATCTATTAAGTATTGAGAGGGATTAAATTTTTTTAAGTGCAAACCTTTCCTCAATTTTTATACTCTAAAAAATTTTATGCCTCAAAAAATTTGATCTCTCGATATTTGATAAATAAATATTTAAAATAGATCTCAATATATTTTAAAATAAAAATCAATTAAATAATTTTAATTACCATATATTTTTTAATATTTTTTTTGTAAAGTGATCACCAACATTTTCCAAACTACGTATTTGAAAGGGATTTACACATTAAAGGTCTTGTATTTATATATATGGAGGGTTTTTTTACGAGCATATAGGTGATTGAATGTGTGTATAAAACTTCTTCCATGGTTTTCTTTGTTTTTTAATATGAAATTTATGTAAATTAATAACAATGCATAATAATGGATCATAAAAAGTGTAGAAAGTTTATATAAACAAATTTATGAAATTAAAATTTTAATATTATATAATTTTTTAGAAATTGTAATTATAAAATATGAAAAATATATATTTAAATATTCACATAACAAGGTTTGTAAATTTTTCTTTAATTTTTAAGATATTGATAGGGAGATGTTTATTTTTGAAAGAAAAAAAGAAAAAGAAAATAAATAAATGTAAAAGGTTGTTATTGTGATTAAAGTTACTTTTGTATAAGTATTTTAGTATCGAAAGGTTCATCAAAGTCTACATCATTATAAAATTTATAAGATTCAAAGTAACACTCAAAATCCTTTATGGATTGTTAAAAAATTGTGTGTGTTTGTTATAAGATTCAAAGTAACACTCACAAACCCTTATGGATTATTAAAAAATCCTCACTCTTTTATGTGTGTTTGTATCTCAATATACATGAAATTTTTTAACGAAATGAGACCTTTGTTTATCCACAACCACGTTTTAAAGATATCTATTAAAATATTAATAAATCTAAAGAAAAAATTTAGAAAAATAATAAAATTACATGGATCGTTAGCAATTAATCCCTAACACTAATGAAATCACAACCCTTACCCCTTTATCTCCTATTCCCTAATTAATGTCACCCCTTTAACTCTTATTCCCCAATACGACCTTATAACCTCTAACCAATGTCACCTCTAGAACCTTTAACCCACTAATCCATTGACCCCAAAATGCTAATCGCTAAATTATTTATGACTAATTCCTAATACATTAACCCCCTCACATAACCTATACTTTTACTTACCTAGTAACCCACTAACCATTAACACATGACATTAACCACTAACCTGTTAACCCCTAACCCATACAACTCCATAATCTATAATGTCTATAAACCATCGTAATACCACGCTTTTTAATCAATGGATTGTGATGTGTTGAATCATGTACTATGTGTAAATGATTAGCCTTATGTGATGAGAGTCAAGCAAAGTGGGCTAAGTTATAATGAACCCATGTTGTAAATATGTAAAATGCATTATAAAACATTCTTAGAGTGGAGTCCAATGCACACCCTGACTAGTGAATGTGCTTGAGTCCAAGCTGGGCTATGATTGTGGTGTGGATGAAATACTTCCAGAAATCACCGTGTGGATATTTCCATGATGTGATTATGCTACGTAAAATCATGTATTAAAGGGAATGAATTAATGTAATATTCACCAAAAACGTTGCTTGGGAAGAAGAGGAAAATGGGTGTATATGCAACATTAACTTGACACTAGTCCTTTAGGGAGTACTACCCTAAATTATCATGCTTCCTTGAAAAGATCTCACATCAGTCTTTGACTTGTGTGTATCGAGTCCAAGGGTCACATCTTTGGGAAGAGTGTAGGCCTCGAGCAAACCAAAGGCATCTTCTTGCCTTTCATTAATTATTCAAGGGAGGATTCTCCAATTATTATTCATCCATATATTCCATGAGAATTTCCTCTCGCTAGTTATGGAGTAACTTATGTGAAACCATGGTTTTTATACCTACAAAAGGGAGGAGAATCCCATGAGCTTGTGTATAGCATGAACCTGTGGTAAACTAGAAGAATTGTTGTCGTTAAGAAAGGGCATGGAATTTATTTCGGAGGGGAAACCTCATTGGAATATCCACGACTGTTGAAACGAACAACACTAAAACTACAAAATTGAGGTCACCACTCATTCATTTTTTTGGAGTCAAAGTGTATCTTTTTTATGCTATTCCCATAATGCAATCAATAGTGTGGATTCTTTATGCAAACATTAAAGAGAACTTGAAGGGTAAAAATATTTATGTGGGATTATTCAACAAATAAAGACAATACCTTCCCTGGGTTGTGTAGGGTAGTGGAAGAGAGTTCCACAAATTATTGATGGCTAGATGGGGGATCAAAGTGCTTTATTGAGAAAAGACTCACTAAGTCATGATAGCAATGAATTAGGATGAGTGAGATTAGCGTCACTTAGGAGCTTCTTTCACTTGGTGGTATCATTGTGTGGCTTGGGGGTGGAATCCATAGTTGATTCTTAGAGTCAGGCCATGAGTCACTTCTCAACAACTTCATTTACTTACATATAAGTGTTCATAGCCATATTGGTGTGAAATGTTTTTATGTTTATATTATGTTATGTGATTCCATCAATTCGATTGTGAAATGAATGAATTTTATTAAGGAAAGGTTAATGAAAGAGAAGCTTGTAATAATCATGTATGTAGATTAATTATGCTTAAAAAATTCTTGGGATTATTGTGTTTGCATTGGTGAATCCCACCCCAGTTGTAATTATTGTTATTTATGCAATTATATGTGTATGCAAAACCTATTATAAGAGTTGTGGAAAGTCAACTAATAAGTCCAGTTGTAAATGAAGCAAAGGATTTCAATGGAGTGCCCCAGTGGCCAAGGAAGGCATCTAGGCACCTAAATATTTGACATTACATCCTCACAATCTCTAACTCACATCACCTTTATAGTCCTTATAATACCACAACCCCTAAACCCCATCCCTTGTCCCCGCTTTAAACTCTATAACCCTGTAATCTTTATCATCCCTATAACCCCCAACACACTAATCCACTCAACTCTAACAACTAACCCCTAACCCACTTAACCCTATAACTCCATAATCCTTATAAACCCAAACCCATATAACCACTATAACTACTAATCATAAAACCCTATAATCTCAAAATCCATCTCCCCTAAAAACACTCAATGCCTAACAATTATAATTAACTAAACCTTAAACATTAAACTAATAATAATAACCAATTTAAACTAATAACACCTAATATCTAATCATTAAACCACTAACCTCTCACCCTTAATTGATAACCTACCTAGCATGCCCCTTAAATGGGAAAAGAGAATGTTGAAAGCATCCCAGCGTTCCCCTTAAATGGAGGAAAGGAAACGCCAAGAATAGAATGGATAATTGCAAAAGAAAAATTGCGGAATGGATACATTACAAAAGGAAAATCATATATCTTTTTTGGATAGTGGGTCAACCTGTGACTACTTCCCTTCCTTCTTGTAGCCTTTTTCCTTCCACCAATTCTTTACGTACATAAAGTAATAACAAACATGGATCCATTTGTTCAAAGTTTTTTACACCATTACTTACATAAGGTCATAACATTAAAGTTTGCAATGCTAGGCATCTTCACCTTTATCCAATGGATTGGTATTTTCTTATAAGCTTTGAATTCATATAAATCGTGCATATCTTAAACTCTCTCAAGCTATGTGAAATATACTTTTGGTAAATAATATACACTTCATAATAATGTAATAAATGTTGTATATGTTGAGATATATAATATTGTCCAATTTATATATATTAGATAATTATGTATAGTAACATAATTCGAGTACGAATACGGATACGAATGGATTCGATATTTGGTATTTTCTTATAAGCTTTGAATTCATATAAATCGTGCATATCTTAAACTCTCTCAAGCTATGTGAAATATACTTTTGGTAAATAATATACACTTCATAATAATGTAATAAATGTTGTATATGTTGAGATATATAATATTGTCCAATTTATATATATTAGATAATTATGTATAGTAACATAATTCGAGTACGAATACGGATACGAATGGATTCGATATCGAAAAAATACTTAATGAAAATATCTGATACGAATAAAATACGAAAGTAGCTTGCTTATATATAATATTTTTAATCAAATATTTATAAATATACCATAAATATACATAGACATTTATATAATAAAATTTAATTTATATTTAAAAAACAAAAATCTGAAATTTCAACAACTTCCAATAAGTGCGGCAACTACTTATTAATAGTTATTTTAATAAAAAAGTATGAAATTGAATGGTATTTCTATTTTATAGTGTTTAAATAATTTTAAAAAAATGTTTTTTTTTAAATGGTTTTCAAAATTTAATTGTCCACTAATCATCCGTATCTGTATTACACCTACATAGAATATTCAACGAATTCAAATTTGTTCCAAATTTCCATACAAGAAATATCTAGACTGCCTAATTATGCTACTATGAATTAGACAACCCTATATATCCCAACCTATACAATATTCATTACATTGTTTATAATGTGTAATATTGTTTCCCATTATGACATAGTGACATTGTTGTGGAATATAATATTGTATTATATAAATTAGCTAACAATGTATATCCCAATCTATATAACTTTTATTACATTATTGTGGAGTGTATATTGTTTATCCATTACTACATGATTGTAAAATATATATTGTTTACCAAAATTATACCTAGCAACAATATAATATATACTATTGGACAACAGTGTATATCCCAACCTCCACAACATTTATTACATTGATACACATTTCAAATCTAATGATACATAAATTTATATAACAATTATTACATCACTGTAGAGTGTATATTGTTTTAACAAAAATACACCGATTAGTAATGTAATAAAATGTTGTATAGCTTAGAATATACACAGTATATCTCAAAAATACACTATTAAACGCAAAACACAGCAATGTTATTATTACATTGCAGTGCATATTGATCTTTTCACTCATGTACAACAATTAACAAGTCATTCATCTGTTCAACACTTCATATAGCTCCATGCTTATGCTTAATAGGGACTCACGTTTTCACCTTAAGTTGAAAGCTCTGCACCGACTGAATTTTCAGATGCTGTTCAACTGATAATAACAAGGTCTCCATGCCAGTGAATTTGCATTTCAATGGGCTGTGTCATGGTCTCCATGCCAGTGAGTTTGCATCCAGGATCCATTTCAATGGGCTATGTCCTGCCATGGGATAGACATACGTAGCCTCTGATGAATTCGTTCTTCTTCAGCTGACCACTTGATTTTATTCAAGTCCCAACACTTTTGATTCCCTTCACTTTTCCCCACCTTGCAGTTTAACAAGGTGTTCAGTAGAATTACCATTACTATCAAGCAGATCATCAGAAAACATGCTTGCAGCTTTTGCAGAGGGCAGAGCCATATGACATACCTGAATCTCCAACCAGCAATTCTTTTACAAATGATGTAAGCTAAGATCAACTAGGCATACTATATTTATGTACAGAGGGATGATTTTGTAACTAACAAAATCTGAGGTGTAGCACTGATAATGGCAAAACCAGAGTAGCTTGGAAAGTATTATGATGGCTCTGTACACTGAAACCAAAGTGAAATTGGACCTCCAACATGATCAGGTAACTGCAGTAGTCGCAATTCCATGATATATTGAGGATGCCAATTTTTAAAGCTGAGAAGCATCCTGACCCTCTTCATCATCTTTTGCATTCCATAGGAAATGGGCATATGCTCCAAGAACATTGCTGGCAAAGAAACCCAATTAATCAGTTTAAATGGTTTCATATATTAAAATCCATAGATCTAGCACACTTCTAGAGCTATATGAGATATAAAGTTCCCTTCCCTTCTACTAGTAGCATCATATTGACAACCCACCAAATGGCCATCTAGGTATGCCTAGAATTGTACTAAAATGAATGGAACTAGCACACTGATCCTCGTACGAACAGTCTCATGCAAATAAAGCAGCAATGCATGTAACAAGCTAAGGAACGAAAAAAAACAATACACGCAGGAATGGAGATAATTGGATAAATCAATAGAGAGAAAGAAAAGATACTAACCAAGCATTTGGAGCAGCATCCACAGCTTGATCAAAGTAAGACTCTGCACGAGGTGCATCTTTATGAGCATTCCATATAAGATTCGCATAAAGAGAGAGGACATTTCCATCGCCAGGGCTGGCTAGTATGGCCCTCCCATAATATTCCTCGGCTTTTTCAAGATCATGCAGGACCTAAATAGATACAGAACCAACAGTATTGAGATTTTTCTTAAGATTATATATTTTATAAAGTTCGTATAAGCTGATGGATGATATGCAGTCAACGAGGCTAAATGATTAGTTCTGTAACAGCAGTGACTAGTTCTGTAAAAGCAGCCGAAGGCTACTAAATTATAACAAAGCTCAGATTCCTCAATACTCACCTCCTGCAGGAACCTCGCATAATTCGACAACAGAAGTGGGTTGCCAGGATCTGCCTGCAGCATTTTCTTATAGTAAGCATCCGTGTTGGTGGAGTCTGATCCAAACCCACCTCCCCTCCCTGCATGCCCTCCCACACCCGAGAACCCACCGCCATGTTCACCCCCAAATCCTCCATTAACAGAACCCAACTCAGTTTTAGATCCACGAGGAGCCCTACCGCACACGAAACCCAGTCCAATGCCTTCACATATCCTGCCACCCATCAAATTCTGAACCCTCTTTCCAGAGGCATAAGGCCCCTCGGGACTATGGGTTTGAATGGCTGCGCTCAATTTTTCTCGAGATTCCTCATATTGGTGTCCAGCGCTCTGAAACCTGATTGCAGTTTCGGCCTCAGAACCCTCAAATTCCTCTTCCAGGGCCTCACCCAACAGGCCCTTGCTCAGAAAATCTTCTGTAGAGAGCTTCCTATGGGCCTCTGAAGAACTAGAGTCCCTCCTTAACCACTGCCTTCTTGGAATACCATTATGTAAATCAGCTTCAGACAGGGTCCTTCCCAATCTGGGCTGTACATCATGATGAACCCACTTGCCATCGCCATTGCCTGCAACATTCAATTGGGTCGACTGAAGACACCTGCGCGAATTCAACTCTGGTTCTGGTTGAAGACAACTGAAGGAATTCAGAGCAGGATTAGATGAACTACGTAGTAACATAATGAAATAAGACAGCTATACAGACCAGATTTCTGGTAAGAATTGGGAGACTAACTCTATTGAGATTAGAGTTGGCAGCATAGAATGCGCAGATATAGGGCTCCCCCATGCCTTTGCTATACACTAAGCTAGGTTGAAAGCATCTTAACCGCGGTTAATTATGACACCTTGACTCCTACCACGGTTAAGGAGGGAGATCATTTTCTATCACGCTTTGGAGTCATGTGAAGGGCCTCGATTGAGAGTTTGAGATCGGACGGTCAGATTTGGATGAGGCCACATGAGACGGCACGCTCCACCGCTGGTGTCCACGTCGGGGAAGGCACCAAAATTCTCACAAAAATAAGGCCACATGAGACGGCACGCTCTCCACCGCTGGTGTCCACGTCGGGGAAGACACCAAAATTTTCACAAAAATATCCCAACAAATAATTTGTCTTTTTCAGTACGGTTGGAAACCTTTTGGTTACACTTTTTTCTTGGACCCAAAAATATATCAATGTAGTTGTTACACTTTTTTTTAGAACCAAAATAGCTTACATATCGATAACAATATACACTCGTGGGGTGGCGGTGTAGGGGTATTGGTGGGGTTTGATGGTTGTTTTGATAGAAGTCCAATTTCGATTCCCGTGGAGAGGTGTGGCAGGTGTAAGCTCCTTCAGAAAACTGCATCCTAGAAAAAGCTCGTACGATTATGGTGGTGACTGTACTCATCTTTGAGATCTTGTACTTTCCGAAGGCTGGTATCCAAGTGGCCAGTGATAGCGCTCACTGAGTGGTTTGGAGAGGTTCTCTTGTTTCATAAAAAAAAAAAAAACAATATACAATCATACAAATGGAAAAATTAGACTTCTAGTTCCCTTTGCAAAGTTCCATTCATATGTTGCCTCGACGGAAGCTTAGTTTCAATTCCTATGGAGAAGGTGTAGTGTGTAAACTGCACTTCATAAAAAGCTTGTACGACTCGGTAGTGGTCGTACTCCCATTGATTATATCTTGACTAACCTAAAACTGACCCCAACTAATGGGTTTTGTATCCAGGTAGTTCATATGACTATGCTCATTGAGCGATTTGGAAAGGTTCCCATGCTGAAGAAATATATATATATAGATAGAAACATCATTTAGGCCATTAGCTCGTACAAGTCGAGTGAGTGATAACTTAACAAGCTTACTACATGGAGATCTCTAATCTCTTGAGGTACGTCACAACACACGTGGATATGTAGGTGGACGTTGTGGACACGTGGATATTGTAGGTGGACGAGGTAGGTCTACTAGTCCCATATGTGGACTCATAACAAATTGCAATTGCTTATTAACCAAGAGAAGTAGCTTTGAGTGGAAGAGAACCTCAAGTAGTGAGGATTGTAGTGGAACGTGGATTCTACTCGTCCATTACATCTGATTTCAAATGATGTAAAAAATTATGAGTTAGGTGTGGTGTACGAGGAGTCATTTTTTTTTATGTAATAATTTTGGGAAGCTTTTTGTGATAATGGAGATTAACTTCGAAGGGATAAAGAAAGTGGAACATGTTACCTTTTCAAATTTCGGGGAGAGATTTTACTTATAATTTTTTATATTAAAATAATTTAATTATATAATGTATTTATTATATTTTTAATATATATAAGTTTCGGACTTGGTTTAATTGAACATGATTATGAGATGTGAGATCTTCTCAAAGTTGGGGAGGGTAAGTGTCATTTTTTATTTATTTGAAGTTAAATTATATAATTAATACAATTTCAAAATTAAACAAGTACATTTTTATTTTAAATTTAGAATTTAATTATTTAAAAAATAAATTTTAATGTAATGTAAATATAATTAAAAGGAAATAAAAATTAAAAACTAAAAAATTCTATAAAAATATATTAGCACTTTTATATATAAACATGTGATGAAGGTTTAAAAAATTAATAATACAAAAATTCTAGGCTCTATCAAGGGCCAGAGAGATCAAGGTGAAAACCTCGGCTCAAGTATTGCACTCAAGGAGCTATTCAGGGAGAGCTGGTAATAATAAATTACTATTTACTTTGTATTATTTTGTTACTCGACAAACACTAGACAGACAAACGTTACAAGATCTCCCTCATATTTACTTTTTACTTTGTATTTTTTTTTTGTTTATGGCCGACATAATATTTATTACTTTTTACTTTCTATTATTCTTTTGTGTTTATTTTGTATTATTTTGTTACTCGACAAACACTCCACACATGTTACAAGATCTCCCTCATACTGGGCTGTAGAGCGCCTCTTGGCGCAATTAATTTCAAATAATATTGGATGCACAAATTTACGTTATGAAAATTATCCTTCTAATAAATAATTTATGTTAAAGGCATTGAAATCCAAAATACATGAAAGGCATAAGCATGCAACAATTTATGGGCATTTTCAATTCTTCAAATTTCTATGCTTGCAACAATGTTTATTCAAAGTTGTGGTCTCTTTTATCTTGGCCTAACGTCAGGCTCTAATTAGAGTCAAAGAACATTGCCTTTTTTTTCAAGGGTTGTTTCTATTGTTGTTCAATCAATTTGTTGAGGACATTAAAGCTTGATTCTAACATAACCCGATGATGCATTGGGTGTTGTAATTTGGGATGTGATTCCTTCTAGACAAAAAACAACTACAAAAAAAAAGTCTACAACACAAATGAACATTCCCATTGAATTCTAGTAAATGAAATCAGATAAATAGTCACATACAAATGCATATACCAGAATAAGTCTTATAGAAAGTTGGCCAATGTGGCTTCTGAATTACGATTGGTGATCAGTTAAAATTGTTCACCCAAAAAGCCCATACTTCTTTCAGCTCATTATATTTATACAAAGAGGAAATTGAATCACTTAAACTTCCTAAACATATGTAAAGAGGAAATTGAATCACTTAAACTTCCTAAACATTTGTATTCACATTTTGACTCATCAAAGCATGTTTGTTTTCTTTATGATATTTTTCCACTTAAGCTTACTTGAAATGATGTTTCAACAAAGTCACTTTGTGAAAAATATGGTTGTCAAAAGGAGCATTAAATAAGACAAGCCTTTGTTTCACTTTATGCTCATTCTTTTCTAGCTTTGGTAGGAAAGTCTTGATTGATGTGATTTCTCTAGTTGGTCCTTTGATGTATTCCTCAATGTCTAACTTACCCACTATTGATACAAAGTGCATGGATTAATGCTTCTATTGAATTTAGTCTTCTAGGGAATGTGTGACTTCTTCTTGAGGAAGGAATTTGCCATGAGGACCAAAAGAGGGAAGATTACACTTGGTTTCTAGTCTTTCAATGACTCGCCACATTTTGGTAGAATCTTTCTATCTCTCCTTGTATACCCTTCCATGCTGTATGAGGAGAGTCTTTCTAGTACCTGAGATCGAATTCAATACTTTGGACCTATCTTTCACTTAAGAAAGGAATCTGAGGTGGGATATTGATCAAATATGTTTGCCATTTTTTTATTGATTCAAATTTGATTTGAACTTCCTGCTAGTGTATTTTCTGAGCTTGAATTTGATTGTACAAGTCCAATATATCATTTCTCTACCCTTGGAAACACTTGCCATATTATATAATTCTATTTGTACACAATTAAGTTCATTTTGATCATGGAGTGCATATGCTGTGAATTATGGAGCATTCATTTGATTGTCTCAATAGTACTTAACCTGATGCTCGAGGATTTTTGTCTTAGTGTTCTTTATTTCTATCTCATGGATCCATTCTTGAGCATGAGTAACATTAGCTTAGGAAAACACTAATTCAACAACATCCATATCCACTAGATACAATTCTCTAGTGTCCAACAATGTGACCTCAATAGTGAGCACAATTACCTCTTGATTTGCATCTATTTTCTTTCTCTTGCGGGTTTATCTCACTATATTTTTCCTTTTTTTATTTGAAATTAAATATTTGAAGATCAACTAGCACATCAATTAGCATAGACAAACTCCCTCCAACCATTAAACCTATTATAGAAATATTTGCAAAACTTTGGGAAGTATGGATTTCCAAAGGGCCATGTTTCTGTCATCAGAGCATCCTTGGCCTTTTGCTATTCTTTCTTTCTTCTAATCGTCTTATTCTTTTCTTTTTCCCTCAACTTCAATCTCCTCCTCGGCCACCTTCTTTTTTCAATTCTTCTTCATGGGCTAGAGCTTGGTATTCTTTATCTCATTTATATTTCTTCTCTTGTTCTTCCTTAGCCTTGGCTTTTTCCTTTACCTTATATTTTTGTTCTTGCTCTACTTTGGCCCTAACATCTACCTCTACCTTGGATTTTTCTTCAAAAGAAATTTTCAAAAAGAAAACTTGCATTCCTTGCTATTCTAGTGCATAAGGAATGGAAACCCTAGGAACACTACATAACAAAAATATGTTTTACAAGAATAAAATTCAACATGTTAATGATTATAGTCAATCATTTCTCTATTTAAAACCAATGAAGTTAAGAATTGGATAATAAAAAGAACAAAATAGCCAATAATTGTGGAGGTATTCACATGTTTTTATGGGCTAGGAAATATTTGGTAATGGCAGGTGAGTGTTTCTAAGAAAACAAGTTTTGTGGTTTGAGAGGAGTGTTGCTAAGCCACGATTTATGCTGGAACAACATAACCGTGAGCTAGCATAATAACCCAACATGATGAGGCATGGTACTCCAATATATATGGAAGTAATCTTTTTAATAAGATAAAAACATAGTTTTTGTAATCATATAAATTTCTATACATAATGTGTTTTGTTTGATTCTTAAAGAGCATGAAAAGCAAAGGTTTCACTTCTTGCTTGTAGGGATAAGCTCTTTTGTGCTCATTTTTAGTCAACACTTTCTACATGTCTAGGTTGCCATGATCTTAACACGTACAACTCACATAATTAAACTTGGAAAAGATAATGGCATAGATTAAATGTTTCATATAGTAGCATTCAATGTTTTATATAAAAATAAGAGAAGTGCTCCACAATTACTAGAACAAATTTGAAAATGTCTACTTTGTCACCCATTGTAAAAGGTTGCAACTCTTTCATGAGAATGCATATCCCAGCATGATATTTTATAGTGTTATGTATCTTCGTATGGCGATGAATTTTGTTGAATAACATTAATTACAAATTTTGGAAGAAAAAGGGTCAATATAATGAAAGAGAAGAAGTTTCTATGTGTTTGCAAACATCTAAATTCAACAACCATAATCTTAAAAGGATTGAAATGCCAAAACGTATGAAGCTTGCTTGTATCTAAAACTAAGAGCTAAGTCAACAACATGCACTATTAACTATTGCAATCCCTAATGAAGTTTCATAATCAACTTTGAATGGTGTGAATTAAAGGTGAGAATGAAATTCTTCAATAAGAGAGATGACATGTTTACCAATCAAAGAAGATTTTATCTTTATCTAATTTCCATTACAACACCTTGGAAATAAAGTATTATGAGTTACAAGAATATATAGAAAACATAGAGACTAAAGGAGGACATTTAGAAGCTAAGACTGCTTCATAAATATTTATGATACTTCAAATGATGTAATTGATTGTTATAATGATGTAACATGTGATCAATTTAACCTCCATTATGCATTGAAATAAATTTTTTGAATTACCACTCACTACAAAAGTAAGATTTGCAAAGAAACCATGCATAGTAATTATTTCCTTGTCTCTTTCAACATTTCTACATGAAAATAAATCCTCTACCTTACCAAATGCATACAAAAATCTAACAACCTGACCTAACTAATGGTATAATATTGACAACATAGGAGAATCTCACACAAGTCCAAAAAGATTTTCATTGATTTCCCATACTTTTTTAGGTATCGTAGGATCATTGGCTTCTTTAGATAATTGATTCTCAAAGGAAGACAAGTCATTTTTCCATTTCCAATATACACTGGACTTGGTTAAACTTGGATCACTCACAACCTACATTACATACAATTAAATCAATTCCTTAACAACAGAGCCTATAGAGTCATTGGAACATTTGAATACGGTTAAAACAACACCTTTGCAAAATAGGAGTATAAGAATTGCAAGATAGATGGAGGTTTTAAAAAATAAATTAGTACCGCTATATAAAGGTGGAAGGAACTACAAAAGAATGAGAAACAACTAAAGGCCCACTCTTTTACCTCAAAATCCTCGTCTAGATCTGTCCTCAGTAATGTTCACTCTTAAGGACCTCTCATCCATATCCTGCACATTAGATAGAATGATTCTCAAACAACCCAACTAAAAATTGTGAAAATTTAAATAGTCCTTAAACAAAAAATAGACCAAAAGAAAAACTCATTTTGTTCATGATTGGTTCTTACATCTATATTTAGGGTAGTAGTGACAACACTAACTTCACTCTCAGATGACTATGTAATGAATAGAAAGCCTTATGGCTTCCTAGTTTCTCAATCATATACAACTCTTGCTTCCAAAACCTTTCCATGTTCAGTGAATAAATTTAACAAGTTATTATGATCATCCTACCATGGAAAATTCCCAACATAGCTTTTGTTGGAAGAGCCATCTTAAAATGGATTTTCAACATTGGTTCCTCGAGAAGCAACCTTGTTAACTATCAAGAGTTTATCCTCAAATCTTTATTCACAAATATGTAAACTTCAAAAACTTTTCATTGCATCTCCACTAACAAAACTTGAAAACTCCCAAACTTGTGTTTACAAACATTATAGAATATTTGAATGCCATAATTGCATATC
Source organism: Larix kaempferi (assembly GCA_027924585.1). Taxonomy (NCBI): domain Eukaryota; kingdom Viridiplantae; phylum Streptophyta; class Pinopsida; order Pinales; family Pinaceae; genus Larix; species Larix kaempferi. The sequence continues at coordinate 13,082,098 of BSBM01000368.1, forward strand.
CCCTAACAAAGACTTGCAACCCCTAAAATAAATTTGCAAATAGCAACATTTTAGTTATTGTTTACAGATACTAAAACTCCACTATCAATACATTTGCATATTTAATCCCAAACATGATAATATGAAACACAATTAGAATACTATGTTACTATTTCATAATTTTATAAAAGGATTCCCTTTTCACAATCACTTCCCCACCCCCTCCAGAAGAAGAAGAAAAAAAAAACTTATATAAAAACTATAGCAATAAATTTCAAGAACTAATATAAAGGTTCGTTTATAGAGAAAAACTTACATATATAGTTTTGAAAAGCTCAACACCTTTATTTTCCTCTTCAACAGTGCCCATGGTCACAAAACCAAGGTCATGTGAGTTTCTAGTTTCCAAATCTACATAAATGAACATTGCACCACCTCATATGATCTAGTAAAATTGTAAATTCAAAATCATAATCCAATATGGTAGAGATTTACCAAATGCTAAGATAAAATTGAACAATAGCAAACTAAATTCCTCTCATTTAATAATTGATTACTAGAAAGGGAAATTATTCATAGAACCCCCTTGAATATGAAGCTAGAATAGATACTAATAGTATTGTTCAACAATAGGAAAAAGATCTTACAAGACAAAATCCTTAGTTGAATCTCTAATTACATTTTTTTTTCATTTTTTTGTTCAACTAACATGTGATATTTCCAAAGGTCAAACACCTTATGCAACCACACACACAAATGGATCATAGATCAACACATCGATGCTTTACATGGTTAAAACCCTTAGAGAGGGAAACGGTCCATGGCCCTAGCCAAGTAGCTACTTGAGGAAATATATTTATGCAAATGAAAAAATATTTTACATATGAATTTATCACAATTGATCATAAAGAAAATGATTCTCCATGCTCTTTAAATATAGATCGTGGACCAATCAGGTGCTAATCCATAGATCAGTAGCCATTAAGATCAAGGTGAAGATTAACTGTCAAATCACTCTATGTCTAGAACATACCTTGACCATCTAATTACATAAGTACAAATGCATACTAAAGAAACACACATTACGTAAAGACACATTATACCAAGTTTATCATAACTAACTCCTAAGTGTCTAAATATCCTAACATACCCCCTTACGAACAACTTGGGATAGGATTGAAGGATTTACAATGGTGACACAATAGGAGAAGGAATCAGGTTTAATGAAAAATTCTTGAACTCCTAACATAGATCAAAGTTTAGAAAACTTTGCTTCTGTAAGAGACTTGGTGAATATTTCTACAACTTGATCATCTGTATGGAAAAAAAGCACTTCGAGAACATGATCCTAAACAAGTTTTATGATGAAATGCATATGTATCGTAATGTGTTTGTTGCACTAATATTGAATTGGATCTTTGGTGAGATTGATGGCACTCTAGTTGTCACACCAAAGCCTTAGTTGGATGTTGGTGCACGAATATAAAATTTGAAAGGATCTATCAAAGCCACAAGGATTCTAACTTGCATTAACTACAACTCGATACTATGCTTCTCGTAAAGCAAAATCAAGGGCTTGTTTTTTCTTACATGCCAAAGTGACAGCCACAAAACCAAGATTGAAAACATAGCCTACAACATACTTCTGATCATCGGGGTTTCCAACCCTATTTGAATCAGTGAAACCAACCAACAAAGGAGTCCCCCCTAATCTATAATGAATCCCAAACTAAACAGTACCCTAGATATACTGAAGTACCCTTTATGTTGCTTTCCAATGATTGTCATGGATTGTTTCAATATACAGGGAAACAAGACCAACAACAAAGGAAATATAAGGATGGGTAAGAGTCAAGTACAAAATGTTGGATGTGTTATATTATTTGCATGTGAATCGATGGTCGAAGCAGATAGTCAATTGGTGGAAATTCGACTGGAATTGAAGTTGACAAATGGTAGAAGACTAGTTGATGGGCTGACTAGTATAGTCGACTGGTCGTCGATCATGACTGGTCGACAAGGAATTTGATGAGCACAAAGCAAGCATGGATTCGACAAACATTTGGTCGACAAGATGTTCAATGGGTGATCGACTATGTTTGACTCATTCACGTCGACTATAACAAAATAACTGCATTCAATTAGGAAGTTATGGATTTCCATTAATGAGAAATTAGCTGTAATTGACTCGAGTACCATGAGCTAGTGTATGTGTTGCATCTACAAATATGATGTAATGAAAAAAGCTATGTAAGTGATGGTTAAGTAAAGTACTTGTACAAGAGTAGTGAATTCATGCATGAGCTGTATCGATCATGTAAATCATTGTTGTAAACATTGGTGAAGAGTGTTGTTAATATATGAGTGGTAAATCTCAATGGTTTGTTGTTTTTCCTCGGTATAGGGGTTTCTAGGGTGATTTCTATGTACTATGTGTGACTGTTTTTTATGCCATTGTTAATTATGTTATATATTTAACTGTAAGAATCATCATGCATGTTGAATGTATTAGGTTTTAGAACCCAATAGTTGGTATCAAAGCTATATTTGGATTCAAGGGGATGGATTTATAGTTAAGGGTTTGACTTGGTCTTGGATCTGGTGAATACCAAGTTTCAGTAGGAGTTCTAAATCGACTGATTCATAGTTAAGAATGGTCTATAGTTCGATGATAGAAATTGAAAAATTCAATGGATGAAATTTTGAGCTTTGGAAGCTTAAAATGGAGGATCTCCTTGTAGATTGAGAGCAATGGGTTGCTATTAGCCTTGGTATAACTCCAACTGGTATGTCGTCAAAATATTAGCATAAAATTGACAAGAAAGCAAGGAGTACATTCTAACTTTGTTTAGTAGATTATGTGTTTTTGAATGCCTCAAGAGAAGATGTTGCAAAGAAGTTGTGGGAAAAGTTTGGGAACTTGTGTGCCAGTCAAAATATTTGGTTAACAAGTTGTTTCTTCGAAAGAATTTATATGTTCTGAGAATGAATGAGGGAAACTTGGTTACATAGCACTTGAATTCATTCAACGTTGTAGCGCGCCCCTTCAACAAATGCATTTTATAGTGCATATTAACTATGAAATAAAATAGCTATCAGAAGCAAAGACTAATCTATGAGTCATTTGTTTAATAAAATTAATACAAAATAGTTTAATGCACAAATGAAAAGTTAATAGTAACCCTTGCACAGTAAGAACTGTACAATACAACTCTTGCTTATGGATTACATGTAAAACTACACAAATTTAGAGCATAGACATATTTTAAAAACTTAAATTAATATGCGTATATTTATTTGTCTACCCATTAATTAGGTAACTTCAACTTATCATTTTCCTTTCAAAACTTATTGTATAGTATGTTTCATGTTAAATAAGAGATTAAAACTTATATTAATACACCCAAAATAATAGTAAATTATGGTGTTTTTATTAAATAAGTTTACTCGGCCATAACTAAATTTGGCCCGGAAAAAATATTTCCAATTCTTTTCTTATAAAGTTTATTCTTAGGAATTCCGACCATTTTTCATAAACTATGTTAAGGGAGCTTAGTTGACTAGCCGACTAAAATCCTCTAGTCGAGCTAATGTGGTCGGTCAGTTAACCGACTAAACAAATACTTGTCTACTACTATGACCTAAACAAATACTTGTCCATTGCCCAATTACTTGACAATTATGAAAATAAAGAGCTTTTAAATATAAATATATAGATTGCTTCGACTAAAACATATAGTTGTCGGTTGTAGACTAATCCAACAATTATGAAAATATAGAGCTTTTAAATATAATTATATAGTCTACTTTGACTAAAACATATTCGGTTGTAGACTAACTTGACAATTATGAAAATAGAGAGCTTTTAAATATAAATATATAGTCTACTTCGGCTAAAACATATAGTTGTCGATTGTAGACTAATCTGACAATTATGAAAATAGAGAGCTTTTAAATATTAATATACATATAGTCTTCTTCGACTAATCAAATAGTTGTCGGTTATTCCAAATATTTCCTTAAGACAAGGAAAAAATATTATTTTCCAAATATATGCATATTTCCATTACACCAAGTCAAGGAAATATTAATTCAACAATTCTCTTATAAAACTAAAATAAAATTGCCAATCATAATAATTTAGTCTATTAAATTATTTAATGACTAAATGCATTACCTCTTTTAACTAAATTAAATAATTTTACTGACACTCATAACTTAGTCCATTAACCGACTAATTCTTTCACCAAATATGGTGGAATTATATAACTTCAACTCAAACATATTCATATATGTTTAACTTGGGCTAAAGCATAAATTTGTAGTTTTACCACTCTAACCAGTGGTTTTCAGACAAATTGGTCAATCACCAAAACTTTATTAAATAATTATATCAAACAATTTCTATTTCTATTAGGCAAATTAGTTGAACAAAACCCTTTAGACAAATTGGTCGAATCAATCACCAAAACTTTATTAAATATGTATGTCAAGCAATTTCTATTTCCTTTACCAATTAACTTTGACTTATATTTTAAAGTTTAGTTGGGCAATTTTGCTGACCACTTCATTTATTTTTAATGAACTATTTATTTTCTGAGTAATTCCCTAATGAATTGCATATTCATTTTCTGGAACTTAGGAGCTACACAGTAAAACAGTAAAACTAACATTATCACACAGGGTAATAAAATTATATTTTTGCCATAAAGCTTTAAGTTAATGGAAACTAATAGAAATGAACAAAATTCAAGCTTATTTATCCATTCTTATAAATTTTCTAAACCTTGTACTCTTCGACATAATTTAATTAAACATTACAATTTCAAACTAGAAAATTAGCATTTTGTACAGAAAATAATTTTTTACTTCGACTTAAATAAAAATAGACCGGCTTGCATAAAATCAATATCACATAATTAAACTTGTAATTATTTCATGCCCATGAATTAATCCAATAAATATGAATTCCTACCTTGTATACAAACTCAGGAAATTTAAGGAATTCATGCAAATATTTAACCAATAATTAATTAAATAACATCTCAAAAATTAAGACAAAATATCTAGGTATTAAACTTATCTGTAAAATATTTAAAATAAGCAACTGGCTTTGTGGCAACCATGCTCCACCCAACCATAGGTAGTTTTACTCATTAATCTCAGCATAACACCACCCCCTAGCTGGGACTAGTGAATTCACCAGAAAATCATTCCTCCCACCCACTAGCATTCCATCACAAGATTATCATGGGTAATTCCTCACAGTTTTCAGAGGTTCACTACAATGAATATAAATAACATTAAATATAAGATAAACAACAATGTAGATAATCACACAAATAAATAGTTAATTAATAATTAATTAGCAATAGATATTAAATATCATAAGTATAAGGACACAACCTTTCGTTATGTAAGCCCAACTATATTTAAGTAGGCCAAACCTGTAAATTCATATCATCCAATTATCATTTACTCATTTATTATTACATTATTATCGAAGATGGATTCTCTTCATTGTTAGCCGGATTCGGTTTATTGCATTTGGTATCAGAGCTTTCGCTCCTCCCCTCAGAGCTCGGATTTGGCTCCTCTTCCACCACCCACCTCATCTTCCACCTCTCCACACTTCCATGTCGCCATTCGCACTTCACTCCCACATTCACTCCTTCCTCCTCCTGCTACCATCTCTGCTCCCATCTCCTTGACGCTCCTTCCCTCCAGCCTCCATCCACCCTCCTACGTACACAACACGTCGTACACCCCTGCACGCTGCCACTCCCCTCCGCAGCCTCCCACTCCACGCTTCCCCCCCTTCGCCCAGCCTCCTCCTCCCTCCACTCACGCTCCCTTCCAAGTTTCCCTCTGTCACCTGCAACCATTGCTCCCTCCCCTCATTTCTCTACGCTTCCCCCATTCCCTTGCACCTCCACCTACACACTCTTCGTGCTCCTTCTCCTCTCCAGCTCTATGCCAACCCCACCTACGCCTCCCTTCCCACTAAACACCTCCGCCTCCTCCCCTCTCCAAGCCTCCCCCATGTTTGCACCTTCACACCTTCCTCTCGGCCTTCCACCGCCTCTCCATCTCAATGCTGCTACTCCCAACGCAACGCAGCCACCCTATCTCCCTCCAAATTGCTAATTCTACCTCCTTGCGCTTCATAAACCTTAAAAATTTAATAGTATATTATAATAATATTAATATTACTATATTAATACTATTATATTAATATTTTTTTATTAAAACTTTAATAAAGAGAAAAATATAAAATTATAATAATATTATTATTATAATCATATTTTTAATTTTTGCACTCACCTTCACATAAGTCACAATCGTGTCTTGGTAGTCACCTCCACACATTAAACATGACGATGGAATTAAAAGCCCAAATTGAAAAATTAGAGAAAGATTTCAATGATCGAATCACCGAGAACAACGAAAGTTTGAAAGAAGAAATAAAAATTAGCAATTCAAAGCTAAAAAAAGAACTCAAGGAGGAAGTTGTGTTAGTATTAGAGAGAAGGCTAGACGACAAATTGGAAGACATGAAAGAGAAACATGATACATTAGATGCCAAGTTGAATACCATCTTAGAAATACTAGACGTGAATAAAGAACGAAGCAGCCTGCATATGCCAACAGGATCATTCCGCAATTTGGAGTCATCGACACACGACAAAGTAAAAGACAATCCACCTTTTATAATATGCCCACCAAGAGAAAAATTGAGTTGCCGAATTTCAATGGAAGTGATGACCAATGTGTTGCATGGTTAAATAAGGTTGAAGAATACTTCCATATATACAATATTACGATGGACGAAGAAAAAATGAAATATGCGCCAATGCACTTGGAAGGGAATGCATACAATTGGTACATATGGTGGAAAGGAGACAAGCTGTCGTATACTTGGAAGGTGTTCAAAAACTATTTCCTAAAAAGGTTCCAAGGAATTGATGAGGATGAATTCTTTCGAAGCTTACCAGGTTGCAACAAAAAGGAAGCGTTGAGGAATTCACACATCAATGGGAATCGCTTGCCACAAGAGTATTTGGGTTATCTCATAAGCAACATCTGGAAACTTATCTTGGAGGCCTTAAACCATATATACAGAGGGAACTAAAGATGCATGACATACCAAACATCGAGATGGAAAGACATAAAGCAAAAGCAGCAGAACTCAAACTAGAAAGAATACCTAAGACAAGAGAGGCGCAATGCAGATATTGTGGAGACAATTGGTCACTCGGTCATCAATGCAACACCTCTCAATCATATAGTTATGAATTTGAAAAAGATTCTGAAGAATCCATGGGATGCGTCGACAATAATAATAATAAGAAGAATAATACATTTCGTCGATGTGGAGAAGATTGGACTCCTGGCCATAAATGCCAAACCAATCACACAGCACATTGCAAAATTATTAATGGAAAAAGAAGTATAGGTACCCGCGGAAGAAACATCTGAGTCTGATGCAGATACAAGCTTATCTGAAGCATCAATAGCGACCATTACCTGTATTCAACATACTTGTAAGGAAGAATATCTAGTGGCACCCAAGAATGTTAACACCCAACAAAAGGGAAATCTATTAATCATAGGGAGCTATATTCTACCGCAGCTAAGAAGTTGCAACAACATTAAAAACAAACAACTCTTATACCAAGCAACAAAATATACAGGACCAAAGAGGTTACGACTTATAGGGTCTATTAAAGATAGGGATGTCACAAATTTGGTCGATTCCGGGAGTACCCATAATTTGGTTGATATCAACAAGGTAAAGGAACTTAATCTTTTTGTGTTTCCCACAAAAGGCTTTAAAGCCTCAACCATTGTGGATCAACACATATAAGAAGTAGGAAAATGTCATAAGGTGTCATTACACATACAAAAATTACACCTACAACTCAAGGAAGTAGATATGGTATTAGGTGACGAATGTTTAGCATCACTAGGGACGTACTGTACCAATGTACAAAAACAGTACATGAGTTTTAAATGGAATGGAAGTAAGTATCGATTGTATGGTCTAAGGAATTTTCCCAAGCAGAAAGAGTCACGGCATAAGAAGGACCCAGGCCATAGAGAGACCAATCCATATCACTTAAACCAAATCAAGCATCAACACAAAGCAAGAATAAAAGACAATGTCCGCAAGTACAGCTTTGAGGACAAAGCTCCCTTTAAAGGGGGTGCCAATGCAACGAATATAAATAACATTAAATATAAGATAAACAACAATGTAGATAATCACACAAATAAATAGTTAATTAATAATTAATTAGCAATAGATATTAAATATCATAAGTATAAGGACACAACCTTTCGTTATGTAAGCCTAGCTGTATTTAAGCGGGCCAAACCTGTAAATTCATATCATCCAATTATCATTTACTCATTTATTATTACATTATTATCGAAGATGGATTCTCTTCATTGTTAGCCGGATTCGGTGTATTGCATTCACAAAAAATTTCAGGCATCCAAGAAATACTGGCTTAAGCCAATTCCATACCAAACCATACACTTCCCATTTTGGTTTCATTCCAATCACAGCACAGTGAAAACCATCACTGCTTAACCAGTGCACAGGAAATCCACCAGAACCGTTTATGTACAATTCACCATTTCCTTGACCACAAAACAACAGTAAAAAAAAATATTAAACAATCAAAGGTTCAGGGATAATTAAGGTAGGTTCAGTTGCCAGAGTCTCCTCTACTCGTGACTCAGATTCTACATGTGCTTGTGCACTCGCAACTCTATAATCTCTCTTGAAAATTTCCTCCACATTTCTTCCCAGGAACAGATAATTTTAGATCTTCCTATTCTTTTCCCCGGAATGAAGGAATTGAATCCTTTTCTCACTTGCATGCATAAGTTAAATGCGTGACAAGTTTAAACCACATGGGATCTCCAAGAGACCCACATTTCTCTCTTTATTATTTTTATTTTTATTTAAAAGTAAAAACATATAAGCTCTCCCCCTAATCCCACCTAAATCATAATTAATTGATAATTATGATTTTAAAAACATAACTAAAGTCATTTATATGTAATTATGACTTTTCCAAAACTTTGTATATTTTAAGGAACTTAGGATTATAAAAGGATCATAGGAAATGTTTACCCCACCTAATTCCTTTTAACCCCTTGTCGACTCTAGTGAATACACAAGTCCCCGATCTTTTCAGTGTTTTCCTCAGCCACACCCAGTTATAATTTTTATCATTAATAATTACAAAATATACATTTGTTCTACCATGCAGGCATTTGCATATCAATATTTACATCATACATATGATCAGTTCAAGGGTCTCATCCAGGGATATTACAAACATTGTGATTAGTCAGTTGTTGTCCATGGATATTAAAATCGTAGAGGATGAGAAATGTATTAGTATGTTGTGTTCTTTTCCAAAATCATGGGATAGGATGGCCATGGCTATTAGAAGAAATGATACAACATCTAATATCGATGATGCGGTTTCATCTCTATTGTCAGAGGAGATGAGATGAAATAACATGGAAGGTTCGACCCACAATGCCTAATGGTGATAGGTTGACCAAAGAGGAAAATCCTCCGATAAAAGATGAAAGTTGAGGGATAGATATAAGACTATATATAAATCCCTTGGTCCAACAATGAGAAAATATCAACAAGCAGAAAGGTCAGGCATTATAAGTGAGATTGTAAGTCAACGTAAGTCAAGAAGAGCATAGGATATGAGGAAGCACAGTCGACTGGAAGTAACCCTTAGACTAAAAAAAATGGGGATGTGTATTTGGCCTCAACAAGTACATAGTCAAAACATGATTCTTGTTTGATTGAATCTGGTGCATCATTTCATATGAAACCAGATAGAGAATGCTTTTTTCAATATGAGAAATTCGACAATGGGGATGTTCTTCTAAGACATGATTCACCAAAAAGCATTTTCGGATGAGTTAAATTTTGATTATAATTAAAAGATGGAAGGAGAGGAACTCTTCCAATTGTGTTGCATTTCATAGGTTTGGATTGAAACCTGATTTTTGTAAGTAAGATGGGGAATGCAAGTGTGCAATTTGTATTTGGGAAAGATACGTGCAAGATAGTGTGAGGAGTGATGGCACCGGTGAGAGGATTTTGGACTAGAACACTGTACAACCTATTAGGAAGAAAAGGAACCAATGGATGTCTTCCTACATTCTTTCCTGAATCCATTGATATGTCTTCCTATCTAGTCGACTTGACCAAGTTGTGGCATCAGCAGATGGGACACATTAGTGAGAAAGGAATTCATGCTATGCATAATAAAGGTCGAAAGAAGTAGACTTATGTGAACATTGAATTTATGGTAAACAGAGTCATGTAAGTGTCTCATTTGGGGTCACTAGGACCAAGGAAATATTGGATTTAATACATAGTGATGTGTTTGGACCAGTACTGGTCCCATCACTAGGAGGACCATAATATTACATCTCTTTCATAGATGATTTTTCTAGAATGACATGGTTGTATTTTATGAGGAATAAATCTGAGGTTTTTGAGAAGTTTCAAGAGTTCAAATAGCTTGTAGAAAATCAAGCTAGCAGAAAGATCAAGGTGTTGATAACTGATAACGGAGGAGAATTTTGTGGTAAGGAATTTGACAATTTCTGTAGACAACACGGTATAGCTCGAAAAAACACAACTCCATGCATGCCTCAACAAAACGGAGTTGCTGAAAGAATGAATAGAACATTGATGGAGAAAGCGAGGAGCATGCTCAATGGTGTAGGTACCGCAAAAGAATTATGGGCAGAAACAATCAGCATGGCATGTTACCTCGTGAATAGGTCACTATTGAAAAATCTGGTTGACAAGAATCCATATGAGGCATGGGCTGGAAAGAAGCCCTCTCTTTCACATCTTAGAGTCTTTAGGTGTGATTCCTTTTTGCATGTCCCAAAAAAGAAAAGAAGTAAACATGACAACAAGTTTGAGAAATGCATCTTCGTCAGATATAAGGATGGAATGTAGGGGTATCAGCTATGGAATCTAGTCACAAGGAAAATAGTTTATAATAGAGATGTGATCTTTAGAGAAGTCAAAGGTACTTCCAGGGTTGAAGAGGTTAGAAGAGAAAAATAACCAGGAAAGTAAGATTTTGAAATGAACGACGAAAACCTAGATTCATATGAGTTGACTGAATCCAACTAAGAGGTGGAAAAGAAGATTATGATTGTCAAGAGGTATGGTCAAGCAAAGCAACAACCAAAAATATATATTCCACCTAATTTTCACTATGCTTTTGTGTTATCTACCATTGAAGTTGATGATCCCAAGTTGGTAAAGGAAGTGATCAACTCGAAAGAGGGTAAACTCTGGAAAAGGGACATGGAAGAATAAATGGAGTCCTTAAGGAAGAATAAAACACAAGAGTTAGTTGCACTACCAAGTGGAAGGAAACCCATCGATAGTAAGTGGGTATTTAAGAAAAACATGAATGAAGTAGGACAGGTCGAGAAGTATAAGGCTCTACTAGTAGCAAAGGGATATTCCCAAATCAAGGGAGTCAACTTTGGTGATATCTTCTCTCTTGTTGCAAAGTTAACTTCCATTAGGGTACTAATGTCTTTAGCTACAACATTTGATCTTGAGATAGAATAGATGGACATAAAGACAACATTTCTTCATGGTGATCTTGAAGACGAAGTTTATATGAATTAGCATGAGGGTTTCATAGTGAAAGGAGAGGATGAGTTAGTCTGCAAGCTCAAGAAGTCTCTCTATGGTTTAAAGCAATCACCCAGAATGTGGTACCATGAACTTGATATGTATATCCAGCAATCGAGGTTTGTGAGAAGTTAAGATAATCACTATGTGTATGGAAAGAAAGTTGGTGATCACTTTATATATGTAATTTTGTATGTCGACAACATTATGTTGCTCAGAAATAACATGGATCTAATCAAGGAGGTAAAACTGCAACTATCCTCCAAGTTTGACATGAATGATCTTAGTGAAACTCATTTCATTTTTGGAATTGAAATAAAGAGAGATCGAGTGGATATAAGGCTCTGGTTAAGTCAGAGTAAATATGTTGAGACACTTTTGAAACACTTCAACAAGTAGAAGTGCAAATCGGTCAAGGCCCCTATTCGTATAGGAGTTAAGTTATCTACTAAGAATTGTCCTAAGACATGAGAATAAAAAGAGTACATGACACATGTGCCCTATGTGAGTTAGTTTGATGTATGCAATATTATGTACTTGACCTGATATTTCCCATGTAGTGGGAGTATTGAGCAGATACATGTTGACACTTGGAAAGTAGCACTAGACCATAGTCAAGAGTTTTTTTAGGTATTTGTGTGGCACACTAGATTATGCAATATGCTACCAAGGAAAACTTGAAATCAACAAGAAAATATATGTACATGGTTTTGTCGACTCCGATTGGGATGTAGATCTCGACTACAAATGGTTGACCAATGGATATGTTTTCAAGTTATTTGGTGGATTAGTTAGTTGGATGAGTAGGAGGTAGTCGATTTTGCATTGTCGACTACTGAGGTTGAATACATGGTAGCCACTCATGTAAGAAAAGAGGCGGTTTGGCTACATATATTGTGTTCAGAGGTTGGGTTTAAATAAAAAGCTGTTAGGTTGGATTGTGACAGTCAAAGTGCAATCTTCCTGGAAAATAACCCTGCATATCGTTCAAAGACAAAGCATATTGATGTACAATATCACTTTGTGAGAGACATGGTGGAAAACTAGAGAGTGTTGTTGTAAAAGGTAAACACTATGAAGAACATTGCAAACTCAATGACCAAGTCTGTGAGTATTGAAAATTTTACTTGGTGTAGGGAAACAATGGGCTTGTTATCTCGACTTAAGTGAACTGAAGGTCTAAAATCTCCTGTGTATGCAAAGAAGACAACAAGTGGGATAATGTTGGGTGCGTTATAATCTTTGCATGTGAATTGGTGGTGGAATTTGATAGTCAATTGGTAATAAGTCAACGAGAATTGAAGTCAACAAACGGTAGAAGTTTAGTCGACAAACGGTAGAATCTTAGTCGACGAGTCAACTAGTATAGTTGACTGGTCATTGATCATGACTGGTCAATGGGGAAGTCAACGAGCATAAAGTGGGTATGGATCCGATGAACACTTGATAGACAAGAGGCTCAACAGGAGATTGACTATGGTTGACTAAGTCAACTCGACTGTAACAAAATAACTAGATTTAGTTAGGAAGTTATGGATTTCCACTAATGAGCAGTTAGCTATAACTAACTCGGGTACTATGAGCTAGTGTATGTGTTGCTTCCATAAATATGATGTAATGGCAAAGGCTATGCAAGTGATGGTGAGGAAAAGTACTTGTACAAGAGTAGTGAATTCTTGATTGAGCTGTAGTGATCTTGTAAGTCGTTGTTGTAAACACTAGTTAAGAGTGTTGTTAATAGATGAGTGGTAAAGCTCATTGGTTTGTTGGTTTTCCATGGTAGAGGGGTTTCCAAGCTAATTTTTGTGTGTTGTGTGTGACTATGTTTTATGCCGTTGTTAATTATGTTATATGTTCAACTGTAAGAATCATCTTGCATGTTCATTGTATTAGGTATTAGAACCCAACAAAAAATACTACCAACTAACTGATGGTACAAGGTAGAATTTATTTCAGGTGTAGTGCAAGTGGAAGTAAGTTTGAATCCAGACCGGAGGGGATATGGGGTTGGTTTACAATCATCCATGTGAAAGCAACGAATAAGGTCACAAGCATACTTATATTGAGAAATACAATTTTCTTCTTTGGTTTGCAATACTTGGAGGCCAATAAAATAATGAAAATGTCCTAAGTTTGTCATTTCAAATTTATTCTTAAGGTTGGATTTCACACGGGTTGAAATATTTGGGGTCACTACTAGTAAGAATAAGGTCATCAACATAAAGAACACATAATATGAGATTGGTTCTTACTTTCTTGGTATAGACATTAGGTTCAGAATGACATCTGCAAAATCTAACGTCAAGGAGAAATCTATCTGTTTGGCATACCCAACTCGAGGAGCTTTCTTAAGGCTATAGAGAGATTTCTTAAGTCAATAAACAATTATGGATTTATTCTAAACATAGCTCGGAGTTTGTTCCATGTAAATTTCTTTTTTTAAATCCCCATGTAACAAGGAAGACTTGACATTCATTTGATAGATCTCCCATTTATGTGAAGCGACAAGGGAAAGAACAAGGTGGATGGAGATCATTTTGTTGATAAGGGAAGAGGTTTCATTGTAGTCAATTCCTTGAAGTTGGGAATGAAGAAGACACCAAGATCTTGAGAGGGGGGGTTGTATCAGTATCTATGTATATTTACTATTGCACTTTCAATTGTTCAGATAGTAAAAGCATTGACATCAATTCATCAAGAGAGTATACTAAATGTATATCTGAAACTCAATATAAAGTATTTATAAAAACAATATGTTTAAATCAATTGTGGAGACTTAAATCTCAAATGATTACCAACTACAACTGGTAGGAGGCTCCAACCTCTTTGTTTCTTTAGCTCCGACTGAAGGGATGCTCCAACACCCTACTTCTCTAGCTTCAACTAGAAGGAGGCTACAATCCCCTTTTCTTAGTCATCTCCAACTGACAAGAAGTGTCCATTTACCAATAGAAGGAGGCTACGGCCCACTCACACATTTCCTCTGTCGTGATAGAATGGAGGACTCAAGCCTCCTCACACACTTCCTTTGATGCGACAAGATGGAGGCTACAACCCCCTCATACTCTTTTTTTGCTGCGACAAGACGAAGGCTACAGTCCCCTTTCTCTTCTATGATATGATGGAGCCTTCAACCCTATTTGCACACTCACTTTAGATTAATCTGTACTATGCACTCTTCTCTACTTCCATTGTATTTTACACTTTCCTCAATCTTACTAGTTACTATGCACTTTGCACTGCACACCTCTTCTTTGTTCACTTTATGTTGTGTACTTTGTTCAGCACACTAACTTTCCTGTCAGGTGACAATTAGTGCTTTGCACCTTCTACAACCTACTTTATAGTGCAACTTTGTGTTTAGTTCTGCTCCAAATTCTGTCCTTCTTTTGAGCTAAGACTTAACTTCATATTTTTTCCTTCCAATGAATTATGATCCCTACACCTTTTTTCTTTCGAACTACAAACCTTACACCTTCCTTCTTCTGAACTGTGAACCTTGCTCCTTCCTTCTTCTGAACTGCGAACCCTACACCTTCCTTCTTTCGAATTGTGAACCTTATGCCTTCCTTCTTATGAACTGCAAACCCTGTGCTTTCCTTCTTCTGATGTGTGAACCCTGCACCTTACATTTTTTTTCTTACACCTCCCTCTCACAATGATCATCATGCTCTTATTTACATATCCGACCTCCCCTTCTTTTTTGAGTAAGAGGGATGACCAAGATGCTCAAATTGATTTACAATTTTTTGTAAGCTAACTTATCTTGACATGTGTACTAAATTAAATTGCATTGTTGTGTGGGTTATCGACCATTGCAGGATCTATCTTGTGGGTTACAAGACCTCAATACAACACCTACACCATTCCACATGATCTCTTTTGAGTTTCATGACCTCGACACAACACCTACACCACTACACACTTTTCTTCATAATTTCTTTGACATTTTGTTCTATATAATTCTTCAAACTAGCTTCTAATTACATCAAGTCTATATGGTTTACTCCCATTTGACATCAATGACAACACTAGGTCCAACAAATGGAGTTATTTTGAACATAGCTAGGAGGTTGTTCCATGTAAGTTTATTTTTTAAAATCTCCATGTAAGAAGGAAGACTTGACATCCATTTAATAGATCTCCCAGTTATGTGAAGTGGCAAAGGCAAGAACAAGGTGGATGAAGTTCATTTTGCTGACAAGGGAAGATGTTTCATTGGAGTAAATTCCTTGAAGTTGGGAAATCCTTATGCAACTAACATCGCCTTAAGTCTTTCAACACTTCCATCAGATACATACTTAGTTCTACATACTCATTTACAGCTGACAAGTGTTCTTCCTTTTGGAAGAGGTACAAGATCCCAAGTATCATTCATGGTTAAGGACAATATTCTTCACATACCTACATCCTAATCTAGATGGCCAGAAGCTTTTGCAAATGTATCTAGATCATGAGGCTTTGAAACTTGAGCCAAAAGAGAAGAGGTTCACTAGAACTATGAATGTGTTCAACACTAATCTCTAGTATCATCGAAAAAATCACTAATTGCTTTGCATGTTGTATGGACCCATCAAAGATGCAATTGTGTCGATGCAACTAGAGGAAACTGGACATGCATAGGTATATTTTCATCATCACTGTCATCCTTAGAACAAGAAGTTGGAGTATGAACACTATCAAAGAACTTGGGAGTAGAAGGTGGCATAATCGTCGAAGATGACTCACAGAGAAAAGATGGCACAAACAACGAATTTGGCTTGAAATCTGAGAGATTTTCATCAAATTTAACATCTCTCCTAATAATTGTGTCATTGGAATGTGGTTTAAGAATTCTATAACCTTTGACATCTTCAGAGTATCCAAAAAAAATTCACCTCTCGCTTTTAGGCTACAATGCTTTCTATTTTTCAACAATAATACGAGCATATGCTTCACTACCAAACAAATGAAAGTGACTTACATCTACTTTAATGTTACTCCATGCTTCTTTTAGTGTTACATTTTTTAGAGCCTTGGTGGGAGTGCAATTAACTATGTAATTGACACAATTAATGGCTTAAACTGAAAATTGAAGACTTAATCCCTTAGCTTGGATCATACAATTAGCCATTTCCTTTAATGTGGGATTATTTTTCTTAGCAACACCATTTTGTTGTGTTGTACAAGGAACAATATGTTGCATTTGAATTCTCTATGTAGTGCAGTAATTTGTAAATTTACTGTTGACATATTCACCTCCAATATCTATTCTTATTGTGATGAAGAGACCACAAGATACCCAACTTGTCAATTACATGAGAAAGGAATCTAGAAAACTAACATAATGTTAAAATGTTGGATGCTTCTTGGGCAAACCATTCAAGTTAGAAGCCCATGCATAAATTGAAGGTTAAAAAAGAAAGGAAGGGTTGTGACCTCTATCAATGAGAATATCTATGGGGAGAACATGGCTCTTGTCCTAAAAAATGTTGATGGTGTAAATGGAATAAGACCACAAGTCTATTATTGTTTCAAAAAGTTGTAAAGGTAGTGTCCTTAGATGAGTTTTATTAAAAAGTCGTGAAGTTCGTTATTAGTTAAGTCATTCTTTTTTTTTATTGAATGTTGTTGTGCCCATTTTATTGATTAAAAAAATTAAATTGTATTATTGAAATATAATTTCATGCTTATTAAGTTCTCATTTTCACCATAATTTGAATATATGCACATGTTGGTTATTTTATTGTTATATATTTTAAGGGTTTTAAATTTATATATGAAGATTTAATAAAATTCCATGCTTAATAAGCACCCATTCTCACCTTAGTTTGAAAAATTTGTACCCACTAGCTATGAATTTTTAAGGTGCTTCTTTGTTTAGTATAATATGACCCCCATGTTGTTTAATTTGCATAAGGCTTCACTCATTAAAGTTATGCCATATCACTTATTTATGTAATGAGGGATATCTCATAAAATATTTTTGTTGACTCCTTCTCAATACACCTTTGTAATTAAAAAATAATCCTATTTTTACTATATATATTATGCATCAATATTTTAAGTGTAATATTTTTAAATACCCATTTTTTATTTCTACTCTTTGTCATGCTAATATGATACAACTCTTGTTAAATCCCATGCTAGTTCATCTGATTTAGGTATCGGTTTCGTTTGCTAGGTGACCCGACTTCATACCCTTACGATGACTTAGTTGGGAGGAGACACCCAAAAATCCATCCATGTTAAGGGTTGGTGTGGTCCAAGGCAAGTGCAATCCCCAGGTGATCTTGACAACTTAGATTCCCTTGAGTTGCAGTTTCTTAGATGTTGACACAAACCTATTCGATAGGAGTTACTCACACTGTCGACACCCAAGCCACTACGATCTCCCTGAGCACCAACGCAGACAGGTTTAACATTGTCCAGCAACACCTGCGGAGCAGATGAGGTCTCACCCGAGATGTTCAAGGGAGAGTTGACGGAACCATGTTTCCGTCGAATGAGGGAGGGTGTTGTGCATCAATTGACTAACTTATTGCATCATTCAAAAATAGATCTAAGCATTCAACTCAGGCATTAATCATAATCACGACATCATTCAATAGATCTTATCATTGACAAAACCATTATTGCAATAGATATAATAGTAAAGCATTAATTGCAGCAAGGAAACATCTCATCATTCATATATTCATATCGCAAGATGCATTTACCACAGATAAACAGAATAGACACAGGGATTCTACTAAAAAACTCTATTACATCATATTTATCTCCGCAAAAACCCAGATACAACAAGATATTCAACTCAGTCTTCAGCTTCGTCAGATCAAGATCTCTAGATGTTCTCCTCTTAAGCTTTCCCAAAAAGACAATGATCTTCCTCTTATCAACACCTACAAACCTACATCTATTTATAGGCTTGCACCTTTACATTTACGATCCACTTAGGGAACCGCCTAACTACTTCTTAATGAATTCTACAAAAATATGACTCAAAACCCATGTAATGCGGTCCAAATGACCCAAAATACATATGACGCAGTCCAAATGACCCAAAATGCATATGACACGGTCTAAATGACCCAAAAACTACAAAAAGTACTTGTTGCCTTACGCGCTGCTTTCCTCCTTCTGCAACACCTTTGGCCTTGCGTAACAACTGTGATACTGCGATGCTGACTCATCAAAATGCCTGCCAACAAGCCCCCAACACAATCTGTGGCTCGCCCTCAAGCCATGTTAGGCGGACATGGTGTACTCAGTGGTATTCAACCTGAAGTCCTCGTACTGCTGATCGACCTCTGTGGCCTGCTCCTTTACTGCTGCAACCACCGCCTGACTCTCTGTCACATCCTGCGTGGATGGATGCTTGTTCAGCTTCGTAGCAACTTGCTGGCGACCCTCCTGCGCAGCCTGGAGTGTGGAACTTTCCTTAAGAAAAAACTGGCCTCCAATCTCCTGGAACTCTTCCAGCTGCGCCTCTTTTGACACTCTTCAGCCTTTGTGATGTGCTGCTGCAAATATTTCAGTTCTACTGATTTGGTGACCTGATCAACTAGCGGCATCATTTGCATCGATGCCTTCAGTGTCGCAAACTATCCCCCTGCTTCTTGTTGCAGCTTGGTCAGCTGTTCTATCTGCTCATCCTAGACGATGCTGCCCCAAAAATGCGTAGTGTCTGCAGTGATCTTTGTCACTGTCTGTTCCAGCTTGGCGATCTGCGTGGTGATTGCCTTGATGCCACGTTTCTGGTCATCTATGCGCTCTTGTGGTGTGCCCAAGTTCAATAGAGCTGTTAACTCTGCATTGTCATGCTGTAATTGGGTGATGACAGCCCCAAGTCGCTGCACTCTTCAACCCGGTGATCTCATCAATCAAATCAACAGTGAGTGGAATTGATCTGTCTAGCCACAATGTGTCACCGTGGAAGTAGGCCAGCAGTTTATTCACACAAGCATTAACCTCTGGCAGTCGCCCAAAGTGTGGCATGTTAATGAGTCCCCGTAATCTCGCCTAGTTCAACCCACACGCCCAATCTTGCGGAATCGGCTTACCATTGAGTTGTGACCCCGACACATAGGGGTCCGATGTAATTTCCTTATATGTCACCATGTCATGGTTGTCATATTTCAGGCGCATCAACACCAGCATAATATCTGCAGAGCACTCCATTCCCACTAGCAGCGCTGGCATCCGCACTGGGTACTTATGATTTTTAGTGGACTTGCGAGGTGGTATACTAGGCTGACAGGGGGGAACATACTCATGGGTATCTACAGTAGATAGTCCTTCCCAAGCAGCTAAATCGTCAACTCCGTGGCTTGATTGTCCCACCTCCGCTTGAACCTCCTCCACGACCACTGCGGATGATCGTAGTTGTCGTTTTTTGTGCGGGGACTTGGAATGCTGACCCCCCCTCCGCTTCTTTGGGATTCTTGTGAACGCCCATCCACCCAGTATGTTGATGACAACTTCTTCAATGCTTACTGGCCTAGCTAGTGACTCTACCCCACTAGAGACTTCGACCATGGGGGTACTTGGCATGCCACACCAGGGCCCCTCTTGGCTCAACAGTTCCTCCCCCTCCGACACAACATGTGGACAACAAACACTCGACACCTAACTCAGAAATTCAACGTAACAATACAACACTGAGCTTATCCTTCTCACTCGACGCAATGGTTCCTTTTGACCAGAGCCGACCCCTTCTTATAGTGACAAATTATGTCCTTAACCATCATTACCAAATCAAATCATTCATCATGAACAAATCATGCCTTAATTACCCAAAATCGTCGTCAATTCTGGCAATCCAATGGCTAGATCCACCATAAATTCCGATCATTTCATCACGTGACGCTAATTAACTGTTTTTAATTTGCTGCATTTATTACTGTTTTGACCCGGTCGCGACCCTACTCCCAGACTACGATACGACCATTCCTGCTTGCGCGTTCTCTTCTTGCTGGTGTGCCATCCTGCCACCAAGCATCTTGCATTTTTTTTTTTTGCCGATGTGACTCAAGAATCACGCTGCTCTGAGCCCATCCTATAGGGCTTCAACCTACTACAATTAATCAACTTTGGGAGCATTGCTCCATCTAACTGCTGCGGCTGTACTGCTCCTCCTGAAGTTATGCTACTGATGCGATATGGACCAAGCCAATGCATCTGCAATTTTCCTCAGTGCTTCATAAACTTGTTGTTGTACAACAGCACCAAGTCACCCTGCTGAAACTGTTTGTTCTTGGTATGGTGATCATGCCAAGCCTTCTGCCGATCCTTCTCCACTCTCTGGTAGAAACCTGCGATAAAGCGGTCTTCCTCAAGCTGACTAGTTGCACCAAACATTCTCCTAATGCCACTTCATCATCCATACTTGTCGTTGCCGCTATGCGTAGACTCGAAACAATGTACTCCATAGGAATAATCACTTCTTTCCCATACACAAACTTGAATGGTGTCTGTCCCGTCAACCGTTTACAAGTGGTGCCATATGCCCACAAAATTGCTGGAATCTTCAAATCCCAGTCATCGCAGTTCGCATTGAAAACCTTTGTCAGCTCGTGCTCCAAGACCTTGTTGAAAGCTTCCACTGTCCCATTTGCTTATGGATGATATGACGTGCTCTTCTTATGCTGTATCTACAGCTCTGCTGTCAACGCACTAATGGTGCGATTGATGAAATGGCTACCCTGATCACTCATCAATACCTTCGGGCAGCCAAACCGAGTGACAATGTTGTCGAATAAGAACTGTGCTGCTATTGCAGTGGTGCAATCTATGACTGGTGCAACCTCCATCCATCTTGTCAGATAATCTGTCGCTGTGATGATGTATCATGCAGCAGTGCATTTCCCAGGTGGGTTGATAGGGCCCACAAAATCCACTGCCCATTTTTCAAATAGCTACAGTGTCACTTGAGGTATTAGTGGCATCTCATCCTTTCTGGAGGGTTTCCCAGTTCTTTGACAGACATCCCAGGTACGCGCATAATCTGTTGCATCATTGTGAAGTGTGGGTCACCAAAGCCCTGCGCGAAGCACCTTTCTGGCAGTCACACGACCGCCATAGTGCCCACCAGCCACTCCTGCATGTGCTTCCGATAATATCTGCCCTTGCTCATGAGGCAGAACATAGGGCCTCAAGATCTCTTCTAATCCTAGTTTATACAACTTTCCTACAATCAGCTGAAATTACGTAGCGTTGACCACAAGCTACTTCTTCTGACTGGTGGCGAGTCCCTTCGGTGTGGTTTTTGTCATCAGAAACTGAATGATTTCCTCATAGTAGTCATCATCTAATTCAACCTTAAACAGTTGTGCATCGGGCAACTTGTCTTTAGTGTTGGTTGGTTCCTCTCCTGTCTCAATCCACGACAGATGATCCAGCCCCACATTCAAGCATCCTGGCTTCATATTTACCTCAAAATTGAACTCCTGAAAAAGAAGTAGCCAACGACATATCTTCCCCCCCAACACAGGCTTATTGACCAGATATTTCAGGGCAGAATGGTCTGTGAACATCTTAAAGTAATCGCCTAGTAGGTAATGCCTGAACTTCTGTAGCGCATATACCATCGCCAGACCTTCCCTCTCTGTAGTTGTATAGTTTCTCTCTGCATATGATAATTTCTGACTTGCGAAAGCAATGGGGTGATCCAGATCCCCTTCCCCTGGTTGCATGAGCACTACTCCCTGCAAAATCGATGATGCATCGACGTGGACATAGAATTCCTTGCTCTAGTTCAGAAATACTAGTATCGACACTAAATCCATCTTAGCCTTCAACATATCAAAACTAACTTGACATTCAGGGCACCATTGAAATACCGCATCTTTCTTCAATAACTTCTCCATAGGGGCCTTAATCGCTGCATAACCTCGGATGAACTTGCGATAATACCCAGTGTGTCCCAACATCACTCTCAACTGCTTGACATTAGTCGGCGGTGTTAAGCTCAGAATGAGCACAATCTTTGCTGGGTCGACCAACAATCCCTGTTTGCAGACAATGTGACCTAGTAATATCCCAAATGGTGCACAGAATATGCACTTCTTCAAGTTCAGCAATATCTGATGTTGTTGACAATGCTCCAACATCAATTGTAGATTGGTCAGATGATCGCTGATCAAGCCATAGATTGTCCAGTCATCCATGTACACTTGCAAAAAATTCTGGATGAAATCCCTAAAAGCGGCAACGACTACCCGAGAGAATATAGCAGGGGCATTCTTCAGTCCAAACGGAATCACTGTTTACTGAAAACAACCCCATTTTGTCACAAAGGTTGTCTTGTGGTGGTCTCCTTTTGTGCCTATGATTTAATGATAGCCGGAGAACCCATCCGTGAAAGAATACATCTCTTGGCCACCCACGCCCTCTAGTACCTCATCAATGAATGGGGTCGGAAATGGATCATGCAGACATGCGTCATTCAGCTTCCTCAAGTCTACACAAATGTGCAATTCACCTGTCTTCTTGTCCTGCACCACCATAGGACTAATCCAGTCAGATTCCTCAACTAGTTCAATAATTCCAGCATCCAACATGCGGTCAAGTTCTACTTTGACCCTCTCCTTAAGGCACGGATTCAGTCAATATGGTCATTGCCTTATTGGTTTTGCATCTGGTTTTAACAGGATCTTCATCTCTCCCAAATCCCATAATATTCCCTTCATCTCAAAAAACTTTGTAGGGAACAAGTCTTCGAATTCATGCAACAAGTCGGTAACTTTCCCCATCATCTTGTCATCCCAATAGTCCCCAACATTCACAAACTTTGGACTTTCCTGTATTTCAATATTTAGCTTTCGTAGATTCAGCGGTTGACTGATCGGATCAGTCGGGGCATCAAGTGCTACCATATCGTGACTGCCTTTTGATTCCGGAATATTGACATTCCGCGGATCATCACCGTCCTCTAGTCCACCAGTGATGTTATAACATTCCATCAATGACTGCATCTTACAGTGCATATGAGGATCCGCAGGATATGCCACAGGAACGACCTTCAGAACCATGTCGCAGATGAGCTGCAAAGCATTATGGATGTTCGGGTTGGCATCCACGAAGCTGAAGGTATGAGTAAAACAAACTGTCAACTCTAGACAAGGGGTAATCTCCCCTCGCAATTCAGTCGACACAACAGATTCTCGATCTCAGCCAGAGCATCGAGGTCTATTTATAGCAGTAAACAACTTTCCAAGAAGTGCTGCAGTGTGCCATACTGATGTGATGGTCCCGCTTCCGATGTTGCATCAAAAATAGGAGGCATATCACAAATAACTGCCTCACTAGGATTTCTGCCCATCGCATGTCGTTCTTGAAAGAGTGTATCATGCTCGATATCAATATCAAACTATAGTGTCTTCTACCCAGCTAACCGGATCAGAGGATGTGAACCATCTTCGCTTGTCTTCACACCTCCTCGAGTAATAACGGCAACAACAACATCTAGTACCATCGGCTCTGTAGAAATTGTCGTGATTGTTGCACCCTGAGTCTGGTTCAGTGGCAGATTCCCAGGTTGGTTCACCTTCTGGTTGGCATTCTAATTCAGACGTTGGTTCTGGTTCTGCAGCAGTTACTACACTTGATTCTGCACTAGTTGCTACACTTGATTCTAGTTCTACAATTGCTGAACATTCCCCGCTTGCCATCGCACAATCAACCGCAGACAGTTTTCAATAGTGTGATCAGCAACAAAACAAAACGTACACTGCATCTACAATTGTGGGAAATCTCACTGGTAGTGTCCCAACACTCTGCAATTATAACACTGGATAGGTCCTTGACCTCCTCGTCCTCCTCTGCGACCAAAACCTCTGCTGTGTCCTCCGCGAAATCCTCCAAGGAATCCCCCTTGCTGCTGGTATTGCGGTTGATTGAACTGTTGCTACATGGGATTTGGTTGCAGTTGCACACACTGCCCGGGCTGCACGTACTGTGGCTGCTGTGGATCCATTTGCATCAGAACATATTGCGGCATAAATTGTTATGGTTGCTGCTGCGGTACAAACTGCACCTGCGGTTGAGGTAGCGGTTGGGCTACCTGTGGCTGTGATTGCGGTTGTTGTATGGCATGCTGGTTGTCCTTCACATAGAAGGCATTGTATGTTCGCTCATGAAGTAGCCCATACGCTCGATAGTCCTTGTCTTCATGTCCCACGGACTTGGAGAAGGTACAATATAGATTCATCGATTTTTTGACCATCTTTCGCATGCATTGACACTCCTCATGTCGATGCCCATATACCTAACAGATGCAACACCATGGCATACCGTCGCCGCTCAATGGATTTGGTGCTCCTGAAACTAGACAATTGTGGAAGTCTGGGAAATTATCCTTAGTATGCCCCTCTCCATGGCATCGTGTACACCATAATTCTTCTCATTGTTCCTTACCCTTCTTAAGGTCTTGCAGCTGTATTTTCAAGTTGACTAGCTGTGTCTAAATCTGCGACATACCCGCGGTGTTCTCACCAATCGACGAAGCTTCTAATTGCATCACAATTTCTACGGATTCACTTGGTGTTGTAATGTTCTATTGCATCAGCGGTAGTCGAATGTGAGGGAGAAATGCGGTGATGAACCATTCTTTGTGTTGGACATTGCTCATGTCGAAGCTGACCCTTTCCATCAATGTTTTGAACCGTTGGTCAAAATCCCACACAGTTTCATTGGGATACTACTTAATCTCTTTTAGTTCTGTAATATACTGCACTTCATATTTGGGTTTTCGGAACTCTGCAATCAATCCAGCGCAAACTTCATCCAATGTATTTTATGGAGCGCTTACAGGAACCTGCACAAATTTCATGAACCAGTCTAATGCACAACCTCGAAGAGTTGTCGCCATTGTCCTTTCTTGGCATTATCATTAGTAATTTTGTTTACAGTCCATACTGCTTCACATAAGAACTAATATTGCTCAGGGTTATCTGTTCCATTTCCATGGAACAACAGTAACTTTGCATCTTTTCCCTCCATCCTGGGCTTGCTTCCTACAGTCGCTGAGCTACTAGCAATTAAATTCTGTTGACTTGATGAACACGGTGGTGTCAAATTTGTATTTCTTACTGGTTGAGAGATAGTGAGTGGAGGTGTGGGTATGTTGCTGCTGGGGTTTGGTCCTGCCTCTATCTTGGGCGTAGCCTGGTTGTCCTTGCCGGCACTGTGAGGTCGCTTCATCCCGTGTGGTCTTCCTTCATGGCCTTGTGTTTCGATCGCAACAGGACCTTCTCCTGTCCTCTGCCTCTTTTCCTGTCGAAACCTTGCTCCTCCCCTTGTAATACCACTCTCTTCCTTAGCTTCCTTCACAGTCTCGTCATGACCTGCACCCATCTACCCCTTATCATTCCATGTACCGCCCCCCAGCCATCGCGGTATCCATGGCCTTCGCCCACCAAGGTTCTTACTGGTCTAGGTGCATCTTCAGTATGCCCTTTTCGTAAATGAGCATTTTAATGGACAACTATAGCGACAACAGAAACCTACCCCTTAGCCCATTGAAAAACTCCCTTTCTGCTTCACTATAAGACTTTATTGTATCAACCACAAACTCAACGATATAGAATTGTAGTATATTGTCAACCCAAACCTCAACAACCCGTGACTCTTTGTTGTTGAATCCTTGTAGCTCCTAGATCAGTTCTGGGGTCCAGGCTATCAGCTCACCACCTTAGAAGTTCCTCTTCTGGAAGGTCAATTTTGCTAACCACTCATCCAGGATGATTGGGAACTCGCAGAAAAAATATTCGTGTGGACCGTCGTGAATATACTTTTCCAACCACCAATCTGTCCACAACCCAGGGTTCTTATTTTCTTTTTCAGTGAACTCTCGTAGCTTTAGGTCAAACCAATCTTGGATCTCCGGTCTTGTCGGATGCCACAACATATCCTCCTTTCACTTTGCGCTACGGTCTCAGCAACAGAACCATTTGTTGCCACAAACCCAGTCGACAGGGGTTCCTCACGCCGTCGACACCGAAGCCACTATGATCTCCCTGAGCACCGGCCCAGATAGGTTTAACCCTGTCCAGCAACACCCGCAGAGCAGATGAGGTGTCACCCGAGATGTTGAAGGGAGAGTTGACGGAACCATGTTTCCGCCGAATGAGGGATGATGTTGTGCATCAATTGACTAACTTATTGCATCATTCAGAAATAGATCTAAGCATTCAACTCAGGCATTAATCATAATCGTGACATCATTCAACAAATCTTATCATTGACATAACCATTATTGCAACAGATATAGCAGTAAAGCATTAATTGCAGCAAGGAAACATCGCATCATTCATATATTCATATCGCAAGATGCATTTACCACAGATAAATAGAAAATACACAGGGATTCTGCACAAAAACTCTGTCACATCATATTTATCTCTGCAAAAACCCAGATACAACAAGATATTCAACTCAGTCTTCAGCTTCTTCAGATCGAGATCTCTAGATGTTCTCCTCTTAAGCTTTCCCAAAAAGACGATGATCTTCTTCTTATCAACACCTACAAACCTACATCTATTTATAGGCTTGTGCCTTTACATTTACAGTCCACTTAGGCAACCACCTAACTACTTCTCAACGAATTCTACAAAAATATGACCCAAAACCCACATAATGCGGTCCAAATTACCCAAAATACATATGACGCGGTCCAAATGACCCAAAATGCATATGACACAGTCCAAATGACCCAAAAAGTACTTGTCGCCTTGCGCACTGCTTTCTTCCTTCCGTGGTACCTTTGGCCTTGTGCAACATCTGAAATACCGCGATGCTGACTCATCAAACCGCCTACCAACATTAGCCAATGATTGAAATGCACTAGCCTCAAATGACAAACATTTCTAACAAAAAAAAAAAACACGGCACAACGCTTATAAGCCCCATAAATCTTATATCGCAAAATATGAAATATAACTACAATTCATGCCTATTTAAACCTTAATCCAACTTCAGCTTCACACCACCTTAGTGAAAGTCATACCGATTCAAACCTTAATCCAACTTCACACAATGCTTATATACTTTTAATATGTAAAAAATACCCTTAAACCCTATATATAAACCCTTATATTAAATAATGTGTTATTGCGATTTTTAGAATGTTAAACTCCTCAATATGCATCCGCTTATTAGAATAATTAATTGTTAAAATCATATTTAAGTCGAACATCACATTGAAATATAATACTTCTTAACAAAAATATTTTTTTTTGGATAAATCAGAAAATTAGGAAAAATATTTGATGTATAACATAATTTCAAAAATCGAATTTTCAAGAGCATAATTATTATACCTATTTTTTAAAGCTTAATTACTATACCCTAATTTTTATTTATTTGCTTAGCCTCTATCAAACAAAATTAAAAATTCCAAAACATTTTAAATAAATAAAACATAAAATACAGCATAAAGTGAGTAAAGACATCAGCCTATGATGCTTACTCATTACCGAGCCGATGCTGACATCACCCACTGACCTAATGCTGACATCAACATATGACATCAGCCATTCACGTAATGTTGATATTAACAAATGACATCAGCATAACAATGCTGAACCATGTTATATTGAAAGATTAGCAAATTAAGTTCAAAAAATAAAACACGACACCCCTCACAAGGCTTGTTTGTGTATCAATGTATCATCCTGCAACCAACCGGCCTTACATATATGGCGCACGGTTAAATTTTAAAAATAAAACTTTGCAAAATTCTTTTGCGTGAGTAATAATCTGGAGATAAGTTTGTAACGTCCAAAATCTGAACTGCAGCACTGATAAATTGCATTTTATTGAATATACATTTATTGAATTTACATTTATTGCTTCTAGAATATACATTTTATTGAATTTTTTCCAATTTATTGGAATTCTAAATTTTAGCGAGAGAGATTGTAAATTAATTTTTTCAAATTATTGGAATTATAAAGATTATTATTGGAGTTATAAACATAAATATTTGTTATTGAGATTTTATAGTTTAGTAATTTGAAGATGTTGAATTAAAAGAATCCAAATCATAAACCACTACCTTCAAAATTTATCGTTGGATTAAAATTGTATAACATGACACGTGCTAGATTTCTGGAGCATCCGGTTTTTTTTTTGACAAATCGCAGCAAACAAATAAAAGCCCACGAACGAAATAAGAGAGCTACCCTTGAATTGCCAGCTATCCAAGGGCGGTTTAGTAATTATTTTGTCAATTGTGTCTTTTGAATTAAGCTTCTCAGGTTTGGCAATTGTGTTTTTTAAACTAAGCATCTACTTATTACAATGAGGCTAATTGCTGAGATTTAGTACAATTGTTTTTCTTAAAATATACTTTAGCGTGCATTTTTCTTTGCCAAAAGGTGTTGTCACTATTAAATTATTTTCTTACTATTAATTTCATAACAACCTATAAAATATTTTAACACTAATTTCAGAAAAGCCAATGTAATGCAATTAGTCCAAAGTTGAAGAATTGTCCAAAGACTTTAATCTTGATTTAACTATGCTTAGAGATTAGGATTGTTTCTGTATTAGATCATACTTTACAATAGTCCAAATTTGATGAATTATATTCAAGATTATTGTTTAGAATAAGTGCAATTTCCAATCAAAATCTAAGTTAATGAATTTGAAGAGAAAATATTGCAGATTTTTCTCCAGTTTCCACCTAAGTACAACAATTTATCTAAGTATAACAATTTATTAGATACTTATCAAACTTGATATTTGAAGAGAGGAAGTATACTTAAAAAAAACTCAACATTCGAAGAGAGGAAGTATACTCCAACTTAAGAGATTCATAATTTCAAATAAGTAAGTTTGTTAATCGCTCCTATTTCAAGTTGAAACTTGAAGAAGCATAAACTGTGTTTTGTTGGCACATATATTAAATGACATCCCACCAATGGGATGGAAACAGGGTTTATCATTTAAAGGTGTAAAATGTTTTCTCACACAATTTTGTTTAAACTAGCAGGTGAAATACAAACTAAAAATAAATTATTTTTCCCATTAGAGAATTTGGGTTTTGTAAAGAAACACCCTTTAATATATAGTAAGGAGTTTATTCTTCAATTTGGAAGCAACATAAAAATTCTAACAAAGATTGTAGAAGTGTACACCATGATTAGATAAAAACAAATAATTCCTAAACAATTACTAAATGTAACACAAATAATATTTCATTTGGCTTCCTAGGAATCACATTTTAGAGCAAATGAAGAGATTTGGTTAGCCTATTATGGAATTGGGGTTGAATTGGAGTCGAATGGATGAATTAAGGAAGAAGTGGGGAAGGCCTCAACCAAGAGACCTTTGTCAAATCAAGTCAAATCCTTATTTTTTAATTTAACAATAACAAAGGGTTTGGTGAAGCCATTAATGATGATGATTGTAGGGATAGGGAGGGAGGGATAAGAATTAACTAAAGGTATCATAACTGAAATTTAGGTAGCTAGAGGTTTAAGTAGAGGCTTTTTCACTAGTGCATTTCCTATAATAAAGTACAATAGTGTATATTATATATTGTAAAGCATTGATACTCTCTATATATCTTGGTAATGGTAACAATAATAGTAGTGAAAATAGTAACATTATCATTGAATACGATGTTGATGTTGTACACAAGAGCCTCTATGTACTGGTTATAGTTTAGCATTAGTGCATGCATACATGTGAAAATATTTCTACACAAGTTAGTTAGTTGAATTTTCAAATTCTAGGTTGTATCGAGGTTGTTTTCAACATCTATAATAAATAGCTTGATGAATATGTAGTCATTGACTTGCCACTGTGGCCTTTCTCCATCCCCCGAGTGCCTCCTTTAAATTAAAAAGAAGCATTTAAATTGGTATAAAGAGGTCCAATATTGCTAGCTTACTTGCATGGGTGAAAAAATGACCATTGAACATAAGCATCTATGTTCTACTAAATTGTTGTGACACGGGGGTAATCTTCAAATAAAATCACCTAGGATTTACACCAAACTTTCTTCCTTCCTATGAGTGCTTTCTTCATCATTTTTTGTATTTGATCGATTATGCATGTTAGTGGATTAGGTTGGAGCTCTATATCTTTCCATCACTTAATCTCTTTCCTTGTCTTTATCTACTAATAATTGACATGAATAAATGGTGGAGGACTATGAATACTTACAAAATCATTATGCCAACTCACTACATTAGGCAATTGAAAACCCTCTAAAATCCAGTCCATATGAGAAACTAAATTACCCAAATAGTGATCACTAGTAACCAATAATCCCAAGAACATTGAGAACTTTTGAAAGGATTCAACTTGAATGATTGAACCACATTGTTGATGAAGTCTCCAGTAAGTGTCCATATTTGAACAGAAGCATATATGCCTCATTGAATATATAATACAAGTATTTTAATGGGTGTTTGTTAGTTAAGTGTTTCCTTCATCAATTTATGAGGCATTCTTTGTTTTTTATTCTATGTAGACTATATTAGAATAGGAGGAATCCAAGTGAGATGGGGGAGAAATAAATCCTTAATTCTTTTGAGACCTTTAACACTAACATTACATGTGTAGAGAGGAAGTAGAAAATAATCCAATTTCACTTAAAAATAAGGAGGGAGAAAATTATGTTGTGCTTGTGATTTTTTTCTTTTGATAATACCATATGGGTCAAGTGGAAGAGCATATAATGAAGGATTCAACATCCTCACTACATGATTACATTAATGTGATGCATTTTCTGGTTAAAAACCCTATAGAAAAAATTCCAGATGAAACATTAGACGCACCACTAGTAGAGTTTATCATAAGTGAACAATAATAAGGTGCATAAGAAATTCTAAAGACCTTCAACTTGATTTTCTAAAACAAATTGTGGTTCAAGTCACAAGTAAGAGCTCAAATTCCTATCTCTTTCAAGTTATGGGCTGGTGCAAGCTAATGCTTCCCTCTCATGACATGTTGGTTCCAATGGAATTATGAAAAAAACAACAATATGTTGACTAGGAGTAATTTTAGAGGTACATGCACAACTTATTATAATATAGTGTAAAAATATGAAATGTAGGAAATCGAATAAGGTTCAGGGGTACATGCAACTTTTATTTATGGAAAATGGGAATAACTTAGAGAAATCCACTTTCTTTTAACGTTGTTATTTTATTACTTTCTAAAACATAATGCATATGTTCACATTAAGGATGTGATTTAGTATCAAAATGTTGGAATTTTCCGAAGAAAAAAAATTGTATAGTTGTACATTAAGTTGGTTATTGTGTACCACTATTTTCCATATTTTTTAATGTTAATTTTATACTTATTTAAATTAATAAATCCAATCAAGCCCTGAAATAATGAGGCCAATTGTTAAATATGGGGTTTGTCAGGGCCTTAACTTAACCAATCCATTTCTTTTCTTTTAGTGGGTAGGCCTCCATATGTACTTGTGCACTACATATTTTTTTTTAGATGAGCAAGGAAACAAAAAGTTACACCATAAATAAAATACCTATGTATTTTAGAAATATGATGTGTACAAATAAAAATCAATAAAAAATAAAAGCTATAACTATATATATCTATATATATATATACACACACACACACACACACACAAAGCTCTATAAGTGTGTGGAGTTTCATAAGCTATGGATATATGGTTCATATTTAAAAGTGTGGTTGAAAATGACCTTAAGAATTTAGGAAGTTGGGAAAATGGATTTGTCATTTCGAAACTAAAACTAAAGAAAACAAGTCATCCAACACGTAGATGAATAGAGGCAATCCTGCCATTTTTTTTAATTTGCATCTTATATTTTACCTTCCAAACTCTTGTTTGGTGCTCTTAAAACATGTGTTCCTGGTTCTTGAGCCTATAGGGAGCATTAAGGATGTTATATCTCTCCAACAACCAATGGAAAATTCCCTAAAATGTTGTTTCCCTACCACGACTATGGTTAAGGCCTTGATACCCATCCATAGCGCGTGAAACATCTTAATGGCACCCACATTTAGTGCCTAGGGAAAAGACACCCTATCCAGGGATCTTGTTGTTGTGTCTAAGGTTTTTTCACTTAAGCTCTAGAAGGTTCAGTTAGGGATAACAACCCTTGGTTACCCCATTGACCATGTGGCATAGTCCAAACCTATTTCCAATTGACAAAACCTACCCACAACACACGTATCCCACTTGAAGAAGGGAAATTTTAGGGGCAAAATTTAGCTCATGGGCTACTTTTCGACCCTTTTTCCAACAAAAGATTTGCAAATTTCCACTTTTTTCTAAGTTGATTCACACAAATTCCATTGGATAAAATTTTTTTAACTCTAAAAATTGCCAAAATTGTCAAGAAACTATATAAAATATTTGAAATTTTAATCTTTTTACAAAAATATCGCCCAACATTTTATGTGTGGAAATTTAAGAGTTAGTAAGATTCGCCAAAGTTTCTACACTTTGAGAAAAATATGGATGCTTCAAATTTTTCATGACTTTAAGTCCTGCATAGAACCCCTACAAAGGATTGATATGGTACAAGGAATTATTCAAGGCTCAGACTTGAATTTGAAAAGATTCAACAATATCCTTGAGGCAATTTTTTTTTTCCTTCTCATCCATGTTTAAGGCCCCGAGGCCCATCCTTTGTGTCCAAAATCTCTCAATGGAATCTATATCTGACCTTGATCCAAATGCCCCCAAGAGAGGGTTTGTACTATAGTTTGTAGGTGTTTTTCATAGTGATTGAACCAAAGAAGTGAAATTTAGGGCACAAGGCTTATTATTATCTTCTTATGACATTGGATAGACCTATAGACAAAATTTTGGGTACACAACTAACATATTGATGGGATGCAAAGCACCCTTGGAAGAAATTGTTAACCAACAATGGTTACCCTTTGAGTGGGAATATTGATGACATTTTGAGGTTTGATCACTATATATGGGTCTCGAGGCCTTGAACCACCACACCTAACCTCTTGTAAATATCACTTGCCTCCAAGTATGGATCTAGGGACTATTAAGATGTTAAAGATTTAAACACTAAATAAAAAAACAAAAATTAAAATGCTAAATAAATAGAAGATATTTAATGTTAAATAAGAGGTTTGAATATTTTAAGTAAAAGAGGAAATGGATTATGATAATTTTTCTTTGATGCAAAGTTTAGTCATTTCTTAGTTTAGAAAATGGTGTAACTCCTATTGATGCAAGAGTATCTCTAGGTTATTGGTGATCATGCATCCACACACCAAACAACACATTTTATTTATGTTATGTACTTTGTTTAAGTTTACATGATTTTAGATCTTAGGGATTTTCTATCAATGTATTCAATTTCCATGGTTACATGGGATTAGTTTTTGAAATATTGAGGATTTGAATTCAAGGTTAATGATGATGGTCTCCCACATCGGCCATTCAACTCTTGATTTGTTGGAGGAAAGATTCCATTGTAGTGATAAAATGCATGCATTGTCTATTCAACTCCAAACATGTGGTATTGAGTAGCTAGAGGAGGGATTCCATTGCAATGGCATAAGTTGTGTAGTAATCCCTCTTTGCGATTGATACAAAAAAGATAGGAAAAAAAACCAAAGACAACAAACCTAATATAGAATTCTTCCATGATATTTTTTGGGAATTTAAGTGAAACTAACCCCCCACTTGCCACGAAGAGACCACATGATATGAAACTCACCACCAACACAAGAAAGGAAAGAAAACAAGCAAAATGTTAAACCATTATTGTTCAATTGCTTCTAGGGAAAATGTTTCAGGTCAAAGCCCATGTTTACATTTAAGGTTTGAAGATGAGGAGGATTTGTTTCCTTTGTAAAAAAGAATTGCTATAGGCAGAATAGGGCTCTTTGTCATAGAAAATGTTGATAGTGTAAAAGAAAAAAGACCGTGGGTATGTGTTTGTTATTAAAAGTTGTAAGGTCAGTGTCTTTAGATGAGTTTATTAATAAAGCTTGAAGTTCACTATAATGTATTCTCATTTATTTTTTCTTTAAATGTTGTCATGGTATTGTGCTTGTTTTTCTTCAATGAGCATGACACACTTTGATTTGTAAAATATAGCTTACATGAATTTGTATCAAAGGAAGAGAATCTTGTAGTGAAGGACAACTTTAGCAAGAGAAAACAATTTGGGTGGAGTTGTCAACGGAGAGTCAATTCCAATGACAATAATTGGGTGGATGTTGTTCAAGTTTTATAAGAGGATTGCAGAAGAGGAGATGGTGGAGTCGACATTGTGATTTTAGAATGAAAAATATACAAAAGAAGTTGTAGATAGGAGATATATATAATTTTTATTGTGGAAAACAATGAAGGATTTTGAGTTGGGTGGAGTAGGCACACTACAACAAATCTTGGAATTAGCGTCCCATTTTGCGTCCATTTTTAGTGTAAATTTTTTTATCATTGAGTGGTCGAAGTAGACGCTAAATGGGACACGTCATGGACAAAACTTAAAGAGTCTAAAATAACGTCATTTTTTTGCTTCCTATATAGCATCCTTTCTGATGTCTAAAATAACGCTCATTTTTTAGCTTCCAGAATAGCATCCAATTTTGCTTCCTAAACGACGGCGAGGTTTGCTTCCTAAATAACGTCCTATTTTGCTTCCTAGAGATTGTCCTCTTTTACTTCCTAAATGACGCCCCCATTAGCGCCCTATTTGCATCATTAAAAGCGCCATGTTAGCATTTATGTTTGCATCTACATTCGCACCATATTTGCATCCAAATTAGCATCCAATATTGCATCCATATGTGCTACCACTTTAGAATCCCATTTTGCACCATGTTTTACTTCCAATATGCACCAATTTTTGCTTCCTTTTTTGCATCGTGTTTTTCGACCAAAATGGTGCCAATTTTTTCTTCTATTGTTGCACCATATTTTTCTTCCTATGTAGCACCATGTTTTGAATCCTAAGTAACATCTTATTTTTATACCATATCAGCGCCATGCTTGGCTTCCTCATTAGCATCAAGTGTTGCATCCCTTTTAACACCTAGTTTTGCATCTCTATTGATGTCAACATTAGCACCATGTTTTGCTACCACTTTAGCACCCAATTTAGCATCCATTTTTACTCCCACACTAGCGCCACATTTTGCTTCTCATTTAGCTCCTTGAATTTCTCTTGTTTTGCTTCCTCATGAACACCGCATTTAGCTTCCCATTAAGCATCTAATTTTGCTTCTATTTTGGCCATTAGTTTAGCTTCTAGTTTGGCTTCTACTTTGGCATCCAAAATAGCATCAGAATTGACTTCCAATTTAGCGTTAGATATTGCATCCAATGTTGCTTCTAGATCTATGACATAGTGGGATTCCATTTTAGCTCCTAGCTTTGCTTCATTCCTATTTTGCTTCCTTATTAGAACCACATTAAGCTTGCTATTTAACACCTACAACTATATCCAATTGTGTGCTAATATATTTATTATATCAAATTATTATAATTATTTCATTAATTTCAATAGTTCTCATATATTATTTACTTCATAGTTCTGAAATAACATAATGAAACATTCAAATTAATTGTAGATACCATTATTGAAATTAATTGCATAACATTTATGAAGAAAATTTAACATGAACAAACAACATTTATCCAAAGTAGTAACATCACATATATATCAAGTTTACATGAAAAGATCATTGACAATTTCCAATATAATAATGATAACATCACGATTATCTTTCATCAAAAGAAGTGAAATTATAAAACATCATCACATCAATGACCTATCATACAGATCATCATATTAAGGTTAAAAGAACAAGTGAATGATATATATTAAGGTTAAAAGAACAAGTGAATGATATATATTAAGGTTAAAAGAACAAGTGAACGATATATATAGTGAAAATACCAATATCACAAGAAATATCTTTTTTAATATCCATATTTAGAACTGTCAAAATGATCAAGGGTAATCAAAGTTTATATGTCAACATAAATCCACCATACAAATCAAAATGACCCAGAATTTAATATGAACGTGGATCATCACAAAAATAAGAATACATGTCTAGTAGCATTGAGAAAGAAATAAACATCCACAATCTCAATAGTAGCATCAATGGCTACCATCATCATCATCATCACCACCATTATCATCATCATCCTCATCCTCATATTCATCTATCCCAACATTATATTCATCATCATTTTCCTCTGATCCATTTGCATCATTATCAGCAATATCTTTCTCTGGTACATTGGTGACAACATAATCTAGATCATCTAAGGAGTCATCTTAACCATTTTTCTGCAAACAACAAGAAATAATCAATTTAAAATATTAGTATTAATTTCATTACATAATGCATATTTTGTGTTATATTGCAAATATTAGTGTGATAATTTATTCATTCTCACGAGTTTTCCAACCATGAATATAAACATCACCTCATCAACAGATAGTAACCAGGCATATAAAGTGTATCCACAACCGTGCACACACACACATACACATACATGTACACTATAAATTTTCATATCACAACAAGACATAGAGGCAAGGAAAAATAGACATCCCAGTGATTATATATAAAGTGGAGAGAAATATGATATCACATATAGTATTTGCTTCAAACTATTTTTTTGTCTAAAGTTGTTATATCATTAAATCTCTATATATAACATGTTATTCAATCTATATCTTTAAGAGCATATTAACCATGGTTTTCATCTCTCAATCAAGTTAATGAATTGTTTACATTTTTAATCTAAAAGTAAATTTAATATAACATGCTTGATAATATCCCCTCATAAACATGGCTAAAAAGAATATTATCATAAATATAGTTTTTAACATATTAATCATATCATTGGTATAATAATTGCAAAGCTTATAAAGCTTTGTTGGATTCATGTTATCCAAGTACCTATAGGAGGCAACGGAATTCAATTTCGTTACTTGGCTTGGTTTTTATGCCCCTGGTTGAATTTTCACCTAGTATCCCTGAATGACCTTGGGAAGAGAGTTGAAATTTGCAATAAATCGAAAAATGAGGCTTAGATGGGAAAATCGTCAGTTGGATTCTTGACATCCGAACACCTATAGGGACACCCCTGTTCGATGACTTCATGGATCAAACATAATTTATTTTGATGGTTTTCTACACTAGGGTTTTGATTAGATACATGTAGTGCAATTTTTGCACGATGGGATAAGATGTTCTAAATGTGCCAAGTGAGTGCGTGGGCATCATGGTCCTCTCGCCATTTCCCAAATAGACATGCAAGATATAACATAACTCAATTCCCTTGCTCGGTTTGGTTTTTATGCTACCAGTTGAAATTTTTCTGGTTTCTCTTAATGGCAATGGGAAGCAAGATGAAACTCACAATAACTCAAAAACCATGGCTTCAATGGACAAACTGTCGATTTTGTTGGATTCGTGACATTCGAGTATAACTAGGGTTTTGCGTAGTGATATGCAATGCAATTTCTGCACCATAGTCTAAGATTTTGAAAAATGTGGGGAGCGACTGTGTGGGAATCGTGGTCATCTTGTCCTTGCCCAAACACACTTGTAGGAGGCAATGAAACTCAATTCCGTTGCTCAGTTTGGTTTTTATGCCCCCGATTGAAATTTGCATGGTGTCCCTGAATAGCCTTGGGAAGCGAGATGAAACTCATTGTAACTCAAAAACCGTGACTTTGGTGGACAAATAGTCAGCTCTGATGGATTAGTGACATTTGAGTACCACTATGGACACCCTTGTTCAGTGGCTTCATGGACCAAAAGTTGTCTATTTTGATGGTTTTCTAAACTAGGGTTTTGCTAAGTGACATGCAATGTAATTTATGCATGATATGCTAATATTATTAAAAAAATCTGAGTGAGTGTGTGGGCATCGCAGTCATCTCGTTCTTTCCCAAACACACTTGCAGGAGGAAACAAAAGTCAATTTCATTGCTCGGTTTGGTTTTTATGCCCCCGGTTGAAATTTTGCTAGTGTCCTTGAATGGCCCTGGGAAGCGAGATGAAACTCGCAATAACTTGAAAACCGTGGCTCCAATGTACAAACCATCAAATTCATTGAATTCGAGACACCCAAGTACCGCTAGGGACATTGCTGTCCAG
Source organism: Larix kaempferi (assembly GCA_027924585.1). Taxonomy (NCBI): domain Eukaryota; kingdom Viridiplantae; phylum Streptophyta; class Pinopsida; order Pinales; family Pinaceae; genus Larix; species Larix kaempferi. Next base: position 13,120,886 of record BSBM01000368.1, read on the forward strand.
TGGCTTCGTGGACCAAAAGTTGTCTATTTTGATGGTTTTCTAAACTAGGGTTTTGTTAAGTGATGTGCAATGCAATTTCTGCATGATATGCTAATATTTTTAAAAAGGTGTCGAGTGAGTGTGTGGGCATTGCAATCATCTCTTCCTTACCCAAACACACTTGTAGGAGGCAACGAAACTCAATTTTGTTGCTTGGTTTGGTTTTATGCCCCCACTTGAAATTCACTTGGTGTCCCTGAATGGCCTTGGGAAGTGAGATGAAACTTAGGTTGGGATTTTCTAAGAGTTATTTAGATTTTAATATTTGGTGTTTTGACAGATCCGATCTACCCGTATTAGTTATCTATGTAGATGAGTTTATCATAGGAGGGAGTTCTAAATAGCTAATATTGTAGTGTGAGAAGAAATTTTCCTGTGAGTTTGACATGAAGGACATTGGACAATGACAAGAAGTTGATGAAGTCTTCCTTGAACAAGATAAATACACCTAGAAGATTCTGAAGAGATTTCAAAATACGGAAGGAAGCAGTGATCCTAATTTACATTCCTTCATATTCACAAGTGGTCGACAATATGATAAAGCTGCTAGCAAAGGGGAAGTTCGAAATGCTAAGAGAGTATCTGGTTTGATGGAGAGGATGTTCTTAGCAAAGGGGAAGTTCAAAATACTAAGAGAGTATCTGGTTTGATGGAGAGGATGTTCTTAGCAATGAGGGAGTGTTAGTTTTTTGCCTTGTTGCTTCGAACTTGTTTTTAATTCATCATCAACTAGATGAGTGCTTAACTGAAGTTCTTCATTCTTTTTCAATTTGTTGAGAATTCACCATGAGCAAGATCTTGCTAGAGAGGGGGTGCACATGTATGGGAGGGAATTCATACATGAGGGTGCAATGCTGAAAGGAGATGCTTCTAACTATTTTTGGTCCTTAGGAGTTATTTGGAGTAGGAGGGCAGGGACTTGTTGCATAAAAATATGTGGAGTGGATGAATTTGGATGAATTTACACTTGTGGGTGCAGTGTTGTAGAAATATATGTGGAGTGGGTGAGCTAGAATTTGTGGGGATGTGCCTACCTACTTGGCACATGTAGAGTGCTCAACTTGTGGACCCATTCTCCACGTGGACCTAGCCTAGGTTTAGGATTTTATGGTACTTGTAATTCACTCTTCCTTTAAGGAGGAGCACATCACTATAAAAATAATAGCTAGTTTGAGGAGAGCTGGAGAAGAGTAAAGTGAGGGATGTAATAGTTGCTTCCTGTTATTTCATTGTTTTGCTTCATGAACTTAAGAGAAGCTGCTTGTTTTGCATTGCAAGTTTGGCAGGGGCTGATTTGTTGTTTGGGTTTTTCATTTGCAGCTTAAGAGAAAGTTGAATTGTTGTTGTAATGGAATCATGTTTCATGTGTAACAGAAAGGGAGTGTTTGTTGTCCCAAATTTGCATGCAGATATGATTTATGGGTGTTATATTGTTGATTTATTGCACTGATCTAATGAACCGCTGAGTTGATGTTCAACTGATTTAGCATGCTTTAAATTGTATTTTCAGAACTGATTTATGATGGACTGGCTGTGAACAAATGAAATTTTCAGATTTGATTTTGTATTATATCTAGCCTTAGCGGCTTGCTAAAATAATCTAACCATTTGGCCTGTGTTGTTTACACTCTTGAATATTACCCTAGCAGTTTTGTTGAATGCAGATCTGAGGTTTTGACAGAGATTTCAGATTCAACATTATGGTTGGGACTTCTAAGTTGCAAATCTGCTACCCTATGAGGCAAGAATTTTATCACCTACCTATATTTTGTCATCTGTTTTTTGTCAAATTTGCTAATGTGTAAGGAATCAAGATAGACACAGTGGAAATATGTTATGTTAGAATGTTTGTAGCAGAATATCTATGTATACCTCATGTAATATAAGTGCAGATGCTAGGAAATATGAGACTAAACTATGCAGACTCTGCCATTCCAGACTATAAGGAAAGTCTTAGCTATATGAACTATGATCAGTGCTGGTTGCTCTCATTCAGAGAGCTTGATATATAAACCTTAAAAATCCCACAACTTGGAAAGTGAAGGTGGATGACAGTGAAATGTGGTCATTATCCTTAACACAGGAAGCTGAGATGGAGGTTAATCGCTAACTGATATTTAGATGGATACTAAATGGAAACAATCTTGAGTGATGTGCCCAGGAGCTATGAAATGTCTCAATATGTCCCAAATCTCCAAATTCATGCTCAGCATCAAGCATACACACATAGAACTCTTCCAAAAGATATTTGTGACTAGTATTTGCCTCTTCAAACTAACACACTCAAACATCAAGAATATTAGAGTCCCTCCAATCTTCTTCAATGGCTTCTAAGCATGAAGCTAGCTCAGAGTGAGAATTCTTCAAAGACCCAGGTTTACTCCACCTAAGAACGTGCTGCTATTCTAATGTGGCCAATAGTATTCCAACTCTCTTTGATTTGCAATAGTAATGCTGCCGAAAGCGAACAGACTATTTCCTAGATGGCTAAACAAACCCCCAAATGAAGATAAAGATGAATAGCCAGTAGTTTAGACAAATTTTGGAACCCGCCCAAGATTTTGGAATTTTATTTTTTGAATTTAGTGGCTATAACAATCAAAAGAAAACAAAGTCAAGGGTGCTGTAAAAAAAGCATACCATGTTTATAATTATGCACAGAGTGTTTATTAGCATGGCCAACAATGTTGAGATTGAGTTATTTTTAGTTGTTTAAAGTTTTTAAGGATATGCTTACAACTTATATATATATATATGTATGAGAGAAAAACAATTTTGAATATTTAAAGAAAAAACATAAAATTTATATTATGATTTATAAAATTACAAAATTTAAATTTAAAAAATTAGAAGCTCTTTCTACATAGTTTGACATATGTTCTTCCATTGAGAAGCAGTTTTTTGAGGCATTTCATTCTTCTTGATGGAAATTTACATATTTGGAGGCATTCTTCATTGGTCAACTCACACTACAAAAGATTTGTACATATTTGGACTCTTGAAGCATGTTGGGCACTGTCTAAGGTGATCTAGGAATGTTCTAGCTTTTTCTACCTTCATGCAACAGTAAGAAAATATTATGGGTGAACCTCAGCTATAAATCAACAACAATCAACTTTAATGCATGAGTTATGGGAATTACAGTGGCATTTATTCCCAATTCTGGGAAATAAACAACCCTAAATATTCAATGCCTAGCCAATACTGGGTATGTTGGGTTAAACATAGGACTAATTCTTGATCTCATAAAGCAAGCAACATGATTCCTAGGCAATAAAGTATAAACCAACAGTTTTGGGTGAAGTGAAGATGTTAAGAGGCAACAAACATCAATGATCTCGATTACTGGGCCCTAATTCTCCACTCTGGGCAGTTACTAGTCAATGAACAACATTACTATCACTTCTAGGTGCAAGCAACAGTAGCCTCTAAGACCTAAACTAGCAACAATAACCAGTAGTCAAAATCAAAGGAACAGTCAAGGAAAAAAACAAATCAATTTTATAAAGCATTCACGGTAATATTGTGATTAACAAGAGAAAAGGTAGTCTTACTACCTTATACATGAAATGGAATGTATGGAGAATATAATGATAAAAAAAATTACAACATTGTGGACACTACCGATTCCCAAATAACATGATTCATATTGTTAAAGAATCAAATGTTCAAATCACCAGTGACATGAATAAGCTAGTGATGCCCCTTAAAGGACATTCACAAATTAAGGTTTCATGAATTTCTGTAAAGTCAAAATGCAACTTATAATCTAGTTATAGTGTGGCATCCTTAATGTCTTTCAAAGCCTAGCATCTCAAACATTTCATACTCAATAAGATGAGAGGACAAACTAGTGCGCATGGACATTTGAGTTACAATATTATTTTAGAAGTTAATTGAAAACAATCTATATTCATGAAATTTACACAACTACTTTTTGCCTAAGATTTATTAATAGTAATAATTGTAATAAGACTAGAATACATGTACAATTATGCTTGACATTCAATCACATTTTAAATTCCTGGTATACACTTCCAAATATCCTTCCTAGTCTTGACAAAAAAACAAATTGGTAAATTCTATCAAATCCAATCACATATCGGGTGACAAAATCTATGAGAACAATAACATGGAAATGATGTTAATGTAATAAGGATCACTAGGTTCACACTTCACCCAACCTAGTGTTAAGTGTTAGTACATTATGATAGTTCTTAATAAAGGTCATCATCTAACTTTATTGTTAGAGTTATTTTCGTGGTTATAAAATATTTCGATAGACCTGTTACCCACCATTTTGCATGGGTGTCCACCTTCATCTTAATCTCATCAGGGGATTTTATGTGATGGAGATTGGATGATTTGGTTCTAAATGCTAGAGCCTAGATGATGATGCCATAGAGATGATGATGTAGGGAGATTGATGTTCATGGAGTATATGGACTATTTGAAGCATGTTGGGCATTGTCTAAGGTGATCTAGGTATGTTCCAGATTTGTTCTACCTTCATGCAGCAGTAAGAAAAGATTTTGGGTGAACCTCAGCCATAAATCAACAGCAAAAAACCCTAATGCATGATTTCTGGGCATGAAGGAAGGAAGGACTGTGCTAAACCAACAGTTATGGGTTAAGTCTAAGCATTAAAGTGGCATTTATTCCCAATTCTGTGCAAGAAACAACCCAAAATATTCAATGTTGGGCCAATACTCGGTATGATGGGTTGAAGATAGGACTAATTCTTGATCTCATACTGCAATCAACATGATTCCTGGGCAATAAACCAGTAGTTTTGGGTGAAGGAAAGGCTTCAAGAGGAATCAAACAACAATGATTTGGGTTACTAGACCCTAATTCTCCATTTTGGGCAGTTCCCAGTCAATGAACATCATTACTATCACTTCTGGGTGCAAGCAATATCAGCCTCAAACCTCATATCTAAGCCCTAAAATAGTAGCGATAACTAGTAGTCAACATCGATTCTAGGACGGTTTTTGATGTCGTGACAATGGTAAAAGGCATCAAATATATTTTCATGGGCGAGATGTTGTTTATTTTGACAATTTCCAAAACAAAGGTTTTGTTAAATATTTTTTTTTGTATTTTTTGCAACATATAATACAGAATTTTGATTAAAAAGAGATTCCAAGTGAAGATAAGGGAAATAAAGACCTAAGCCTCTTCCCTTCAAGGCCATTGAGGAATCGTGGTTAGCATTCCTCTCAATAATTGGCAATCCAATTTGATGAATTAGAGCAACCAAGAAACCCTAGGGTTGTGTTGGATTTGACCTAATTAGGGAAAATATAGATTCCAAACGCCTAACACTTCTACACCCTTGACTATTAATGTCTGCACCCTAAGGCCCCTAAATTCTAATCCTACCCAAACTTCTAACCCTTGACTATTAATGTCTACACCCTAAGGCCCCAAAAGTCTAATCCTACCCTCTCTTTCTTTATTCACTCTTCATCTGATGAAAGGACTAAGAACTGATCATTTGGACCAAGTCTATGATGACAAATGGAATGCATGCAAGTGATGTGTGGAGCCATGCCAATATAATCATTGCTAGACATTTCTAGTAGAGCATTGTTCCACTTAGGCTGCATACTACATACATTTACGTAAAGTTAATACAGAAGGAGGTTTTGTTGCAAACGATGTTCATCTTAACAACAGTAACATTCCAAACCATTACTATCCAGTTCCACATACTAGATGGCTCCTAAAAGAAGACATGGTAAATAGATAAATATTTTGTGCAATTTTCAACACTTGAGACTATATGTATGCTTTTGTCATTGGAGGCATCCATAGTCCATTATGCCAAATCTAGGGTTAATTCACCAATGATACAAACAATCGAAGAAATTCATAAATTAATGCAACTCTCATTACACAACTAGAAGCTACTTTTTGTCAGACTCCCCAGCAATGTATCTCTAGAAAATTTTGATAGATCAAACATCTATATAAAACTTTTACTCAAAACAATACGCCAGGGAAATCCATAGATTTACAGACTAAGCATAGAACAAGCCAGAGAATAACACATAAGAGCAAAAACAATATGAAAACAATAACTCGTTACTTTGACTGCATGACTAATTTGCAATTAACAAACCTGCTTGAGAAATCGTGCACCAAATGCACTAGTGACTTTCAATCAACCTTTGACTCAACCATTCAAAATAGACTAGCTGTCATGAAGATGTTGTGCTTTAAATCTCATCACTTCTTGCAAATTCAAATACAAGCAATTATAAGCAAGGAAAGGAAAGGCTAGGACATCAACAAAACATTGACAACACTCGAATATAAAAGCATGAATCCTTCCAAATTTCTTTGTCATGTTATTCTGTGACAATTCTTGAGGCAATTCTATAGAGGTTGAACAAAAGCTTTATGCTGGCAATAAAAAATCCCGAAAGTTCATTATTTCATACGAGAATGTTGCAGCACACTACAGAATTACGAACTTCTATGGTAGAAACCAGATGGATGAGATAGGTAGACAACTTTGTATGTCCCAAATATTTAACACAAACCCCACAAAATATTGAACAGAAGCCCCACCATCAATATGAGTCTTTTCTCTATGATTTTGGATGACCATCCATATGAGACTACATTTAAGAAACAGTTAAAAATAGAATACAATTTATAACATGTTTGTTTGATGATGAATGGTACTGTTCACTATCATGAAGGACATGAAGGTTACTATTTAATGGCTAGAAACAAGGTGGCTGAGAGAGAAAGGTATTTGTTTCAGAAACAATTCCAAGATGCAGAGATTTTAGGTGTATTGGACTTAGTAATGGGAATTTTTAGGAAGGCATGCAAAAACGGTATTGTAGAGTACTGCCAGGAAGAAATTTTTATTTTTACACAGAGGGAGGGGGAAGGCCGAGCAAAAAACATATTCACACTATATATGTGATTTGTCCTCTTGTTCAAATTTAGGGGGGGTGTTGAATACATGAGTGTAATCTTCACTTCAGCTAAGGCTAACCTTTTATTGAGTTGGGTATCCATAAAATTTATTCTATAAACCCACTCCGAGCTATATTTGAGTACGGTATTTATAAACCCACTCTCAAATGTGTTCGGGTGAGCTATATTCGAGCTGGGTATCAATAAACTCACTCTGAGGGATACTTAAGTTGGCTATCCATAAACCTACTCTTATGTATTTGAGCACTCTCAGTTGTATTTGAGTTGGGTATCCATGAACCCTCTCTCAGTGTTCAAGTTGGGTATCCTTAAACCCACTCTCAGCAATATTTGAGTTGGGTATCCATGAACCCACTCTTTTCTGTATTGAGCTAGGTATTTCATTGTTCTTCATGACCCCCTGTTCAGCTTAAGCGGGGGTTGAGAATGGTGCAATCCTCACCTTTGTCCAGAGACAAGCTCACTTTGTAAGGATTATTATTGTGTATTTATTGTAATTCTAGGTTATTGTTAAGGCCGATCTACTCATTGTGTGGGCTCATGACCCTTCTTAGGGACGGTGCCCTATTTCTTGAGTTGTGTATAAGTACACACAAGAATCATTTGTCATTCATCATCTTACAAACTATTGCTCTCTTTAAAAAGTGATTTAGCGTACAGGAACCTATCATATATTGCACTCCTCTTTCTTTTGTGTAATTGACTCTTATTTTTGTATGGACCTGTATGGTTTCTCCAAGTTTTTATGGAATGTTTGTATGACAATGATAAATTCTTAGGCAGGGTATTATTGCTCGTGCAAAAGACAGATTTGATGGAGTTGTACCTTTACACAAAAAAAATGTTTTAATATTTGTTTGTGTTATTACTTCGTTTCTGGTTTTATGACATGTGAGCCCACCCAAAATTTAGAGAAAAAAATGAAAATAGAATTTTCCTGTACAGAAATTGCCAGGAAACATCTAGGAAATCTAATTTAGATAAAAAATGAAAATAAAAGAGGAAATATAATTTCTTGTACAGAAAATTCCAGGGAGCATCTGAGAAAAATTTCTCAGGAATTTCTTCTGCTTCTTCTAGACTATTTCCTTACTGGAATTACTTTCTGGATAGGAACAGCAACAGATCTAGGCATTTTGTATGTCACTTTCTATATGTAGTTACAGGATTGGTTCATGACTCACATACAACAGGAAATGGAAGAAAGAAAACTGAATCCAAATGAAGTGTTTAACACTTCATGCAACATGCTTGAAAATTCTTAGACCTTTCTTAAAGTTTATGTACAAGCAAAATAGGTATATGCAAATGCAATTTCATAGATATGGGAAACATGAAGAAAAGGTACATTATACTCTCATGTTGTCTTGTGAAATCTCTTAATGTTCTTGATTTAACTGCTGATCCTTACTGGGTAGATTGTTTTTCGGACTCTCAATTCTTCTTGGTCAACATTTTTTGCAATAACATTCAAAGCACAATTTTTTGATACATACAGACTTTCTGCAGTCCAAGCTCAATGCAGTGTGCTTCTGAAGGTATGCAGGCTCTTTCTTGTTGCATGTGTAGTAATACATATTCAGTTGCAACAAATATAAAACCTAGCTAATCATAACTAAGAGGAAAGTTTAGGCTGTCTTGACATTTTTAGGACACCTCCAAGTAATCTGGAGCGTTTATCAATACTATTTCTAGATGCAGAGGAAACAAAGGTGCAGTGGACATTGGACTGCCTAAATGGTGTGCTAAAAGTTGTTATAATGTATTGCATATTTTCTTCAATGTATATAAACAAATTATTTTTGCAGTAGTCTTATTGTTGTTCTCTGCCATTGACCACTTCATGCAGGCATCAGGAAGACTTACTGGATTGCTTGCAATTATCAACCTGATATTCAACATTTGGCACTTGACACGACTAGTTTTCCCAGCCATTTGGTGGTAAAGCCTCGTGAACTGAATAGGTTGCTAGGCAATTTCTAGTCTTCACTTCAAGAGATAACCGTTATTGCAATTGAGCCAACTTCAACAGAGTCGAAAATTGAAAGCACTACATAAGGGAAAGTCGTTGAACTAAGAAGCTACATAGACCCTGTTAAAGGTTTGAAGTTCATCACTTATTCTTAATATATTTTGATGATAGGTTTTTAAAACACTGTTAGACTGGAGATACTTTATGCACTCTGCCTTGATGCTATATGTTCACAAGTCCTCTGCTTATCCTTAAGCATCAGTATAATATTGGTGTCCTTTTGGGATTCAGAAAACAGTGACAATGCATTGCATACGCAACTTTGGATTGATCCTACAGAGGAGTTACTGGAGTATCACCACAGGGGAGCTCCAGTTGATGTAACATTTAGTGTGAAAGAACTGAAGGTATCATAAATTTTATATCTCATGAAGAGCTTGTATCTCACATTGTCAATGCATTTCTGCTTTGTCTATTTAGTATTTACTTAGTGTCTAAGCAACATTCCAAATGAAGAAAATACGACGCTGATAAGTTTCATTATATTGAAGTCCATGTTTTTCATAATTATACCATTTTACTAAATTGTGTTATTGCTAGGAGCAACATTTTGACTTTAAATACATAAATCCATAGTTATAAGTTTCCCATACAACTAAGGCTGTTGACTGTTATATATGTTGGTAACTTACCTGATCATTAAACTATGCCAATTTAATGGGTCCTGATTTGGTGGATGTATCCTTTGTCTCAAAATGACAGGAATTCCTTACATTTTGTGAAGGGTGTGAAGCCGATATGCATATGTTTTTTGCAAATGCGGGCGAGTAAGAAATCTTATTGCTTTATTCTACTTTGCTAGCATGGCAATTTCTGTTTTGCATTAGATTTTTTTTCCTAAACTCAGCTGTTTTTTAATTTGACATTTTATTTGTAAGAATATTTCAGGCCTATCCTATTGGCTCCCAAATTTGGCTTGGATGATGTGGCAAATGTAGACATTGATGCTACACTTGTGTTAGCAACCATGCTTACTTCACAGCTTATAGAAGTAAATAATTCAGAGCAAATTCAAGTGGGACCTGGTGTCTCACGAGAAGATGCTCATGGAGCAGGGTCTGAAGGCTTCCATACACCCTCATAATCCTGCACAAAATAGACGTGGACTAGCTGTTCCTTCATCTGGCTCAGAACCGCCTTCTGATCATGTGAGAATCTGGTCTAATGTTACTGGTGTGTACTAGCTACTGGAGAATAGGTTTTTAGGTTATATCATTATCTAAAACAAATGAAATATCAGAAAGTGCCAGAGCATCTCGTTGCATCTAGGTTCTAGATTTCCATTTGTATATGATGTTCCAACTTCCTTCTTGAGCAGGTAGTGGTACCAAAAGTGTTAGTAGGGAAGCAACTAGTCGGCACTTGATGCAGGGCAGTGCCGATGCAAGTGAAGAAATAGTTTATGTTAGTAGGAATCGCCACTTCCTTATGGATGCACCCATTGACCTAGGGATCATGGTATAATGGAGCTTATATTTTGGGGGCCACATATCTCAACCAATACTTACTAGAGGACCTCCAGCCAAAGCAATGAGTTATTGAATTAGTTATGCTTCCAAAGTAATGAGTTATTGGACATATGTGACAAATCTAGAAATGTATGCCATGTCATAACCTCTACTCTAAAACAATCTTACATACCATCATCCTTCTTGTAGCTGAATACCAGAGTTCTGGAGGAAATATTTTGAGTTTTTTAAAAGGAATTTGTTTATGCCAGATATGATGCGAAGAGACACCATTACCTACCAGCAACCAGAAATTGATCTTACCAGTCTGGAACATAGTTTAGCATACTCCTTTATTTGCAATCAACACCTTCCTGTACATTGACTATAATACATGGCCTTTTTGCTATTGTGTGCCAACCAAACATCATAGAGTGGGAAAATGTTTGTATGTTTTCACATTAGGACTGCAACAGTTATATCTAGGGCATGTTATACACCTACAGCAAGAAATTAAACCAGCAGAGCCTACATTTGTTATGTCAACAGTATGTCTTGATATCATTATAATGGTAGGAAGAGGATCTACAAGTATTTCTACTTCTTATTGATCATTTTCCATCGCTTCGTGTTCTAGGTGCAAGAAGCCAACATGCTTCATTCATGTGGATGTGAAATAGACTTTTAATTGCAGGCATATTTTGTATCCTTTGATTGAAGAAAGCTCTTGGATCAGACCCCTGGAAGTGTCTTGGTACTCTGATTATAATTTGTTTTCCATCAACACATTGTTATCTTGATTTGCATTGGAAACTGATAATTCATATTCTGAAACTTTACAGCTTCTTGTTACTACAAATTTTGGTAGATTTGCTGCTTTTATCCTTCAAAACATACAATATTTACCCCCACCTTCTTTCCTATTAATCTATCTTTCTAACTTGTTTATGTAGGACCCAGATAGTGTGGGGTATATAGACAACATTGCTTCACTTATATGTCACCTACTTAAGATCTTTGATCATGCTTATTTTGTTCTGATTTGAGCATTGTCATCTTCGTATATCCTATACACCACAACTCTCCATTGGTTTGGGGCTTCCATTTATTTGATCCTATCCCATAATATTTTTTTTGGCACTGTATCAAAAATCTTTGTGAATTCTATAAAACAACACCTTAACTCATCCTTGGTGTCCCATGTCTTTTCTATCACATGTCATAAAGTGAGGCATTTGTAAATGGTAGAGTGACTTCGTTTAAACTCTGCTTGACCCTTTGCTCTTTTTTTCTCTCTTTTTCCCACTGGAGAGAGAGATGAAATATTTGAAGATCAGTAATGTGGTTCAAAGAATTTTTGTACTCCTAATTTGGATTTAGTAACTTGTCTTTAATGTGCATCATCCTTCAGGTTTTCGTAATCGTATTATGTACATAGCCCTTTCAGGATGCCCACTCCCAAACTGTGATTTCCACACTTGACATGCTGCACACTTGACATGTCCTCTTTTTGCATTATTCCTTGGGATCTTCCCATCTTCCTCCCTCACACCTTAATATATGTGTGTTTGGGCTCTTCTCTACAAGATGGTTTTTCATAAAATGCTTGTTTTAACTACTAAAGTGATAAAAAAAGTACATTTAGGGAATTTTTACTAAAAAAGATCATCGAGAATGGAAATGGAAATGGAAATGTTAGATGTCAAATATTAAGGACTTGATGGCTTACAATGTGAATTCTATAAGGCTGGATGTATTTTTGTCAACTTTAATTGCTACAAGTATATAATGAAGTTATCTAGAACCAATTGTTGGGGAATATACCAACAAAGATACGAGAAGGTTTCTTCCTAAACCTACAACCCTTAACTAATTACTAGTTGGAAGCTTGTAACCTTGCCCAAATGTTTCACATATAATCTCGGCAAAACCCTGAGCTTTGCATGTCAAGAAAATCTTGCCTAAGGTTGTGCATCCATGAAAAATAAGGCTCATCCAAGGTGGCCTCATTTTGGATGTTATCATCATTGTGTGGGAAGTAATGGAATGGGCATGATGCATGTTGCTATATGCCCATTTCATCAACATAGACTTTAAAAATGCTTCACAAAGTTTGCCAACCATTCATATTGGTCATGTTAAAAGCCTTGGAGTTTGGCCAGTACTTAAAAGTTATGGAAACATTGTTTGCATAAGGGCATCTTGCTTATGCACTAATCAATCCAAATTTAGGTCAATCTGCCAAAGTTGTCCCCTTGCCACTACCTCGAATACCATAGCTGTAAAGGCTTTGGGTATTTACTTCAAACCAGAGTGGATCAACGTCTCATGAAATGAATTCCTGCCCCTGAGCCAAACACTAGTCAATGAGCATTTTCCTAAATCTGAAACAGAGGAGGTGTTAGCATCTCTATCAACTTGTAATATGCTTAAACCCAGAAATTTAGAGAAAATATAGAAAAATACAAGAGAGAATTTGTGAATTGTAGTGTCAAGATATGTGATATGCATTGTATTTGAAGTGTATTAGTAATGTGTGTGACCTTTGTGCAATCCTGAAGTCAAAATCCTAGAGGTTACAGAGACCTAGGTTAGTAATTTGCAAGTTGTAGTGTTGAGATGTATGTGCCACCTCGAAACACTCCAAACTACAAGGTTGAACTCACATCTAAGTCAGCCTTGCCAAATATTGGCATGTATAGAGCATTATTCTTGGGAAGTGAGGAGATCAAAAAACAATTATAAAAACTCCTACAACAAGGAGTAATTAAGCCCAATGTATACCCATGTGGTCTGCCAATGGTGTTAGAGACCAACAAAAACTGATCTTGGTAGATGCCAAATATTGGAATGTATAGAACATTATTCTTGGGAAGTGAGGAGATCAAAAAACAATTACGAAAACTCCTACAACAATGAGTAATTAAGCTCAATTCATACTGATGTGGTCTTCCAATGGTGTTAGAGACCAACAAAAACAAATCCTGGTAGATGTGTGTAGAGTTGAGGATTAAAGAAGACTAAAGTAAAAAAAAATGTCAAAAACCCCTATAAAGGATCGAAAAAAAAGTCAACTAATTGTATCAAGCCCAAATATTTTATAAACATGGATTTGAAGTCCATATGCCAACATGTCCATATATTGCAAAGAAGATACCTAGAAAAGTAATTTCAAAACAAAACAACGGCTATATGAGTGGTTGGCTGTCATTCAAATTTGCAATGATCCTTCAATGTTCTGAGACTAACGAATTTCCATTGTTATTTATATTTGCATGTGAAATATGTTATATTGTTTTTATATGTCAAATTCATATGGTTAATGAAAGAAAATAGATCTTGCCAATAATGTTGGATGTCAAATGAAGGAAATTGGGGGCACCAATGAGTGGTATTAGAGATCAAGATACATCATTGGGTTGTAATGGGAAGAAATTATAAGTGTTCATATGGAAATTGTAGTTACATGTCAACTATTTGATGAAAATAATCAATGAGGATTGGGAAAAAAAGGTTATAAGCATCTAATATGCTAAGCTAATGGACTTGAATTTCTAGGATTAATTAATAAAATTTCCTATGGAAAGGATATAAAAATGGAACTAATGTAAAATCATGAGGTTCATGGTTTGAATCCATGGAAATTAGGCATGTTTAGTTCCATCCATGTGTAAGAGGTGCCACCCATTATTCTTAATTTATAAAAATGTGATGTTGATTAGCAGTGCTAGACAAAGAGTAATTATTTGGTATGAAGAGAAATCAACATATATGCCCAATGGAGATGAAGGGAAGATAAGTATCTATGACATTGCATGTGACCATACCTTAACAATTGGTGCTTTGTCATGTATGGTTAGGATTTCATCCATTGATTTAGATCAACAGTTGAAGGTCTCTCCTGATGTCTGCAAGTTCCTTGGGTGAAGAGGACCCTTCTTTCTATGAATGGATGGGATTGCACCCACAAGGATCAGAATCATGGACAAGAAGATCCATAATGATTTTGCAATGTATTAGATTGGTGTGTTATATTTTTTCATGAATGATCAAGAACTCATCCTCTAACCAGGTCCATGATCCACAATCATTTGTGACAATTAGGGAAAATACTCGAGGAGGAAGTTTCATTTTTCCATGAAAATGTGAGAATCCACCCACAAGAGATGATCCAATGAAAATTCTGATTGGATTTTTGTTAATCTCAGCATGAAAGCAGCCTCATATCTTTCCTTTTTTTTATAATTCTGGGCACACTTAGCAATTTTTGGGCATATTCCAACCTCATAAACGCAATGATCTTCCTATTTGATGGCAATTATGGGCCTGTTTTGTCTTCAAACAACATTAAGAAATATTTTCTGGAGCAAACCTATTCCTATTGTGACCCTTTGCAGCAGTAAACAATCATCAAAATCTTCTTAAAATAAATTTTGGGTACGAATTTAGACAGAAGAAACATTTCTGGGCAGGTCTGGACTATTTATGGGTAATTTGTGGACTCCTTTAACCCTTAAGTTAGCATAGATAGCCTAACACCCAATCCCAACACCACCCTTCCAAAAATATTGTGATCCTTAATACCTTAATTACTAGAGCTCTTTGTATCTCAAACAAATCACTTTAGACCTTCTAAAAGAATGATTACTCCAATAATCAATTTAATAAAGCAATTTTCCAAGATACTCATTTGATTTATATCCTAACCTAAATTGTCAAGCCATTGTTTCCCAAGCCCACTAACCCTATATCAAATAGGTCATTGATAAAATTATCAAAATCTTCATAAAAATGGACCATCAAAACCATATTTAAACTCCATAAAACACCCGAGAATACATTCAATAACGCGAAATACATAATTAATATATTCCTTGAACCAAAAATGTTTGAAGGTCCTCATTCTTATAGAGTCGCATATTAGCCAATTGGACTCCTTAGTAAGAATCATTCTCAAAGAACATATTATCAACACTTGCCATACTTACACTTCTAAATCAGCCATTACATAACATTTCCATCATATCAAACACCATAGTTACATTGCCTATACTAGAATTCTAACTAATACTTAACACTACTCCACTAAAACTTTTAGGAAAATGGTTTAAATTAAAAAAATCAAATCCTAATAAATTTTTGTTAATCACTTATAAAACCATAAAAAAGTAAAAAACATCACATGTCTTAGTTTTAAGACTTCTTCCACCCTCCCACCCGCATTCCCATACTTCTTCACTCTCGTAGTAAACACTAAACAGACATCAAAATCTTCTTAAAATAAATTATGGGTACAAATTTAGACAGAAGAAACAATTCTCGGCAGGTCTGGACTATTTCGGGGTAATTTGTGGACTCCTTTCACCCTTAAGTTAGCAGTGATAGGAATAATTTATAAATCCAGGTTGATTCCGAGGATAAAACCATAGTGGTTGAGATCATCTTAGCTGATTCTGGGCATGTCTTAGCCCCCTAATAGCACCTAATCTCCATTTTGGGCACATAAACAACAGTAAATGGCAACTTTATCCAAATATGGGCACATTTTGATTAGTCCAGGGTGACTTCCTGTGTAGCAGCATCCCTAAAACAATTTGCCTATGTGGTGGAGGGTTCCAACTCCAAGCAGGTAGAAACTTGAGCTTATAAGGTGACATCCTAGCGTTTTGTACCCTAGTTGAGACAACAAGCTCATTTACAAGACAACTAGAAAGGAGAATCCAGATATTCAAATACTGGAAGAGTTGGTTAGTCGTTGTCTTCTAATGATGAAACTGTGCACCTCAGTCACTGTTCTTGTTAGGAAGATTGCAGAGAGCTTATTTTGTTGCATACAGAGGAGAATGAGTTGATGTTAAGATGGTTGCTAATTTGTCCCAGATCCTGTACAAGAATGCAGAAACTCGTGACATCTGAATGCATGAGATATGTATGCATGAAAGGAAAGAGATGGACATGAAATTATGTAGCCTAATTAATTACCCCTTTCAACCCAATGAAGCACTCAAAAGTAATTACCAAATGCAACCTTATTACCCCTTTCAAGCAAGCTACCAATTAACCCACCCCACCTCCCGTCCTCGGTGATCAAGATCAGGAGACCTTGACATCATCTCCATCTCCATCTCTCTCTTTCTCAGCACCAGGATTTCCTTTAGTCTTGGACTCTCCCATTGTACCACTGCATATATGCCATTGGTATATATCTTTTGGTTATACTTATCTATTCTCTTAGCTAGACACTTATTTATGCTACACTCTTTTAACTTTCTTTCTCTTGCTTTCAACATTATCTAGAAGTTGCTTTAAGACTCGCACATTGTATTCACATTGATTGTATCTTTTAGTCCCATTGACCTACTTTTGTGGTCATTTGTTGGACATTAATAAAATTATCTCGTCTTATCAAACAAAAAGCATTGGATTCATTAACCAATTCCCTTTGATGAGCAAGCAAACCGAAAAGAGACCTAGGGTTTGTTTACCTAGGTGGGAAAGGGCCTTTAATTCGATTTGGATCTACACTACCCTAATCTAATCTAATCTACAACAAGCTACTTGAGCCTTGAGGAAAAGGAAACCAACAACAAAAAGGGTGGATGCTAAGAACCCATTGGAGTCGGGTTCTTAGCATATAGAAACCAAAGTTAGAATCCTTTTCCCAAAATTCAAAAACAACCGACCAAGCATACAACTCCAAGAATGCGGAAACATTATTGTATTGGTGGTGAGGGGTATGTTCAATAGGGTGAGCACCAATGCTTATGTTGTTGGAAGCACTAGAAAACAAGTAAAAATGAAAAATCCAGTTGGTAATTCTTTTTTAGTTTACCCTACTTCATTTCGCCCAATAGAACAACACATTGGTGTGTTGGGTGTTGCGAGAGCATCGTCTGATCGTGTGTCTTTTCTTGAAAGCAATGGGGCATATTATTTCGATACAAAAAACCGTTGAGTTTTTCCAATTTTTAATATTAAAATATATGTTAAATAAAATTTTACAATGCATGTATATGTAGGTAGCATATTAATGTGAATAATGTTTTGTCAATATGTGTGCATCAGGGTGTCAATGTTTCACTAAAAGCATCGATTATGTTTTTTAATTTTTAATAAAAATATATTTTATAATTAAATGTAGAGAATGTCATTGGTGCACTTAATATATTATTTGCATCATGGCAGAAGACATATTATTGCATTGGTTGATGGTGTGTTTGTCTCTATTGCAAATTGGGACATCAATAAATTTTTTAATAGAAGTGAACCCCTATCCCCAAGGATTCCCAAGTTTGGGAATGTTATTCCCATATCCTAATTTATTTGACCCAATTTGCATTACCCCAGACATAGAATACCTCGACTGGATGCCACGAAGGACTTTTGTCCAAATCTCAAAGCTACAAGGATGTCAAATGATAGGGTTCTAGCCTAGGGATCACCCTATATGATCAAGTCTAAGGGATATCCCCCTTGGCCCCACAAAATAAATCCTAATCATATCACAATGGGAAAAAATGTAAATTTCTAAAACTACAAACTCTAAATAGGCTTCATACCCAAGACCAATTCCTTAAAACTAGAAACAAGTTACACTCGTTTATGCTATAAATAACCAATATATCCAAGCGGGACATACCTTTAAATGATGATTTCTTGCATTGGATCCGGGTCAAGAGTTACTTCGAAGCTCCCTTTGATTAAATATTGGTTAATCAGATGCGGAATTGGGACAAGGCCAAACACCTAAATTGAACAAATTGAAGTAGTTAAGGAAGATCCAAACCATATGGAGAGGAAAGTAACAATTGTAGCAACCTCCAAATAGTTGGAGATTTGATAGTGACAACAAATCCAAACAAACTCAAGAGCATGGAATGTGGAAAAAAAGAACTAGATCATGAGTGAGCCAACAATCTGGAAAAAATTCCATGTATCAGAGGTAGATATTAGAGACACCTAACAATGAGGAAACCAGTGACATAAATATATTTGGGAAATATGCGTTAGGGGTGTATCCAACAAATGCATTGACCATAGAAACTAACAAAGGTGTCCTTCTGACCTGACAATGCAACCTTGTTGTGAAAGACTAGTGATGGCATAGAAAACTGCTACTCACCACTGGTGCATAGAAAACCATGTTGGACCAAGTGCATTTAGGATCAACACATAGCTGTCAAGATTTACCTCCTTTATGAATGTCCCTGGTCATAAGAACATAAAAAGAGGGTGCTAACATCTTTAAAAGGATCTCCTATCTTTTTTTTTGTTTATAGGTCTTTGTTTAGTCTTAAAATGCCAATTTTTTAGGCCACACACTCATAATTTTTTGTGTAAAAGTTGTATAAACTTTGTAAATGTTTCATAAGGACCAAGAAATCCATATACTTGCAAGAATAGTAAAAAAGGAAGACTTTATGTGTGTAATTGCACTTGGTGTAGGTATAATTTCATTTCATAGAGTGATTTTTTACTTTCTTTGGTGATTTGCTTCACTATTCTATGGAAAATGTTTGGAATTCGTCAAACATTGTTTTTCTAAACTCATGTAAACTAGAAAATATTTGATTTATCATCTGAAGTGTTGAATGGATTATGGATTCAGTCTCTTAGCTCCGTGAATGCTAGCAAATTATTATTTTCTAAACCAAATGAAAAAAATATAAGCTCAAGCCTCTTATGTTCATGTTCAAGAAAAAAACATGATTGCAATTGAACAATAATCAAATGGCAACAACCTGGCTAACGTGAATTTGAATTGCAAGAGAAAATCTAATTTGATTCTTAAATTACAGACACATAAAGGTAATGTTCACTGCACAGTATTTGGTGTGGTTTTATGAAAACTAACCTGTGTGAAGACTGCATAGTGCAAACCCCAAGGAACTTTGAACAAATTCAGAGACAACCACTGTCAAAAGTCAAGCTTCATGCAAACTTGCAAAGATGAAAGATCTGATGATCATCGATTCCTCATGTGGGTTTTTATTTACTATTGCCACAATATATAAGGATAAAATCATTGTACGGTTGAAGGTTCCACGTTTTTCTTAGATATGGACCAATTTGGAGTTAAAAATTCTTCACCCAACAAAAATTGGGGGCTAAAACCACTATTGAAACCTCCACTAATGAAAATCCACGGGCATTTCGTCCAAAAAAGAAAGATAATATGAAAATTCAATCCCTCGGCCCATATTAGCAAGCCTGCCCAACCCAACCTCAAATTGAGGGCGTACTAACTGCCGGGGACCATAAATCAACAACGAACAAGCTGTATAACCCTCCATTGTTGAAAATTTGGGGCTAACTCACCATTTTGTGGGATTCATTCCCAAAATACTTGGTGAATTCGTGGGCTTCATTACCCAAAATACTGGGCGAATTTAACATTTTGGGTCTCCATTACCCAAAATACAGGGCGAACTCACCATTTCAACCATATTTGACAGGGGCGATATTCATTTTCCCCTCTCTCACCGCCTTCATGGCCTTGGAAATTCGACTTCCCAATTATTCTCAGAGAAAGAGAGGAGGTAGAATATGATCTAGATTTGAACCCCGCACTACTACTCATAAATTATTGATCTTTCAACGAAAATCAAAAAGGTCAACGGAATTATCCTCACTGGTCATAGTTAGATGGATCTGCACCTGCAAATTGCATACAATGTTGGACATATGTTCATAACTTATATTGGAGTTTGAATAACTTGATCTTATACATAGTCATGGAATTTGTGAAATCAAGTAGATGACATGTGCATGTCCAAAACTTATTCACTCTGTAAATCAAGGTGCATGATCAATAAAGTATTGGTCATAAACTAAACAATCATGTGGATGTTGTAATGGGGGAGATGTTGTAACGTTTGTTCAGAACAAAATAATTAAAAAAATTCATGTCGACTCGTAAAATAAAAAATTATGAAAAGTATTAAAAAAAAATCCATGCTAGCTCTTAAATAAAATATTATGAAAAGTAATTAAAAAATCGATGTTCGTCTATAAAATAAAAACTTAAACTCGGATCTATCAATCAAGAGAGAGAAAATTTCTTGAGTTTAAATTGCAAGTAGAGTGCTAAAATGGAGAGACAACGTGATGAAAGAAATGATAGAGACATAAATGATGGATATATCACCCACAAAGCTCCAACCTTGCACATAAGTACACATATCACCTACGAACCTAACTCATGTGCTAAAAAACTCCTGATGGCACGCATATCTCAATTTGAGGGAAAACATACCTTTGAATGTTTTATGAAAGGAGTTTGTATTGTTATTTCATTTTATTCCTTCAAACACGGTATAAAACATTTCACATCATTACAAAATCCTTTTGTTATTTCTAGTTTGTATTGAGACTTGTAATCTAAGGAATCTTTGTGTGGGAATCATGTGATGGTTAGGTGCCCTATGCTTGGCCCATGGTCCATAAAGGAAAATATTAAGGTGTAATACTTTGTATTTTGACCCCGGATCATGGCTTGGACTGTCCTAATAACCTAGATAATTTCCTTTTCTAATAACCTATATTTTGATCTAACACCATGGATTAGGCTCCAAGAACCATCCTTAATGTTGTAAATATCAAAATGACTATCATGTCCCACTTGTAATCCAAGGATTCTTTACTCAGGAATCATGTGATGTTTAGGGGCCCTATGGATGGCCCATGATCCATAAAGAAAATTGTTATGTTGTATGACTCTATATTTTGACCTTGGATCATGGCTTGGACTGTGGGAACCAAATTAATTGGTTTGAAAAACCTCAACAATGATGATGATGATGATGAAAATGACGATGACAATGATGATGATGGTAAGGACGATGGTACCAATGATGAGGATGATGATGATGATAAGGAATGGTGAGGAAGTGGATGAGAATGATAAGGATCGAGCGTCCATGTCTTGGACACTTAAAAGAGTCCCTATGTAGGGCCTATATAGTGTTTTAGGGTGTTGTAATGGCCCATGAGCCCCTTAGGAAATTCATATGGCCTTAGACCCTATGTTTCCTTAAACTTCGTGGTCCAATATCACCACACATGCCTCTAAAGAGAATATTTGTCCTACAAGTGATGCACGGTTGCCATTACAAGTTTTTAAGCATCAAGGATGGTTCTCGATGTATTGGGCATGGTTCAAGGGGGGACATTGATTTCTTAGGCCCTAGAAGAGGTTTTTAATGCTCATGGACCATGCACACTATATGTTTTAAGTGAGCTAGAAGAGGATTGGGCCAATTATGTTTATTTGCTCAATCATAGCACACTAAAATTTCAAAGGAGGAGGACTACCTCAATGGTCAAGGAACAAAGGTCACTACATGGTTTTGTACATCGAGGATGGTTTTTAGGGTCATGAACATGGTTCAAGGAGGAAAAAAATGTATTAGGGCCTAAATGAGGCTTTTATCGTTCACAGATCATGAACACAATAAAAAACCACCACACATTGCATATAGAGTGAATAATTGTCCTACATGGATCATACGATTGTTGTTGAAATATTTCAAATGCCATGGATGCTTCTTAGGGCCTTTTGCAGGGTTTAGGAATAAAAACTAAGGTTGCAGGCCCTAAAATATTCACCTTTATGTGTTATGGATATTTCCACCCTGTGGAAAGATGGGAACTCCCTTGGATCACTTTCCTAAGACCTAAGACAGACAGGAGTGGTATACCAATATGTTTCCATCACCAGATCTAATCAATCACATACAACACATGAGAAAATAAGGAAGAAAGATTAACTCACCTTAGCTTATAAGCGCTCCTTTGATGAGGGCGATGATTTTTGTAGATTAGGTTGAATTGGCTCCAGCTCCACTTGATGATCAACCTACACACATATAGACAAAGAAAAACCTTCCTCAAACCTTTCTATAAACATGTATAAAATATGCATGTAATTGACATAAAATACTATATCTAGACTAGATCTAAGCTAGATCTATCAAGTGACTATTCATTATTGTAGTGATACTTGATGTGTGGTCAATCACACTAGCATTGTTTCATGTAATACTTTATTGGTTTAACCTTGAATAAAAATTTGGAATCTAGGTGCTACTTATGTCAACATGCCTGGTGCTTTCCCTGGCGCAACATTGGAGTTTTCCTGGTGCAGTTCCTTTCAAAATTCTTGGCGCAATTCCTAGTGCTATACTTGGCTCTATATGTGGTGCTATGTCAGATGATTTTCCTGGCGTAATCCCTGGCTCTAGATCTGGTGCTATGCCTGGAGCTATTCTGGAAGCTATGCCTGACACTATTCTAGAAAGCTATGTTGGACGTTATTCTGGAATCTATTATGGACGCTATTCTGGACATTAATTGGGATGCTAATTAGCATCTAAAATAACATCTACTTAAAAAAAAGATGCAAAAAACGCCATCCCATGGAAAAGCGCCAATTTTGTCCAAAAAATGACGAAAAATACACTAAAAGTGTTAGTGGACGCAAAAAAGGGAGCTAAAAGACACGCTAAACACAAGTTTTGTTGTAGTGGCATAGGCCGTGTAGAGAAGGCGGAGATGAAAACATTGAGGCTTTGAGAGAAATTACAATGGGATTGGGGGGAATAGAAATGACCTAATGAAGATGAAACACTATAGTTGCACATGATGAAGAGAGATGAACCAAAACATATGAATACATAATTTGTCACATGTTAGGATCTTTTGGGGTTAGAAGATTAGATGAATTGGCTTGTAGGGCCCATTTTATGGGAAGGCATCATTTTGCAAATTTGGGATCTAAAACCTTCTGAGGATTGTTTGAGTTTCTCAATGGAATTTTTGGGGTAAAACAACCCATCTCTAGCACCATGGGACATGACGTGATTCTACATTCGGAGAAATTTCCAACGGTCCAAAGATCGCCTCAATCAGAGTCCGTATGAAAAAGTTATGCCTCCCACAATTTGACCCATCCAGTTGACCACCATAGTTCTTAGTGGATTCCACATTATCTCTCATTTCTCACACATGTGGAGCTAGTCATGTGTGGACTTTAAAGAACATTCTAGAAGGCCCAAAATCATAACCCTAAATAGGAATCGAAGCATGTACAAACCCTAAAATTAACCCTAAGCAACTATTGGGCTATGTTAAATACCACGTTATTAGGAAAAGAAGGGGTTGTATATTTCTATTGTATTGTTCCAGAGATGAGCAATAGTAATGTGTGTTCATGAAGCATACAGAGGGAGTAATGAATTATGTAGTATCCATTTGGGCCATTGTGTCCAAAGTAACTCCATTGCTGTATTTGCATTCTACATAAAAGAGCAAGCATAGTCCTCATTCCAAATGGGTTTTTCCTCATAGGGGTTTTCCCAGGATAAAATCCATGTCGATTGTGTATTTATTGTTCTATCATTTACCTTACAGTTCTAAAAATAAACTAATTAAAATAACTTGTGGTAAGATCTGTTATGATGAACTATTCCAGTGGAATATCCACGAATATAGTTTATAGATCAAGAGATATATATGATGAGAGAAAAGTAATCCCCCATTGAATAGATAGAATCAAAGATTGGGCCAGAATTTAAAATGATAAGGGAAATTGCAAGATTGGGAAGTAGTCCTAGACGGGATATTAGTGTAAATGGGAAGTCTTAATCCCAAGAAGCTATTCTAGGATTGTAGAGATAAAGAAGTATTTCAAGTTTGATCAACAAATTGAATATCCCTAGAGAATTGAAAGTTTGAAAGTACAAAATATAAATGGCCATGCCTCATTGTGGTTGGACAAACTACAATTGGATAAGTAGTGTACAAGAAAGGAGAAGATTAAGAATTGGGATAGAATAGTAGTGAAACTAAGATCTAAATTTATGTTTATTTCTTTTCAATAGCATTGTTTTGAAGATTGCAGAATGTAATGCAAGTGGAAAGGTCAATAAACAAGTACATACTATTTTTTTTTACAAGTTCTCTATAATATTTGCAAAAAGTGAGGAAAGTCCCAAATCCATTGCAATGTACATGAATGGGATGAGGTTTTTCATTCAACATGAATTTTGGATGTTAAGTTTCAGATATGTATCAGATGCAACATACAAACAAATATTTGAGCATTGAGATAAGTTAGAAAAAATGTAGGAACATTGAGAGGAAGAAGAAGCCAAAGCATTGGAAGACAACGATGAAGTGAAAGCAAGGACTACAAAACCAAGTGTCACTGTGAACCAAAATGTTGGAAGAGGAAGTGACGTTGACAGGAAGAGAAAGGTGTGGAAAATTCAACAATAGATATCTCAAGGGTGGAGATAATGGAAGTCGTGCATATGAATGTATAGATAGTTCGAATGGCAGTAAGAGCCTAAATGAAAAAGCACAAGTTGTTGAAGCAGTGGAATCAACTATTGAAGGAGAGTCAATACCAAAGGAATCAATGAAGGAAACACTTTAATGTTATCAAAAAATATATAGTACCTTAATAAATAGATTGAGAAAGACTACAAGCAAAGGAAAAGCATCTTCATAATCATTTGATTATAAATGGCGGTTGCAGGGAGAACCTTGTTTCTACAAAAGTTGTTTAGAAATTAAATATGAATTGTAAAACTCACCCAAATATATATAAGGTATCAGGGTTGCATATGGGGCATTATTAAAGCCACTATGCCTTAATAGTGCATGATTGATTTTCATATCAAGATTCTTAAGATAATGTCCTCTATGATGTTTTTCCCATGGACGTGTGCCACATATTATTGGAGAGAACATGGCAATATGATATAGGTGTTTTCTCGCAATGGAAATAAGTTTAAACTCCGTTAATTAAGGAAGAGAAAGGAGAGGATCATTGGGTTATGTTGTGCCTAGTGATAGAAATTGTGAGAGAAGTCAAGAAGTTTGAGAAGTGTAGTCCCGTTGAAAACAAAGTTGAAAAGGAAAGAAATGTGTTGAGAAACATTGTGTTGCAGAAATATGAATCGACAATGGTTGGAGTTTTGGTGCACAGAGTGTTTGAAGAAGAAGAGAAAGGGTGGTAAGAAAGGGAAGAAGAGGAATTTATTGAATGTTAGGGATTCAACATGGAATATTGTAGAAGAATATCAGGGAAGGGGGGAGAAGAAGTGAAAGATAAGGGAATGAAACATGAACTGAGTTGGAAAGGTTTGGACGGGAAATATTGATTAGTTTTAGTGGAGGTTGGTTGAGAGTAAAGGCCATTGTTTGAGTTTTCTCCACCGTTTTTTGTTAGCAAACACTCACTTCTTTTCCACCAAGAGTATCTGATGTGGGAGAATCCCTGATTTGTTGGTGACCTTGTATCCACACAAAAAAACATATTTTCTTTCTCTTTTGCATTTTCTCTAAATTTACGTGATTTCAAGTACCAGGGATTTCTTTGCCAGTGCAATTCACTACCACAAGCATGCACTAGTGACGTTGTGAAATATTGATATTTCAAATTCAAGGGTAACGATGATAAAGGTATCCCAAACTAGCCTTTCAACTCCCAATCTGTTGTAGATAGATTCCATTGCAGCGACATAATGCATGCACTAATCATTCAATTGAATCAACTCCAAATATGTGGTCATGATTCGCTTGAGGATAAATTCCATTGAAATTGCATAAAGCATGTATTATTCACTACTTGTGATTGATAAAAAAAAGTTGATAATAATAATAAAGAAAAAATAAACAATGACCCTCTATTGGGATTCTTCCACAAATACTATTCAGGGCATACAATGCATCCTAGCCTCCACTTGCGATGAAGAGACCACAAGATACCCAACTTGTCAATTGCACAAGAAAGGAAGGGGAAATAAGCAAAATGTTAAACTTGTGGATGCTCCTTGGACAAACCATTCAAGTTTGAATCCCATGTTTAAATTGAAGGTTCTTGAGAGAAAGGAAGGGTTGCGACCTCTTCCAATGAGAATACCTATGGGGAGAACAAGGATCTTGGCTTCAAAAATGTTGATGATGTGAATGGATTAAGACCACAAGCCTAATATTGTTTAAATAAGTTGTAAAGGTAGTGTCGCTAGATGAGTTTTATTAAAAAGTCTTGAAGTTCATTGTTATCTAAGTCATTGATTTTTTTATCGAAAGTTGTAGCATCCATTTTGTTCGTTAAAAAAATTACTTTTTAAATTTTTTTAATCCAAAAGTATTTAAATATAATTCCATGCTTACGAAGTGTTTATTTTCACCTTAGTTTGAAGATTTATACCTGCTAGCTATTATAGTTCATAAAAATTGTTATATATTTTAAGGGTTTTAAAATATTATATAGCAAGATTTAATATAATTCCATGCTTATCAAGCACCCATTTCCAGCAAAGTTTGAAAGATCTATACTTGCTAGCGGTGAATTTTTAAGGTGCTTTCACTAGCATAAGATGACCTCCATGTCGTTGTATTTGCATCCAAATTCCATTTCAATGGATTTGACCTACCATAAAAAGAAACATTCATAGTCTAAGACCTCAAAGGGTTAGCTCATTGAAGCTATGACATAGCACATGTTTGTGGGATATTAAAAAATATCCTTAATTTCACTAGACATTAAGGGATACCTCCTAAAATCCTTTTCTTAAACCCCCCTCTAAATACACCATTGAAATAAAAAAACCATATTTTCACTATATATATTAGGTAACATTTTTAATACAAATTTTATTTCTACTCCATATCATGCTAACATGACACAAATCTTATAAGCCCCGGAAATATTGCATTGTGAAATATGAAATATGGGTGGGAGCACATATTTCAATATGAAGAACACAAACTTACATGTAATATGTCTTCACTTAGTGGGCACACTCAACTTCATACCACCTTCACATGCAAATCACACCTATTCAAACCTTAATACAACTTCACATGGAATGAGATTCACATTACCTTCATAGATAAAGTACATATTGAAACACTCCCTATACCTAATTCACAACTTTAATTCTAATCCCCTCAATGTTTATATATGTAAAAAATACTCTTGAACCTTATATACTAGATAATAAATTATTGTCATATTTTAGAATAGTATACTCTTAAATATGAATCAATTTGATATAACAACAATAATTACATTAATAATAATTTAGTTTTAAAATCATTTTACATCAAACATCACATGAATCAATTTGATATAACAACAACAATTACATTAATAATAATTTAGTTTTAAAATCATTTTACATCAAACATCACATTAATGTATAAAAACTTTAATAAAAAACAAAAACATCTAATAAAAAACAAAAAAGCTTCTACTACTATTTGTTTGGTAGCTTGGCATAAGTCACAACTATACACAAAATGAGATTCACAATACTTCCATAAACAAATTACATATTCAAACACTCTCTACCTAATTCACTTAGTCCCTACACTAACTAATTCTAATCCTTAAACACTAGCATATACTGAATAATATACTTATGAATCTATTTAATATTATTATATAATAATAACAACAATAAAAAAATTAATAATAATTTATTTTTAAATTAATCTTTACATCTTAATTAATGTAAAACAAAAATCCTTAATTAACCAAAAAAAACCTACTACTACCAAGATGATCATGTTCTCGATCATAAGAAAATATACAAGGTAGCTTAGCATAGGTCACAACTATGTCACACACATAAATTTCTAAACATGCAATTTTTTCAATGATCATGTTCTCGATCATAAGAGAATATACAAGGTAGCTTAGCAGAGGTCACAACTATGTCACATACATAAATATCTAACATGCAATTTTTTAAAAAAATGCAGCAAGCTACGATCATCGAAGCATATTAATTATTTCTTGCAAGATCATGTAAGCAGTATAATTTATAATCATCTAAGCAGTATAATTTAGGGTTTGGAGGTTCTTTGAAACTCAGTAGAATTATGCCCCTATACACCTCAAGGATTTGGAGGTTCTCTGAAACTAAGTAGAATTATGCCTCCTATAAATGATTTGAATTTAAAAAAAAAAAAACACTATACTTTATTATATAAAGAGTATATGGAACTGTACAGAAATATTCCAGAAACAGTGAGAGACAAAGTCGGCCCGGACAATCAGAGCTCCAAGCATAGACAGGACATAAAATCCCACAAGAAACTTGTGCATCAAACCGAATCTAAACAGACAAAGCCCGATCGTCCATGGATGGGGCCAGGAGTGAACAACAGAAAGTTCTAAGACCCCATAAATCGTACATGAAAACAACAGACAGATCATAAAAACTACAGTGAGCCATAAATTGACACCCTGGCGAAAACTCACCCAGTGCCAATAAGCCCGGAGGAAAATTTAAACCAAAAGCTACTAAAGTCCACAATATTACAGTAACTTATTTCAATTTTTTTTCTTAGCCTACTGCAGACATTACCATATGACGGTTACTCATTACTGAGCGAATCCTGACATCAACCGATGACATCAACTATTCACGTAATATTGATAGTAACAAATGACATCAACCTGACAATGCTCCGAACCACGCTATATATAAGAAAAAAAGCAGAAAATTTTCAAAAAATTAAAACAACACACCCTCACAGGCCTTACATCTATGACGCACGGTTGAATTTTAAAAAATAAAACTTTGCAAAACTCTTTTCCGCGAGTAATAATGAATCTGCACGGTACTGCAAAATATGTTGTTGGGAGTGCTATTTTCTGCTGCTATGAAGCATCCGGAACCTCCTCCTCATCTTCTGCATTCCATAGGAAATGGGCATATGATCCAAGAACATTGCTGCAAAAGAGCGCCAATTAATCAGATGATGACATCAGCTTAACTTTTTTCATATATTGAAATCCATAGATCATATTGACAACCCATCAAATCCTTAGCTATGCATCTCTAGACTTGTACCAGGAAGATTGGAACTGGCAGGCATCATGTCAACATCAGTCTCTAAATAGGAATATAAAATGCAAATAAAGCACTGCATTTATAATGCAGGGATAAATCAATAGGAAGAAAGAGAAGATACTAACCAGTCCTCTGGAGCAGACTCAACAGCTTGATCAAAGTAATACTGTGCACGAGGTGCATCTTTATGAACATCCCATGTCAGATTAGCATAAAGACAGAGAACATCTCCATCGCCCGGGCTGGCAAGTATGGCCCTCCCATAATATTCCTCAGCTTTTTCCAGATCATGCTGAACCTACATAGACACAACCAACAGTATGAAGAATTTGTTATAAACAGTGTGATTGTTGATATAGAAGATTGATAGATGATATGCAATAAGATGATTGAGTCATTCGCAGTTATCTGAATTGTTTATGATCTTTTGGATTTTTCACTGGGTTGAGAATTTGAAACTTTGAAAGTGAGGTTATCCAGACCAGGTTTCAAATTCTTAACTCAGTAAAAAAATCCAATTTTTCATTGCGTTGAGAATTTGAAACCTTGAAACCGAGGTTTCAAATTCTCAACCCAGTAAAAAAATCCGATTTTTCACTGCGTTATGAATTTGAAACCTTGAAACCAATGTTTCAAATTCTCAACCCAATAAAAAATCCAAAAGATCGTGGACGAGATGATATACAGTCAAGATTGCAGTGTATAGGTCTAAAAGACTCAGCACAGCAGTCCAGGTAGTAGACTTGATATATTATGACTCATAGTTATAGTAATGAAACTACTCATGCTAATTCATAGTAATTAGTGATTGATAAGATGAATAGTTATGTGACAGCAGTCTAAGGCTCCTCAATACTCACCTCCTGCAAGAACCTACCATAATTTGCCAACAGAAGTGGGTTGCCAGGATCTGCTTGCATCATTTTCTTATAATAAGCATCCCTCTTATTTGGATCTGATCCAAAGCTACCATCTCTCCCTCCATACCCTCCCCGTCCAGAGAAACCACCTCCTTCTTCATGCCCAAATCCTCCACTAACAAAATTGATATCTTTTTTAGATCCAACAACAGCTCCATCGCAAACCGAAGCCACTCTAGTGCCTTCAGATATATTGGCACCCATCAAATCCTCATTCCTCCTTCCAGAGACTAAAGGCCCCTCGCGTCCCTGGGTTCCAATGGCTGCCATGTTTTTTTCTCCAGGTTCCTCATGTGGGTCTCCAACGTTCTGACACCCAATTGAAATTTGAGCACCAGAATCGTTAAATTCCTTCCCCCGAGCCTCATCCAATAAGCCATTGTTCAGAAAACTTTCTGTAGAGAGATTTCTACTGAGTTTGACAGAGCCGAACCCCCTCCTTAACCCTAGCCTCCTTGAACAGGCCTGAGATAAGGGGTTACGTAAATCAGCTTCAGACAGCGTCCTTCCAAATCTGGGGCGCTGTACATTATGATCAACGTACAATTGGGTAAACTGAACAAATCTGAGCGATTTCATCTCTGGTTCTGGTTGATTCTCAACGAGGGAATTCAGCGCAGGAGTAGATGGACTACGGAGTAACATCCTGAAATCAACGTCTAAGTAGTAAGAGAGCTATTTAGACCAGATTTCTACTATTACTTCATGGATTTAGCTGCCGAGAAATCCCTATTTAAGGCTCCCAGTACCCGTGCTATTATATATTAGGCCGTGTAAAGCGCATCATGTTGTTCGCCTTCATGTTTAGCCCTCGACTCCTACCGGCCAGAATTTATCACGTGGAGGAAGCAGGCGCGTACGTGGAATGGGTCAGTGGCAAGTGTCGGCGCAGGGAGTGAAAAGCGATTATTTCCCAGTTCCCACTGCCGCCCACCCGGCGCCCGGTTCCATGTCGGTTTTCCAAATTCCCACCATCCGTCGCTTGGTTTTACGCGCAGTATGTACGGGCCGAATGATAACACATCATTGGTGTGGGGGCGCGTAGGATAAAAGACGACCAAAACGCTCTGCTTTTTGGGCGATTTTGGGATAAAAATTGGTTAAAATTTTGGTTGGAAATTGTTATTGTGTAATTTTGGTAATTGGGATTGTATCTTCTATAGTAATTTTTCAATTATTTAAATTGTTGAAATTGCTAATTGAGTATTCTAAATTGCGATTTTGGTAAGAATTGTTTTGCCAGATTCTTACAGAGTCCAGGCTTTTTGATTAGCTCTTATACAGTTGCAGTGTGGGGTGTCTTTTTTCAAAGTCATTTGGATTTTACTAGGAGCTTTTAGAAGATCTAATATATACATTTGATTGGATTTTTTTAAAATTTATTGAAATTATAAATATTAGTCACTGAGATAGAGTAATTTTCCAATCTTAAAACTACTAAGATTGTCGAAATTGCTACTATCTGAGCATGCCAAATTGCTATTTTAGCAGGAATTGCTCTGCCAGATTCTTACCAGCAAAGGCTTTTTGGTTAGCCCTTATACAAGCTCGGGTGAAATGTCTTATTTCAAAGTCACTTGGATTTTACTAGAAGCTTCTAGAAAATCTAACATATACATTTTATTTTATTGGAATTGTAAATATTAGTCATTGATATTGTATAATTTAGATAAAATCGCAGCAAAAGGTTCACCCTCGAAACCCCCTGGAAACAGTATCATGTTTTCCGCCACGAAAATGATAATACCAGAGTCAAATGCGCTGACATTTGCAAACAATTTGTGGCTAAATGGATTTCCACGCAAGTTTGTCAGTTCAATTTTCAACTTCCAGGTTGTATCGTCATTGTTTTGAACATCTCCATTAAATTGTTTGATGAATGTGTATTCATTGGTGCCATTATCAGTCCTCTTTTTTTCCTTTTTTTTCCGTGAGTGTCTCCTTCCTTTAATTTAAAGAGAAGCATCATAACTGGCAACGGGTCCAGTACCATAATTAAGTCTGCTTGCGTGTAAGTGTCCTTTTAATTTAGAGAGAAGCATCATAATTGGCTTAAAGAGATTGAACATGATTTCAGTTGGAATAAATGAATTTTTGGGGTAAGATTTTGAAAAAATCTAGCATTGATTTTTCAAAATCCAAGTTATAGTTAACAAATTTTAGAATTTTGAGTGTTTGTAGAATTTTTAAAGGCCCTAAATCTATCTATCATCAAAATTTTGATAAAACACAACTAAATTTTAATTTTGCAAAATTAAAATAAGCTGATAAAAAATAAACATCACACATAAGATTTCTAAAAATTCTGAAGTTTTCAAAAAGAAAAGAAACAATGCTAGTTCAAAAAGAAAAAATAAGTTGTACTGTATAAGTACTACACTTCTCCAGTGATACATTTATACATATAAACTGTGCTGGGCTGTATAAGAAACTGTGTTGTGTTGTATAAGTAGAGTCAATAATTTATATATATAAAAGATGTCAAAAATCATAACATGTTGCATCTCTTTGGCTGGACAGCTTAAAGAAGGCAGAGTTTCAATTAACCCGGAACTTTGATAATTTTTAGGGTATCTGGCTTGGTTTAAAACGGGATAAAATCCCAGAGGCAAAGTTTCATTGAAAAGTTCTCTACCACTACACCCTTGGAACTCAGTTCCCACACAGAAGGAAGAACTATGCTAAAAAAGCCATCAGAAAAATGCAAAGCATTATGGTTTTAAACAATGTCCATAAAAAAGAGTTATTACGAACTCCCAGATAAAATGAAATCCCATGACTCTGGAACTGAACAGCAACACCAAAAACACCTGTGCAAGAGTGCTTCAGCTACGTTGTTAGGACACTAGTACTCTTTTCAACAAAATCACCGAGGATTATACAAACTTTCTTTCTCATTTGATTCTTTTTGTCCATTCCGTTGAAGACTTTTTTCTCACTTAATTTCTGGCTTTCAATACTTTCTCATTTGATTCTTTTTTGTCCAATTCGTTGAAGACTTTTTTCGCGCTTAATTTCTGGCATTCAATAAATACTTTAATGTTGTTATTTCAAGATTATGAATTTTTAGATTTTAATTAATAATAAATTTAACGATTCATAATTAAGGATGTTGCTGTAGAATGTATATTTAACTGATGGTTCACTATTTGTTAGAGGGCTACATCTATAGGTGTTTCCAAGCGAGTCCAAGGGAGATGGCTGCAACTAGGGTTCCGCAGGGTTTTTTTCACCATTTTTGTGCTATTTCAGGCTAAGGACGGGGATTGGAGAGGGTTTTTTGAGCTTTTCAACAACTTGGAGTCAAGCTGGTTCGGCGAGAACCAACCTAGTACCAGCCAAGTATAAAAAAAGTGGGAAAAAAACATACGTTGAAGCTCTCAAAATGTTGTCTTCAGTTCCTATTTCTTGGCTTTATAGTTGGTGCTAGTTTTTCTAGTTGGTTTTTTTTGTGGATTCACTATTTTCTGTGTGGGTCCACTGTTTCTGCTTTTGGATACGTGGATATCCTTGTCAGTTTTGGTTCTGCAGTAGGGACAGGTGGAGTCTAGGGTTACCGGTGCAACTGGTTTGAGGCCCTATGGCTTCCCCCTTTCCTCTCGACGGTGCGTCATTTTCTCATTCCCCGAGGGCTTCTGGTCAGGGTTTCTTGACTTCCCACTGTTCTATTGATGGTGTTCCCCTGAAAAACCCTAACTTGTTCGGTGCTCAGGTGAAGCATAGGCAGTGGGCTACAAATCTCAAGGCCAGAGAGCATGTAGATAGGTTTGTGATATCGGCTGACTCCAATTTAGACAGGGTAGAAATGTTGGCTAGGCGAGCACTTGTTGGTAGGCTTGAGTTTGCCTCTGGGTCAAAGGAGGAGACAGTGGCTTGGGTTAACAAGTTTTGGTTGCCTATTACAGGCATTACTCCTCAGATAAACTTGTTGGTGAATCGCTGGATCTTATTCACTTTCCAAGAACCAGAGTCTATGGCTCGGATTTTGGCTGGAACCTGGCTATTTAAGGAGGGTTCATTGATCCTTAAGCGATGGCATGTTGCATTCGACCCTATTCATGAACGACAGAGCATTCGACATCTTTGGATGCTAATTCCAGGATTACCCATAGAGCTATGGACGGAGGATATAATCATGGGTTTGGCTAATACTGTGGGTAAATTCATCCGTGTTGATAAAAAAACACTATTCGGCCTAGATAGGCAATATGCAAAGGTGATGGTGGAGTTAGACTTGAGCGTGGGGCTCCCTGCAATTGTTGAAATTGTTTGGGGTGACAGAATATGGAAGAAACGCTTGGACTTTTTTAGAATCCCGTTCCAGTGTTTTTACTGTCGTGATATTGGACATGTTCAGGCAAAATGTCCATCTCTTCTGGGTCGAAGGGGGTCTATTGGGCATGAGAAGGAATTCAAAAACCCTGATCTTGGTATCGCTGCTCTGGTTTCATCTGCAAAAGGTATGCCAAAACCCCTGCCTGAATCTGCTTATTTTGATGTTTCAAAAGCTGAATTGGATTATATAACTGATTGGGAGAAGGATTTAGATATGTGGATTTCTCGGGGTGAGGTTCAGTTGAGGCATGGTATTTCAAACTTACCCATTGGTAGTGGTGGTCAGTCGTCTTTACAAGATAAGGTTTTAGGTCCTCCGTCGGTGGTTAGAAGTCTAGATTGTGAACTTGAGAAAGAAGGTTTGGCATTTGATTCTCTTAATGCTTCTACGCCAGGTTCTAACCCTTTACCTTGTGAAGTCTCGGTCATTCGGTCACTTGCTGATCCTGTTCCAATTTCTAACCCTATCCCTCCCC
Source organism: Larix kaempferi (assembly GCA_027924585.1). Classification (NCBI taxonomy): domain Eukaryota; kingdom Viridiplantae; phylum Streptophyta; class Pinopsida; order Pinales; family Pinaceae; genus Larix; species Larix kaempferi. The sequence continues at coordinate 13,155,971 of BSBM01000368.1, forward strand.
ATGTCTCTTTGGAGACTAACCAGGTGGTAGATCTTGTTTCAAAAGAGTTAGAGGCTGAAGATAAAGATATTTTGAATTCTAGTGGTTATGATGGGTATACGACAGCTAGCAATTTCTCCCCTCTTCCTATTTTCTCCAAGAATCCATCTTTGGACTCGGTTGTACTACCTATCAACTCGTTAAATTTTCAAAATGTCACTATTCGTAAGGGTAGAAAGAAGAAGGTTGTTTTAGAACTTGACACTCTGACTGGCGATTATTTGTCTGTAGCTGACCGGTTGAAGGTAGCGGGAAGTGTTTCTATTTCAGATTTGGGCCTTAGAGCAAAGACGCCCGATGTGGAAGGTTCTTGATGTCTTTTCTCTCTCTGAATGTGCGTGGGTTGGGTAAGGCTACTCGGGCTAGGGCCTTAACCAACCTCTTCCTTGCTACTAGCTCGGATGTTGTGTTATTTCAAGAGACCATGTGCTCCAGTAGTGATGTTGTTTCAAATATTGGGGGTATTTTTCCCAGTTGGGAGGTTACGGCAACTAGTTCTACTGGGATCTTAGGAGGGTTGGCTGTTGCTTGGAACCCTACGTTTTTTTCCTTTAAAGTTTTTAAAACTACTTGGGGGATTTTAATGAAAGGAATATGTGTGGGTTTAAATTTACAGTTGACTATTTTCAATTGTTATGCTCCCTATTCAGATAGACAAAAGTTTTGGGATTCTCTGAATTGCTCATGGATTTTAAACTTTGAGAACTTAATTTTTGTTGGTGACTTAAACTTTACCAAGTCACCTTCTGAAGTATGGGGTTCAAAGGCTAGATTGGATCCAATGGCTGATTTATTTTCATCACTGTTGGTGGATAATGATCTGGTTGATGTTTTACCTATTAAGATGCTCCCTTCCTGGACTAATGGAAGAAGTGGTAATGAAGGAATACATAAAAGACTCGATAGATTTATGGTCAAGGTTTCTTTGCTGAGTCAAGTTCAGAAGTATAGATCATGGGTTCATGAGGTCAAATTTTCTGACCACTGGCCAATTGTTTTCCAAATGGATGATTATGGTTCGAAGTTTCAAGTTCCATTCAAGTTTAATTGTACCTGCCTATTACAGGAGGAGTTTTGTAAGCTGGTTAAAGAATTTTGGAAGTCTGAGAGTGTCGAGGGAAATAATCCTTTGGATTTGTTTTGCAATAAAATGAGAATGCTTAAGAAAGTTGTCTCAGGCTGGATAAAGGATCGCAAAGAAGCTGATAAAGAAGAACTGGCTCATTTGGAATTGGAAATTCAGAGGAATTATTCGGACAATTTTTCTGGGGTGCTGAATGAGGATGGATAAGTTGCAGTTAAGAAGTTTGAGAAGAAAAAGGAGGAGGTCCTTCTTCAGGAGGAAATGGAATGGAGATTAAAGAGCAGGGCCTTGTGGATACATCATGGGGAAAAAAATTCAAAGTTATTCCACTCCTTTGCTTCTGCTCGCTGAAATATGAATACAATTTGGGAACTGGAGGACGTTTCGGGGAATAAAATCTCTGGTGGGGACTCTTTGAAGAATGAAGCAGTTAACTTCTTTGGCACAATTTATAAGGATGAGGGCAATTGTGTGCTTATGGACTAGATTAGAGTGGCAATACTCTTCCCTAGATTCTTTGATGATCAGGAGGCTGCAAAATTGGGGAAAGAAGTTACACTTGCGAAGGTTGAGAATACTCTGAAATTATTTGCAAAGGAAAAGAGTCCAGCTCCGGATGGTTGGCCAGTTGAGATATATATCCATTTTTTCGACATTATGGGCATGGATATACTAAGCATGGTAGAATATACTAGAGTATATGGGTTTTCTTCTGGAGCTCTGAATTCTACCTTTGTAACATTGATTCCTAAAAGCAACAAACCTGTAACTTTTGGAGATTTCCGACCTATTGCACTTTGCAATTTAGCATACAAGTTGATCTCTAAGATCATTTCTCAAAGGATTAAGTCTACCTTGTCTTTGCATATTACTGATGAACAATTTGGCTTCTTGCATAATCGTCAAATTCATGACGCCATTGGGGTAACTCAAGAACTTTTGCATTCTATAAAGGCTCGGAAACAAAATGCTATGTTGGTAAAAATGGATTTGGAAAAGGCTTATGACCGGGTAAATCAGACTTTCTTAAGACTCATTTTGATTCAGATTGGCGTTCCTCCTCTGGTGCTCAATTGGATTATGGCCTGTGTCTCAACGTCGAGTATTGTTGTACTGGTTAATGGATCTCCTTTAGCATTTTCCCAGTGCTCAAGGGGATTACGTCAAGGCTGTCCCTTATCTCCATTGTTGTTCCTTTTAGTTATTGATGGTTTTAGCAGGATGGTGAAATTTGCTAAGGATGAGGGTTTGATCAAAGGTATTGAGTTGGGCATTGAATGTGTACTGTCACATTTGATTTTTTTTTTATGATGTGCTGTTGGCGGGTATAGCATCAGTTGCAGAATGGACTATTTTCAGTAATATTATCAAATCTTCAATATTTCAGGAATGAAGGTAAGCACAACAAAATCTAGTTTCTTTCATTATAATGTGGATAATTTCAGAAGGAGCGAAATTGAAATATTATTGCCTTACAAGTTTTGCCCTTTAGATGAAGGTTTTAAATATCGGGGTTTTTTTTTAAACCTAACAATTACCAAATTAAAGATTGGTGGTGGCTCATTCGGAAGGTAGAGGCCCAAATTTCTCATTGGGCTTACCGACTCCTTTCTATTGGCAGGAGACTAATTTTGGTGAAGGCAGTCTTAACGGGCATGCCGGTCTATTGGATGTCCCTGCTTGAAGTTCCAGCTTTCATTATTAATGCATTAAGAAGGCTAATATTTAACTTCCTGTGGATTGGTAGTGTTGGACTTGCAAATCTGGTAATGATCGGGTGGGAGGCACTGTCAAGGCCTGAGAAATATGGGGGATGGGGTATAAAATATCTAAGCACTTTCAGTATGGCTCTAAGAACTAAAAGCCCGTGGCGTGGCTTGTTTAGCAGTTCTCTCTAGTCTCGGGCACTGCATGTCAAGTATCTAAAGATGGATGTGAAAACCTGGTTAAGGAAACCGTTGAAAAGTGGAGGGTGTATCTCCCCTATGTGGCGAGGTTTATTAAAAGTATTTGGTTGGATTGCAGGAGATATTAAGTGGCAGGTGGGCTCCGGCGAAGCTATTTGGGTTGGAAAGGATACAATTCTAGGAATGGAGGAAGCTTATCATCTTTCTGAGAGATTGCTGGATTATTTAAAAATTTATGGGATGACTACACTGAACAGAATCAGAAACCAAGGAGATGGCAATTATTGGCTTAGCTCTAGAGAACTGGGGTTGTTTGGGCCTGATGCACATGAGTGTGATAGATATGTGAGAGCACTCTCCTCGGCAGGATGTCTATTGTCTGCTGAAGCTGATAAACTAGTATGGTGTGGGAATGAAAAAATTGGGGGTAGTTACTGCAAAAACTGCATATGCAAGAATTCTTCAAGATCGATACATCTTCCCGCAGCATTGGTGGTACAAGAGGCTTTGGAAATGGGAGATTCCACTAAAAATTAAATGTTTTTTATGGCAAGCGCTTCAAGGCACTCTAAAAACATGGGATAATCTGGTAAGGTGTGGTTGGTGTGGGCCTAACTGGTGTATTTTGTGTAAGCAAAGTTCAGAAACAATTAGTCATCTTTTTGTGAAATGTCCCTTTGTAAAGGATGTATGGAATTTATGTTGTGCAGAATTGAATATCTACAATACGTGGGAGGTTGGTGATTTTGGACAGTGCCTCCTCAACTGGTACAGAAGTTCTAAGACTTTCTTTCTGCTGCCCATTTTTGTTTCATGGGCTCTTTGGTATGTTAGAAATTGTGCTATTTTCCAAGGGAAAGATATGGTGGTTAAGGCATGTGGGATTACAGCTTTAAAATTAGCTTATCTTTACCAATCTAAGAAAGATAAGCCTGGAGCAGAAAGGATTAGCCATTTCACTTTAAAAGTTAATTAGCCTGTTCTCTTTTTTGATGGGGATGCTCAGTATGGTATCTGTACGGCAGGTGGAGTGATTTACTTAAATGAGGATCATTACTTTACCCTCCATCTTAATTGTGGTTTGGGATCTAATATGAAAGCAAAGCTATTAGCTTTGTGGTGTGTATTGAAGACTTCAAACATCTTTGGATTAGTAGACCTGAAGGTATTTGGTGATTCCCGCGTAACAATCAAATGGGCAACTAGAGAGTTCAAGCTTAATTTTTTGGCTCTATGTCATTGGTGCATGCGCATAAGGTCCGAGATAGATAAACATGAGTTTATTTCCTTTGAACATATTTATAGGGAACACAATGATCTGGTGGATAAGCTGTCAAAGCAAGCTCTATATGGAACTGAAGCACACCTGGTTTGGGGAGAATGGATGAACTCCAATATTCTAGATATAGGAGTCTTTCATTTTTATGGATGAGTTTGTAAAAGATCTTTCTTATTTCTGCAAATTGGTAGTTTGTTAGTAGCTGTTTTTTGGAAAGCTGGTCTTTTTGGTATAGACTGTAATGGATTTTTTTCCTTGAATATGGTGATTAAAACCTTGACCCATGGGTTTTGAACTATCTTTGTACTATTTGATTCAATGAATAGAAATAGTACTTTTTTTCCGGCTAAAGAAGAGAATGTATATTTAACATTTTAATACCTATATTTTTTTTTCAACAAAAAAAATCAAACTATTGGTATTCATAAAGAGAATCAAATAGTACAAAAAATAAGTCCAAGATAGACTTATGTTCAGCAAAAAGACACATGGTCTAAACATATCCAAATATACAGCCCTCAAAACATCATACTAGAAAACAAAGTCATAAGAACTACAAAACAGAAATTTATATGTGAAATATGCTACAGTGCCAATCTCAGCAACCTGAGAATCCAGAAATTCCTCCCAGCAGATGACACCTTCATCCCCTTCATATGCATCTTTTGAAAGTGAATCAACCAATGTATTGTGATGTCTATAAATATGATTAAAGGAAATATCACTGAAAAGATGAATCTTCTCCCTAGTCCTACAATACCACTGATAAAGATAAGTAATATTTAAATTATACTCTCCTTGTACCCATTTAATTGTTACTCTTGAGTCACCAAAAATTGTCAATTCTCGAAGGCCAAAAGAAATTGAAACAGCAAGCACACACCAAAGTGCTAATAATTCAGACTGTGTATTAGTGCCCCTCCCAGAGTTCATCTTGAGTGTGTAATAGTGATTCTCATTTAGAAAATGACACTTCCAACATCACAACGACCATCACTTGCAGCCCCATCAAAGAAAGCAACCGGTGTGTGGTGATTAAGGACGAGAGAACTATCTTTTGTTTTGTTCTTTTGGATCATGACCGTGCACAAATTCTTAATAATCAGAACAACCTATTGTATGTACACCATTAAGTTATCTTAATACCTATATTTATCTTTATCTACTAATCATTGACATTTATCTATATGAAAGAGAATATATTGTACAATTTATCAAAAATCATAATATTAAAAATTGAAAAATAATATCAAATGAATTATCAAAAATTGAAATTTTAAGTGTTATTAAAAAATCCAATTTTTTTAGTACTTTATTGATGATAATTAATGTCCACTCGGACTTTAAGAAGGTTATTACTTGGTTTGCTTTAAAATTTTGTTCCTATGCTCAAAAAGATTAGAAAGAAGCTTTCCAAGTTCACTGTAGTTTTGGCAAGTTAGGAGGTTAGAAATGTTTGTATTGTAGAAAATACTATGAAACTCATATCTAATGTGGGTGTAAGCAGGACACTCTAAGAGAAAGTCATTTTCATCCTCAACGCTCATAGACTCACAAAGATGGAAAACCCTTATCGCCCACAAAATTTTGGGAATAGACCAACACCCTGTTTAGCTATGGAGATCATGAGAGTGCATTCTAATATTGGCTATATATTCATTTTCTTCTTTGAACTAGTTACTATCAAGAGATAATTATGATCTCCCAAATTAGGGTTAATGACCTCCTTATAGAATCTTAGTTTTTTCTTATCGCTAAATTTTCCTCACACCACAATTTCTCTTTAAACTTAGAAGAAATAATATTTTTGGCATTATCGATATTCTGCAAAGTGTCACTTTCGTCGATGCCCCAATGGTCTAACCAAGCCATCGTATCTTTACACCAACTCTGCTTGAGGCGTAATTGGTTTTGACTTGAATTTAAAACAATTGAAGGAAATCTCTCTTTTTCCATGTCATTTATCTTGTGCTTGTACATCAGATACCTAGTCATAGCCATGTTCTCGATGGGGGAAAGTCGGACGTCTAAGAGAAAAATAAGATAAGGTGTGTTGCTTTTAATTTTGAGGTTATAAGTTATAAACCGCTTCTGGATTTGCTCAATTTTTCTACAAGATTATCTAGAAATGCTGCACCCCCATACTTCACAACTGTATAAGATAACGGGGATGACAAGAGTTTCAAAGAGGAACTTCTTTTTATCCCACATGACCAGGTTGGTTGATTTACAATTATTTTCAAGACCAAAATAACCTTTCCATCCTCCATTAATCCTTTTCTCAATGACGTGGTTCCAATTGAGCTTGTGATGAATATCAATTCCAAGATACTTGTAAGAATTCACTTCCTCCAATTTACTGTTGTCATAAATAAAATTTGTGTAGGTGTTTTTCTTAGATTTTATAATCATAACTTTTGTCTTGTCGGTGTTAACATTCATACTCGTGTTAGAGCAAACATCTTTGAGAATTATTAATTGTTTATTGAGATCAAAGGGGCACCTTTCCATAAGAACAATATCATTAGCATAAAGCAGGAGGATGATAACTATCCCAGCTAAGATCATGCCGACACAACCTGCTTCTTCTAAACACCTTTCTAGTTTATCAATGTAAATGCAAAAAAGGGTAGGGGAGAGGGGGAAACCTTGCTTAACTCCAATATTACAGTTTATATCCGTTGACCAGCCCTCGTTATCCTTAAAATTGGCAATGACCTTTTTGTATAACTTTATCGCAACAACTCTTAATTCAAAAGGAACATTAAGATCCTCTAGCCTATTCCATAGGTTATTTCTAGGCAATGTCTCAAAAGCTTTCCTAAAGTCCACAAAGCAACAAAAAAAATCTGACTTATTATTACGACAATCTTCTGCAATGATCCTAAGCGTAACGAGGTGGTCCGTGGTTGAATGATTCCTTCTAAAACATGCTTGGCCTTTAGCCCTCTTACCTTCCATCTCTAGCCATTCGCTGATCTTCTTTTCTAAGATAATACCATATATCTTAGCTAAGAGAGGGCTAATCATAATGGTCCGATAATTAGAGGGGTTATTTTTATCGCCACTTTTGAAAATAGGAATAATGAGGCTCTGAGTCCAAGGTGTAGGGAACTCTTGGTTGAATGCTAAATTAAAGAGTTTGTGGATGTGTGGGATGAGGACAGGCCTCCCAATTTTTAAGATTTTTCTTTGTAGCCTTCAATGTCTCTCGCTTTTCCATTTGCTAAGCACTTAACCCCGAAATTTATGTCTTCTAATGAGAAAACTTCTTTCGTTGTAAGGAGGGTTTGAATGTTATCTCTGATATCTGAGGATTTGCAAAGCTTTTTAAGATAGGATTTCCAATCTTTTAAAGCAATCTTATTATCTTATTTTGTTTTGCGAGTTAGAATTTGCCTCCATAATTTCTTAGGAGCCACCTTGGAGAGGTGTAAGAGATTTTCCTGTCGTTTACTAAGATAGTGCCTTTTTTCCTTTTAATTAGGGTTTTGTAGTGATTTATCTTGTCCATTTTTATCGATTCTGTAGTAGCTTGCTTAATTTATTTTCTCGCATTTTTACACTCTTGATCATACCAAGGGTTGGTTATACTATCTATCTTCTTAACGGAGACATCAATAGAGAACTTGCTAATGGACAACCGGAAGGTTATGGTAAAATTATGGTAGAGATTTTCTATATTCTCCATACTAGATAAAGAAAACAAATTGTTTTTTAAATCATGGAGAAAAAATAGTATAATAAAAAGTTTCAAGCTTTGAACATTTTAAAATCAAATTTAAAATAAATTAAAAGAAGTTAAAATAAATTAAAAATTAAAATTAAAATTAAAACAACATTTATAATATCACATTTATAAATAATCAAAATTTAAGTGTACTTAAAAGATTTATAAAAATATATATATATGGATATTTTTTCAAATTAATTTATTATAAAGAGATTAATGTATTAAAATGTTAATTTTGATAAAATCAAAGTTAAAATAAATCATTAATTTTGAAATAAAGTTAAAAGAAACCAAAATAAACTAATGTATTAAAATGTTAATCTCGATAAAATCAAAGTTAATGTATTAAAATGTTAATCTTGATAAAATCAAAGTTAAAATAAATCAAAATAAACTAAAAGTGATATTAATGAATAAATTAAATAAATTTAAAGTTAAAATAAGTCATGATAAATTAATGATTGAAACAAAGTTAAAAGAAACCAAAATAAACCAAAAGTGATATTAATGATTAAATTAAATAAATTTATTTTTCATTAATAATAACATTATTTTAATTAAATTTATATTAATTAGTTTGAAAGTATGTTTAATCAATTTAAATTTATATTAATTACTTTGAAAGTGTTTTTAATCCATTAAATTTTTTTTTTGGCAAGAGAATCTTTGTCCTATACAATTAGCTTGTAAAAGTATTTTTTGATTAGCAAGATAATCTTTGTCCTATATAATTAGCTTGTGGTTTGAGAAACCAAAATTCATGGATATTTAAATTGTCAAAATCATAACATCAATTTTTCTCAATAAATAAAATTAATTTAAAATATTATAAAAAATAAAATAAATATTTATTTTTTACCATCATATTAACATAAAAATAAATTATTAATTAAAATAAAATAAAACACTCAAAGTCTTCTTATTTCAAAATTGGGTAAGAGGTACCACATTAATACTGCTTTTAATTAAAAGATATGCTTTATGTAGTTATTAGGATTTATGGAATTGTAATATTATTAGTGACGTCTCTTAAATGGAGGGAGAATCTTAATTTCCTTCCAGCAAATGGAGGTGGATAGGTATGACTCTTTCGCCATCCATTATGAATATGTGTATATAAGTGTTCTAAATTTATGATAAATTTCTTTACATATATATTTTAACGGATATATATATGTAAAGAAATGGTCCACATCCTCCCCATCCCTTCGACACATGGCGCAAAATCTCTCAAAAAGTGACCAAATTTCTGTGTATATACATATTCTGTTTCTGTAACGTAATATATATGTTTCAATAGCGAATGTTTCTGAGTATATATATATATATAAACATTATTTATATATATTTTAATAAGTAAGAATATTATAGTTTACTTTCAGTATGTTTCATTATTAATTATAATTTCAATAACTAATTAATGTTTTATACTAAATGTTTTAATATTTCATATAACTAGTTATAGTTTTTTCAAACAACAAAATTTTATCTATGGTATTTAATATTCAGCCCCAAACAACCTCCAATTTTAGGTTGATGTATATGTTATCTCGCTTTCTCAAATTTATGATATATAGAATTCTTCAAATGTTAAATTATAAATTTTTATTTTCATCATCAAATTTTAGTTTCTTTGAGCTTTTTAAAGTGAATCGACATTTTTCTTTATATCCATTTCTCATAACCATGATATACTTTGGATCTAAAACGAATTACTTCACACCATACATTTAATATATCACAATCGTAAGTCAATCAAAGAGATATTATTCTTCCAATCTGTCCATTCTTTGCCTAGAAACTTCTACGACCAACATTTAAATTCAACTTTTTTATTATTATTTTTTTGCAACAGAAAAAAGAGTTTCTTACCATTCATAATGTGAATCAAAGAAATTTACAGTGATTCCTATCCTAAAAATAGTTCTATGTGAAACTTTCTATACATATATCTTTCTCAATTTCCTCTATATTTCTAATCTTATACATCCAATTCGAGCCTGGTTCAGAAAGAAAATACCCCAGTGATGAATTGTATCCAGTGTATGCTGAGACAGAGGAGTGTAACAACCAATAAGCGGGTCTACACCCAAGCATATTTGATAACCGTCACCAACCTTCTAGGCCAAAAATTCACCGGAAAATTGGACAATACAGAGCGCAATAGATTCAATCTGCCCCTGCGTGACAAGTTGCGACAGTACCAAGACTGTATCTTCTTCTCAAATTTCTTAAGGATCCAATACCAATTAGAAATTTGATAGGCATTTGGCTTCAAAAAAAAAACCCTAAATACTTCATTCCACATTCCAAAGCTTGGAAGTCAAAGGGAAATAATAAACGAACCTGCGTGCTGAATTCCTCCTCCAAGTGCAGATGATAAAGGCACGACTTTGGAATACTAATTTACATACCTGAGGCTAGGCAAAATAGATCCAGAATGTATTTGAAATGTATCCATTTAGATAGTTTCTCAATACCAAGAGGTAGGACATCATCTACAAAAAGTAGATGTGTTATAGTATAGTCCTTTGAGGTCTTGATCTCTGAAATCTTTCCTTCATCCTTTGCCCTTGTTATGAGTCGTCTCAATCCTTCAATAACCAACAGGAAAAGAAGGGGGGAAAGTGGGAACCCCTTCCTTAATCCATGAGAACCCTTGAAAAATGTCGTCAACCGTTGACAAGGACATAAAAGTTTGTAGAAGTAACACGTCCAAGATTCCACTACGTGCTACAAAAATCTAAGCCCGAATTCAATAATAATAACCTGAGAAAGGACCAAGTCATATGCTTTTACCAAATCAAGCTTTAGGACCAATGATGAAACTCTACTAGTTTTTTCCGAATGGAAAGTCTATTGGGCAATCCCCACTGCATAAAAAATCAGCCTTTGTTCCAGGAACCCAAATTGCTCTTTAAAGATGCACCGTGAAAGGCCAGCCTTCAGTCTAGTTGCAATAAGTTTTGAAATAGTATTATAGAGGAGGTTGCATAAAGATATAGGTCAATAATCATGAAAAGAGGAAGGATTAGTGGGTTTTGGAATCAACGTAAGAAACGGTGCATTCAATCCCCTTGTAATATTACCAGAAATGCACGATTCCTCCACTAGTTTTACAATCTCACACCCAAGGATATCAAATAATTGGATGTAAAACTCAACTGTCCAATCGTCTAGCCCAAGACTCTTATCCTTGGCCATTGACTTCAAAACCCCTTCCACTTCATTAAGTGAAACCAGGCTGTTAATCAAAGCAATGTCCTCATTCGTAAAAAAAACTGGGCATACACTGTAAGAGCTTCATCTATGCCGCAATATTGTTAGTGGAAGGTTTGGAATAAAGTGACCGATAATAAGCCAAATCTGCCCCTTCAATGCCTGACTGTGTAGTGACCCTCCTGCCCATCAAATCATCAATCTCCCAAATATCATTATTCTTCATGTGCATATTGGCGTATGCATGGAAGAATTTTGTATTTTTATCCCCCTGAGAAATCCAGAGAGCCCGGCTTTTAAGACGCCAGTGAATCTCCTTAGTGCAGAGAAGATCCTCCTTTCCAGCCTCTAGTTCCTTTAAAGTAGCTGCATCAGGATTGTTTTTCATGCATAATTCAAGTTCCAAATAATAATTCCTTCCACAAGAATCAATCGATCATTTTGCTGCAATTTCTGAAGCCTAAGCCAAGGTGCCAGAACCGATTTTAAGGAGTGTAAGAAACCTGGAAGGATCTTCATAGTTGATCCCGCATAAGGGTAATAAGTATGCCAATGACTCTAAACAATGGAGTCGAATTCCTTTTTTGATGACTAAGCATTACAATAATTAAAAGGGAACCGATATTGTAACATCCCCAATCCCTCCATTGCCTTTAGAGGTGGTGTGAGACCTTCATATCCATTAAAATTAAATTTCCTATTTTATAATTAGCCAAAACCATGAATTGACTAAATATCCCTGCGATGGGATGTGTACTATTTATTCTGTCAATGCACTATTAATTTCACCATTCATTAAATTTTTTATAATAAATTTTAAACTGTTTCAATGTACTATAAATTTTAAATTTTTTATAATACGATTATATTTTAAACTGTTTCATTTTATGTAAAATTCGATTTATATTTTAAACGGTTTGTCAAATAAACAAAGAAAATTGTCAAAAACATACATAAATGACAAGTGAGTTTTTTTTACAAACTCCTATGCTGTCATGCTGTCGCCGCCACTATTTTACGCCTCCGCCAGTTGACACCCTCCACCTTATCATCCTTAATTCATTATTAACTGAAGTAAATATATGACCCCGAGTCTGACATTCTTTGTCTCACCTAACGCTCCACGCATGACCTGTAGGTTTATATAAATAAATGGTTTTTTCGTGCCAGCACTATGTTTCTTAACTGCGTTATATGTACATATAGGTTATATAACTCATAAGTTAAGTTATGAGTTATATAAGCTATATCAGCGGAGGTTTTCTCATTTTGTATTGTGTAATCAGTTCCAGAATTGTCAATTTGGTGAGACAGTCCTTTGAAGGGACCTGTAGAATGTAATCCTAAATCTTTTGGATTCAATAGATTATGCATTTTTTCTGTGGAAAAAAAAAGTTATATAACTCATAAACATTGTTACTATAATAATATATTAAAAAAACCTACGTAGTTAACAAATTTATCCCTAGTTATTTGCAAGAACACATTTAATTTTCTTTATTAGAATAGTTTTTACAATTATATATATATATATATATATATATATAATCCTACATTGGTACGAGGTTTATTCCACAACTACATATAATTCTTAACATCTCATTGTTAATATATTAATTGTCAACCATAAAGGAATGAACATGTGCTTAACTAATATAATGGAGTGTATATATTGTATTAAATATTCTTTTCTTCAAATTTTACAATAATAAATTATAGAATGAATTATAAAATGATCATGTGTTGAAATAATATAATAGAGTTGTTAATTCTCATTAGTTTACTTGGTTAAGATGTGAGGTTTTTTTTAAGAATAATTTATCTTAAAGTATTTTTTTATCAATGTACAACATGTTTTGCTATAAAAACCATAAATATCTAGCTCTTTATTTTAAAGAAATCTATTTTATTTTTTAACTAAAAAATTAATTTTAATTAAGATCTATTTTATTTTTTAATTAATATTAATTTTATTTTTAACTAAAATTCAATTATTGTTTAAACATTAACACTTTAACATTCATAAAAATAAAATTTTAACGTAATAGATATTATTAATTTGATTATTTTTTATATTTCAATAGTGGAATTAATTATTAAAATATTTATTTCTATGTTTTTAGTGAGCTACCAAATTTAGTTATACTAAAAAACAAAATTATACTTATGCTTAATTTAATGATTGAAATACTTATGTTTAAAAAATCAAAAACAAATTAATAAAATTTTACAAACACAAAATGTTTATTTCATTATATTTATCTATTTTTTAAATAAAAGTGATAGCTTTTCCAAATATTTCTAATTATTTATTATTCAATTTTGGTATAAATTTCTCTAATTTACCATACCTTTAATTAAAGTAAATATGAATTTATTGTAACAAAATTTGTATAAATTTTTTGAAAAAAAATACAAAATACAAATATATTTAAAATAATTATAAAAATTATAAATAAATATAAAAAGAGGAAGAAAACTAAATTGTAAAATGGAAATTGTGGTTCCTAAGGAATGTGTCTAACAAAATATTAAAAAAAACAAATTATATAACTAAAAATACTAATATACACAAATTTTATAAAATGGAATTCAAATCCTTGTAATAGGGTGCTATTTTTTATAATTACATAGATTATAGGTTTCATTTATCATTAATTTACATTAAAAGAAAAATATCAATAAATCTATGAATTCATGCATTTGAAACTAGGTATAGATTTTTTTAACAATATAAATTAATATGGAATAAAAAATTTAAATACCTTCTTATCCAAAAAATGATTTTTTAAAATTCTATTTAATATCTAAAATATACAAATTACTATAAAAAAACTTCATACAAATAAAATTTAATAATATTATTAATCTTTTTTAAAGCCTAATTAGCTAATTTATTAATCTATTTATTTCTTTTTTATTTTTTCCACTTCAAAACTATATTTTTATTTACTAATTTATTATTAATATAAATGATTTTTTGGTTAGTGTAATTTATTTGTAAACTAATTTTATTAATATTTATTTTTTCATATTTGTATCTATTGCCAATTTTAATTTAGTATGTCTAAAGCATATTGTGTTTTCTATACAAAACTGAAAATTGAAAGTTGAGTCATACGTTAATCTCATGTATTTTGCAATATCTAAAGTGATTATTTATTTGCATGTTTGAACCGCTATAATAACAATTTATTAATAACATGTAAATAGCTATAGTTTTGAGCTATACATCCTTACCACACAACTAGGTTTTTTTAATAACTGGTTTTATTATCAATGCAAAGAATTTTATTTATTTGTAAGTTAGTTTTATTCCTATTTTATTCTTTTTTAGGGAGCAGGTAATAAACAGCTTTGCTGCTAATTTCACTTGTTAATTATAATTTCAATAACTAATTAATATTTCATACTAAACATTTTAATATTTCATATAACTAGTTATAATTTTTTCAAACAACAAAATTTTATCTATGGTATTTAATATTCAGCCTCAAACAACCTAAAATTGATGTATATATTATCTTGCTTTCTCAAATTAAATTTATGATATATAGTATTCTTCAAATGTTAAATTATAAATTTTTATTTTCATCATCAAATTTTAATTTCTTTGAGCTTTTTAAAGTGAATCGACATTTTTCTTTATATCCATTTCTCATAACCATGTTTATGTCCATTTCTCATAACCATGATATACTTTGGATCTAAAACGGATTACTTCACACCATACATTTAATATATCACAATCGTAAGTCAATGAAAGAGATATTATTCTTCCAATCTTTCCATTCTCCGCCTAGAAATTTCTACGACCAACATTTAAATCCAACCCTTTTATTATTATTTTTTTTCAACAGGAAAAAGAGTTTGTTACCATTCATAATGTGAATCAAAAAAATTTACAGTGATTCCTATCCTGAGGATAGTTCTGTGTGAAACTTTCTATACAGATATCTTTCTCAATTTCCTAAATATTTCTAATCTTATACATCCAATTCGAGCCTGGTTCAGAAAGAAAATACCCCAGTGATGAATTGTATCCAGTGTATGCTGAGACAGAGGAGTGTAACAACCAATAAGCGGGTCTACACCCAAGCGTATTTGATAACCGTCACCAACCTTCTAGGCCAAAAATTCACCGGAAAATTGGACAATACAGAGCACAATAGAGTCAATCTGCCCCTGCGTGACAAGTTGCGACAGCACCAAGACTGTATCTTCTTCTCAAATTTCTTAAGGATCCAATACCAATCAGAAATTTGATAGGCATTTGGCTTAAAAAAAAACCCTAAATACTTCATTCCACATTCCAAAGCTTGGAAGTCAAAGGGAAATAATAAACGAACCTGCGTGCTGAATTCCTCCTCCAAGTGCAGATGATAAAGGCACGACTTTGGAATACTAATTTACATACCTGAGGCTAGGCAAAATAGATCCAGAATGTATTTGAAATGTATCCATTTAGATAGTTTCCCAATACCAAAAAGTAGATGTGTTATAGTATAGTCCTTTGAGGTCTTGATCCCTGAAATCTTTCCTTCATCCTTTGCCCTTGTTATGAGTCGTCTCAATCCTTCAATAACCAACAGGAAAAGAAGGGGGGAAAGTGGGAACCCCTTCCTTAATCCATGAGAATCCTTGAAAAATGTCGTCAGATAACCGTTGACAAGGACATAAAAGTTTGTAGAAGTAACACATCCAAGATTCCACTGCGTGCTACAGAAATCTAAGCCCGAATTCAATAATAATAACATGAGAAAGGACCAAGTCATATGTTTTTACCAAATTAAGCTTTAGGACCAATGATGAAACTCTACTAGTTTTTTCATATGTTTTTACCAAATTAAGCTTTAGGACCAATGATGAAACTCTACTAGTTTTTTCCGAATGGAAAGTCTATTGGGCAATCCCCACTGCATAAAAAATCAGCCTTTGTTCCAGGAACCCAAATTGCTCTTTAAAGATGCACCGTGAACGGCCAGCCTTCAGTCTAGTTGCAATAAGTTTTGAAATAGTATTATAGAGGAGGTTGCATAAAGATATAGGTCAATAATCATGAAAAGAGGAAGGATTAGTGGGTTTTGGAATCAACGTAAGAAACGTTGCATTCAATCCCCTTGTAATATTACCAGAAATGCACGATTCCTCCACTAGTTTTACAATCTCACACCCAAGGATATCAAATAATTGGATGTAAAACTCAACTGTCCAATCATCTAGCCCATGACTCTTATCCTTGGCCATTGAATTCAAAACCCCTTCCACTTCATTAAGTGAAACCAGGCTATTAATCAAAGCAATGTCCTCATTCGTAAAAAAACTGGGCATACACTGTAAGAGCTTCATCTGTGCCGCAATATTGTTAGTGGAAGGTTTGGAATAAAGTGACCGATAATAAGCCAAGTCTGCCCCTTCAATGCCTGACTGTGTAGTGACCCTCCTGCCCATCAAATCATCAATCTCCCAAATATCATTATTCTTCATGTGCATATTGGCGTATGCATGGAAGAATTTTGTATTTTTATCCCCCTGAGAAATCCAGAGAGCCCGGCTTTTAAGACGCCAGCGAATCTCCTTAGTGCAGAGAAGATCCTCCTTTCCAGCCTCTAGTTCCTTTAAAGTAGTTGCATCAGGATTGTTTTTCATGCATAATTCAAGTTCCAAATAATAATTCCTTCCACAAGAATCAATTGATCATTTTGCTGCAATTTCTGAAGCCTAAGCCAAGGTGCCAGAACCGATTTTAAGGAGTGTAAGAAACCTGGAAGGATCTTCATAGTTGATCCCGCATAAGGGTAATAAGTATGCCAATGACTCTAAACAATGGAGTCGAATTCCTTTTTTGATGACTAAGCATTACAATAATTAAAAGGAAAATGATATTGTAACATCCCCAATCCCTCCATTGCCTTTAGAGGTGGTGTGAGACCCTCATATCCATTTTTTTTATCTTCTTTGTCTTCAAATTTTACACATAGCCGCAATGGCCATCGATCCGCATTCTGCAATCCACAATCGACATTGCGGGATTCAGAATGTGGAATCCCCATAATGATCCTTCCAACAATTTCTCTTTCTGCGTTCTGCAATCCACATTACGGAATGTGAGAATGCAGAGCCCAAATTCAATCATTTCGAAAATTTCTCCTTCCACATTCCGCAATACACATTGCGGAATGCGAGAATGCGGAAGTCCAATTCCAATTCCTGGAGATTCCCCCCCTTCCGCTTTCCGCAATTCCATATTGAAGAACTCAGGAATGCAGAAGTCCAAATACAATGTTATTTTCCAACGTCCGCAATCCGCAATCCGCATTGTGGATGCGGAACTGTGGAAGTACCTCCTTTGCTCCTGCAAAATTTCTAGGGACATAACTCCCTCATACTTAAGCCAAATTGGGAAAGGTTGGTACCGTTGGAAATATCTTGGAGAGCTCTATTGAATGGTGTAATCCCCTTCCCAACTGAGGTCTCTACGATTGCCATTTTCTAACTGGAGTTATTTCCCATAACCTCCTCTAGGTGCCTTTAACCTTCTTCAAGAACTTTGTCTATCTTCGACCATGACTCCATATATTTCCCATGTATAGATGAATCCATACACCCCATCTTTACCTCTTTCATCACTCTATAGAAGCTCTGCTCCATTCTTCCATGGCTCTCCCCCTTCATATGATCTACATGTATCCATTCCTTTGTCAAATATTGACTGGAGTGCTCTTTTGCATTCACCTGACTTAGCCCTAAATCATCCATGAGAAATCTAAGGATATTACACCAATGGAAAATGTAATTATGCGGCAATTTAATAAGTCATTCACATATGTAGATTCATACATCAAGGAACACATGAATATGAAACCTTATACACACACACATAGATTGGCATGGTATTAGTCTATTTATTTTAGGTAGATTGATGATATAACATGCAAGGACTTATCCCTAATCCTTAAGCCTAAATCTATATTAGTTCTATCATCATATAAAGATGCAAAGGTGCAAAGATAAGGCAATGACATGCACAACAAAATTAATAGAATGCCTATGCATACAGACCTATTTATTAATGGACCATTCAACTAAAAAAATGGATGCAAGCACATACTTAACAACCATATCTAAAAGCATCATCATCAACATACAATATCTCATGCATTCATCCATCAAATACATACACCACATAATGAGACCTATTACATGGACATTCATCCCTATTACCCTTTTTGGATCAACTCATGCATTCAGACATTATTGAACACATATACACAGACGTAGAACAAACATCATTCAAGGCATAAGGAACACTTATCTTTCGCATTAAAAATCCAAGCAAACTGGCTATGGTATGCAACGTTCCAACACAACGATAGATCTCTGCCTATCCTCTATTATTTCAGCAATCAGAGATCACCCTTGAGCTGGGGCTATGTATCCACTAAGGAGGGTTACATGGGTTCTATCACAGTCAAGGCTCCACCCTCATGCTAAGCCAATATGCAGTTGGTTATCAAGCATATCCACCTTCCATCTAACCTTCTGCTCTATTACTCCAGCTGGAACCCTCTCAGAGTTGCGGTCGAAGCTCTATCCTGTAGCTTAATTCCCTATTATCAGATCTAGATGCTCTCATGGTTCTATAATCTATTCACACTATGTAACTCATCTTAGGATTTACCGTAAAGGATTTTATCAACATATAACGCATCCACACAGGGTTTCTATGGCATTCGGCTCTGTAATTTCGACTCACACATAAATTACGTTTTCTTCTTCTCTGTTTCACGGCTGGGTTCCATAGCTCGTGCTCAATGGGTCAAAAATTCCGTGGAAATAGGGTTTTTCCCATTCTCAGGTGATGTAATGGCTTCAAGGGGCAGTAGAGCAGAACTCCTGAATCTCAGGGCTGTTCCCCCTTTATCCACCTCCTCCACCGACCTTTCCTCCCAACCTTCTATAACTGAATTCCATGTCAATATGGGGAATCAAATCGGTTCCTTCTACACAAGTGGCAGCATGGGTTCCCATCCCATAACCCCCTCACCTCTACCTAGTGGATACACATAGCCCCCTCATTTAGTTGCAGCCATAACCAACCCTTGGTATTTGATTTACATGGTATCATTTACATCCTTTACATTTTCCATGGCTTACTAGCACATGGTTACCAAAATATCAAATAATTTTCTTTGAAATAAAACCTGGACATCCTCTAGTGGGGCCTTGGCCTTGGGATCCACACTAGGGAAAACACACACATTACATGCATACAATATTTACATTACAAGCAAATACAACCTAAGGGTCATGTTAAATTTTCAGAATTTACTTCAATCTGATCTAGGATCTTAACTGAGAGAACAGCATGTACAACAAATCTACAACATATCAATCATGGACACAATAATGCAAGCACACAAGAGACACAGAGTTTACTTGGGGAAAACCATAAAGGTGAAAAACCCCAAAAACTTCCTTAGAGATAGATAGAGCAATGATACAACCAGAATACAAGAGGTAGTCATCTCCTAGCAGCAAAGCCTCCTCCTCCACAAGTGCGCCACTCTCCAAAGTGTGAGTGAGAGAATAGAATGTGTAAAATGAGAGAGGCACACTCTCTATTTATACACTAACTTGACTTGACCTTTACTCAACTAGGTCGGCCTCAACTTAACCACTTAACATAATGTTGATTGGGCCGACCCCCACTAGGGTGTTCTAATAACCCTTTGACCCACATGGCCGACCCCCAATAGGGTGGTCTAATAACCCTTTGACCCACATGACTTATACAGGGCCGACCCCAACA
The DNA here is from genome assembly GCA_027924585.1 of Larix kaempferi. Lineage (NCBI taxonomy): Eukaryota > Viridiplantae > Streptophyta > Pinopsida > Pinales > Pinaceae > Larix > Larix kaempferi. The sequence goes on from BSBM01000368.1 coordinate 13,176,044, forward strand.
AGGTGGTCTAATAACCCATCAAGTATAAGTTACGACACTTACAGTATAAATGACGACACTTCCGTATAGAGGAATAATAACATCTCTATAGGAATACAATATACATATATTAAATACATTCTGAAGTTACATATACATCAACACTCCCTCTTAACTAGGAAGGTATTTCTTGACACAGGCATGCTAGCACAAGTCTTCTTCTCTGGATCATCATCAGCGAATCATCATCCTCGAATCATCGTCATCGTCACTGCTGCTACTATCTCAATCAATCTTTGAATCTACTCATCATAGGAAGTTCTACAGAGCCAGTCCTTTTTCATACTGTATGTAGGCCCACCGCCTGCAGGTCTTTGTCATCACTGGCCATACTGTGGAATCCTCAGGAATTATTACGTGCGTCACAAAACCTGGCTGCAGCATCCCAGGCTATTACGAGCACACAGCTCTACCTGTCGGATCTCCCAAGAGCACATTACATGTGACCCATCACAAAACCTGGCTGAAGCATCCCAGGCTATTACGAGCACACAGCTCTACCTGTTGGATCTCCCAGGAGAACATTACATATGATCTCACCACAAAACCTGGCTGAAGCACCCCAGGATGTTACGAGCACACAGCTCTACCTGTCGGATCTCCCAGGAGCACATTACATGTGGTCCACCACAAAACCTGGCTGAAGCATCTAAGGCCTTTTTCATCCTGTCCAGATCTCCCAAGATCAAATTACATGTGGTCATGGAAAAACTGGCTGAAGCATTTGAGGCCTTTTTCATCCTGTCCAGATCTCCCAGGAGCAAATTACATGCCATAGGACAAAACCTCGCAAGAGCATCTCAGGATGTTACAGGTACACAACTCCGACCTGAAGATCTCCCAGGGCACAAATTACATGTCCTCCCAGAGCAATGTCTCGAAAGAGCATCCCAGGCTATTACGGGTACACAACTCCAACCTATAGGATCTCCCAGACATGCTCATCTGCACAACCTGATCCACGACCACAAAGTATCATCCTGATACTCACCATACATCATCCTTATGTACACATGATCATCCTGATCATCATCACTGCAACATCCTGCTGCATGTCATCTGGAGAAGCTCATCATCCACGATCATCCTGATCATACAATGCATCCACCTGATGCATAACAAGTATCTACCTGATACATATCATCATACATGATCTACCTGATCATACAATGTATCCACCTGATACATACACAGATACATGATCCACACAATGTATCCACCTGATACATATCAACATACATGATCTCAGTATCCATCTGATACATATACAGATACATGGTCCAAGCATCCAACATGATGCATACATACATAAATGATTCAACTGATCATATCCAACATCCAACATGTGCATATATACATAAATGATCCAACTGATCATAACAAGCATCCAACATGATGCATATACATATACAGAGTAGTAACTGGAGCATCGTCCTGATGCTCATCATCCATGATCCTCCTGATCATCATAGCATCGTCCTCTTCAAATCATCTCATCGTCCACGAAGCATAGCCCAGATGCACATCATCCAACACTTACAACACCGACATGGGAGAACACATCTACCACCATTCGGGGAAGGCTCCAGCCCTTACTTTTTCACCATGGGAGAACACATCTACCACCATGTGAAAAATGGCTCAGCAATTACATCACAACCAAGGGAGAACACATCAACCATGTCAGAAAAGCTCATGTGCATCTGCATCTTCCGGACTCATCACTTCCCTTTGGAAGGAACCTTGATCTGAAGTGCACCAAGCCTCTCTCTGAAGTACTCAAACTGCACTCTGGCCAACGGCTTGGTCAATACATCTGCAACCTGCTCATACGTCGCAACATACTCTGCTTCGGCTGTACGCAGGACTGCTTCCTGCTAAACCAAGAGATCACACCTAATCCCTATCTGCAACATAACCCTGCAGGTTAAACTTTTGATTCGCATCATACTTGAGCCCATAATCAACTGTACCCTTCAGGTACCTCAGAATATGCTTTACAACAACCAGGTGAACACTCCTCGTATCCATCAGGAACTGGCTCAATGTGTTCACCGCAAAGCAAATATCTGGTCTCGTGTTCGTCAGGTACATCAAGGACCCAATCATCTAACGATACATAGTGATATCAACCGGCTTAGATGAAGCATCACACAGAAGCTTCAGGTTCGATGCCATAGGTGTGGCCATAGCCTTGCATTCCATCATCCCGAACCTCTTCAGGATCTCTACTGCATACTTCCCTTGTCCAAGGAAGATTCCATCTGCACTCTGCCACACCTCCATGCCAAAAACAAATAGTGCATCATCCCCAAGTTCTTCATCTCAAACTTGGCAACAAGCTTCTGCTGCATGTCGGCAATCAATCTATCTTCACTTGTAATAAATAGGTCATCCTCATATAAAAGTAGTATCACTGTATTTCCTTCCTCAACCTTGTAGTAAAGGTTGGAATCCGCTTTGCTCTTGGTAAAGCCCAAACTGGATAGAAAATTGTCTATCCTACCATACCAAGTTTTGCACATATATGACTCCCTGTCACGTGTCTCAGAACTAAGTGGCTGCTCCACATACACTTCTTCTTCAACTACACCATTCAATAAAGCTGTCTTGAAATCCATCTGGTGTATCTTCCATTTCATCACTGTAGCCATAGCAAGTACTAATCTAATGGAAGTGTATCTGGCTACAGGAGCAAAAGTCTCTATGCTACCACCTGTAGCATGCTTGATCTTGTAGATCCTCTTGGAAGTTACTATAGACTACCCTTTGGGACTGCATCCCAAACATCTTCATGATTGACTGGTACTCCTCGATCATGGCATTCTTCCTAGATCTTGGGAACTTCAATATCTTCAATTTTTTCAATAGATAACTTTGTTGCTGAACAAATGTTGTAGTCCTTCTTTTGTAGGTGATGGTATACGATCTTTCCTACACAACAAGTTAAATTGCATGATTAGAAAACATCTCATAGTTTTTAGAACAAATTCTTAGACATAAATAAATATGTCATACAGTCATGCAATTATCTTAGCCAATGCTTCAATACAACATTTATCCATATTCCATAACTTTCTAGATGCCTTCCAATCTCTACTAGAACATTGTTAAGAGTGTGCACAACTCCTAACATGTCAGCAAAGAGGTTTCATTATAGATAAGTAGCAATGGAATGTTGTACAGTGCCATAGGCCACTTACCCATGTATATTAGTAGTATATTGTTCATCAATGCAACTATTCTAATATACATAATACACAACCTAATTCTAGGAACATAAGCATATACATCATTGAATAACATTATGTAAGAAATGACAATTCAAATACTTATCTTTGTTTGGTTGCTGGGTGGACTCCCTCTGAATCTTTGCAACTCCATTCTGATGTGGATTGTGAGAAGTGGTCAACTCCCTCTGAATATCTGCATCCTTGTAGAAACTACTGAAGTGTGCTCCTTTGCTTTCTTGCAGGAACAACTGGAGTGTGCTCCCTCTTGATCGTTGCTTCCTGGATTACCTATCCTTGAACTTATATCCATCCTTAATCACTATGCATGCTTATTAGTATCATCATTGTGTTATCCTTGAGGTCTCATACATAATCACACATTTATTAGTATAATCTTAATACTATCAAAACACAATAATCTTAAACATATATAGTCATGATCATTCACAGATAATAAACATTAGTATTCAAGGTTTCAGGGAAGTCTTCTTCTACTCATGCATATTCTTATTTGATCATAGGACTCTTTTGATTAGTTAAATCATCAATGCATAAACCCGTGATTACTCAAACCTATACCTTCATGATTCTTCTGGTTAGTCATATCATCAATTATGGTAAGAAACATAATATGCATACAACCATGACTATTCAAACCTATGACTTCATGAATAATCATTATCAACAACACAACAGTATAAGATCCTAACACAAGGTAGGATTCTAGCTTGATATAGGAAAAACATACCTGGATTAGCATGCTAGCTAGTTATGTCTAACATACCCGCATAATGTCTTCTGGTTCTCTTCAATGACTTGTGCTAGTAACCTGGATGTCTCATAAGTTAACCATTGTAGAACCACGTTATACAGACCTCGTAAGTAGATCTTCTAAGTGATCCATGACAATGGATAAATCTTTGTCCTCATGTCATCATGATCATATGATCTTGAACCAGAACATGATTTGTCTTTCTTGGTGTACCTTTCATGTTAGCGGACAACATAAACCTCATACAACACCATAATGCATTAGTACAATCATAAGTGCCAACACCCTAATCAATGAATATCTTCTATCAAGCATTCATAATTTTACTAAGGTGATGCGACAAGTCTAAATTTAATCAATATTGTACTAACCGTAATAACATGAAGACAAACATACCATAAACTTAATCATGAACAAATCTCGAAACATACCTGGATGAGTCATACATGTCGAGCTTATAATCTTCTTATGTAAGGCCTTAGCCTCATCTCCCTCTGAAACAGGAACTTCTTCACTTATGTAGGTGACCAATCCATCATCTTCTAAGATTAACCCAATCCACTTGATTTGCAAGAACTAGATCTGGATTAGGGTTTGTCAGAGAAACCCCAAAATTTCAAACTTCTGAAAGGATAGAAATATGCGCCTTGATGAGTTGATCAAGCTGGTATATTCAGAATTTGAAAACTGCAAAGTTTCACTCCTCAATTTTGCCTTTGAAACTTCTGGATTCACTGGACGTGACCCTGAACTGGGGTTTGATGAAGCCCACTCTTCTTCCCAATCAAAAGGTTTGATCCAAAGCTCTAAACTTCTATTTTTCTGAGGAGCTTCCAACCGTGGTCACAGATTTCAAAAATTCCCATTTTTACAGAAGCCCTAATTTTCCACTTTTCTGATCAAGGTCCCAAACTAGGGTCTGATCAAGACCGGCCTTCTGACCAACCAAAATTTTTGATTTTGGTCTCTAAATTTCGATTTTGATGAGTAGCATTCAGCCATGGTCTCTGATTACAAGAATTCCAACTTTCTTCGAAACCCTAAATTCCGGAAGCCATGAATGAAGGTGCTCAAAAATAATTATGTTATGACAGAAATATGTACCAGATTGTCTCTGGTGTAACTCCGAACTTTTCAATCCACAGGGTCTGAAATTTTTTTCTGAGATAGCCTGACCTGTCATCTTTCCATCCCTACAGGTTTGACCTCAATTGGATTCTCTGAGATAGAGTTATGCCAAGTGTCGTAACATGACATGTTTATGGGATAAAACAGGAGAGCAAACTTGTACGGCATGTCATGTGTCACTGGTTCAACTTCGGCCTCTGAAAACGTTTCCTGAGATAGTACAGTCTGTGTACTACCTATCACTTTTTATGAAATTTCATTTGGAGCTTCCTAGCCCAAGTTATGACCTTTTTTCCAAGGTCACCTGTTTTTGACTTAGATCTGGAAGAGGCAGAAACCCTATATTGTACAAACATAAATCACAAAGTACAACGAATTAGAGGTTTCCTTTGGACACAAGGTACATGGGGATCTGATCTTCGACCTGTAAAAGTTTCAAATCCGAAAACTTCGCCAAAATGGATTTATAGCGAAAATTCTATGATGACTGCTTTTTGCTATATCAGGCCCTAGCATCGTAAGTGCAACAAGTGTCATACATGCCATATCATGCCTTCTTTCAGACTAGCTCTGATACCATGTTAAATTTTCAGAATTTACTTCAATCTGATCTAGGATCTTAACTGAGAGCACAACATGTACAGCAAATCTACAACATATCAATCATGGACATAATAATGCAAGCACACAAGAGACACAGAGTTTACTTGGGGAAAACCATAAAGGTGAAAAACCCCAATAACTTCCTCAGAGATAGATAGAGCAATGATACAACCAGAATACAAGAGGTAGTCTTCTCCTAGCAGTAGAGCCTCCTCCTCCACAAGTGAGCCTCCTCCTCCACAAGTGCGCCACTCTCCAAAGTGTGAGTGAGAGAATAGAATGTGTAAAATGAGAGAGGCACACTCTCTATTTATACACTAACTTGATTTGACCTTTACTCAACTAGGTCGGCCTCAACTTAACCACTTAACATAATGTTGACTGGGCCGACCCCCACTAGAGTGGTCTAATAACCCTTTGACCCACATGGATGACCCCCAATAGGGTGGTCTAATAACCCTTTGACCCACATGACTTATACAGGGCTGACCCCAACAAGGTGGTCTAATAACCCATCAAGTATAAGTTACGACACTTACAGTATAAATGACGACACTTCCGTATAGAGGAATAATAACATCTCTATAGGAATACAATATACATATATGAAATACATTCCAAAGTTACATATACATCAACAGGTCAAAATAGGGGTATTATAGATATAACTTTGTTCCCTGCCCCAATATTAGAACAATAGGTGTGTGATCATAAATAGTAGTAGGCCAAATATATGAAGAACATCTCTCGACTGAGTAGTAAAGTGATTCTCTCACAAGAAATCAGTCAAGATGCTTGGAAATATGATCTGCACCCTTCCGTCCATTGTTCCAAGTAGGAACCAAGGGCTTAGTAATCACATCAATCAACCCATTTATCGTAAATAAATCATGGAACCATATATGCAGAGGCTCCAACCGATCCTTTGTGCCCCAAAGTTCTCTTGCATTAACGACCAAGTTCAAGTCCCTTGCTAATATAAGGTGGCTTAAATTCAATAATCTCTATAGGCATAGTTCCTGCCAGTAGTGTGGTCTTTCCACATAGGGTCCATAACAATTAAATAGATGTAGTTCCTCATCCAGCTCTCTACTTTTACCAGATAATGAAATTCCCCCCCAAGTGACAAAAGGACGCAATTGAAAAACAAGTGGGTTCCATGTTGCCAGTAATCCCCTAGATAAGCCTTCTGAACCTGTCGCACAACATTCCCAAGAAGGAAATAAGTGCCAAAAAAGTGATCGATCCTTTAAAGCTGTAGTCATAGTCTCCTGAAAAAAATGATATCCGGAAAACAAGTGCCAACTAGGCTCTTTAGGGCTAACACTTTTGGGGCACCCCCGACCCCTCTAAGATTTAATGATAGAAGAAACATCAAGAAACCCTTTGTGAAGCCTTCAATTCTCTAAGAGAATCAAATATATCTGAAAGTGAAGAAGTAACAAATCCATCTCCCGACTGTGTATAAAAAAAAATCAAGGAAGTAGATTCACTACCCCCTCCCGAATCCCTAGCCAAGTCATTTTTTTAACCCCCTGGTTTCTTCCTAATAGTAACATTAGGGTTTCCCATAGAAAGAGAGTGTATACGACCATTATGGACGTGATAGATATTCAAAGGAACCTTACATAATTCCTCACTATAAGAATCTACAGGTATTATAGGAGAGGAATGAGAGGATATACCCATGCTACCCAGAATGATCCTTTCATCTTCTAGTAATTGTTCCTCAAATAATAATAAATCCCTGGCTACTCTCGATGTAGGAGGAACCCCCCATCAGATGAAGTAGGAACCTTAACCCCCACCTCCACAAGTGGTTCATTAATGGGCCAATTCTCAATGAAATAATCCTCCTTACAAGCCTGCAATCTTCTCTTGTTAGTTGCTGAAAGAGATGCGAAGAAATAAGGAAAGAGGAGTTCGAGTTTACCTGAAAAGGATCCCCGAGAATGAGAGAGTTCTTGAGAGAATGTGGCCCCTACAGGTTCCTCCTAGTGAAAAACTTCCTCAAAATATGTCTTTGATTCTGTGTGAAGAATACTTTTCGGTCGTTGAGCAGAAACCCCAAGAGGACACTTTTCTCTAAGATGTCCCGCCTAACCACATGAATGGTACCGAAAGGGTACCTGCCAATAATCCAAGGGTTTTGAAAATTTTATATTTCCCCAATTTACTGTAATAGCCGCAAGCAGTCCCAGGTCCATATCCATCTCAGTGAGAACCCAAGACATATGCTTATCTTCATGGTAAAGTGACTTATCATCAAAATAGATAAATCATCCAATCTTGTTAGCAAGGGAAACAAAAATGTCATGAGCCCATAGCTCAAGTGGAAACCCTTTGAGTAGTACCTAGTGATGAATCCTTTGTAGTTTCTCCATATGTGGATTGAAGTCTAAAGTCCATTGTTTCAGACAAATAGTGCCTTGCCGAAAAACCCAGGGACTTTCCAATTTTTTTGTAGCATGGTCATCGTCAATGAAGTGAAATACAACTTGGTTATTAACCAGGATGTGAACTCGGGAGCAATGCAATAAAAAAGGATTCCATTCCACAGTAATCCATTCAAATGTAGTCTTTCGACATACAAGGAAAAAAAATACCTTACCCATAAGGGATCGAGTAGTAAGACTAAGGACCCTTCCTAGTTGTATGTCCTTCCCCACCATCATTTCACATTCATCACTGCGTAACTTAAGTAGCTTCCGTGCCCCGTGGTGTTTTTCCTTTAAAACCTTACTCTGAGAGAGTCCACCACCCTTTCGAGGAAGCTTGTCCAATTCAAAATATTCACTTACAACAGTATCTTCCTATGATGAAGAGTGAAAACCCTCACATCCCATCGAGAGAAGAGGGTCATTAGAAAAGGAAGTCACCCCAACATGGTTGTCTCCTGGGGAACCTATAGGGTTAGGAAAATCCCCCGAAATCAGAGTAACCATCAGATAAGGGTGTCACCTTCACCAGTCTCGTCAGAGAACAATGAAAAAATACCTTGTACACCCACAATGAGTGCATGAAAACTAGTGAAAACCTCGAGGCAGTAAAAAAAAATGTGGGACCCTCCCCTTGTTCATTGAAAATGCAAGTGTATCCCGTGAACTCAAGAGAAATAACTACCCAGACAATGGTAAGTGTAGTATGTGTTTAGAAAAATGAATGTACCTCCTGTATGAGGTTCACTAATACTACCAATACCCAAACCGAACTCCCCAAGTTCCTGAAAAATAAAAAACCTCAAACGTACTTACACCATCTCAAACCGTAATCTCAAATGTCTGCACCTCTGCTTATACTTGTTGAAGGTAGTATATATTATTTTCAATTTCTCATCAACTACTATTACTCATATTTACTAACTCCTACATTAGAAATTGAAATTTGTAATGTTTATCCATTATTATAAATTCATTTATCTAACATGTCATTGGCTATTGGATTCAAGGTCTTATTGCTGGGGTGACAGTGAAATGTTCTATTCTCGAGAGGGCATTGAATTAACATTCAATTCAAGTTATTGTTATTGTTTCACTGTGTATTTGTCTCCAATGCACCGCCTTTGTGACCATATATGCACCTCCTTCATGCCTCTATGCAACACTTAACAAATTCCCTCCATGTCTAAGCTAGATCTAAACTGAACAATAAATAACAACTTGTGATGCTTCAACTACTGGCTCTGCGGAACCACTAGCTCTTGGTGGACTAGCTATGGAACTCGAGTTGAATCAACATATGGTGTCTAGGTCTATGCCCATAATTCCTCCTGCAACCTAAAATAAGATGTATGAAAACAAATCCCTTGATTGAAACAATAATGTATTGTTGGATTATTTATACTTCGACCCAGGTCCACTAAACTACTCAACAAAAAAACCCAAGATGCCAACCCTTTCGGCATCACCTACAAGCAGGTGACGTTTGACCCGAGGTACCTATGGGGACTGTAGGAACCAAGTTTCTGCATCAACGAAGGGGAGTGACTTAAATCTATTACAATTAAGATCTTAGAGCTTTGACAGGTCGATCAATGTCCCGCAAATTCCATATGATGCAAACATATCAAAATCATCACATACATTCATAGATATGCAACATGATTAATCAATCATCACCATTCAATCATTATAATGCATAGAAACATAAAAGGAAATAACACACATCAACTATACAAACACACATAGAACACCAGGGATTACGTGGAAACCCAGGATGGGAAAAAACATGGTCAAACTATTCTTATTCATGAGTTGCAGCAAATTTAGCACTTCATGTCTGCGGACACATCCTGCATACTTCCTCTTCTCATAACAAAAAATTTGCACACTAATCTTGTAGATCGCCCCAACTTATTGTGACTTGTTCATGCAAAATCATTATAACAATTTTTCTTCATACCCAAAAACAACTTCCTTTAGTATTTAGACCCAAAAACTAAGCATTTTACCCAAAATATAACCAACCCAAACTTCCCGACCTGCTACATATATATATATATATATATATATATAAATATGACTTATTTCACAACCCTCTCGCTCCCACTACTTGGAATCAATGTAAGTGGACACAAAATTGTAATTGCTCCCTAGTAACTCCATTGTTAATGTAGTCAAACATTGCTTGTTCCACATTCCTCAGTTTCTATTTCAAAGTCGATCTCATTTCAGTGGGCCACTTCTCCATTGACCCTTCTTCCAAAACTTATCAGTTACTCCAAATATTTCCAGGACCAATAGGTCCCCAACACTCAGATGTGGCTCGTTCCGAGCCACTTTACTGTTGTACCTGTGCTGGTTTGCACTGCACAAGAAACTTATCATACCTGTGCTTTACTGATATGCCAGTATTCTTCACTTTTCGAGCATGCTCTGCCAAATCCTTGACTAGTTGCACAGTTAAACTTCCATGTACTTGTTCTTCAACTAATTTGATTGTCATCTTTATCTCCTCATGCTCTCCTCGAATGATGTCGGATACAAGGACTGCTTCATTTTGCAGAGATTCTACCTATTGACGACTCCTCTGCTGCTCTTCTCTCCACTGATTGATTTCTACTTGCAGTTGCTTATTATTGGATACCTTTGTCATCCTTTCTTATGGTGGCAATGTATTTATAACATCCTTGAGGTTCACAACTTTGGACTGTGCATTTTCCAGTTTAGCAGTGATTTCTTGTAGACCTTCGTCTTCCATAAAGCTGCCCATGCCTACGCACTTTCATCAAATAACTTTGCACATTCTTCCTCTAAGACCTTAATCCCAGCTACTGAAGATTTAGCTTCCAGATCCCACTAGACCGCACCTCCTGTGGTGTATCAAGCATTAATTATGCTTCCAAGTCACTAATTATTGCTCGAAATCCCTTAATGACTTCACTCAAGCTTGACATCTTGTTCTCAAGTGGTGTTTCTTATGCCATTTCGACTCCAGGAACTTCACTGCAAATTATTTATATCGCTCTCTGCAACCTCTACTTTTGTTTAGCTACGACATATTGTTCTTTTTAAAGTCCCTTATATTTATCTACGATTGGATCCTCCTCTACACTTTGTTTCATCATCTGACATATGCTATATTCTTTTTGTCCCTTAATTTCATCAACAATTCTTAAGTGAAGAGTATGCAAAATATGCATAGGTATCTCTACCAAATGCAGATCAACGCAGATCAATCCTTCAACACCGGCTTGTATTTCTTATGCCAAGCATTTCAATACTCTTGGTGGTATTGTTATGACTTGTGGATGCGTAGCTGAAAGTGGATACAACAATGGCCTCTCTCCTCCTGGGGAATCAACTTGTTTTTTTGCCACTACATTCTTTGGATTTGATGCCAGTCGTATTCCTTCTAAAACTTCATGTAGTGCACTTATCTCAGTTGAAATTCCTCCACAAAACTTCAAGTGCATATCTGCACCTTTCTGCCAAATATCCTATGTGGTGTCTTTAAATATGTCTATTAGCATCTCCACGTTGTCTCCTGTTAATGCCAAGACTGCAAGCTCCTTATGAGCTTTTCTCTTTGTCTTCCTCCCTGCTAGTGCTTCTGAAACTTTTCTTTTTACCTTGGTTGAGGGGCCAGGATGTGTCGCACTAGACTCCCTATATTTCTCTTGTGATCATTGTGGATATTCTTTTGTTCCACCTACCCCTCGAGTTCCTTTTGTCCCAATAGACATCTCTTCAACCTGTTCCTTTTGTCCTTTATTACCTCCCCCATTTGGTTGTTCCTTTGTATTTGAATCCTGTAACACGGGTGGAGACAGTTCCTCCTCAGGAATTGACACCTTCTATTCCTCTAGACATTCATGAATGATTCCACCAATATATTGCTTCATCAACTTGTAGTGTGTCGGCAACCACTCCTTATTAGGATCCCTATCAGCTTGAATACACATATGATGTGGTGTTTCCTTAAACAGAATAATATTCTTAAAGATATCCACGACACGAGGTTCTACCTGAGGGAAATTCTTAATATTGAATTGAATAGCTTCCTTATAAATGTAAAGTATAATGTTGGAATCGCTCTGCTGATATGCATTATTACTGACCCATAGTGACGCAAACCATGCGGCCACGCGACAGCCAGGCGATACCTTTGCAAACTGAGAATATATTGGCTCTTCCCAAGCAACCAAGGCAATCAATAATAACAACCATGAATAGTGGAATAGAGTACCTCCTTCTTGCACATCATAGCATTCACTGAAGAATTCATTGATCAGGAATGTCACCTAATTCATCTGGACACCTTCAATACACTTTTCTTCCAACACAATCACCAATACAAGAACTTGGTTGGGTCGACATTTCCGCAACAATTTACTTGAAAGAATTTGTGTCGCTAGTCGAACATCTTGATCATTAATGGAGGCTACATCATAACCCCGGTCACTCTTCTCTAGATCATATTTATCCTTCATTTTTTTGTGATCTCTTGGTCCTTCTCTTTTCCCATGAAATAGGATGCCGAATCAAATCCGTGAGTCATCAGACCCATAATCCTCGCCACCAAGTCTGTATCAATTGAAATATTCCTATCCAACCAGAGGAATCTGCCATGGACACACAGTAATAGCTACTTTACGCACACATTGGCTTCCAGACTCCGACCAAAGTGTGGAATATTCAAGAGACCCAAAAGGCCAGATTTTTCCAACCCCAAAGCCCATTCTAATGGTTATAGGACACAAGCTCCCCTTCCGCATTGAGCACAATCCATGAATTATTATTTGTCTTAAATTATGGGAACTTCAAATTGTATACCAAATCATGGTCTTCATACTTTAATTTTGGCGCTTTCCCCATCATGTCTCCCACCTGTAAAATTCCTGTTGGAATGTTTGGTGTGACCAACGTGTATTTAGCATTCTTAGGTAACTCAATCAGTTTGGCATTTTGTTTCCTCAGTGGTATGTATTTTGGTAACCCAGATGGCATTACAAATGTGGATGTCCCTGCGTCATTTTTGTGCTTACTTCTATCCTCATGGCTTCACGGATGAGGTTCCCTTCTTGCTGTACTCCTTCATGAACCGGGATGTACTGCTGGTACCTACTCTAGGACCATCGGTGTCTCTCTTTGAGCTCCTGACAATCCTAACATTGTGAATTCTCAAATGATATCGTCAAGTATCCTTTCACACATAACCTTTCACATAGTATGATGTTCTTCATATCTACTCTTCATTCGCTTCTCGGCAATGTATATTGCACGTTGAGCCTGAATCCCCAATCCTTCCATGTCTTTAATGTCCCATAATCTAGTCCTTTTTCTGCATTATTTGTAGATTTTATGCACCTGACCAAATATTCCACAGAATTTGCTTAATTAATACCATATTTATTTCCATTAACACGAGGGAATCGTTCCCACCATTCTACCATCTTTCTATATTAAATGCATTTATGGTTTTCCAGCCACCACCTTTTTCTTTTACATTAATGCAACTTTTAAGTACTTTCCCAGCCATTTCGATTACACATGCAACTTTTAATTATCATTCTGATAATCTGCGACTTGCTAGCGACTTTGACATATATACACTATTATATATACAGACACCTACTTCGAAAAAAACAACACTTCACCAACAATATATATATATATATATATATATATATATATATATACCATAATGGCTTGGCTTTGTGTCTTTGAATTTTGTTGGAATATGGCTATATATATAATTTTGTATGATCCTATCTAGTTATTAGTGAATGTCCTGGATGATAGTATGTATAGGGGCCGTTGTCATGAGTATCTAAGTGACAGGGTCGATGGGTTTGCAGAATGTTAATAACAACATTTTGAAGGGTCAGTTATGTTTTGAAATGGTTTATGTTAATTGCTTAGTGGTTTGTAAGTTTTCTCCTTCAGGGGAGGGGTTCTGTGGGTCGGTTTTGTATTAAGTAATATTGGTTAGCAATTTGTCTCAGAAGGTCATGAAGGTAATTTTGGATGCAAGCATATGTAATACTTCAGTGGAATTTTAATATAATGTGACCTACGTACAAAAAAATAGTTATATTAGTTAATAATTCTCATTTATGTATTATTGGTTTTGATCTTAAGATATATTATGTTCCTTATCTTTGCTTTGTACACTTCAAAGGAAATAAATGGTATATAGGTAACCCCCTCCTAAGTAGGAGGGTTGTTACAAATAGGTTAATAGATATAAGAGCTCCCCAAGAGACATAAGAGATCTCCCAAGCCTCAATGACAAGCTACCTCCTCCAAATAGAAGCATAGAGGACAACCTATCCATTCGTGACTAGTTCTTCCTCGAGACACCATACTATTATTAGTTTCCTTCTTTCGACCTTGGATGTTAGAAGAGATGGATCTATCTTTTGATAAGACCTATCTTATTTCTCATGGATTTCATTACTCTTGGATTTTTTCCCTATATATTTCCCCACCCCCATGCAGTCTCACGTACTTGATATTGAGGCGATGTGGGTATGGGTCTCTAAATCAAACATTAAAAAAAAAACCACTTTATATATATATATATATCAAAACATTTCTTCTCACTTGGGATAACCTTCAGAAAAAGGGCTTTCAAGGTCATGGTATCTATGTTCTCTAGAATCTTGTTGAAGAATCGATCTCACACATCTTCTGCCATTGTACCTATGTAGGGTATGTATGGAAAAGTGCAGTTGAAAGCCTGAATTTCCCATTGCCACTACACCCAAGCTCCCTGGAGAAGAATGTGCTCGACTGGAGGAATGATCGCAGCATATGTATGTTCAAATCCTATCCCACACTTTTCATTTTCTCTATTTGGGAAGCACGGAACAAGATGATTTTCCACAACAATTTCATTTCTACAGATATTTCAGTATTGATTCTCCTGCAGAAAACTAGTGAACATAAGTTCATGCCATCAGAGAAATCTCCAAGAATATTATCCCACCCATTCATCAACAAAGAGCATCCCTGGGCCTACTTTGATGGTGCAAGTCAGGGATGCCCTCCTTTAGGTGGCACTGGAGGAGTTATTCATTTTACGGACAGTAGGAAATGGCATATCAAATTTGCACTAGGGTGTGCCTCAAACAGAAAAGAGGAACTTGCAGTGCTATGGGAAGTCCTAATGATTGCTTCAGAAAA
This sequence comes from Larix kaempferi, assembly GCA_027924585.1. Taxonomy (NCBI): domain Eukaryota; kingdom Viridiplantae; phylum Streptophyta; class Pinopsida; order Pinales; family Pinaceae; genus Larix; species Larix kaempferi. Next base: position 13,191,448 of record BSBM01000368.1, read on the forward strand.
ACATGTGAGACATCTGCAGCTCTTTGGAGACTCCAAGATGGTTATTGATTGGGAAAATGGTAAGATACAAATCAACGTTCCATGTTGGCAGGCAGTTAGGATGGGTCATTATCGCAGCACCGTGAGTGCTGAGATACTGCGAAAGGCGGAATGTCGAGCACAAATGACGTTACTTTTTGTATTTTTGGGTCAATTGTACCATGGTATGCGGGTTTTTGGGTCAGTTGGACCATGATAGTTATATTTTTGGTCATTTCTTGAAGTGTTGGTTAGGAAGTTGTTAGTAAGTGGACAAGCAATGTAAAGGTGAAAACCTATAAATAGTCATAGATGTGTAAGTGTAAAATCATCTTGGAGTTATGCATCTTTTGATTGTGTATCTGAGATCGAGACATACCTACGATATCTGTATTTTGTAGAGATATTGTATTTGGGTTTTTGTGGAGTTAATATGATATGATAGAGCTACTTTGCGGAATCCCTGTGTCTCTTTTGTTCATCTGTGGTAATGCATGTTGCGATATATGAATGATGCTATGCTTTCTTGTTGCAATTAATGCTTTACTGTTATATTTGTTGTGATGATGAATGTTGAATGATGCTATGAATTCAAATGATGTCTGGGTTAAATGCATAGATCTATTTCTGAAATGCTGCAATAAATCAAGTAATGATGCCGCAAACATCCTCCTTCATTCGGTGGAAACATGGTTCCGTCAACTCTCCCTTGAACATCTCGGGTGAGACCTCATTTGCTCTGTAGGTGTTGCTAGACGGGGTAAAACCTATATGGTCCAGTGCTCAGGGAGATCATGGTGGTTTGGGTGTCAACAATTAGTGGAACCCCTATCGATTGGGTTTGAGTCAACAAATGGTCAAACCTGTCTAGGCCGGTGCTCAAGGAGATCGCGGTGGTTTGGGTGTCGACAGTGAGTGGAACCCCTGTCGACTGGGTTTGAGTCAACAAATGGTCCTGTCCACCGCGATCTCAGGGGGGACCATTTGTTGACTCAAACCTAGTCGACAGGGGTTCCACTCACTATCGACACCCAAACCACCGCAATCTCCCTGAGCATCGGCCCAAACAGGTTTTACCCCATCCAGCAACACCTACAGAGCAAATGAGGTATCACCAGAGATGTTCAAGGGAGAGTTGATGGAACCATGTTTCCGCCGAATGAAGGAGGATGTTTGCGGCTCAATTACTTGATTTATTGCAGCATTTCAAAAATAGATCTATGCATTTAACCCAAACATCATTTGTATTCATAGCACCACTCAACATTCATCATCGCAACAAATATAATAGTAAAGCATTAATTGAAGCAAGAAAGCATAGCATCATTCATATATCGCAACATGCATTACCACATATGAACAAAAGAGACATAGGGATTCTGCAAAGTAGCTCTGTCATATCATATTAACTCTGCAAAAACCCAGATAAAATATCTCCGCAAAATACAGATCTCGCTGGTATCTCTCGATCTCAGATACACAATCAAAAGACGCATAACTCCAAGATGATTTTACACTTACACATCTATGACTATTTATAGGCTTTCGCCTTTACATTGCTTGTCCACTTACTAACAACTTCCTAACCGACACTTCAAGCAAAGACCAAAAATATAACTATCATGGTCCAACTGACCCAAAAACCCGCATACCATGGTACAATTGACCCCAAACTACAAAAGTAACATCATTTGTGCTCGACTTTCTGCCTTTCACGGTATTGCAACACTTGCGGTGCTGCGATAATGACCCATCCTAGCCGCCTGCCAACAACCCCCCAACACAATCTTGTGGCTCGCCCTTGAGGAGTTCCAGGAAGTTAGCGGTTAGTTTATGACAAAAGATGGTGAAGTCCTCCAAGCTGTACAGGAAGGTCGTTAACAAGTCGCGGAGAAGCTAATTGAGCATCCATCTACCCAGGATGTGATCGACATTCAGGAAATGGCTATGGCAGTAAAGGAGCAGGTGACGACAGTCAAGCAACAGTACGAGGATTTCAGAGTCAAGACCACCGAGTACACCATGTCCTATTGACGTGGATCGAGGGCGAGCCACAAGATTGTGTTGGGGGCTTATTGGCAGGCAGTTAGGATGGGTCATTATTGCAACACCGCGAGTGCTGCAATACCGCGAAAGGTGGAAAGTCGAGCACAAATGACGTTACTTTTTGTATTTTGGGGTCAATTGTTCCATGGTATGCGGGTTTTTGGGTCAGTTGGACCATGATAGTTAGATTTTTGGTCATTGCTTGAAGTGTCGGTTAGGAAGTTGTTAGTAAGTGGACAAGCAATGTAAAGGCAAAAGCCTATAAATAGTCATAGATTTGTAAGTGTAAATTCATCTTGGAGTTATGCGTCTTTTGATTGTGTATCTGAGATCGAGAGATACCTGCGAGATCTGTATTTTACGAAGATATTGTATCTGGGTTTTTGCGGAGTTAATATGATATGACAGAGCTACTTTGTGGAATCCCTGTGTCTCTTTTGTTCATCTGTGGTAATGCATGTTGCGATATATGAATGATGCTATGCTTTCTTTCTACAATTAATGCTTTACTGTTATATTTATTACGATGATGAATGTTGAATGATGTTATGAATACAAATGATGTCTGGGTTAAATGCATAGATCTATTTCTGAAATGCTGCAATAAATCAAGTAATTAAGCCGCAAACATCCTCCTTCATTCGGCGGAAACATGGTTCCGTCAACTCTCCCTTGAACATCTCGGGTGAGACCTCATCTGCTCTGCAGGTGTTGCTGGACGGGGTAAAACCTGTCTGGGATGGTGCTCAGGGAGATTGCGGTGGTTTGGGTGTTGACAGTGAGTGGAACCCCTATCGATTGGGTTTGAGTCAACACTCTGCATCTACATCATCTTCTCCTTTCCATCAAAGAACTGATATCAAACTTCGAGCAAATTCAGTTATCACATATATACAGAGAAATAAACTCTGAAGCTGATAAATTGTCAAAGCTCGCTCTAGCACTACCTCCTGGCCTTATTGATGTGGAAGGTCAAATGAATGACTAGGTGGACGTACATTATGTACTAAGTTTATAGCATAAGATCTAAAGCATATTTTTGTAACCTAAATGGCAATCAAATTTTTGAATGTATGTAAGACAGTTCCGTAACTCTTAACACTTATGATTTATAATGAAGTCCCTTGAGGATAGTTCACGATCACTCTTTATTTAGAGTGATGGATTTTTTCCATTTGGAAAATATATCAAAACATTTACTTTTATAAAAAAACAAATACTTGTGTAAACAAACTAATTTAATTTAAACACTTTGATGATTCTCATAATTTTTTATTCTATTAGACATGAGAAGAATATCAAAAGAAGTTAATTTTACAAACCAATTGTTAGTCCAAATAGGGCATCATTTTTCTTGGGAATGTAAGTCATGGGAGATTTTGGTTTTCATCCACTTTCCCATCACACTATGCTTTTTCCCACCAACTAATTTGGAAGTTTTTTCTACTTTGATTTCCCCACCAACTAATTTGGAAGGTTTTTCTTTATGGTTCAGTCCATGTTCAAGGCTCTTCCTTTTTTCCCACCAAGGTTTTTCTTTTTAGTTCAGTCCATGTTCAAGGATCTAGTTAATAATTCTCTTGCGCCTTTGTGGCTTGCATTATCTCTATGGTTTGTTCCCAAGCTTTGCAGAACACCTAAGTAACTAGAGGAGTCTTGTTGGATCTCTAGTTCCTGTGTGGTCGCTCGATTGCATGCATAAAACTAGTTCAATAATACTCCCAAAATATTCCCGAAGTAGGGTTACATCAAACCATCTTGTAACATTGCATTTTTTCTGAAATGTATATGAGGTAGGGTTATATCAGACCATCCTATAACATTGTTTTTTTTTTTAATGTTTATGAAATCTATTTCGTCGGAGGATTTTTTTAATTTTTTTTCAATGCGTTTTTAGAAGGAAAATGAAGCAGTTCTCCTTTATGGGCATCATGTCCAAAAATGCCCAAAATGCTTAGAACGACCCTTTACATAAGTTTATCACCAAACCCCAAGTCTATTAGAATGACCCTTCAAATCTTTTAAGTCCATTACCAAGTCACATTACATAAGTCCATTACCCAGACGAACACCTAAGTCAAGAAATGGAATGGAGTGGCATGGGGCATGAATGCTATACGAAGTTGAAATACATAGATTTACAATGCATAAATGTAGAGATGGTTGGTGAACCTCAAAAAACTACGTGTGAAATATTAAAGGAAAAAAAGGGCTATAATGAAAATGACTAAAAGGCTTGACATCCTTTTAGAAACTTGATTCTTTCACCCACATTACAACTAGCTAACATTATGGCACAACAAGCAAATCGGTATTATAAGTCACAAGAAAGGAAATATTTCAAGTTTCACTGAAAAATAATGGGGGAAATCTAACGCAATGCATGAGGGGTATATATAACATTCATGAGTTTGTTAAGCTCAAAATTGGTTATTAGCTAAGGGCATCATAAATAATCCTTTCCTTAGTATACGGTCTTATTACGAAACTATTTTTATCATAGAATCTTGATGCCCAAATAAAAAGGTCCTCAAATGAGATGGTAACCTCCCATTAATTACCATTTCATCTGGGAAAACATGAATTAAGGATGAAGGTGATAACCCCACATTGGATGTAAGTAGATCCTATTAAAAGAATTTTTCATTGTGGAACAAAGGATCATTTTTTGCTGTATGAGGCACTTGTCTTTATCAAACACCACCTTGAATTTATTTATGGAAATCTATCTCATTGATTGAATGTTTTGTAAGCCCTTGTACATAGAGCACATTAATTATTATATCAAACCATTTTTATAGGAAATTTTCCTTTATGTTTGACCATGTGTACTTCATTATCTCCTACAACAACTTTTACCCTCTAAACTATTCAATTTCCCACTGCGGAAAACCACTCTCTATTATGTTCCATGTGACTGACATCACTTTAGCTTATGTACCATGCATCTTATGGTGCATTCTGATTATTATGTGAAGTAGAAAAACTTTTATAGTCTGGAATCTTGATGCCAGTTAGCACTATCATCCTATCCTTCAAGCCATATGTACTCAAGTTCCTCTCAGCAGATGATAGACTAACAAATGTGGCAAGATATTGATTTCCAATATATGGATACTTGGATTTCCCCACCATGCAAGTTCCACCAATCAGTGGGATTCAATGAGGTCTTCTTCTATAGCTTCAACATTTGTGCCCAAACATCTTGAACCCATAAAATGTGAAAACTATGTAGGAATCAGGACTGCAATGTTATGTCTACAAATGATTTTTATCATGGTTTTCTTAAAACTCCAAGACACTTATGTGTCCTTATTTGGTACAGTTCTCCCTTGTTGGCTGAACAACTGTGAAAAAATATATTTGGGACTTAAAGGTGCGATCGTGTGGTCATCTTGTTTCACATTTTGATCAATATATATTTTTCCTCGTAAAAACCTTCATCCAATTCCAACTCTTTGGTCATGGATGAACTCCCTAATATACTCTATCAGGGACTTAATGCCTTAATATGCCTCCCAAAATAGGTTTAACCATGTCCAACAATTACAACAAATTCACAATTGGCTTAGAAAATACAGAGGCACTCCATCCTATTCCACCAATGATGATCAATGATAGTCCTCTTGATTGATTGCTCTCATTCAGTCTAGGATTTCCTCCATTCAAACCAAAAATTATGGCACATTGTTGATTGTAAGGATTCTTTCACCTACCAAGGTATCGATAAATTATAATTTAGAGTGAGCATTTATTATCAACACTATCAAAGAAAAATTAAAATTAAGATAATATATTCAAATATTTTTACACTGGAATATTTACGTACCTTAAGAGGCTCCAATTTTTCAATTCATTTAAATGACTTGGGACGTGATGGTGTGAGATGGTGAGCTTTGGACATCCTTTTCTTTTTTTAAAATCTGTCGAATCCACCTAATTGTGGACCCCATCTTTCTCAAAATGAGATTCAATGACTGTACAACATGGTGGTCCAAATGATGTATTCATATATTCCCTCAATGATTGGGCCTACTGCTCTATACAAATCAACAGGTATCTGGCTGGGCTGTGACCTTAAATTAGATTATTTATGTATTTATTGGTCTGCAAATATGTGTGGAAAAGCTTCAATAAGCTTGTGGCCTATCTAGCACTCCCTTGTAGAAATTATTCCCGATGTTTCTTGTGATAGATGTAACCTTGACAATAATTGAAGTCTCCATTCTTATCAAAATCCACCCTAAGGAAATGTGCTTGTCATTGCATGTATTTCCTACTATGGACATCAAGGTCGCCAATATGTTGATTCCATAGGGTGACGTTGTCAACTCCTATTGTTCCCTCTCATGAACAAATCATATTGTATAGAGTCCCTTCTTGAATCCCCTAGACAACCACTTGATCTACATTTATGAAGATACATGTTTTATTCTTGAATCTCAGTAATATGAAAATAGATGCAAACTATTGAAATTTATACAAAAAAAACACGAAATCTAAGAATGCAACAATAAATTAATAATTTTTTTTCTTATGGTACATTTTAGGAATTTGCAGGAAACATTTATCCTTAACCTTACAAGGCACATTCAGGTTAAGGATAATTTTTTCTAGGCACAATCATACAAGGTACAAGGAACCCATGGTACGTTTTTTTTTTGTGTGTGTATGTATTTTTAGAATTGGAAAAGTGGTTGTTAAATTTTTGAAGATTTTTATATAATTGAATTAATTAGATTTTTCAATGTCAGTGATACATTTAAAGAGATATTTATGTTGCAAAACCAATTTTAAGATGCACAAATTTTAGGTATATGAAAATAACTTTTAAAAACAATTTAAGTGATTAGAGTGCGGTCTCCTATACTCAAAAAATGAGGGACATGTATTAGTACATGTTTTCTAGCTATTAAGTGCAAGAATATTGTTATAGGATGCGAAGAGAACAAATACCCAGTGAGGTCTTATAAATTCACAAGGATAATTGAATACTATATCAAATAGTATATTACCATATAGCAACCTATATCTCTGCCAAATGTCAATGGTGATGGGGAGCACCTCGCAAATGCTACAAGAAATCTGTATTAGCGATAAAAGTATGCCCTAATGCTCTCCTACAGGATGCTATAGGAAAATGATGATTGCTTGAAAAAAAAGCTTAAATTTGATAGTTCCCATAATTTATAAGAAATATGCCATATAATGAGAAATGAAATATATCTAACAAATCTACTTGTATTAACACTTTTTGCATACATGGGGGGGAATTAAGAATAGTTATGAATCATTTAGGAAGGACACGAACCTTACAACATGAGAAGGAAGTTAGATTCATGAATATCAACACAGAGAATATGGAGACAATCCAATGGGCATACAAAATGGATTGAACCAATGGAGTTGATAGAAACCATTAAAAGTGTCAGTAAAAATATATGCCTATTAATTCACGATTATAAAATTGTCAAGCCAAGGAGATTCACAGACTTTGAGGCATAAATAAAATATGTGTTGGAGTAGAGAAACTACTCTAGCTTAATGCACTCTACTAAATATAAAATACTAAATATTAATTCAATCAACCATTTCCGAAACTACAGAGCAAAATCCAAAATCACACCTTCACGTCACCATATTTTTGTAACTAGTCTTCAATGAAATGACTAACCACATCAATCTCACACAACATGGAGCTCTACAAACCTAAAGCTTTAACTGATCCAATCAAAATTAAATGATAGCACACTAACATGAAACTTGAAATGAAATTAAAGCAACTGAATCTTCTCAAATTAAATAGTTGAATAAACTAACACCAAGAGTTGTAACTCATCACTAGACTGGAAAACCTTTAAAGTTATTTCACAACTCGAATTATGATCTCTCATCATTGTAAATAAATAGAAAACTTTAGTCCCAATCTTTAGTGATCTCAATATGATGTTGAGTGCACTAATAAATTCAAAAACGTTGAAAGTAAACACTCTTCTGACTGCGAGAAAATAAATCTACAACACACCCTTCTTATTGAAAGACACAACTCTGTGCAAAAAATAACTGAATTGTAGAATATGAAAATACAAGGATATAGAGATGAATACTAAAATTAAATTGTAGCTGAACTATCTATACAAAAGGAGATAAAAATTACATTGTTCATCAGAACATGGGGCCCACCCAAATCAAGACACAATGTGGAAAAATCAGAAAACTAAACCAATATCATAATAACATATTCATGAAATAAAACTTGTTTTCATAATCTGCTATAATAGTGATCATATCATAATTCTAGTTCCAAGATAAACCGAGTGTATTCAAATTACAAAAGAGGTTCCAATCATACACTTCCTTTCTATCTTCTACTTGTTCTTCACAGCTCCACATACTATTATAATCTCCTCCCATGATCTAATTAAATGATCTATTAATTACAAGATAGAGAGGAATCCTCTATTTTTGGTCAAAAATCAAACAAAAATGGGTGATAGTTGTCCACTTATTTTCTCACAATAGAATTCATAGAAGTATTAATATTTTCCTCTATTTTCTCCATTATCCTGTCAAGTTGACCCTTGAGAGATATGTTATCTATGGTGGGTGTATGGGTCTCCTCATACCTTCTATTAAGATGACAATGTAAATTCTTATTTTGGTGACTTAATTCATCAGCCTTGGCATGATACTTATCAATCTGTGCCTCTAAATCAACATCTTTGACACGCAATTTTGAGATTTGTTCCTTTAATGTTTTATTCTCCACTTTGAGGGATCTATCCAACACAACATACTCATGCAATTCCTCATTTAACTAGGCATTCTATACTTGTAATGTTAATATTTATTCAGGATAAATGGAATTAGATATACCTGGTACCTTGGAATCCTTTTCAAATGGAGCATGACTAGGAAGGTATGAATGCTTGGATTCCTTCATATTTATTAATGTCTCCGCAACAACCGAGGATTTCCCACCAACTTCATCCTCAATGACCGAGGAATGTGCACCAACTTTAGGCTCGGTATCAATATGTGAAACCATAGAAAATTTATCAGGAGATTAATCATGTCCTAAAATTGATACCCATTCCTTGTGTATTTTCCGTGTCATGCTCCTCATGACTCTTTTTTCCATTGTTTTAGATAATGGAGCCATAGGAAATTCAGGAGGAGAAGAAGCATGTCCTAAACTTAATACATGTTCCTTGTGTATTTGTTGTGTCATGTTCATTGTGACTCCTTTTTCCACTGGTTCAGATAATGGAACCCCAACTATCCTCTTTAATTTCCTCTTCCCTCCTCTAGGTTCAAAATTAAACCCTTTAGTATTTAAACTATTGGAAATAGTGGGACCATCCAGTGCTGCCATCATACACTAAGGACTATATGAATTGTGTTCTATAAAGATTTCCCAGGTGTCTCGGCGAGTCTTCAACTCATCCACAATAAATAACTTGATCAAGACATGATGGAACAAATTCTTTTCATGGTTTGAAGTCTGCTTTTGGACTGAGCTACACATCTTACCCAAACTTCTCCAGAGAAAATACGAGAAATTAAGCTTCTTACCCGATTCAAAATGCCATGAGATGAAAATGTGATACATGAAGGTGAGGGAGTATAGACCTTCGCATGTCAAATATTTCTTAAGGACTACCAGAGGTCTGAGCCATTGTTTCTTAATCCATCCTCTCAGTACACCTTTGGACCAGTCTGCATTATGATATTCCTTCCTTAATAATCGATTATGATCCTTCATTGGCATTGATATATTTTTGAACCACTTCTCCCCTATTTGAGGAAACCCTATAGCATTTGCAATTATCTTCTTCGTGACCTCCATTACCATATACCCAAATCTTGTGATCTTCCCATCAAATCCTTAAGAAAACACTAATGAAACCTTATCATTATATCCCTAGAATTTGGAAAATAATTTATGCAAACCCTATGCTTGAAACATTGCTTGAAGGGAATTATATTTAGGCGTGGCCTCAAGGTCTTGGAAATTGAGGTTGGCTCATAGTGGATGAAAACCATCTTCAATGGCATAATGAAAAGGGAAATGGTTGATGGTAGTTTAAAAATACCGATGCAACGCATATGGAATGAAATGGTATATCAAAAGAGCACATTTCAAATCATATAAGTGATTCAAAATGTAACAAGTGAAGTACATGAAGTAATGATAATAGATTGTGTGCATGAGATATGATTAAGGATGGTGTTGGAATAGATGACTTGGTGAAGGGATATATGACTTGGTGAAGGGATATATGACTTAGTGCAAGAGTGCAATCACACAACGATATGTAATCCAGGAGAATAATTTATAACCATGACAAGGGAAGATCATAGGTAAGTCAAATAATTTGAAAATAATAGGAAATCATGACAGACTGTAATCAATGATTTAAGCATATGATATTGTGGCTATCCATAAATTTCCCTTAATTTCTAATCAATTTAAGAATCCAAGATGTGCTTACCTCAATATTGTTGGCTTATCGATACTTATGGTGTTGATAAAGTGCAGGAATTGTGAAGACCATCATATTCGAGCTCTTTGAAGATTGATCTTCAGTGCTAATATTACTTACAAATGCTAGTGTGAGTAGAAAATTTACTAACTATATATCATCTTCACCTAAGCTGATGTGAAGAAGAAAATTATTTTGAAAATGCACTTGTAGGAATTCCTATATCAATGATACATGAACCTTGAATTTTATTGCATAAGACCAGTAAATGAAGCTAGCATAGTGAATCCACTGTCGGTACTGATGTTGTGTTGAACCAAAGGAAGATTAAATTGTGCTACAATAGAAATGACGAGTTAGAGTGCCAAAAAACTAGAATGAACATTTCCCTGAGCTCTACAATTGGAGAAGACTGGCCTCCCTTTTTTAAAAATCTTGTCCACTCCAATGATCCTTGTCTTCTAGTACTATTGATATTTTTCCTTGTATCCTTCTATGTTGATCAATACTAAACAGAGTCATATGGTGCTTCTATACACCTGGATGTTTTCCTGTACACTTGGAATAACCATGCTCAAACATCAACATACTTACCTTGTTGGCGCTTGTATGTTCTCCACTTGCCGACTAGTGTTTGCTCTTTAATTTAGACCTTGCGGGATATATCTCACATAGATTACTTGATTGAATACTTTTGTGTTTATATAGGCCAATGCATTCCACTTCTCTCGACGTATAGTGCACTCATAATATTGCTTGACAGGTTATCTTCTTAGCGCTCTATGTGTGGACAATCCACTGGCTTGGTTGCTGGATAATGTTTCCTAGATTCATATGGAATCTGACTTGTAAGTCTTGTTAGACCCAAAGCCCAATTATTTTTATTAAAAATAACAAATCCTACATATATATTTGAGAGCACTAATAAACTTGTAAAAACCCAATTTCACAAAAAAAAATTAAACTTATAATGAAATTTATTTATTTTGCTCAAAAATCAACTTCTATTAAGCAATTAAGGCAAAAAAAAACCTTAAATTCATAAAAAATTTAAAATTACATTAAAAAATATTGTCTTATTAACATTACTGACATTTTTAGTAAAGGTTAGGAAATATTTCTTCCCTCACTTATAAACATTTGATCAATTAATTGATATGTATCCTACCGTACCAAATTATATGTTAATGATTAATTTTACATTAAGAATATGTATATACATACTTTAATAGATAAAATGTCCCTACATACATAACCCTTTCCACAAAAATTGTTTTGCTCTTGTTGAGATAAGAGGTCCCCTAGTTTGTATTAGGATTTATTTACAATGCCTAAGAAGGCTTGCATGGTTACATAGAAGCATAAATATTTGTATTAAGGTCAGAGATGAACAATAATGTCGTATCCTTCCCTGCAACAATGATGTCAAAAAATAAGAGTCGCAAGTTACCTCTTGAGTTAATGAAATAGAAGAATCTAAACGAGGAGAAGCAAAACTTGGAGAAGGGAAGAACCAACAAAGTACAAACAACCTTCACAGTTGAAGCGAAGACTTACATCAATCCTTATACATGTGAGATTGACTGAGTGGAGATTATGTTCTGATGTCCCGATTCTAATTTCCTTAATGTTCCTAGCTCATTCAAAGAGAGAATCTCATTTAGTGCAATTAAAAAGATTTCATTGTAACAAGATGAATACATATAAAAAAAATATACAAAATTGGTATTTGACCCTTTAACCATACAAATTTAATATTATTAAACATAATGTATTAATATGCAAGAATCCAAACATTTAAGAATCCCCCCTTCACCAATTAGTTCCTAAATCCATAATTGCACAAACAAAGACAACCAATCATAATTCTTATTGATGGACAACCTATGTCTTGGGTGGCTTGACTAGCATCAAAGGTTCCCAAGCAAAATTGGCTACCTCTTGGCGCTGTGGTCCTTTTAAAATTGCCAAAAGGGAATGCATGGAAATTTTCATTGACTAGGCAGTCAGGAAATCTCCAATGCAATCATGAGAACAAATTTGTTGGAGCTTGTGCCTTTGTCTAACCTATATTTTAGTGCTATTCCTAAATGGTCAATGTCAAGCCATTCAAAAGTTTGATTACGAAGAGAAAAACATGTCACAAGCAAGATTTGAAATTAGGTGGGGAGGATAACAATTTCTCATATCTACCACTCAAGCTAGACCCAATTAGCAAGAAATATTTGGAAACATCTCATTCCACCCTTGAACACTTAAGTGAGAATGAGATTGTTATTTCGTTGATGGCCTTAATTCACCCACAAGGGGTAAACATGTCACAACAAGGATTTGAACCTAGGTGGGGAAGATAATGACATCTTGTTAACCACCTAATCTAGACCTAATTGACTTCTTCATGAATTTATTATATCTCCATAAGTCTAATCTACACCCAATTAACTTCTTTGTGGCTTTATTATATCTCCATAAGTCACATTTTTCCTTATAATAAGGGAAAGAGAGATGTGAGAAAAAAAAAATTGCTTGATACAAGTCACTTTGGCCTTCAAAACAAAAATAAGTGCTTAGAGGGATTTGGTCTTCTAGTAAAAAGGAAATTAAGAAGAGTGGATTTAAAACATACTACTTGTTGACCAATTGTGAGGCCCTATATAAAAAGGGACCAAGGAAACTTTTTTATTAGTTCTATGGGAATTTTTCAAATTGATCTTATGTAATAAATTCAAGTAGACAATTATCTCTCAATTGTAGAGAAAGAATGAGTGTTTATATAGCATACCTTACATAGAAAACTTTGGTTTATTAGACAAAATCAATGTTTAGAAGTATGCCATAGAAAACTAGCATTCTTGGCAAATGGATTTTAAAACATTTGCTCCAAAAATGTGAGAATTGTGGTTAAATTATATCCATGGATAATATATTTACCCTCCATTTTTATATGAAATAGTATACTCAATAAATTCCAAAATTGACAAGTCAACCTTATTGTAATATCCCAACCAAGAATAGGCTATAATATTAACTCCAACTCCTAGAATTCAACATAATTTAAACTAAATATTTTAACAATTGGTATGGTAAGTAGGATGTAATTGTTGAGTACTTGTTCACTGAGCAAGGATGATGGGAAAGAATTTTGAATATGGCTTTTATAGGTAAAATGTGCACCAGAAGCAGATAAGTCAAGGCCAAACACTAAGTCCTATGCAAAAGGTACTGGAGCCATTCACTTTTCAACAACTGGACAGTTTGTTGACTACTTTGAGGCTTCTTGGGATTCCATCATATGCATACTAGACTAGGGAATCATTCTAGGTGGCAGTAAGGGTCATTCTAAGTCAATAAAATTCAGTAAATTATGATGGAGCATATATCATAATAATTTTGGAGGTTTGTGAAGAACCTGCAATAATTGATTAATGAAAACACACAAGATAACAGAAATAACAGAACTCAGAGTCACTTTTATATTGATCGCAGGCAACTTCGAGGGGGCAACCTCCTTTGAGCAAGCTCAATACAAATAAATTCATGGTACCTTTATTGGACTCAACACAAACTTATGTACTAAGTCTAGGCGCCAATACCATGTGTCAATACAAACCATGGGCCAATACAAAATATGGATCAACAATTACTACGAGACGACTTACAAAGCATATGCGTCCAACATCAATATACTAACAAAGTAAATAGAAGGGTTGGCATGGGTTCCTAACATCCCCTCTCCCTTAGAAAAAGTTTTTTCCTCAAAGGTTTAGATGTGGAAATTGATGCAGAATCTGAAGGAGTGGTTCCCCTATAGCATCCTCGGGTTGCATTCCGGCCCACTGATGCCTTTTGAGTTTCAGGGAGGATTGCTTGGAAGGCTGTAGATGAAGAAGGACCATATCAGCTACGTGAAAAGTGCACTCAGAACGGTGCTGATCGGCTTGTCGTTTCAGTCAAATTCTTTCCATGTGAAGATTGTCCTGCAGAATGAGAAGAATCTGATCGCGGTTTCGAAGAACCGAGTCAATTGCCTAAACTGGGGAGCTGCTGAGCATGTATGGAATAAGAAATAGAGGTGCCTGTCCATAAACTGCTTCATATGGTGTCCTTTTAGATGTTGTATTATACCACTAGAGAGCTTCTAGGAAATCCATAGAAATAGTTGTCCACGTCTGTGTAGGGATGGGAAAGGGTTCGAGCAGTCCCGAAATGAGTGTTGTTTCACCCTTGTTGACCTGGCAAGTATCACAGTAAGCCATCATCTGTTGAATTTCCATTTTCAATCCCTGCCAAAATAAGTTACATTGTTCCCGGTCATACATTTTTAGGAACCCAGAGTGCCATGCTGATGAAGAAGCATGGAGTTCATAAAAGAGATAGCCCTGCTGAATAGATTGCAACCAATTTGGAACAAGCAGAGAAATAACTGTAAGAGAAATTGGGTCGTCAAATGTGCGAGAAGGAGCATCTGCCACCATATTGTCCTTACCCTTCTTGTAAGTGATTGCATAGGCATAACCCATGAGTTGGATAACCCATTTCAGGTGTGCTGGGGAGGAGACCCATTGTTCTAGGAAATTGTCGAGACTCTGGAGAGCAGTCTTGATGTAGAAATAATTCCCTAATAGGTATGGCTGCCACTTCTATACTGCATGCAAAATAGCCATCATTTCCTGTTGATATGTAGATGCGGCTAAATTCATACCGGAAAGGTCTCTTGAAGGAAACAAGCCCATTGGTTCAGTAAGGACACCTGCATATCTATCCAAGGAAGCAGGGGAGACCGTTGATGGGTGCATCTGAATGGAATGGAGTTGAGCGATGACACCATGTGAATTCTTCTTAAGGATCTTTTCTAGGTGATGTGAACTGATGATGCAGAGAGACCCTTGTTGTAAGCCCTTAAATTTGTGTTGTTTCCCATTGACTGAAAACTACATCCAAAGTTCATCAAAATCCCATAAGATGGGGCCAAGTGTGCGTAACCATTGAACGCCCAAAACCACATTACATCTGCCTAGGGACAAGGCAAACATGTCAGAGTGCAGGTTATAATATTTTAGAGAGATATGCACATTGTGACACTTCCCCTTGCAAGGTAAGGTGCCCCCATTGGAAACCATGAATTCAAAGTTGGAGCAAGGATGGACAAAACAATCAGCATGTTTGGAAATCCGAGGGTCAATGAAGTTATGAGTGCTACCAGAATCAATGAGTATTGTAAGAGGAAGCTTCTTGAAGTAACCCCTGACCCGTATTGTTTGGGGGTGGTAACGCCGAATAAAGCATGGAGAGATATCTCTAGTTTTTCATCCTGAGATGGGGGGTCAATAGGCGGCTCCTGAATGTCAACCTGATCATCCATTGTATTTGGAGTTTCTTGACCAATTGTAGAGGCAGGCGGAGACTCCATATCCAAGAGATAGAGCTTTTGTGGAACACATCTATGTCCTTGAGTGAATTTCTCATCACAATTATAGCAAAGCCCTTTTTCTCTACGTGCCTGCATCTCTGTTTCAGACAAATGCTTGATAGAAATTGGTTGAGGAGCAGGCAGGATGGGAGGTCGTTGAGAACCCATATTTCGGAAGGGAACAAAAGTGGGTGTGGAATGTTGTTGGGCTGCAATCTTGTCTTCTACCAACTTAGCCGACCCTAGGACTTCCATCATTGTGTTGGGACAAAACATTTTAACCTCTAACCGGATTTCATCCTTAAGACCACTGATAAAACAACTCCTGTAGAATTCATCAGACAATCCTTTAGTGTGATTGGCTAGTTTCTAAAATTCTGTCTGATACTCTTTCACAGTGCCACTTTGACGAAGTTTAGTGAGTGCTCCGGTGAAGTCATCAAACGCATTAGGACCAAATCGTTGCAAAAGGAGTTGGCAAAAATCTGTCCATTTTGGATCGTCATGAGCCTTCATGTACCAATGGTACCATTGAAGGGCTTCCTGTTCCAAATGAAAGGATGCAAGTGGAACTTTTTGGACATCAAAAGTATTATGCAAACTGAAATATTGTTCTACACGATAGATCCATCCAGTTGGATCAGTACCATTAAAGCAAGGAAACTCAAGCTTTGGACCACGAAAATTGCTGGAAGAAGAGAACCCATTGGCATCCGAAGATTCGTGCTGTCGGTTATTGTTCATGGCTGAATGCTGAAGATGGAGGTCGAGAAATTTCTCATCTAGATGTTGGAGTTTGTTTTGGATGGCTGCAAGTGCTTCCTCCATTGTTGTTGCTACTGCGTGGGTGACAACCATAACCAGGATTTTTTTTTATTTTGGGGGGAATGGATAGAAAAACACAAACAAAAGCTTATTTAGTAAAGGGAAATTTGGATTTGGGAAAAACTCGGAGGGGTAATTGGGGTTTGACTAGGTTTTGGACACTTTCTGATGGACAAGGAAGAAAAAAATGGGGATTTCAGAAGCAGGGTGAAAGAATGAGAAAATATGGCAGAGAGGGACAAAGAAGCAGAATTAGGAAAGGAACTTGATGGTAAAATTTGAAGGCGATTGGGTGAAATCCGAAGAAGTTATGGCAAACCCTAAAAATAGACAAATGTGGGATTTCAGGCTTTGGGAAGTGGAATTTGGGATAGGGTCCACAGAAATGAAATATGTAGAATGGGATTACCTGGGTGTTAGGGAAGTTTCAAGGGAAATGGAGTGAAAACAAGGGAGATATGGCAAAAAAGCAGATTTTTTTTTCTTCCCGAGAATGGATTTGCAACGGCGCAGAAGGGATCTGAAATAGATAGATCTACAACAGCGTGGAAGTGATCAAAAACAGAGGGATCTGAAACAATGCCGACTGGATCGAAAACGGTTGGATCTGAAATAGATCTGAAATGGCTAGATCTAGAATGGCTTTCAGAATGGATCTGAAACAGCACGACAATGATAGGCAACAGTTCAACTGGAAATAGATATGGACCCCAGGTATGTGCAGCTTCCTAATAGTTCAGGGGTTTCACTCGCCCCCCAATGCTGTCTGACGGCTTGCTTATTGGGGCAATACCCCTCACTCCATGGCTCAAGTAAAACTGATAACCGCTTTGCCACAAATGAAAGCTTGGTTTACCTCACAGGTGGGAACTAGTCAATCAAGTAGGGTTCGTTTCCCTTTTTGCTGGCAGGTCCTCTCAATGGGCCAGCTACTTTGGGGTTCCTGTGGTACTCCTCACAATGAGTTTTAGGGCTTATGCCCAAGTACTTCCCACAGTTAAGCGGATAGGGATTATTCCTAGATCCGAAGCTGCAACAGATGCAGAAAAAAAATTGGCAGAAATTTCACCCAACGAGCCCAAGAAAGTGTTCTGATATCAAATATGAAGAACCTGCAATAATTGATTAATGAAAACACATGAGATAACAGAAATAACAGAACTCAGAATCACTTTTATATTGATCACATGCCACTTCGAGGGGGAAACCTCCTTTGATCAAGCTCAATGCAAATAACTTCGCGGTACCTTCATTGGTCTCAACACAAACTTATATACTAAGTCTAGGTACCAATACCATGTGTCAATCCAAACCATGGGCCAATACAAAATATGGATCAACAATTACTACATGACGACTTACAAAGCATATGCATCCAACATCATTATACTAACAAAGTGAATAGAAGGGTTGACATGGAGTCCTAACAAGGTTATAAAGGTGTTTGGGAGGAAGAATACCAAGGATGCTACTATGGAGTGCTCAGCTAGGAGAATTCTAGGATTTTCCAAATCAACTGAAATTCAACCAAAACCTTAGGAACAGATTATGATGGGGTTTAGGGATGTATTAAGAACCTCAATGAACCATTATATAAATATTTGGGAACATACAAAAAGGTTATAGTAAAATATGGCAAAACTAGCTAGTGAAAATTGCCTAAAGAGTTAATCTTCACTTTTACTATTGCAAATCTTATTAAATAATTTCAAATATCAGTTCTGGAGATTTTTTTGTATTTGAGACATTATATTAATCACCATATGATCTAAATTAGGGAAAATGGACTGAAATTACAGTGTTTATTGCATCCCATACTTCATTAGATCTCCATAAGCTAGAAACAATGCTAGTCTTCACATTAACTGATTCATTTCACAGTAATTTCTCACAAATATCAGCTCTAAAGTAATTAATGGATCTGATATAACATATTTATCATCAATAGGTCGAATTAGTGAAATATAGCATATTTTATAGAAATTTATACATTTAGTGTTCCCAGAGGTCACCAAAAACTAGAATTTCCCCAATAAGGAGAGAATGACTGGAGAATGCCAATGATGAGATGAATCTCTGTAATGGGACTTATGTGGAGCTGCTACAGGTCAGAAAATAGAGCATGGGGTGTGCACTGGGGTCTCTGGGATGAATTGGCCTTCTCCTTCAGAAATGGAAGCCCTCTTCTCAAGATATATTCCAATACCTTCTTCACTAATTCTTCTGGATGATGTTCACTCTCTGTAGGCTTGATAAACTTCATGTATGGACTGGTATGGATCTAATGAGAAGATAATAAACACTGTGGATCTAAATACTGAATACTGGAATCTGTGAATCCTCGGGGCACATCTCCCAAGAAAGAGTTGACATCTCCCAAGAAAGAGTTGAGGCACATCACTCAACAAATGAGAAGCTCAGAGATCTCAAGACAAAACTCAAATGACCAAAAGCTGTAAATGGGAGTTGGAAGCATTCTTGAATAGGCTATGGTAACTTCATCTCCAAGTCACCCACACGTGTGAGAGAGGGAGGGCACATTCCTTGAGCCAATTAGCAATTGCTTGTTTTCCAAACTTTCCTTCCTTGTGTGTCCTCTCATTGAAATTGGCAAGTGTGCCTTCCTTTGGATTTTCTGAATGTTGTTGCTTTCTAACTGACTACTTTTCTTGTGCTTTCTTTCTTTTTACTTTCCTTATATTGCTTTTGCCTATTTTTTTCCTTCTTTTGATAGTTTCCATATTCTCTTGTTTCCTTCTTTCCTTTCTCTAACTCCTTGATTTTTTGGGCTTTTCCACTTAGGAAAGCGAGGTCCACATTGACCCTATTGCACCCTCCTTTCCATGTCATCATCAACTTGCCACCACAATTATTAGTAATGATGCATTTATTATTAAAATAATTCAAAATATGAATATAATTAATTATTTAATAATTAATTAACTACTATAGTATTTTTGCCTCAAAATTACCCCATTAAATTAATTTTCATTCAATTAATTAACTTAGACCCCCTAGAGATGAAAGGATCCAAGTAGTGACCAAGGCCACTAGGGAAGGGACATGACACTTATATGGGTTTTTTTGGTAGTACAATGAAATTTTTTTACGCGATTTTGGTTGTATGTGGTGGTGGGGGGGGTACACCTAATCATGACATTGGGAATTATTGTTGGGAACCTAAATTTGACTTGGAAGAGTTTGAATAAGTAGAAGCAGTAGGAAGTGACATTATAAATATTAATGATCCTAGCATAATTGATCCTAACAATGTCACACTATAGGGTGAGTTAGAGGAACATCATATTGGTCTAGCTAGAGAAATGAAAATACCATGCATTCATTCAAATACTAGAGCAAGGCCTTAAAGCCTATGTAAATTCCTATGTAACGAATGGTTCTCTATGCTTCCTAACCAGGTCAATCTCCTGGTGTAAAAGGGGAGTGGGACATGTAATAGTGCTAATAACAATGATAAGGATCTACTCAAATAAAATGTGTGCATAATGAAATCAAATTGTGTGAGGTGTAACAATGTTTGGATTTATTTCCCTAGATCATGGTATGTAGTTTTGATCCAGTAGTTTTTTGCATCATGGTTTTCAAAATAAAAGGTTGTGTCCTATGGATCTAATAATATTCCACTCAAATGTAACTTATAGGCTTTCCAAAATCTCTCAACAAATGGTTTTTAATCCATTGAAGATGACAAGTAAAGGAATGAAAGAGCATCTTATAGTAAAAGGCACTAGGGGCATGTCCTGACTGTATTGGTGACTTTTTCCAATGGAAAACACTATCTATATTTGTTGGTTTTCTTAGTTGGGTATCCAATGTAAAACTCATGTTATAACTATGCATATTTATTTTCTTCATGATCATCACTTTATTCATTTAAATTACATTAATATATGAGTATTACACAAATAGATTTAATGCACATTGAAATTGAAAATTGGGATAAACAAAGTATTCCACAAAATTAATTAAGGTTCTTACTAGTGATTCAAATAGCCCAAAAAATATTGAGTATTCAGTACAAGAAGGGTTCAATTCAATTGGTCAAAATATTTCTTGGAAGTTTGTAGATAGGATATGGTACAAAGCCACGAAGTGTATGGTTTCATTTAATTATGCAAACTAAGTTTAGGAAATTAAATCTTGGTTAACTTTATTTATCTAATTGGTACCTTGAGAACTCCATGCAGCATTACCACTCTACTTATATATCTTTAAAAAAGAACATTAATTTTTAATTCCTATTTAGGTTTTTTTAATCGGGGATAAGATTTAAGTTGGGGAGTATTCTGTTTAAAAAGACTATTACCTTTTGGAACATTTTGAAATTACTAGTTGAACTTGGATTTCAGCAAAATTGCCAAGGTTCATAGATATGGAGGTGCCAATGGCAGTGCAGTGCTAGTGAGGAGATGCCATTTTTAAAATATGGTTCACTACAGTGAAGGCATGTGTCACACACAAACATGGAGGCGAATTTCAAATAACTACCTCCAAAATTCCAATTCTCATGACCTTTGGGGGGGGGTTAAAATCGCCTTGAAAATGACCTTTAGGGTGGGTATTTCAACCACCCCCCTCCCAAAAAAAATTCATGACAATTGGACTGTTGGGGGGGGGGGATTTAAAACAACCACCCCCAAAATTCCAGTTCTCGTGACTTTTTTTTGCGAGGGGGGGGGTTTCAAAACCACCTTGAAAAGGAACTTTAGGGGGGGTGTTTCAAACCCCCCGCCCCCAAAAGAAAAAGTTGTGACAATTGGAATTTTGGGCGAGGATTTAAAACAAATGCCCCCCAAAGTCAAGTTCTTATCACTTTGGGGGGGGGTTCAAAATTTTCCTTGAAAAACACTTTTAGAGGGGGGTTTCAAACCCCCCCAAAAGTCCTAAAATTAGACTTTTCTGGGGGGGTTTTAAATCCCCCAAATACATAAAAAAAAAATTGGGGGGGGGGTTATCAAAACCGCCCCTAAAAGGGTGATTTGTTGTAATATTCAATTTTACTTTTCACTTTTGACTTAACAACACATTCACCTTCAAATTATCTTATTCAAGGGTTTATTTTTTCCTTTTGATGATGTGGTTTGGCCTCTCATATAACTAGCTACCCTCCCACTTGACCTACTTAAGGTATACCTTCCTGGCTCATTCAATGCATCATCTAGATGTTAGCCTGTCTTGCAGGTGGCAGGAAAGAAAGGGGAGTAGGATGATTTTCAAATTGAATTAGGATCTGCACCGAATGTTGTCCTAGTACTTGACTTGCTTGTTGTCCGGATGACTGACTTGATGATTGTCTTGCTTCTTGTCCCATTTGTGGTACTTTCGGTGGTAAGACCAATTTATGATATTGAACCACTGACTGCCATTCTTTTCCCATGGGAAATTGTGCTAGATAATTCTTCCTACAGATAGTTAAACCCTCTCATAAATCAAACTAGACTCCTAGGTGTTCAATTTATGACAAAAAAAAAACAAATAGACACTAGATTCTTCCTAAATCTGATTCATACATAAACTAACGAGTTATGGAAAAGGGAATCAAATAGGTGACATACCTTAAACTCGATGGTTGTACTTGATTCTCTCAGATTGCTCCAATTACAATCTTTGATCATGGACTCGAGAACCTATTAAATAATAGAAGAAAATACCTTCTCCAAAGCAGTATATATATAAACCAAGATCTAACTATGAAACATAAACAATTTCATACATTCACCATTAAAGACATGAAATGGGAAGAATAGGCCAAGTTATCTTATTAGAGAAACCAAAGAAGACAATTACAAGTGTTTTCACCTTGATGTCCAAATAAATGGCACTTTCTTCCAAGATTCTCCTCTTGCTATCTCTGCAAAACTCCTAAGACCATAGGTTTGATGCCTCCAATTGTTATCCCCTTAGCTCATGGATTACCTCCTTCTTATAGGATTTGGGAATCCAACCACTAAGAGAGGAAGCTAGATCTAGGTGAGTAAATGGTGGATCAAGGAGTTGAACGAGGCTAAAGAGGGAGGGTGAGGTGAGATTAGAACGGAATCTCAATCCCAAGAATATATCCTCGGAGCTAAGATCCACAATCCAAGTAATGAGGTTGTTAAGGGATTTTCACACCCTCAACGCTGAGCATAGCACGAAAATGTGGATATTTTAGTGCCCCTGTAGGCATGCATTAGCAGGGCACACAATTATGGGTAAAGTAGGCTCAATGAGGTGGCATTAGGCTATCATCAGTTGGATTTGTCTCCAAGTTAGACTAGGGTGAGGACGAACATGGTAAATATAACTCTCAACACCTCTTAGGAGGTACGACCATTATGTTCTTCATGGTGATGGGACATGAAGACTCGAAATGGGACTCAAAGTGAAAATTTGAGGTATAACAGATGCCCCCTAAAGTGTGAGGTCAGAAGGAAGCTGATGGCCAAAACACTTTACAAATAAATGACTCTATAGAGATAGATGAAAGGATATGGGAGAGGAACTGGAAGGAAACATCAGCAATATGTCAAATAACTTGGTGACGGGCATACCCATGCTCGGAACAACATACACAAAGCATAGTTTCCAACCAATACAATACAGATCGATGATGGCAATGACTCTACAATGACTGAAGATATATCGTGGCTACTATACTACAAGCATATATCCATGATAAAACAATGACATGACCACGACCAATACAAAAGTGATCTGTGTGATAGTACATGAGGTCACCAAAGTAATGTCTATATGGGAACCTACTCAAAAATCACCATCGTAGCCTGTATGTAAAAGAATCATCAGAATAATCCAGGGTCTTCTACCCAATCCCAAAGCGATGCGAATCTAACCATGTGATTACAAGGTGTTGAAGTCGAACATGGTAGAGACTACTTGATTACCGACCAATGATGTGAACCGTTAACAAGTACAATGGAAATCACCAATGATGACAATGATCCCCAAGGTATCGCTAGTACAACCCAACGAATGTGAATACGGATTTTTTAGGTCAAACATTCGAGGGATTATTCGATTAGAGGTCAATAATGAAACCTTACGGTCGAATACGAGGAAAGATGCCATTGAGGCATGCAGGTACCAAGGGACTACGGCTGGTTCCTAATCCTAATTCATGGATAATGAGTTAACGTCGACATGAATAGACTCGTTGAAGGAGGGCCATAATGAATCCCACATCATCGAAACGAAACCGATATAGGAAAGTGGTGTGGAGTAATGGATCAAATGAGTATGGACTGGCACAAAAAGGTGAAGGTTGACAATATTGTAGAAGGTTGACTTAGGTTAACACCGATCCTTTGAACATATAACGACATGGGATACAGCTTGGCAGCAGGGATTGATAGAGGTAACAACCAAAAGGCGAGTTGACTTGAGAAAAAGGTGAGATGACTTGAGAAAAAGACGACTCACGATTGTAGTTATGACCTGGATGTATACCGAATACCCAAAGAAGACAAGGTGTGGATACATGACATGTTCAAAGGTGACGACTCATAGGATGCTAAAAATATAGACTCAGCATATTCCCCCATTTCCCCCCATCATGGTTGACGAGTACCCCTTTGTTTTTCAACGAGCTTGAGGAGGATAACATATGCTCGATATAGCTTACCTTTGGGTGAGTCCAACCTTGCATATTTCATGAACCCAAGGAAGGAGAGGTTTGGTTCCATAAAGATCCTTTGATGTTTAATTTCACAAGTCCAAGGAAGGAAAAATCGATTATTTTTCATGTTTAGAGAGTCTGAAATAATCTAAAGAAGACTCCAAGTTTTGAATCTTTCGTAGAATTTAGTCCTCGGACCTGAAAAAGTGTAAAATAATATATGGAGGAACTCTCCCAGTCAAAAGTTGACTGAGGTGTACCTTTCTCGTAAGTTGTCTAAACGGTCCGAAAAAGGGGTAACCTACCACCAAATAGATGACCTTTCAAATACTTTTACAAGTGTGAAAGAGACAAGTGCACTTGGAAATATTTTCTTGATTGGGTAGTTTGAAAAGAGCTTAAAGAAAACTCCAGTGGTTCCGTTTTCGTAAGTCAAGCATCTTAGTCTGAAAAAGGGATAAAATAATACTAAGACGATACTTTCCTCATCGTTTTACGAGCACGAGTAAAGCAAACTAAGCTCTGCAAATTTTTCTTGAGTTTAACAAGCAAGACTAAAGTGTGAAAAGCGCTTGGAATCTCTTTTATATTTCAGATCCAGAGCACGAAAGAGCAAAAGTGAGCTTGAAGAAGGTCAGGTAAATAACTGCACCAGTGTGAACAATTGGATAAACATGTTAAAACTTGGTAAAAAACCCTAGAAATAGCATTAGAAGATAATAAATGTGAAAATAGACTCAAAACAAAGGTCATTAATAAAAAAATAAGGTAAAAATGACTAGTTGTATGATATAAAAGAGGATAAAATGAGAAATTACCCATTGTTACTTGGTCATTTTCACTTCAAGAGGAGTTTTACCTTGGTTGGGACCCAAATTTCAACTGAAGAGATAGGGAGATCTAGGACGCCGTTTGAGCCACCGTTTGAAGCAAGCTAGTCCTCTCATACTAATCTTTCATTCAATGGCTTGATTTTTGGGTTTCATGCTGAATTAAGGATTTGCAAGGGCCTTATGGAAGAAAAAAAATTGCGCCCAAAAATTTTCGTGCCCCCTCCATATCGAGAGGCACGAAAATTCCTGAATTTTTTCATTATGGTCTGCATTGGGGGCGTGAAAAATATCACTTTTCTGCTTCCTTAGTAGAAGGCAGGGCGTGAAAATATGCAGATTTGGATTTTGAAAATATTTCCCTCAATTCATTTAGCAAAAATAGGTCTCAAGCTTCTAACTGGAAGTTCCTTTGATGTTTTTCAAGGGTTTCCAAGAGAGAAAAGCAAGAGTGATTGAGTGGAAGGAAAGAGAACATGAAGGGGAGGATCGAGATGCTTTAAATGATGACAACACTCTATCCACACTAAGAGAGTGTGGTTTATTGAAAATTTTGAAAACAAGAGGGATCCACAAGAAAGGGAAGATCCTAAATCACATAATAGAGATGTGGGACATAAATCTTCAAGCCTTCCGAATTGGTGAACATATCCTTGAAATAGAACTCAAGGACATATATTTTTTTACCAGTCTTTCCAAGAGAGGGATGCAGGTCAACTTGGTCAGTCACCGTAGTACCGAAGAGACCACATACGATTATATATCCCAATACTGCAGACAAGGATCCTGCAAAAAGAGTGGGAAGTGCTTATTGCCGATGTGCTATATCTTCCTTTGAGGAAAATTTTATACACTCTTGCTTGAGTGGTGAGAAGTGTAGGATCCCATGATGCTACCAAGGCTCAGATGACCTATGCCTTGGAATGTATCAAACCAAAGTTATTCAACTGGTGTGAAAGTGTTTTGGTCAACATCAAAGACCAAGTGAGTAAATGCATCAATGGAAGTAACAAACAATTTGGATATGGGAGTATCTTGGTTACCTTCATCCTAGAGAGGGTCCCATTGCTACGCCCACAGGTAGAGAGGCATCCTCGTCCTCCGTCTAAACCAACGATGGGGAGATGGAGTGACTATGCAGGGCGGCTTGGTGGGTCACAAGTTCTAGCATTTGGCGAGAACATCTTTTCTAGGCTTGAGGAGCAGATTGTTAAGATCGGGGATTATCCCTACCCTAGATTAGACTTCCGAAGAGACATTGACTTGGCGATTCCAAAGGATGATGGCTGGGATGATTCAAGTATGTGACCTTCAAATATGTTTTTGAATTTTTCAAGTTATATGTATTTTTTTGTTTTTTAATGCTTAAAAGATCTAATATGTATGTGTCCATTGCTGCAGATCAAGGACCGATGATGCCAATAGGATTATCACCACTATGACGATGAGGTGGAAAGTACCAAGCAGAGGAAAATGATGTTGGGGGAATCCATGATGTAGAGCGGAATCTCGAGGGATTAACCATGGCTATTCCTCCGATGAGGATGCCTGAGGTTCCTTATCATCTTCAGCGACATAATGTGGGTGTGCCAGAGTGCATTGGAAAATTGCTCCGTCGTGTTGCTAGGGAAGTGGTGTGCTATCATGATCACTGTGCTCCCTGCAACTAGATTGTAGTAGCTTTTTTTTAGCGGCTTTTACATGATATGTAGGCCAAAGTGCCAATTTTGTATGGGTTATGATCCCAATTTTTGTCTTTTGACGCATTATGATACTATATGTGACATGATAATTTTTTTTTACATGATATACATATGGATCTATCTTTGTTGTTTACTTATGATGACTTGTATGTAACATTTTTACATGTGTTCTCATAATAATATTGATTATATGTGAGCTAGATGCCAATCCAACATGTAGTTACCTAATGAATTAGCTACTGTGTTAAATTTCCTTGGAATATGTTGATATAGAATATAATCAAATGATCGTTCAATGAGGAGTACTCTTCTATAAAGACAAAGTAATATGGGATTGTAGATAGTATAACTACGGCTTAGTTGAGATACCACAAGCTGAGAGTCCAGGTAGATTGTGAGATAATGGATTTCAAGAGAAGATACTTCGGTCAAAATTCCAATGAATCATTGATACTCCACTATGTTATTGGTTATGGGGTCTAAGAAGATTCCACCTAAGGATATCAACTCACTAGTAGGTGAATACATTACCCATGCTACAGCAGCAAGGTTCTGGGTATGCCGACTAGCACCGTCTGCAAATCCAAAGTGCGCCAACATCTGTGCACTAAAGCACAAGTCGTGATAAGTAGTTTTGGATGAGATAGGATCTTGACATGCAAAAAATTGAATCAAAATCACACTATAGATACACTATATACAAAGTGTTTTACGCAGGATGACCCTACGCATAAAATATCTTCAGGTAAATCCCATTACGGGGCTTTCCCAAAGGTGCTCCGTCACAGTCAACTAGTTCGTAACCTACCTTCTCTAAAACTCATTTGATAACGTAGGGACCATACCACATGGATTCTAATTTTCCTTTACCTAATTTATCTTGCATTTGATCATAGGTTAAGACTAGGTCACCTTCGTTGAAAATGCGAGGTTGGACGGATTTATCGTATTGAACCTTAACGCACTTTTTATGAGCCTCGTTGGCGAGCATAGCGTCGCAGTGAGTTTCATCAAGCTTAGTTAGGTATAGAAACCATTCTTCCTCAGTAGTCGTGTTAGGTAAGAGTTCAATGGATAATTTGAGAGATGGTATCTCACATTCAATTAGAAGGATTGCTTCCATGCCATAGACCAATTTGAATGGTGTAAACCAAGTCACATTTTTTACTGAAGTCCCGTAGGACCAAAGGGCTGAGAATAGAGCTAACTGCCATTTTTATTTTTGGGTTTCCACCATGAGTTGGATAATTCTTTTCAAGACTTTATTAATTGACTCTACATGTTCGTTTTCCTGGGGGTAATAAGGAGATGATTTTTCGTGACGAAACCCAATTTGGAACTTATTTCATCCATCATATGATTCCTAAAATGGGAACCATGATCATTTACGATGGCTTGCAGGACTCCAAACCTCACGATGATATGATTGAATATGAAAAGTGTTGTTGTTTTCCCGTCTTCTGCATACGTAAGCATGACTTCAGCCCATTTAGTAAAATAGTCAACAACGACGATGACATAACTATGCCCCCAGGCTGAAGTGGGATTACAATGCATGAAATTGATACCCCATTTTGTAAAGGGTCCGACGACAATAACAGTATAAAGTAGGGATGGGAGGGAATGCTTCTTAGAATGGAAGAATTGGCATGGAGGGTACTTCTTGACCGCTTCAATACAATCTTAGAATATGGAAGGCCAGAAGTAACCCATGCGTAAAATTTTATGGGATGTATCCATCCCAAAAAGGTGAACACCACAAGCTCCAGAGTGGCAGTCATTGAGTATGCGTTCATCCTCATCAAGAGTTAAGAAACAACGTAAAATGGAATCAACACCACGACGGTATAAAGTTACACTAATAATGAGATAGTATCTGGTGTGGTGGCGAATATGATGACGCTCATCGTGGTTGAGGTCGAACCGAAAGCATTAGGTTTGGAGATATAACACTATGTATCCATACCACATATTAGTCGTTCCAATGAGGAACAAAGACTCATCAGGAAGAGAGTCAATGGGCTCAGATTGATCATTGACATGGGGCAATGCGTAAATAAGTTGAGAAAAGACAAAGGATTTTTTGGATTTTGCTTTGGAAAAGTCCAAGTCAAACTCTTAGAGGACAATGATCCAATGGGAGTAATTGCCCCATAGCAATTGATGTGTTAGGATATAATACATTGGATTAAAGTTGGCAATGATGATGGTTTTGCGAAGTAAAATGTAATGTCGGAACCTCTGGACTGAAAAAATGTTTGCCATAGCTAGTTTCTCCACATGTAAGTAACATGTTGAAGATTCAATGAGACTCTTACTGAGATAGTAGACCACATGTTCTTGATCGTTATTGTCTTCCTGTACAAGCACCATTCCAATGGTGGTGGTAGAGGAGCGAGATATAAAATGTACTCCCGTGTATAATTGGGGGGTTCTAACACAGGAGCATTGGTCAGGGCCTTTTTCAAATTGTCAAAAGACTTTTGAGCTTCATCATCCCAAATGAAAGGAACATATGTCTTGAGAAGCCTCATGTAGCCCCGAGTGATCTCGAAAAAATTGCATACAAAGTGGCGTAAAATGTTTGCATGCCCTTGCAAACTTTGGAGTTATGGAATATTAGTTGCTGAAGGTAAAGCTAAAATAGCTTCAACTATCACTGGATCAAGGCGAATGCCATCCTTGGAGATTATGAATCCTAACAATCTACCGGCTTCAACAAAAAATACACATTTGTGAGGATTCAAGAGAATATTGTAGTTGTGGAATCGTATAAATATGGCACTCAGGTGGTCTGGATGATCTTCACGCACAGAAGAATGAGCGGGTAATTCATCCAAATATGGTTCCAAAACATGCTTGATATCGTGAAATGCATACGACATTTCCCGTTGGAAAGTGGCTCCAGTGTTCTTGAGGCCAAAAGGTAACTAGTGATAGGTAAAGTTTCCCCATGGGAAAATGAAAGCAGTCTTATGCTGGTCTGCTGAGAGTATCTCAATCTGATTGTATCTAGATAAGCCATCCATAAATGAAAATATTACACTCCGGACACAGTTATCGATAATTTGGTCGATAAAGGGACTTGGATAGTTTTCCTTAGGACAAGCTTTGTTCAAATCACTATAGTCAACACAAACTGTAATCGCGCCCTATTTCTTAGCTACAGTGACAATATTGGACACCAAGTTTGTCAATGGGACAGGATAGATAAAACCATCTCGAAGGAACTTTTCAACTTCTTCCTTAATGGCCACAGTTTTTCTAGGATGGACGGGTTGGATTTTTTGCCGGACGGGTTGGGCACTGGGATAAAACTTGATTTCATCGACCACAATGGTTGGGTCAATTCCCGACATTTCTTCATAACTCCATGCAAAAAAATCACAGAAATCCTTGAACAAAAAAATATAAAATTCCACCTCATTAGGTGTACAAGTTTTTCCTAAATGGATATGTTCCATGATACCAGGTTTCACTAATATATCTATTGGAAAGATTTCCATGATATTAGCTAGATTTCCTTCGAAAAACACATTATGCATGAGGATGGGAATCTAATATGTTTGGACTATACGAGGTGAAATGGTGGATTTGTTGTTGGGGTCTACCATGTGGATCGTAGGAAAAGATGAGTGATGATGGTGGTCTTTCCATGGTGGTTCATAAATGCTCATGATTTCCATAATAGACTCATAGGAGGGAAAATTCTATGAAAGGGAATCAAAAGAGTGTAAGTGTGGCTCGATCGAAGACGAGAGAGGTGCCACCGCCTGGTGGTCAATGGAATTGATACAATCAGAGGTGGAGTCAATCGAACGATTTGTTGCTTGGTTGAGGTTCAAAGGCATGCAATCACCAATGGTTTCGCACTCAGCATGACTCAGTATAACCCAAGAATCAGTAGGTTCGAGGGATTGAAGAGTACTCAAAGAGATCATTTTGATCGAAAAGATTGGGGGTGGAAGTTCTGGGAATGCTCCAATGATGGAAGAATCCTTCAGAAGATCAACACTAATGTCTTAATAATTATACTAATATTGTGTCAACAATGGGACATTATTGGTGGTGTTGGAATGGATATCCAGAGTGCAAAAATCCAACTGATTAATGGTGACAATTTTCCCTTGATGAGGAAATTGTACGAAACGAAAAATTGAAGATTCCACAATGGTCATGGCATAAAACCAATTGCGACCAAGTAGGATATTATAATCAAATGGAGCATCTACAATTTCAGCGTGGATGGATACAGTTTTATCCCCTAGTTCTACAGAGAGTGATGGAATGAGCCCGTAAGGTTGGAAACCACAGCTATCAAAAGATTTCAAAGTAGTAGGAGACTGGGTTACCTCCAGAGAGCCAATAGCTCTCAAGCAAGACAAAGACATGATAGAAGTGGAAGCACCTTCATCCAAAATGGTACAATGGATATTGTTTCCAAAAATCTTGGTATGAATCTGAAAATCCAACTGGTGAGAAATTCTTGACTTAAAATATTCCAAATTAAACATGATTGTGTTGGAAGAGTTTGGTTCAACAGCTCCGAGTGCTGACAAGTTTATATGCTGAGTAGTGCAATGTTGTATAACTTTGAGGGTGGACATTGCACAAGGTGCTTGAGCTAAATCCTCAACAATGTTGTAATTTTGGGCAGCTCGTGTGCTTGGATTGAATGTTGCTTTTCGAATGGAGGCCTTTGGTGGGAGCAACAAAGTGTCAATAATAGGACTTTTGATATGAAGAGAGCCAGTAGAAGGAGGAGTGGAGGGGGATTCTTCCATGGGGGATTTATCTTTTGAATTCCCATTTTTGTTTGAATTTGGAATAGAATCACATGTCTTTGACTGAGTGGATAAATGGATAGTCTTGTTACTCATCATGAGTATGTATCAATGCATAGATGTCTCTGGTTCAGTGGGATTGGTTGAGTTTCCCCCTTGTGGGGGGGTATGTGCGACCATTTGTTGTTGTTGGGATGGGAAAGGACCAGGTAGGATCGTCGGGTGGGAAGAACCTTTCACAAATTTGTTAACTTCCTCTCGATAAGGATAGTATTTTGTATAGTGATCTTCATGGCAAATAAGGTACATGAACTTAGCTTTCTGTTTGGGTTTTTTATCAGCATTGGTTTGCTGTGGTATTGGATTTTCCTGCCGAGGAGAATATTTTTTGGATTTCCCTTTATTATTCTTCTTTTTCCCTCTGGATTGTTGTGATGAGGATTGAACCGCGTTCACTTCGGAGTTCTAATAAGGAGTAGTGTTTTTGGATGCATCCTAGTTTTGAGGTGGATCATAAGTGTTTTGTTGTCCACTAGATTTGGTTGTAGGCTGGGCCTTCACGAAACCAACTACACCATCGATAGGAGGTTTAGTAGTAGGCCTAGATGGATCGTCAATGGGGAGAGGAGCATGAGGGATCAGTTCATATAGATTTCTGGATTGGGAGTAAACCAAGTCCATATACTGAGCGCGATTGATCTCCTGCTCTTTGGTAACAGTCCCTTGTATTGCAACATCCCTAGTAATAGGTGGCAATAATGACTTTGTGAACCAATTGGTTAGCAACTAGTCGGGGATAGGAGCCTTAATCAATATTTAGAGTCTCCTCCACTCATGAATATGATCTGAGATGTGAGTGAAAGTGGATGGTCACAACGAAATTAAGAGGTCCGTGCTAGTTTCATATCGAATAGGAAGTTGGAAATGTGTCAAAAACTGCATTGCAAGAGAGTTGAAATCTCAGAAAGAGTGTTGTGGCAACTCAATAAACCATTTAGATGTCATCCCGGTGAGTGTTTGTTGGAAGACCCATTATCGTATCGAGTCATCCATCAATGAGTTCGAAAAACACCAAAGATGGAATGTCATCACGTGATTTTTTGCGTCTTCCCTAGGTTTGGCATCGAATTTTGGGATATCCGAAGGTAGTTTGGCAGGAATAGGTGGCCAATGTGGTTCATTCCAAATGGGATCATTTATCAATATCGACAGATTGGGCAGGTCCAATGTTTCTAGGAAGAGAAGTTGTTTATTAGATTGCGGGTATGAATAGTATTGGTGGGGTGTTGGGACGCCTGTCATGCCCTACACCGTAAATTGTGGCATATTATATCCATACATATTACCTGCGGGGTACTGTTGGAAGTTATGTGGGTTAGGAACCATGGGGTTAACCAGTTGTTGGTTAGGAATAATTGGATTTACAAATTGATTTGGAATCGAATTGTACACCATTTGTTGAAAATGTTGCTGGGTGGGATTGAATGGCGTAGATACCTGAGGTGGTGGGATCCATGTAGGGTACCCAAATCCTTGATTGGGTGGATTAACCACTCCTTAAGTAGGGGGAGGTGTCTAAAAGGGTGGAGCCCATGGATTGTTCATCCCACATTGATTAAGGGGCGGGGTTTGGGGAGGTGGGATCCATTGATTGTTTGAGACGCCATAGTAAGGTAGTCCAGGATTCAGATTAGGATTAGGGGGGTAAAATTATTGATATTGATTTGTGTGCCCCCCAGCAGGATTCTAGTTACCAAATGTAGGTTTCCCTCCAGTAGGTGGGATTTGTGGTCCCCATGAAGGAAGTGGACCTAATGGAGGCGATTGGTTATTGGTCCCTCTTGGGGTGCCAACAAAAGGTTTTCCTCCAATAGGTGGGGTTTGTGGTCCCCATGAAGCAGGTGGTCCTGATGGAGGAGGTTGGTTATTGGTTCCACTTAGGGCACCAAGAAATGGTTGTCCTCCAGAGATAGTGTAGATTGTGGCTGAAAATTGACTTCTGGTCACATCGGGTGTTCTAACAGTGGGAGTAGACAACTTTCCAATGGAAACATTGGAAGAGATTGACTGTGCAGGTTGGTTGGATGCATGATTAATACCGATTTGTGAAGATGAGTGTGCACTAATTCCATATGATACAGGTAACAGAGGGAAATTATAGTTTGTCCCCTGACTAGAAATGTTCCCTGAAGAATAACCACAGATTTCATTTGTTAGAGTATGAGGGGAATATTGGATGGCATTTTTCGGTGTTAATTGCATAGGAACTAGAAAAGTGTGAATACCACTGAGGGCTTGGCTGAGGGTCATGTTCTATAATGATAAAGATGGATAAAAATGTTTCCTGTCCTCGAATCATCAGGTAAAGGTTCGGAATAGATCTAATCTGTGGGTCTAGATCGACCTACGAACAAAGTGCCATAGGTAGAATCATAGGAGGTGGATTGGAGGATTTTGGAATCACGAGGATTTACCACTTTGGATGTGGATGTCAATGGGAACTGTGAGTTCGAAACCATTATCTGTGCAACTTCACGTCTAAAATTTTATGTTGCCACTTTTGCGTGGGCTAAACTAACACGTTATGCTTGTATGGATGCCAGGATTTCATGGCTCGAAGGAAGATTAGGAGAAGGCATTCCGAATGACCTATTGCTAGAAGATCAAAATTCATATCTATACATAACCAATGTAGTAGGAATGATAGGTGGGATAACTAACTGTACCAAAGGTTGGTTAAAATTTGCAACTAATTGAATCGTCGTAGAAGGGAAAGGATTGAATTCCTCGATAATCTCAATATATCCTTCAGGGAGATCATTTTGTGAAGGAATATTTGGGGCTATGCTAGTTTCCAAAGTAATAATAACTTCCGGAACAATGCCAGCTTATGGTGGGACACTAACCTCAGGTGCTACGATGGTTTCCAATATTGTACTAATTTCCAGTACTACATTGGTTTCCAATGTTGCACTAATTTCTGGTACTACACTTGTTTTGGGTGCTACGCTAATTTATGGTAGTATAGGAGTTTGGGATACCGTAGTAACTAGTTGTTTCGTATTGGTTGTTCCTGGTACAGTCCCCCAACCACTTGGTCAGCTAGTGGGGGGAGTGGGGATGCATGAAGGTGGCGTGTGACTAGTTCTAGGTGTAGATGGTTTGGGACTCATCCCTCGTTGTCTTCGTGATTTCCTTTAATCCGCCATGGAATAGGACTAAGTGATCTGGGGGAAGTCTCGTTAAAAAAGAACTCAAAATCCCTCAAGCAACTAAGCATGCGAAAGGGGAGCTAGAAAAAGAAGGCACACAGACCAAAAATCAAACTCTAAAACTTTTCTGCGAGCCGGTGTCACAGCGAGCGAGTGATAAAAAAGAAGCCAAAAAGACAACAAGCAAAACTAAAAATGAAAAAGACCCTCTAAAATGTATAAGAGCAAGCAATCCTCTATCTAAGGTCCGAATACCTCAACAGATCGTATCCTCCGCAAGGTGATGAAGTCCAAGTCGTATAATACGAAGTGAGAGACCAATATAGATGAAGGGATATCCCCTATCGAAAGGGATCCTAGGTAAAAGAACCCTAGAAGGATGGTTACTACGATACCTCATTCATGACATGTTTGGGAAGGTTTAATGGAGATTCTTCCTTTTTACCCTTGGACAACCAATATGGAGGATGAAAAACACAAGGAAGACAATGGATTGATGTCCTTAGGCTCTAAGTGGAGTGCAGTATTCCACAAAGTCTATCCGGAACCAGTCCTCGCTGCTTACCCCCGTGGAACAGGATTCCCCCCAACAAATTGGTGTATAACCTGTTGGAATATTCTCCCCATCATTTTTGTATTTTGCATGCTTGCATCAAATCTCCACGCTGCATGCATTTGCATTTGCATGGATGCATCCAGTCATCATCATGGTGGTCTCCCTAACACCTAGAACTTGCTTCTAGCTCTTCTTTACCTGCATGCAAACTGCATGCTGCATGCATTTGCATGCCACTGCATGCATCCAGTCATCATCATGGTGAACCTCCCAACTCCTAGATCTTGGTTCTAGCTCTCCACAGCCTGTCTACAACCCCCAGGGAGCCTCCTTCTCCAATATTCTGCATGGATAGTGCACCTTTTCTCACCTACCACAGCTAGTTAGGTGCCTTTCTCACCTACCAGTCAGTTATCACTCAGTTATTCCTTGATTTAAGGCTAGATTGACTCTCCCACTGACTGTTTCACTCCGATGGACCTCCAGTGAGACTAGTCTTCCCATTCTGACTCCAGTTAGCTCCTCATGCGCCCTCCACTGAGCCTCCTTCATTCAGTTAGTACCTATCTCACTCAGTTAGACTCCTCATGCACCCTCCACTAAGCCTCCTTCATTCAGTTAGTGCTTACCTCACTCAGTTAGACTCAGTTGAATGATTGTTACCATTGATGACTGATACATTGACTGGATGATGACTCCACTATCATCCAAGCCACACTTTGAGTTAGCAATTCGAATGCCCTACTTGGCCTATTCGAATCCTATATTATGCACCTTATCGTTCTATTGTACTCATTCACTTACATTCTTATTCATTGTATAATACTGAGATATTGTTGTATTCTACTGTGTTTATGAGTGATAATTGAGTGTCTCCTTCTCTTCTTATTTGCAACATATTTGTGAGTTTGATTTTGAGTTTCTATAGCTGCCAGATTCTTGCATATTCCTACATGGTATCAGAGCAGGAAGCAACTATTCGAATTGCAGTAGCAGCAGTTGCAGCATTTCTTTGAGCAACTATCTTTCACTTCTGCACCAGAAGCCTTTGAGTTTCCACAGCAAATCCTGGTGCTATTACTTGATTTCATTGGAGAAATCCAGTGAGGTCTAGCCAAGTGTGAAGGACTTAGTCCATGTGCCAAGTGTCCTTAAGGTAGTTTTTAGTCGAAGTGTAGCATTCTCCATCAACACGTCTTTTATTGTTTTGCAGGTTTATTCACCCGTTCGGAATCTTCTTCAACATTCGACTTTCTCTGTTCAGATGGATCTAAAGCTTACATGTTCCAACTATGTTGAGTGGAAATCTCAGATGGCTCTCTATATGGGATCCAAGAGCTTCACCCGAATACTCAACAGAATGATGGTAGAACCTCTCAGTGCAATTGATAAGTCCAAGTACTTGGATAGGCTTGATAAAGAAATTGACCTCCTCCTTCTCTCAATTTCTGAAGATGTGACAGTGAGTTCAGATAGCTTTGAGACTATCATTTCTTTTTCCAAGTTCCAAAGCTTGATATTACTGTTGAAAAGATATGAGATAGTGAAAGAAGACGAAGTACGAGATTTTTTTTTGATCTCACCACTATTGGTTCAAAGAAGATCTTGAAAAACCATCCCCAAAAGCTTGGATATGATTTTGGTTTTGATCTCACCACTATTGGTTCAAAGAAGATCTTGAAAAACCATCCCCAAAATCTTCATTCGCTTGGATTCAAGTCTCAAGCATATTCTCATGATTTTGGTTTTGATCTCACCACTATTGGTTCAAAGAAAATCTTGAAAAACCATTCCCAAAATCTTGGATTTGATTTGAAGTTCAAGCCATCACCATTATATGGTTACAGCGTACAAGATTTTGGTTTTGATCTCACCACTATTGGTTCAAAGAAGATCTTGAAAAACCATCCCCAAAATCTTGGATCTGATTTGAAGTTCAAGTCATCACCATTATATGGTTCATTTGGTTCTTATCTCACCCCTGCTGGTTCAAAGGAGATATCAAAGAACTACATACACTTTCATGGAGTTGATGCACCTGTTGATGTGCAAGATGGTGACTTACTGAGTACTGTTGATGTATATGTAACTTCAGAATGTATTTCACCCATGTATTTCATATATGTATTTTGTACTCGTATAGGGATGGTATTATTCCTCTATACGGAAGTGTTTGTATTCCTATAGAGATGTTATTATTCCTCTATACAGAAGTGTCGTCATTTATATTGTAAGTGTCATAACTTATACTTGATGGGTTATTAGACCACCTTGTTGGGGTCGGCCCTATATAAGTCATGTGGGTCAAAGGGTTATTAGACCACCCTATTGGGGGTCGGCCATGTGGGTCAAAGGGTTATTAGACCACCAAGTGTGGGGTCGGCCCGGATTAAGTTAACCATGGGTTAAGCTAGACATGTAGGCCCCATTAGTTTATTGGGAAGGACAGAACAAGTATAAATAGAGATCGGGAGATCTCTATTTGATCATTCATCCTCACACTTCTCTCATTCGGAAAGTGGTGCACTTGTGAGGAGGAGGCTCTGCTGCTAGGAGAAGACTATCTCTTGTTTTCTGGTTGTATCATTTCTCTATCTATCTCTGAGGAATTTA
This sequence comes from Larix kaempferi, assembly GCA_027924585.1. Taxonomy (NCBI): domain Eukaryota; kingdom Viridiplantae; phylum Streptophyta; class Pinopsida; order Pinales; family Pinaceae; genus Larix; species Larix kaempferi. The sequence continues at coordinate 13,229,570 of BSBM01000368.1, forward strand.
TTGGGGTTTTTCACCTTTATGGTTTTCCCCAAGTGAACTCTGTGTCTCTTGTGTGCTTGCATTATTGTGTCCATGATTGATATGCTATAGATTTGTTGTACATGTTGTTATCTCAGTTAAGATCCTAGATCAGATTGAAGTAAATTCTTTTGAAAATTTAACATGGTATCAAAGGTAGCCTGAAAGAAGGCATGGTATGGCATGTATGACACTTGTTGCACTTGCGATGCTTGGGATTGATATAGCAAAAACCAGTCATCATAGCACTTTCACTATAAATCCATTTTGGCGAAGTTTTCAGATTTGAAACTTTTACAGGTCGAAGCTAAGATCCCCAAGTACCTTGTGTCCAAAGGAAAACCTCTAATTCGTTGCACTTTGTGATTTATGATATAGGGTTTTTGCCTCTTCCAGATCTTAGTCATAAACAAGTGAACTGGGAAAAAAAGGTCATAACTTGGGCTAGGAAGCTCCAAATGAAATTTTGTAAAATGTGACAGGTAGTACACAGACTGTACTATCTCAGGAAACTTTTTCAGAGGCCGAAGTTGAACCCGTGACACGTGGAACGCCGTACAAGTTCGCTCTCCTGTTTTATCCCATAAACAGGTCACGTTGCGACACTTGGAATAACTCTCTCTCAGAGAATCCAATTGAGGTCAGACCTGTCGGGATGGAAAGATGATAGGTCGAGCTATCTTAGGAAAATGTTTCAGACCCTATGGATCAAAAAGTTCGTAGTTATACTAGAAACAATCAGGTACATATTTCTGTCAAAATAGAATTATTTTTTAGCACCTTCATTCATGGCTTCCAGAATTTAGGGTTTCGGAGAAAGTTGGAATTTTTGTAATCGGAGACCACGGCTAGATGCTACTCATCAAAATCGAAATTTAGAGACCAAGATAAGATTTTTTGGTTGGGCAGAAAGGCGGGCTTGATCAAACCCCAGTTCGGGACTTTGATCGGAAAAAAGGAAAATTAGGGCTTCTGTAAAAATTGGAATTTTCGAAATTTGTGACCACGGCTGGAAGCTCCTTAGAAAAATAGAAGCTTAGAGCTTTGGATCGAACCCTTTGATTAGGCAGAAGGGTGGGCTTTATCAAACCCTAGTTCGAGGTTATGTCTAGTGAATCTGGGAGTTTCAAAGGCAAATTTGAGGGGTGAAACTTTGCATTTTTCAAATTCTGAGTATACCAGCTTGATCAGCTCATCAAGGTGCATATTGCTATCCTTTTGGAAGTTTGAAATTCAAAGTTTGAATTTTTAGGGTTTCTCTGATGAACCCTAATCCAGCTCCAGATCCAATTTCTGCAAATCAAGTGGATTGGGTTAATCCTAGAAAAGAATGGATTGGTCACCTACATAAGTGAAGAAGTTCATGTTTCAGAGGGAGATGAGGCTAAGGCCTTACATAAGAAGATTCCAAGCAATCTCGATAGGTATGGCTTACAGGTATATTTCAAATTTTGTTCATGATTAAGTTTATGGTATATTTGTCCTCATGTTATTACGGTTAGTACAATCTCGATTAAATTTAGACTTGTCGTATCACCTTAATAAAATTATGAATGCATGATAGAAGACATTCATTGATTAGGGTGTTGACACTTATGATTGTACTAATGCATTATGGTGTGGTATGAGGTTTATGTTGTCTGCTAACATGAAAGGTACACCAAGAAAGACAAATCATGTTCTAGTTCAAGAACATATGATCATGATGACATGAGGACAAAGATTCATCCATTGTCATGGATCACTTAGAAGATCTATTTGCGAGGTATGTATAACTTGGTTCTATAATGGTTAACCTATGAGATATGCAGGTTACTAGCACAAGTCATTGAAGAGAAGAAGAAGACATCATGTGGGTATGTTAGACATAACTAGATAATCCAGGTATGTTTTTCCTATATCAAGCTAGAATCCTACCTTGTGTTAGGATCTTATACTGTTGTGTTGTTGATAATGATTATTCATGAAGTCATAGGTTTGAATAGTCATTGTTGAATGCATATTATGTTTCTTACCATAATTGATGATATGACTAACCAGAAGAATCATGAAGGCGTAGGTTTGAGTAATCACAGGTTTAGGCATATTATGTTTCTTACTTTAATTCATGATATGACTAACCATAATAGTCCTATATAAACCTTGAATACTAATATTTATTATTTCTGTTTGAAATGATCATGACTATACATGCTTAAGATTATTGTGTTTTGATAGTATTAAGAATATACTAATGAATGTATAATTATGTATGAGACCTCAGCGATAACACAATGATGATACTGATAAGCATGCATAGTGATGGATATAAGTTCAAGGACAGGTAATCTAGGAAGCAAAGATCAAGACGGAGCACACTCCAGTTGTTCCTGTAAGGAAGCAAAGGAGCACACTTTAGTAGTTTCTGCAAGGATGCAGATATTCAAAGGGAGTTGGCCACTTCTCACAATCCACATCAGAATGGAGTTGCAAAGATTCAGAGGGAGTCCACCCAACCAAACAAAGATAAGTATTTGAATTGTCATTTATTACATATTTGTTTGTTTAAATAATGTTATTCAATGATGTATATGCTTATGTTCCTAGACTTAGGTTGTGTATTATGCATATTAGAATAATTTCATTAATGAACAGTATACTACTAATATGTATGTGATGGGTAAGTGGCCTATGGCACTGTACAACATTCCATTGCTACTTATCTAAAATGAAACCTCTTTGCTGACATGTTGGGAGTTGTGCACACTCTTAACAATGTTCTGGTAGAGATTGGAAGGCATCTAGAAAGTTACGAGATATAGATAAATGTTGTATTGAAGCATTGGCTAAGATAATTGCATGACTGTATGACATATTTCTTTATGTGTAAGAATTTGTTCTGAAAACTATGAGATGTTTTCTAATCATGCAATTTAACTTGTTGTGTAGGAAATATCATATACCATCACCTACAAAAGAAGGACTACAACATTTGTTCAGCAACAAAGTTATCTATTGAAAATATTGAAGATATTGAAGTTCCCAAGATCTGGGAAGAATGCCATGATGAAGGAGTACCAGTTGATCATGAAGATGTTTGGGATGCAGTCCCAAGACCTGAAGGGGAGTCTGTAGTGGCTTCCAAGAGGATCTACAATATCAAGCATGCTACAGGAGGTAGCATAGAGACTTTTGCTCCTATAGCCAAATACACTTCCATTAGATCAGTACTTGATCTAGCTGCAGTGATGAAGTGGAAGATACACCAGATGGATTTCAAGACATCTTTCTTGAATGGTGTAGTTGAAGAAGAAGTGCATATGGAGAAGCCACTTGGATCTGAGACACATGACAGGGAGTCATATATGTGCAGAACTTGGTATGGTAAGATAGACAACTTTCTATCTAGTTTGGGCTTTACCAAGAGTAAAGTGGATTCCAACCTTTACTACAAGGTTGAGGAAGGCAATCCAGTAATACTACTATTGTATGTGGATGACCTATTTGTAATAGGTGAGGATAGATTGATTGCCGACATGCAGTGGAAGCTTGCTGCCGAGTTCGAGATGAAGAACTTGGGGATGATGCACTATTTTTTTTTGGCATGGAGGTGTGGTAGAGTGCAGATGGAATCTTCCTTGGACAAGGGAAGTATGCAGTAGAGATCTTGAAGAGGTTCAGGATGATGGACTGCAAGGCTATGGCCACACCTATGGCATCGAACCTGAAGCTTCTGTGTGATGCTTCATCTGATCTGGTTGATGTCACGATGTATCGTCAGATGATTGGGTCCTCTATGTACTTGATGAACACAAGACCAGATATTTACTTTGCGGTGAACACATTGACCTAGTTCCTGATGGATAGGAGAGATGTTCACCTGGTTGATGTAAAGCATATTCTGAGGTACCTGAAGGGTACGGTTGATTATGGGCTCAAGTATGATGCGAATCAAAATTTTAACCTGCAGGGTTATGTTGATTTAGATTGGGTAGGCAGTGTTGCAGATAGGAAGAGCACTTATGGGTGCTGCTTCAGTATGGGATCAGGTGTGATATCTTGGTTTAGCAGTCCTACGTAGCACTGAGTACAGTTGAAGTAGAGTATGTTGCGATGGATGAGTAGGTTGCAGATGTATTGACTAAGCCATTGGCTAGAGTGCAGTTTGAGTACTTCAGAGAGAGGCTTGGTGCACTTCAGATCGAGGTTCCTTCCAAAGGGAAGTGATGAGTCCAGAAGATGTAGATGCACATGAGATTTTCTAACATGGTTGATGTGTTCTCCCATGGTCGTGATGTAATTGTTGAGCCATTCTCACATGGTGGTAGATGTGTTCTCCCATGGTGGAGATGTAAGGGCTGAAGCCATTTTTCACATGGTGGCAGATGTGTTCTCCCATGGTGAAAAAGTAAGGGCTGGAGCCTTCCTCGAATGGTGGTAGATGTGTTCTCCCATGTTGGAGGTGTAAGTGCTGGATGATGTGCATCTGGGATGTGCTTCGTGGACGATGAGATGATCTGAAGAAGACGATGCTATGATGATCAGGAGGATCATGGATGATGAGCATCAAGACGATGCTCCAGTTATTGCTCTATATGTATATTTACGCATCATGTTGGATGCTGGATATGATTAGTTGGATCATTTGTATGTATTTTTGTATATGCATCATGTTGGATGCTTGGACCATGTATCTGTATATGTATCAGGTGGATACATTGTATGATCAGGTAGATCATGTATGTCGATATGTATCAGGTATGATTAGGTGGATCATGTATTTGTATTTGTATCAGGTGGATACATTGTATGATCAGGTGGATCATGTATGATGATATGTATCAGGTAGATACTTGGTATGCATCAGGTAGATGCGATGTATGATCAAGATGATCATAGATGACGAGCTTCAGGATGTTGCTCTAGATGATATGTACCAGGATGGTACAATGATGATGATCAGTATGATCATGAGCATTAGGATGATGCTTCGTGCGATGATGATCCATTGGATCATGAGTATAAGGTTGATACTTGGAGGTCAGAGATGATATGTGGCAGGTTGTGCAAATAGCATGTAATCAGTCCCTAGATATCCAATAGGTTGAGTTGCGTGCTCATAATTAGTCCTGGGATGAGGTATTGCTATGTAGTATGTAATCAGTCCTCAGATATCCGATAGGTTGAGCTGTGTGCTCGTAATCAATCCTTGGATGAGGTATTACTACGGAGACATGTAATCAGTCCTGGAGATCCGATAGGTTGAGCTGTGTGCTCGTAATAAGTCCTAGGATGCTCTTTAGAGATCTTTCCGGTCGTGCTGCGGCACATAAATGTTCCTGGGATGCTCTTTAAAGGTATTGTCTATTCACATGTAATCAGTCCTGGAGATCTGAGAGGTTGAGCTGTGTGCTCGTAATAAGTCCTGGGATGCTCTTTAGAGATCTTGCAAGTCGTGCTACGACACATAAATGTTCCTAGGATGCTCTTTAAAGGTATTGTGAAGGAGATGCATGTAATCAGTTCTGGGAGATCTTGCCGGTCGTGCTTAGGCACATAAATGTTCCTAGGATGCTCTTTCTGGTATTGCATCCGCACATAAAATTAGTCCTGAGAGACCACCTCTATCAGACCATTTGCACAGATGGTGAAGACCTGCAGGTGGTGGGCCTACATCCAGTATGAAAAATGACTGGCTCTGTAGAACTTCCTATGATGAGTAGATTCAGAGATTGATTGAGATAGTAGCAGTAGTGACGATGATGATGATTCGAGGATGATGATTCATTGATGATGATCCAGAGAAGAAGACTTGTACTAGAAGACCTGTGTCGAGAAATACCTTCCTAGTTAAGAGGGAGTGTTGATGTATATGTAACTTCAAAATGTATTTCACCCATGTATTTCATATATGTATTTTGTACTCCTATAGAGATGGTATTATTCCTCTATACGGAAGTGTTTGTATTCCTATAGAGATGTTATTATTCCTCTATACGGAAGTGTCGTCATTTATATTGTAAGTGTCATAACTTATACTTGATGGGTTATTAGACCACCTTGTTGGGGTCGGCCCTGTATAAGTCATGTGGGTCAAAGGGTTATTAGATCACCAAGTGTGGGGTCGGCCCGGATTAAGTTAACCATGGGTTAAGCTAGACATGTAGGCCCCATTAGTTTATTGGACATGACAGAACAAGTATAAATAGATATTGGGAGATCTCTATTTGATCATTCACTCTCACACTTCTCTCATTCGGAAAGTGGCGCACTTGTGAGGAGGAGGCTCTGCTGCTAGGAGAAGACTATCTCTTGTATTCTGGTTGTATCATTGTTCTATCTATCTCTGAGGAAGTTATTGGGGTTTTTCACCTTTATGGTTTTCCCCAAGTAAACTCTGTGTCTCTTGTGTGCTTGCATTATTATGTCCATGATTGATATGCCGTAGATTTGCTATACATGTTGTTCTCTCAGTTAAGATCCTAGATCAGATTGAAGTAAATTTTGAAAATTTAACAAGTACTTTGAAGGTAAAATCAGATTTGTAAGGTAATGCATTCCCTCCTCCTTATCATATGCTTTCTTTGGATTCCTATTTGGTCATTGGCACATGTTTTCAGGGTTTCACTGATGATGGAAGACTCTATCATTCGCTTGGGTTCATGACTCGTGCACCTTTCTTTGATTTTGGTTTTGATCTCACCCCTGTTGGTTCAAAGGAGATCATGAGAAATCATCTTCCAAGTCTTGGATCTGATTTGCTTGCATCCATTATTGGAGATCTCAAGCACATGTTTTTACAGCATGATATATTTCTTCCTAAGAGGAGGATAACTCTTTTTGAGAGAATGCTAGATCCAGATCCACAAGAACTTGAAGATCTAGCACCTATTGGTTCATGGGCCACCACCACTGTTGCATGCACCAATGATCTTATTGAAGATTCACCATCATCATGTCATAGTTTCTTTGGTGAAAATCACACCTATGTCGGTTCAAAGGAGATATCAAAGAACTATCTGCACATTCATGGTTCTGATTCTACCTCAATTGGTTCAAATCACATGCTTCATGATGATCTTCATATCTCATGTTTTTGCAGCATGATCCACTTCTTCCCAAAAAGAAGATACCTCCTTCCTTGAGTGATGATCAAGAGAGAGATGCATCATCACATGAGATTTCAAAATCAGAGTTTGATGAGCCAGCTGTAGATGCATCTTCACATGATATTTCAGATTTTGAATTTGAAGATGAAGATGGAAGAATGCTAGACCCAGATCCACAAGAACCTGAAGGTCTAGCAACTGATGATGAAGATGAGCGAATGGGAGATCCAGATCCACAATAACCTGAAGATCTCTCACCTGATATTCCTCCTCTTCTCGATGGGCAGCCACTACACTATGATGTGCCAGTGATTTGGTTGGTGATTCACATGATCATAAAAGAGCCAGATCAGATTTTCAACATGGAAGGTTTCATCCTTCTCACATTACTGATCCATTGCAGATCGATCGATCCTTCTTCGGAAAATAAGGACACTTGCCTCCTTCAGGGGTAAGTCATGATATGCTACTTTACTTTCTGTCTATTTTGAGGGAGGGCTTTCTTCCCACTGGGTTTTCCCTCTTTTCTCACTTAGTTTATTTAGATTGATTGTATGGGGCGACCTTTGGTCTCAGTGACCAGGGCCCTATCTTACTGTTTTACAGGGTGACTTTTGGTCCCAGTAACCAGGGCCCTGTTCTTTAGTTATTTCCTCATAGTATAGCTTGCGGGGGGTGGAATATTCTCCCCATCATTTTTGTATTTTGCATGCTGCATGCATTTGTATGCATCCAATCATCATCATGGTGGTCTCCCCAACACCTAGAGCTTGCTTCTAGCTCTTCTTTACCTGCATGCATTTGCATGCCATTGCATGCATCCAGTCATCATCATGGTGGACCTCCCAGCTCCTAGAGCTTGGTTCTAGCTCTCCATAGCCTATCTACAGCCCCCAGGGGGCCTCCCAACTACCAAAGGCACTCTTCTCCAGTCTTCTACATTGCTAGTGTGCCTTTCTCACCTACCACAGCCAGTTAGGTGCCTTTCTCACCTACTAGTCAGTTATCACTCAGTTCTTCCTTGATTTAAGGCTAGATTGACTCTCCCACTGACTCTTTCACTCCGATGGACCTCCAGTGACACTAGTCTTCCCATTCTGACTCCAGTTAGCTCCTCATGCGCCCTCCACCAAGACTCCTTCATTTAGTTAGTGTCTACCTCACTCAGTTAGACTCCTCATGCGCCCTCCACTTAGCCTCCTCCATTCAGTTAGTGCCTACCTCCCTCAGTTCAACTCAGTTGACTGACTGTTACCATTGATGACTGATACATTAACTAGATGATGACTCCACTATCATCCAAGCCACACTCTGAGTTAGGAATTCAAATGCCCTACTTGGCCTATTTGAATCCTATATTATGCACCTTATTGTTCTATTGTACTCATTCACTTACATTTTTATTCATTGTATAATATTGAGATATTGTTCTATTCTACTATGTTTATGAGTGATCATTGAGTGTCTCCTTCTCTTCTTCTTTGCAACATATTTGTGAGTTTGATTGTGAGTTTCTACAACTTCCAGATTCTTGCATATTCCTACATAACTGTGTCAACAAATACAAGAGGATTTTAGTACCCTAAGAGAAAACAATTATGTCTCAGATGTATAATGATCAAGGGGAATTATTTGGATTCCTATCCCTGATATCCTACCTAACTACACAATTCTTTTATGTCCTCAAGTGAGGTTAATGTGTGTTTAGTTAGGGAATTAATTTTAAAGGCTTATTGTTTTAATCAGATGGTAACGGAAGTGCAACTTGGTGATGTTAAGACTTGACTCAAAGCATGCAAATATGGATGAATCTGTGCAAATTTTTCCTTCGATGAACTTCTAGCTAGAAAGGAAGAGAGTTCTTTTCTGTTCCCGAATGAAAGAGACACAAAACGCAACTTTTTTGAAAAAAGAAAAATACTCACTTCTTGTTTTTTCTTTTCAATTTTATATGCCAAATAAAAAATATGCAATACTCTTTCACACTTGATATATCCAAAAACAAAATGAAAAACAAGCTCTTTTTGTTTTCTTCTTACCTCAAATGAGTATAAAAATGACAAGTAAATGAAAAAAAAATCTTCTATGATTGCAAAAATATTTCAATCATTAAGAAAGGAGGGAAAAGAGGTTTCGAGAAGTTTCCAAGAAACTTTGAAGAATTCAAAGTATGCAAAGATCCTTCACAAAGTGAAAATTTTCAATAATCTTTTCCAAGGATGCAAGTGAATGAGTAACAATTTCCTTGCCTTAAACAAAATGACCGATTTTGTAACATAAAACCAATAAATCCAAATAAAAGATATCTTACTTTGTCACTTCAACTCAAAAATCCAAATCACGAATGAAACCAAGCAAGCCTTTGTACCTTCAGAGGTAATAGGGTAATTGGCAAATTACTAGATCAACTTCGCAGGTCAGGGAAGGTGAAGAAAAGAGTAAAGGTGGCTATGGTAGCCTTCTCGCTTTCAACACACTAATAAATTTTGCAAATTGACCCTATAATCAAAATGAGGACTAAAAAGAAAAATGGAATTTAAAGATCGAGGTAAGGTCACATAGATCTAATCAGGATCAGATAGCCAAGATCAAGCTAGAAACGAAGAGAAAACAAAAATCAAACCAAAAACTGGGTTTTAGAGCACACTACAGGGAATTGTCATCCTCTAATACATTGCAGAGGCATGCAAAATCAAGGATTTTCTCCGTTTGCACCGCCGGATTCAATTTCCGTGCCTGTGATGATGCTTGAGATCATTTATTGCTCTCACTGAAAAGTTTTTAGGGAATTTTTTCCATGTTGCTCGTTACCTCAATTTACATACCACATAGGCTTCCATCACTTTTTTCCATTTTGTCTATCATGGCCTATCCAAGAGCCCTCCACTCCATCCATACTGTAGTTAATGCATTATTTTTCCAACATTCATCAACCCGCAAGGAGGCCCAATCAATGTTCCCCCATCGCCTTCGTTCTTGGTTCTCATAATTGTCCCTTGATTCAACACTTGCTCCTTCCCTGGACATTATATTTTTTTGGTATAATTTTATCCCTTTTTCGGGCCAAGCAACTCCCTTATGAAAAAGACACTTAGGGAGTTTCCGTTAAAGTACCTGAAAGGGCATCTATGTAGTATAAGTTTCACCCTTTTCCGGACCTAGTAGACTAATTACAAAAAAGGAGTACTCTAGTCACATCGGCTAGAAGAGTTCTTCATTGCATACTTTTATACTTTTTCAGGCCTTGGAGACTAACACACGAAAAAGAACCCCCTTGAGGTCTTCTTATTGCTTTTAAACTCTCTAGAATTGAAAGAAACCACGAGCATTCACCATCTTGGGCTCGTATAAATCCACACGGTGGTACCTTTTTACCATTTCAAAGTGTTCTTATCACTTTCAGACTCCTTAAAAATGAAAGCAACCATGAGCATGCACTATCTTGGGATCGTACAAATCCACATGATCGTAACTTTTTTTAGCACACTTCTATCCATTCTTTGAGCTCCTTAAACCATGAAGATGGACCAAAACGGTGCCTCTCGGTGCCACAACATATCAAATATAGTCCCCACATTATGAAAGAATCCCCAACATGGTCTCCTTTGTTCAGAGTATTCTGCGATGTGTCACCTTTAGAGTCTCATGATATAATTCATCAGTTTCCCCCCCCTAAGTCTCCCCCATTGTAGTTACAATCCTTGGTCACTTCAGCTATGATCCCCTTCCCTGAAGTTAGATTCATATGCTTCTAGGTCATCCTTGCCATCATACTCTGAACAAAGGAAGTTTGAGTGCCCCCACTCTGTGACCCTGGTACCCCCCCACAGTATGTCAGTATGATCAGATTCAGTACTATCACCTCTTGGTCGTACACCTCATGCTCCTATGAAGGAAACATCATTTCCTTGGTAGTGGTATGTCTCCCTCTATCGACACCAACACCTCTATTCCAGAGAATAGACCCAGAGGCCCCTATACCTTGTACTCATCTCCATAAGTGGTGAGTGCCTACGGACCATCTGATAGGAGTCCTTATCTCCTCCTAGAATAGTTGTTTCCCATGTGCTCGACTTCAACTCGATCATCGCACCGTTGAGATTCGTACAGGGTATTGGTCCCTTTAGTTATTGGTCGAAGACCCCGGATATCCCCTAACTCTAGCATATTGGTGAGTCCATTTGTAACAACCTATTTGTATGTTCCTGCGAATATCCGGGCTGCATTGATGATAGTGTTCGGAAGCCCTCCAGTTATATGCTTCCTAGAATATCCAATTCATATGAAGTTCAGTGTACCCTTGAGATTCTGACTCTCAGCCGTTAAGTCCATATAGTTGTTGGACAACTTTAGATCTAGCAGAGCATGAGTTGTTGTGGTATCACATTTAGTCTGGATGCCATTGTTTCCATGTATCGGTCCTTCAGATTAGTCATGGTTGGACCTTGAGTATGTCCCATATTTGTGTCCCCTCTTGACCATTATGATGTACACAACAGTTCTCTATGTATTTTTCAGGTCCCCTTTTGGGCCTCATTATTATTTATATATCTTGATATGAGCATGGGTATGCCCGCCTCGTCCATATATTTGAGATTATCCCTCATCCATTATTGAGGCCATGTATTTTCAGTTGTAACCTTTGCAGTTTGTATGGAGCATGTGTTCCAATTACGATCTATGATCAAGGACTCGAGAACTTGTTAAAGAATAGAAGACAATACCTTCTCCAAAGCAGTATATATATAAACCAAGATCTAACTATGAAACATAAACAATTTCATGCATTCACCATAAAAGACATGAAATGGGAAGAATAGGCTAAGTTATCTTATTAGAGAAACCAAAGAAGATAATTACAAGTGTTTTCACCTTGATGTCCAAAGCAATGGCACTTCCTTCCAAGCTTCTCCTCTTTCTATCTCTACAAAAATACTAAGGCCATAGGTTTGATGCCTCGAATTTTTGTCCTCTTAGCTCATGGATGGCCTCCTTCTTATAGGATTTGGGAGGCCAACCACTAAGAGAGGAAGGTGGATCTAGGTGAATAAATGGTGGATCAAGAAGTTGAACAAGGCTAAAGAGGGAGGGTGAGGTGATATTCCAAGGGAATCCCAATCCCAAGAATATCTCAACGGAGCTAAGATCCACAATCCAAGTAATGAGTTTGTTAAGGGATTTTCCTTCCCTCAACACTGAGCATAGGGCGAAAATGTTGATATTTTTGTGCCCCTGTAGGCATGCAAGGCGTGAAAATGTTGTATTTTCGCATCTTGCACCATTAGCAGGGGGCGAAAAATATGGGTAAAGTAGGCTCAATGAGGTGGCATTCGGCTATAACCAGTTGGATTTGTCTCCAAGTTAGACTAGGGAGAGGACCAACATGGTAAATGTAACTATAAACACCTCTTAGGAGGTACGACCATTACATTTTTCATAGTGATGGGACATGAAGGCTCGAAATGGCACTCAAAGTGACAATTTGAGGTATAACAGAAATATATCTTCTTTTAATGCCTCTAGAGATATCTCGGCATTGGTGGTTTTTTCATATGAGATAGGTCCAAATTTCCTAGCAAAGCCCTTTAATAAAAATAGGATTTCAAAATTACTTGTGATATACCTACAACCTATTCTCCACTAAAATCTCCATCTATAACGTCATGAGTCATTTCATCTCTCTTTTGAGATAGTTGGTTTTTATAATCTTCCTTGGGATAAACCTCTCTATTACCATCTCAAGGAGAAGGTAAACCAAGGTTCATTACTTCTTTAAAAAGTCCCTTTAAAGCATTGATCTCTTTTCTTAGTTGTTTGATATTTCCTTCCATTCTTATCAAATATGTCTATTTCATGATCATCATCATGGTTGTCTTTATTATTTGAGTTCTATTATCAATTCCAAGATCAGCCAGTTGTTTCTTGGTCCTTCCTTTTAGATATTCAATGACCTGGCTTGCTTGTTTGGGCATTTTCAGCTTCTTCCTTAGGTGATCTATTTCATTATTTTTATTCTCAATTAATGATTTGATTTGATATCCATCAAAATAATTATTTCCTAGTGCTATGACATTTTCCTCCAATTCATTAATGATTTTTTTGTCTTGAGTAGTCCATTTCTCAACTTTCTACAAGTGCTCAAACTTTTCCAAATCCATTCTTAGCCTTCTATCTTCTTTTATTGATTTCACAATATCTGTACATATCATATCACTAGCTTTCTTATAGAAATCAAGCTTGTCAAGCTTTCCAAACTCCTTGAAGTCCACCATATGCTCTTATTCTTCCCAATCATTTAGACTTGAAGGTTTGGGAACCTTGCACTCAACTATGGAAAATCTTAAAGTATCCCGATAATGGTCACCCACTATGATAAGCCTCTTTTTAGTTGTACATATATGTTGTCTGATGTCAATAACTAGCCTCATGCCCCTTTCTCTGATATTATTATACCATGTCTGCAAATATGACTTGACAGGTACAAGACTCCCTGATAGCAAGGCTTGCAGTCCTTGTGGAACCATAAATTCCAAGGAAGGATAATGTGTATACCTCATAGGTGGCCCTCCTGTTCTAGTTGATGAGGGTGTAATTAAATCTACTATCTCCCTTTGGACCTCACTAGATTATTCTCCACACACTACTGTTTGGATCCCTTCCTGAGCTTCTGTTCTAGCCTTCTTCTATTGTGGGCCTTGTTCAGGGTCATCAATTTCCATTTATGTTTGGATCTCTTCTGCTTCTCTTTTCTAACCTACTAGCTGTTCTACAATATCCTGTTCTTCTAGGCTCTTAACACCTCTTCAACCTCATTCCAAGTCTCCTTATTTGCAATTTTCACTAAAATAGGCCTTGTCTCACATATATAGGTAGAATTTTTGTTTTATAGCTTCTGGTTTGATATTACCTTATGAGGATCACAGGCTTATTTCTTTGATTTTCTGAGGTTTAATTGATTCAAGTATATTTCCACATATTGCAGTGCATTCAAGCCTCTAACCTGAAGAGGTCCTATTTCCTTAGAAAATATAAATGTTATGTGTTTCCTGAAGTGTCTAAAATGCATTTGATCTGATATAAATATTTTCCTCACATATTCCATGGAAAAAATTCTCTTAGCAAAACTAGTAGCTTGTATTTTTCCTCCTCAAACCCATATACCATGATTATTGTATGGTCTTTAAATATGAACTAATATCCAACTTTGACATCTGGGGTAAACTGTAGGTGCTTCTAGTTCTTTGGGAACATATTGGGGCATGAGATGCCAAAATTTAAGTTATAGGTTATGCTCATGACCTTATTTGTGAATTCTGTAAAATTTGAGTTGTTTACCCTCCTCAATACCAAGTCATCCCATCATAAACTAGAGTATTGATGCCATTCTCATCAACTATTTTCAAATCTAGGTGCTTGAAACTTTCATAGTTTTGATAAAAGTACATATAAAACAAAAAATATGGGAATCTGAACCATTCTATGGCTAACAGCTCTTCTAATTTCACATGGATGGTCTCTGCTACGTAACTACATTATTCATACTTAGACGGAGCATTCCCATGGTATGTACTTAAGTTGAGTAGGGTTCCCAGTATTATATCATCTAGAACTTTGTCATCTTCCAGACCTATAATAGTGCATATAATTGAAATGAACTTTCTAGAATTCTCATAAAATACGATTGTGTTGTATGGAGGTAGGACAATGGGTATGGCCATACCTAGTTCAAGATGCTTGGACAGAAACTAGTGGCATTCAAAAGGGTACATGTTTTGGAAAGAAGTGGAGAGGTTCTTTTCATCAAAGGGTTTCTTGTTAAATTTTGAGCATCAATTCAATATACTCTAGGATCTTTACTGAGAGAATAACATGTATAGCATATCAATCATATCAATCACAGCAAGCAATCACATAAGACAATAGACACATAGAGTTTCCTTGGGGAAAACCAATAAGGTGAAAAACCCCAATAACTTCCTCAGAGATAGATAGAGCAATGATAAAAAACCCAATCATAAGAGATAGTCTCCTAGCAGTAGCTTCTCCTCCTCCACTAGTGCGCCACTCTCCAATGAGTGTATATGTGAGAAAGTGAATGAATCAAATAGAGTGCCTCCCGCACTCTATTTATACATGACTTGACTTGACTAATAACCTTAATAGGTCGGCCTCAACTTAATCACATAATATAATGCTGACAGGGCCAGCCCCACTAGGGTGGTCTAATATCCCTTTAACCCACATGACTTATATAGGGCCGACCCCATCAAGATGGTCTAATAACCCATCAAGTATAAGTTACGACACTTACAATATAAATGATGACACTTCTGTATAGAGGAATAACAACATCTATATAGGAATACAATATACATATATGAAATACATTCCGAAGTTACAAATACATCAACACTCCCTCTAAACTAGGAAGGTATTTCTCAACACAGATCTGCCGGCACAAGTCTTCTTCTCTGGATCGTCGGCACTGGATCATCGTCATCGAATCATCGTCATCGTTACTGTTGCTGCTATATCAATCAATCTCCAATCTCCTCATCATAGGAAGTTCTTCAAAGCAAACCCTTTTTCATGCTAGATGTAGGCCCACCACCTGCAGGTCTTCATCATTAGTGGCCATATTGTGGAACCTAGGACTGATTATGTGCGTCAACAAAACCTAACGCAGACTATAGGATCTTTTACATGTTGAACTTCAAAAAAACTTTAAAGAGAATCCCAGGATGTTACAACCACACCACTATACCTGTCTGGATCTCTATAGAGCATCCCAAGCTATTACAAGCACACCTCTCTACCTGTCCGGATCTCCAGGATCTTTTCTATGTGAAATTTCGCAAAACCTATTCAGAGCATCCCAGGTGTAATACCCCAATTCGACCCTTAGGATATATTAGCCTTCAATGTAAATAATGTGTACATGTGATGTATGTTTTCCTAGCGTGGAGCTCAAGGCCAAGGCCCCGCTAGTGAAAGCCCGAATTTTATTTAAAGGGGCAAGTATTTGATATTTTGATACCATGTGCTCTTAAGCCATGGAAATTGTAATAGGATGTAAATAAACATCATGCAATATAAAATTCCAAGACTGGCTATGGAGGCAACGAATGAGAAGGGGCCACGTGTATCCATTAGGGAGTGGTGAGGGGGCTATGGGAGTAAACCATAGGTTGCCATATGTCTTTATGAGAACCCATTTGACCTTTCTAGATGACATTTATTCCTGTTGTAAGAGAGTGGTTGAAGAATTAAGTCAATGACTTTGATGGAGTATGGGCAGCCCTGAAATTCGTATGGGAAGGTATGGGCTCTTTTGACTTGTCCCACAAGTCACTCTACATCTTGGGGGTTGCTCCATCCTTATCCCCATTCCATTGTGGAAGTATGTGACATCTTTCTCCACCCAAAAACGAGCTCCCAACAGTGAGAAAACCGAAAATCGCGACTGTGAGAGAACCCACGTTTTGGGAAGCCAAAAACGTCTCGATTTGGTATTGGACAGAGAAATCCAATGGGGGATCCATTGGTAGGAACCTTGGGGCGAATTTGGGAGCAATAGCTACCCCAAAAGCCATGGGAAAACCCAGTTTTAATGGCCCAGAAAATCAGTGACGGATTTGGGTTGTTTGTGACAGATTTGTGAGAAATCCGATTGTGGATATATGAATAGAGGATGGGATTGCTGAGTCTAGTTTTGAAGGGTATGTGGCTCTGGGTTTGAGCTCAGTGGACTAGCATCCTCCTCCATCTCCTTTTGCATGCTTGAGAAACCCAACTGTGTGTTGGCTTAGCATGGTTGTTTGATTGACACCCTAACTGTGAGTGAGCCATCTAGTTCCTCCTTAGTGGATACACAGCCCAGCTCGGGGGTGATCTCTCAGCTGAAAGAATACAGGCTGGACAAAGATCTATGGTTGGGTGGAACGTTTCTCTCACGTAGCCAGTCGCTGGATATTGCGTTGCAAGATAAGTGCTCTCCGTGACTTTAATTTGGATATATATATATGGGTTCTGCAATGTGTTATTTGGATGATTATTCTTCATGTTAATGAAATTGAAATGAAGTCTGTGCATGGCATACGAATGAGAATAGGTCTCTTTATGTTGAATCATTCTCTGCTGTGGTAAATATGTTATGCAATTACGGTCTGTTTGTGTGCTTGCTAGTATGTTCTTCCGCTGTGTTTATATTGAAACGAATCTGCATATAGAAGTTTTAAAATGTTAGTTATTTATGTGCAAAACTTATTGGGGCTAAGTTTACAAAAGCCCGGTATGTTGTTAATGTTTCCTTCCCTGCATTTAATAAGGAGAAGGGGACATTACACCAGGATGTTACGAGCACATCGATCTACCTGTCCAGATCTCCAGGATCTTTTCTATGTGAAATTGTAGCAAAACCTCGAAAGAGCATCCCAAGATGTTATGAGCACACCGCTCTACCTGTCTGAATCTCCCAGGATCTTTTCTATGCTACCTATAACAAAACCTCGAAAGAGCATCCCAAGATGTTACAAGCACACCGATCTACCTGTCTAGATCTCCTAGGATCTTTTCTATGCTACCTGCACAACCTATCCACGACCATAAAGTATCAACTTGATACTCACCATACATCATCCTGATGTACATCATCACATGATCAACTTGATCATCATCATAGCATCATCCTGATGCATATCATCTGGAGAAACATCCTGAAGCTCATCATCCATGATCATACAATGCATCTACCTGATCCATACCAAGTATCTACCTGATACATATCATCATTCATGATCCACCTGATACATACATAAATACATGATCCACTTGATCATACACTGTATCCACCTGATACATACATAAATACATGATCCACCTGATCATACAATGTATCCACCTGATACATACATAAATTCATGATCCACCTAATCATATCAAGCATCCAACATAATACATATACAAATGCATGATCCAACTGATCATATCAAGCATCCAACATGATGAATATACAAATACATGATCCAATTGATCATATCAAGCAACCAACATGATGCATATACAAATACATGATCAAACTGATCAAAGCATCCAACATGATGCATATACAAATACATGGTCAAACTAATTAAAGCATCCAACTGATGCATATACAAATACATGATCAAACTAATCAAAGCATCCAATTGATGCATATACAAAGCAGTAACTGGAGCATCGTCCTGATGCTCATCACACAACGCTTACATCCATAGTCATGGGAAGCATCCTCCTCTCACCATGCTTGGAATGGCTCCTGCAAATGTGTCCATCACTTCTTCCTTGAAGTGTCATCAATCTCAAGAACACCAAGCCTCTCTCTGAAGTACTCAAACGTCACGCTGGCTAGTGGTTTCGTCAACACATTTGCAACCTGCTCATCCATCGCAACATACAGGAGCTTCACTGCTCCTCTCTACACCATATCCATGATATAGTGATATTTGATCTCAATGTGCTTCGACTTGTCGTGGAACACCAGATTCTCAGACAGCTTCACACAAATCTGGTTGTCACAAAAGATACCAATAGCATCCAACAGGAGATCAAATAGCTCAAACAATACCTTCCGGAGCCATACTACCTCACAACTAGCCGAACAAGCTACAACATACTCTGCTTCGACTGTACTCAGTGCTATGCATGACTGCTTCCTGCTAAACCAAGAGATCACACTTGATCCCATACTAAAGTAGCACCCAGAGGTGCTCTTCCTATCTGTAGCACTGCCTACCCAGTCTGAATCAACATAACCATGCAGGTTAAACTTTCGATTCGCATCATACTTGAGCCCATAATCAATTGGACCCCTCAGGTACCTCAGAATATGCTTTACATCAACCAGGTGAACACCTCTCGGATCCGTTAAGAGCTGGCTCAATGTGTTCACCACAAAGCAAATGTCTGGTCTCGTGTTTGTCGGGTACATCAAGGACCCAATCATCTGACGATACACAGTGACATCAACCGGATCAGATGAAGCATCACACAGAATCTTCAGGTTCGATGCCATAGGTGTGGCCATGGCCTTGCAGTCCATCATCTCGAACCTCTTCAATATCTCTACTGCATACTTCCCTTGTCCAAGGAATATTCCATCTGCACTCTGCCACACCTCCATGCCTAGAAAGTAGTGCATCATCCCCAAGTCCTTCATCTTGAACTCGGCAGCAAGCTTCCTCTTCATGTCGGCAATCAATCTATCCTCACATGTAAGAAACAGGTCATCCACATACAAAAGTAGTATCACAGGATTGCCTTCCTCAACCTTGTAGTAAAGGTTGGAATCTGCTTTACTCTTGGTAAATCCCAAACTGGATAGAAATCTCTATATCCTACCATACCAAGTCCTAGGAGCTTGCTTCAAGCCATACAAGGATTTCTTCAACATGCACACATATGACCCCCTGTCATGTGTCTCAAAACCAAGTGGCTGCTCTACATACACTTCCTCCTCGACTACACCATTCAAGAAGGCTGTCTTGACATCCATTTGGTGTATCTTCCATTTCATCACTACAGCTAGGGCAAGTACTGATCTGATGGAAGTGTACCTGGATATAGGAGCAAAAGTCTCTTCATAATCTATCCCCTCTTGCTGGGAGAAGCCACGAGCTACAAATATCTCTTTGTATTTTTCTATGTTGCCATCTGCATCATGCTTGATCTTGTAGATCCACTTGGAAGTCACAACAGTCTTCCCTTCAGGTCTTGGGACTACATCCCAAACATCATTCTTCATGATTGATTGGTATTCCATGACCATGGCATCCTTCCATTAATTCATCTTCAGATTCTTCAATATCTTCAATAGATAGCTTTGTTGCTGGAACAAATGTTGTAGTCCTTCTTTTGTAGGTGATGGTATACGATCTTTCCTACAAGACAAGTTAAATTGCATGATTAGAAACATCTGATAGTTTTCAGAACAAACTTACACATAAAGACATATGTCATACAATCGTGCAATTATTTTATCCAATGCTTCAATACAACATTTATCCATATCCCGTAACTTTCTAGATGCCTTCCAATCTCTACCAGAACATTGTTAAGAGTGTGCAGAACTCCCAACATGTCAACAAAGAGGTTTCATTCTAGATAAGTAGCAATGGAATGTTGTACAGTTCCATAGGCCACTTACCCATCATATGCATATTAGTAGTATACTATTCATTAATGCAATTATTCTAATATGCATAATACACAACCTAAGTCTAGGAACATAAGCATATACATCATTGATCAATATTATTTAAACACAAGAAATGAAAATTCAAATAATTATCTTTGTTTGTTTGTTGGGTGGACTCCCTCTCAATATTTGTTTCCTTGTAGGAACTACTGGATTGTGCTCCCTCTTGATCTTTGCTTCTTGGATTATCTATCCTTGAACTTATATCCATCCTCAATCACTATGCATGCTTACTAGTATCATCATTGTGTTACCCTCGAGATCTCATACATAATCATACATTCATTAGTATAATCTCAATACTATCAAAACATAATAATCTTAAACATATATAGTCATGATCATTTCAAACACAGATAATAAGCATTAGTATTCAAGGTTTATATAGGACTTTTTCTAGTTAGTCATATCATTAATCAAAGTGAGGAACATAATATGCATAAACCCTAGATTTCTCAAACTTATAACTTCATGAATAATCATTATCAATCATACAAAAGTATAAGATCCTTACACAGGGTAGGATTCTAACTTGATATAGGAAAAACATACATGGTCATCATATTTGCTAGTTATATCTAGCAATGTTTTCTTGTTCTCTTCAATGACCTGCATAACTCATAAGTTAACCATTGTAGAACCAAATTATACATACCTCTATGTGATCCATGACTATGGATGAGTCTTTGTCTTCATGTCACTATGGTCTTGATCTAGGACTTGATTTGTACCTTCATGTTAGCGGATAAGATTATCCTCATACAACACCATAGTGCATTAGTACAATCATAATACAGTCATAAGTGTCATAACCCTAATCAATGAATGTCTTCTATCATCCATTCATACTTTTACCAGGGTGATAAGACAAGTCTAAAATTAAACAAGATTGTTACCAAACTCATGAAGACAATCATAATATAAACTTAATCATGAACAAATTTCAAAACATACCTGTAAGTCATACCTGTCAGATTGCTTGTAGTAGTAGTTGTTGTTGTTCCTTTTGTTCTTAGGACAATCTGAGGAAAAAGCATCTCAGATCTTCTTATCTCTATGATGATGGTGGTGTGAAGATCTTTTGTTATGAGATGGCTCCTTCTTACTCTTCTTGGTATGTGTTGTGAGAACTTGATATTCATTTTTATTCTTGGGCCACACACCTAGCTTCTTCTTGTGAACATTCCTCCCACAGTCTACTGAAAGAGATCAACTTCTTTCTTGCACATATTCCTTGGCTGAAGGATTCCCATAATCTAGGTAGGCCATTCAAAGTGGTCATGATAATTTCTCCATTCTCCACCACTTCATCCACAGCTTGAAGTTGTTCCTTTATTTGAGAGACCTTTAGAAAAGTAGGATTGAATGGTCTCTCCATTCTGAATCTTTACCCCTTTTAATTGGTTCTGCAGAGTCATCTTCCGATTTATGTTCTTTCCTTCAAACAACTTAGTCAAGGAGTCAAACATCTCCTTAGGTGTCTTTAGGGAGGACACATGGGGTATGAGATGGTCCTTTATAGAATCAACAATGATTCTCTTAGCCTTGACCAAGTTCTTCTTGTGTAAGACCTTAGCCTCTTCTCCCTCTGGGACTGGAACCTCTTCACTTATGTAAGTGTCCAACTCATTCTCTTCTTGGATTAACCCAATCCTATACTTCCATGCTCGGAAGTTATCATCCCTTTTCAATCTTATCCTCAAGCTTGGTGTGGTGAGACATCTTAAGAAGTACTTCAAATGGAAATAGAAAATTTATTAGGTCTTACCACTTGATTTGTTGAAAACTAGATCTGGTGCTAGATTAGGGTTTGTCAGAGAAACCCTAAAAATTCAAACTTTGAATTTCAAACTTCTGAAAGGATAGAAAGATGCGCCTTGATGATCTGAACAAGCGGGTATACTCAGAATTTGAAAAATGCAAAGTTTCACCCCTCAAATTTGCTTTTCAAACTTCCAGATTCACTAGGGAGGACCCTGAATTAGGGTTTGATTTTCTCGTAGGTTCACCCATCCAAAAAGTTCGATCTTGGTCTCTAAACTTCTATTTTTCAGAGGAGCTTCCAGCCATGGTCTCAGATTTCAGAAATGCCACTTTTTGTGGAAACCCTAATTTTTAGGGCCAAAACTGAAAGTGCTCAGAATTGAATTCTGATTGGACATAAAGATGCTTCTTGCCGAGGAGAGTCAATATAGCCTCCTTCCTTTCAAGATATGTGGAGAGAAACCCAAAAAACAAGAAGCCCTAGCTTCCGCAACTGCACAGTGTCTTCTTCTCAGGTTAGCTATGATACAATGTTAAATTTTGAGCATCAATTCAATATACTCTAGGATCTTTATTGAGAGAATAACATGTACAACATATCAATCATAGCAAGAAATCACATAAGACAATAGACACACAGAGTTTCCTTGGGGAAAACCAATAAGGTGAAAAACCCCAATAACTTCCTCAGAGATAGATAGAGCAATGATACAAAACCCAAGCATAAGAGATAGTCTCCTAGCATCAAATTCTCCTCCTCCACTAGTGCGCCACTCTCCAATGAGTGTATATGTGAGAAAGTGAATGAATCAAATAGAGTACCTCCCGCACTCTATTTATACATGACTTGACTTGCCTAATAACCTTACTAGGTTGGCCTCAACTTAATCACATAATATAATGCTGACAGGGATGAACCCACTAGGGTGGTCCAATAACCCTTTAACCCACATGACTTATACAGGGCCGACCCCATCAAGGTGGTCTAATAACCCATCAAGTATAAGTTACGACACTTACAATATAAATGACGACAATTCCGTATAGAGGAATAATAACATCTCTATAGGAATACAATATACATATATGAAATACATTTTGAAGTTACAAATACATCAACATTTATGGACTAAGAAATAAGAGATAAAAAATATTTTTTGCAAAATCTGAGCATGAGTAACACATAGGGTCTTTGATTGGTCCGAGGACATGATGACTCTTTTACTGGGAGAGTATTGCTTGGAACACTATGTCATGAATTTCGGAAAATAAACAGATCTAGGGCATATGGTCCAAAAAAAATTTGAGTTCCATAAGTTGCAAGTGTCTTGGTATGGCATATCCAAATCTTTGGCATCTCTAATGGTTGAATTCATGTCCCAATTTGTCACAACAATGTCAAATATGTTAACTTGACGGTCATAAATGTGCTCATCTCTTGAAAATCTAGATTTAGGGAGCTTAGTTTTGGTTTTGGAAGCCATATTAATGGATTTTACTTCACCGGTAGGTTCAATGACTATCATAGTGAATTAGGGAAAGTTAGGGCTTTTCAACTTCTCTATTATATGACGGTATAAGTAGAATTCACAAGGACTGGTAAACTATAGAATATACGGATGGTGTCTGATGGGTGATTCATACTAGTCGATTGCTTTGGTGTACTAGTTCAGTATGTTGGATGCCAGGTGTGCAGAAGATTGGGCGTAGGGCCTTCTTTAGTTTCAATATTTTTGGGAAAAAGGTTTTACTGTTTTAATGGCTAAACAACTTTCAAAACCGGTATGCGGAAATATTTTACTGGATTTTGACATATGAGAGGACAATGTGTGATGGGACCCTCTAAGACACATGTTATGTACATACTGGCTCATGTGGATGATAGAGGGACAACTTGGAAAACATGCACAATTTATGCAGATTCAAATCGGGTAGAAACCACCCTGGTTTCCTAGAGTTGTAATGCTCGATAGTCGGGGTGGTTTTGTAAAAAACTTATTTGGAGGCACAGTCAATCAGAATGGAGCATGTGTCCTCAAATTTTTTTAGGACAACACGCCCTCCATATCCTCTTAGGAGGGGAGCACTTTATTGATGCACTATTGATCACCACCGTTGATATGTTGCCTACTCCACTTGATTAACTCGTAGGTATTCAACGACATCTTTCTCGTACTTTATGGTAGCATGTGAATTTTCGATCGTAGATCTCTACCAGATATAATACCTTGTTGTTGTTTATCACTTAGCATTCGATTATAAGCCTGTGATACATTCCCACAATCATTCCAACCCTATGCTTGGGATTGGAGGTTATTCTTTTAGCTCCTAGGAGCTAAAACTTTTGAACTGTTAACTTTTAGAATCAATAAAGTCCCTTTTAAAAGACTTAAAATATATTAGTACTAACAATGGAACCAACGTGGGAAGCTGTCTGTTCCACAGACTATTGATAACTACATATATGTGCATTCTATTGGGTTACAGAGTCTTCTTCTCTCAAATATTCCACATATTAAGCAACATTTTTTATCTTTTCAATGATATATACAAGTTTGGAAACATAAAATACTGGAAAATGTAAATGTTGGAATGAACTGAATATGGATGAAAGAAAAAAATAAAATGCTCCTATTTTACTATATACATATCTGGGAGTACTTCTATTGAATTTCAGTATATGAATAAATGTTTAAGGAACCTCCCATTAACAACAGGTTCCAAAATTTCCCCATCTAGGCCAGCAAGGATGAAAGTATTGTTGTCTTACATGGCTGATATGATGTAAGGGCCCATCCATAGGTTGTCAAAATTTCCATGCTTGCCTCTATCTTCCCTTATGGCATCCCATTTCAACACTATGTCACCACTTTGGAAATTCCTCTCTATGGCTTTCTTATCAAAACTGGCCTTCAGTCTTCTTTGATGTTCTTGTAATTTGGCACTAACATGTTCTCTTTCCTGCTAAATCTCTATCAGTTCATACATTCTCCTTATGATAACTGAGAGAGAGATTCAAGAGTGGTGGGACAAGAAAGTAGCAAATTATATTCAAAATTATGCAAGGAGGAACAAGCTAACAATAGCATAGGAAAGGGACAAATTCTTCACTGAGTCCCATGCAAGTTTATAGAGACCATTCCCCAGGATATAAATAAATTCCTGAATGTTGTTCATGACCAAATTGGATGCTCAGAATGAGAAACTACTAACGTGCAAGATTTATAACGGAGGAAGAACAAACTTGTGTGAGTGGCTCGATAAAATTTGCAAATACTTCTGTGAAGAACAAGCTATAGAAGAGAGATCATATGCCGACAAAGTCATATGTAATTTATATACAAACCTCCATGAAGGATTCTTCTATGCTATACCTTGTTCACTATATAAATTTTTTATCGAAAACAGAGCCGGACACATAGTTAAGCCACAATCGCCAACAATAAAACTTGCTACATCAAATTGGAAGATGCAGCAGGAAGATTGGGAGCATTTTTTCAACAAAGGACAATGGGAATATTTCTTAAACAAATGACGACCATTGCTGATATCACTTTTGTCGGACAATAGGATTTGGGTCAGCAATGGGGGGGTCATTGACAATATGTTCTGAATAAAGGAATGAGGCTATTCGATGAAATAAGAAAATAATAAAGGCTTGTAAAAAGTTGATCCTTCTTCGTCAAAATAAGTGCCCAGCCGCTCACAAGCAAACAACAAACATACAAAAAATAGAGAGGGATAAAAAATACAGACGATGAGAGAAGTTGAGAGATATTTCTATCTCTTTGCACACCAAAAGAAGTGTAAAGAAGATGAGTGAGATGATTGAGCAACCAAATTCCTACCTGAGTCGAGGGAAAGTCAACCAGTTGAGAAAGAAGGTGAGGTGCCGACGTCCGAATATCAGTCAAAAGCAATGGTGTTAACCCCACAAAAATTGTGCATTACAAAAACGAATGCATCGACTCCCATCAGTTCTTTACCCACAATACTGACGGCTGGGATGACCATTAGACAAATAGTCAAGTGTGACATGGGACTATTACCAAGCGATACTAGCATATGGAATCGAGTAGACCAAATTGGATGAATTGTAGATAGGTTGATGATTTAGTTTCCATAACATGGAAACTGGATTACCTTCACACCTAAATTTGGAAGAAACTCATTTAACTTATTTTATTATGAACATATGGAAGTACCCCCCTTCCTGTTGATGTATATGTAACTTCGGAATGTATTTCACATATATGTATATTGTATTCCTATAGAGATGGTATTATTCCTCTATAAGGAAGTGTCGTCATTTATATTGTAAGTGTCATAACTTATACTTGATGGGTTATTAGACCACCTTGTTTGGGGTCGGCCCCGTATAAGTCATGTGTGTCAAAGGGTTATTAGACCACCCTATTGGGGGTCGTCCATGTGGGTCGAAGGGTTATTAGACCACCCTATTGGGGGTCGGCCCACTCAGCATTATGTTATGTGGTTAAGTTCGAGCCTACATGAGTTAGGTAAAAAGGCAAGTCAAGTCAAGTATAAATAGAGTGCGGGAGGCACTCTATTTTTTTTACTCACTTCTCACTTATGCACTCAAGGAGGAGTGGCGCACTTATGGAGGAGGAGGATCTGCTGCTAGGTTATGTCTATCTCTCATTGTTGGTTGTATCATTGCTCTATCTATCTCTGAGGAAGTTATTGGGGTTTTTCACCTTTATGGTTTTCCCTAAGTAAATCTTTGTGTCTCTTGTGTGCTTGCATTATTGTCTCCATGATTGATATGCTGTAGATATGCTGTACATGTTGTTCTCTTAGTTTATATCCTAGATCAAATTGAAGTAAATTCAGAAAATTTAACATGGTATCAGAGCTAGCCTGAAAGAAGGCATGATATGGCATGTATGACACTTGTTGCACTTACGATGCTAGGGCTTGATATAGCAAAAACCAGTCATCGTATAAATTTAGCTATAAATCCATTTTCGTGAAGTTTGTGGATCTGAAATTGTTACAGGACGAAGATTAAATCTCCAGGTACCTTGTGTCCAAAGGAAAACCTCTAATTCGTTGTACTTTGTGATTTATGATCTGTGCAATATAGGGTTTCTGCCTCTTCCAGATCTGAGTTAAAATCAGGTGACCTTGGGAAAAAGGTCATAACTTGGGCTAGGAAGATCCAAATGAAATTTCGTAAAAAGCGACAGGTAGTACACAGACTGTAATATCTCAGAAAACTTGTTCATAGGCCGAAGGTGAACCAGTGACATGTGGCAAGCCGTACAAGTTAGCTCTCCTGTATTATCCCATAAATAGGTCACGTTGCGACATTTGGCATAACTCTCTCTCAGAAAATACAATTGAGGTCAGACCTGTCAGTATGGAAAGCTAACAGGTCAGGCTATCTCAAGAAACGTTTTCAGACCCTGTGGATCAAAAATTTCAGAGTTACACCAGAAACAATCAGGTACATATTTCTGTCAAAACATAATTATTTTTGAGTACCTTCTTTCATGGCTTCCGGAATTTAGGGCTTTGGAGAAAGTTGGAATTTTTGTAATTGGAGACCACGGCTGAATGCTACTCATCAAAATAAAAATTTAGAGACCAATATCAGAATTTTTGGTTGGGAAGAAGGCCGGGCTTGATCAAACCCTAGTTCGGGACTTTGATCAGAAAAGTGGAAAATTAGGGCTTCTGTAAAAATGGGAATTTTTGAAATCTGTGACCATGGCTGGAAGCTCCTCAGAAAAATAGAAGCTTAGAGCTTTGGATCAAAATTTTTGATTGGGCAGAAGAGTGGGCTTCATCAAACCCCAGTTCAGGGTCACGTCCAGTGAATTCGAAAGTTTCAAAGGAAAATTTGAGGAGTGAAACTCTCCAGTTTTCAAATTTTGAATATACCGGTTTGATCAGCCTATCAAGGCGCATATTCCTATCCTTTCGGAAGTTTGAAATTCAAAGTTTGAATTTTTGGAGTTTCTCTGACAAACCCATATCCATCTCCAGGTCCAGTTCTTGCAAATCAAGTGGATTGGGTCAATCCTAGAAGAAGATGGATTGGTCACCTGCATAAGTGAAGAAGTTCCTGTTACAGAGGGAGATGAGGCTAAGGCCTTACATAAGAAGATTACAAGCGATCTCGACAGGTATGACTCATCGAGGTATGTTTCGATATTTGTCCATGATTAAGTTTATGGTATGTTTGTCTTCATGTTATTACGGTTAGTACAATTTTGATTTTAGATTTGTCGTATCACCTTAACAAAATTATGAATGCATGATAGAAGATATTCATTGGTTAGGGTGTTGACACTTATGATTGTACTAATGCATTATGGTGTTGTATGAGGTTTATATTGTCTACTAACATGAAAGGTACACCAAGAAAGACAAATCATGTTCTCGTCCAAGAACATATGGTCATGATAACATGAGGACAAAGACTCATCCATTGTCATGGATCTCATAGAAGATCCATTTACGAGGTATGTATAACTTGGTTTTGTAATGGTTAACATATGAGACATGCAGGTTACTAGCACAAGTCACTGAAGAGAACCAAAAGACATTATGTGGGTATGTTAGACATAAACTAGCTAGCATGCTAATCCAGGTATGTTTTTCCTATATCAAGCTAGAATCCTACCTTGGTTTAGGATCTTATACTATTGTGTTGTTGATAATGATTATTCATGAAGTCATAGGTTTGAATAATCATGGTTGTATGCATATTATGTTTCTTACCATAATTGATGATATGACTAACCAGAAGAATCATGAAGGTATAGGTTTGAATAATCACAGGTTTTTATGCATATTATATCTCTTATTTGATTGACGATTCAACTAACTTGAAGAGTCATAGGTTTGAGTAATTACAGGTTTAGACATGTTATGCTTCTTATGATTTGACTAACCATAAGAATCCCACATAAACCTTGAATGCTAATGCTTATTATTCTGTTTGAAATGATCATGACTATACATGCTTGAAATTATTGTGTTTTAATAGTATACTAATGAATGTATGATTTTATATGAAATCACAAGGATAACCAATCATGATACTAATAAGCATGCATAGGTACCAAGGATGAATATGAGTTCAAGAACAGGTAATTCAGGAAGCAAAGATCAAGAGGGAGCACACTCCAGTTGCTCCTGCAAGAAAGCAAAGGAGCACACTCTAGTTGTTCCTGCAAGAAAGCAAAGGAGCACACTCCAGTTGTTCCTGCAAGAAAGAAAAAGAGCACACTTCAGTAGTTTCTGCAAGGATGTAGATATTCAGAGGGAGTTGATCATCTTTCTACATTCCACAACAGAAAAGTGTAGAAGAAGCTACTTCAGATTAGGACTCCAACAGCTCCTGCAAGGAAGCAAAGACTCAGAGGGAGTCCACCCAACGAACAAAGAAAGATAAGTATTTTAATCATCATTTCTTGCATATTTGTTTGTTTAAATAATACTGTTCAATAATGTATATACTGATGTTCCTAGAATTAGGTTGTGTATTATGCATATTAGAATAGTTGCATTGATGAACAGTATACTACTAATATACATGGGTAAGTGGCCTATGGCACTGTACAACATTCCATTGCTACTTATCTAGAATGAAACCTCTTTGCTGACATGTTGGGAGTTGTGCACACTCTTAACAATGTTATGGTAGAGATTGGAAGGCATCTAGAAAGTTATGGGATATGGATAAATGTTGTATTGAAGCATTGGCTAAGATAATTGCATGACTATATGACATATTTCTTTATGTGTAAGAATTTGTTCTGAAAACTATGAGATGTTTTCTAATCATGCAATTTAACTTGTTGTGTAGGAAAGATCGTATGTCATCTCCTGCAAAAGAAGAACTACAACATTTGTTCCAAGCAACAAAGATATCTATTGAAGATATTGAAGTTCCCAGGATCTAGGATGAAGAAATGGAATGCCATGATCCGTTGATCATGAAGAATGATGTTTGGGATGTAGTCCCAAGACGTGAAGGGAATTTTGTTATAACTTCCAAATGGAACTATCAGATCAAGCATGTTGCAGATGGTAACATTGAGAAATACAAAAGTGATGAAATAGAAGATGCACCAAATGGATTTCAAGACAGCATGGTGTAGTCATATATGTGTGCAAGACTTGGTATGGTAGGATAGACAGCTTTCTACTCAGTTTGGGATTTACCAAGAATAAAGTGGATTCCAATCTTTTCTACAATGTTGAGGAAGGCAATCCAGTGATACTACTTTTGTATGCGTATAACCTGCTTGTATCAGGTGAAGATAGATTGATTATCGACATGCAGCGGAAGCTTACTACCGAGTTCTAGATGAAGAACTTGGGGATGATGCACTATTTGTTTTTTGGCATGGAGGTGTGGCAGAGTGTAGATGGAATCTTCCTTGGACAAGGGAAGTATACAGTAAGAGATCTTGAAGAGGTTCGGGATGATGAATTGCAAGGCCATGGCCACACCTATGACATCGAATCTGAAGCTTCTATGTGATGCTTCATCTGAGCTAGTTGATGTCTCTATGTATCGTCAGATGATTGGATCCTTGATGTACCTGACTAACACGAGACCATATATTTGCTTTGCTGTGAACACATCGATTCAGTGCCTGAAAGATCCGAGGAGTGTTCACCTGGTTTCTATAAAGCATGTTCTGAGGTACCTGAAGGGTACAGTGGATTTTGGGCTCAAGTATGAAGCGAATCAAAAGTTTAACCTGCAGGGTTATGTTGATTTAGATTGGGCTGGCAGTGCTGCAGACAGGAAGAGCACATCTGGGTGTTGCTTCAGTAAGGGATCAGGTGTGATCTCTTGGTTTAGCAGGAAGCAGTCCTGCGTAGCACTAAGTATAGCTGAGGCAGAGTATGTTGCAGCCTGTTCAGCTAGTTGTGAGGCAGTATGACTACGGAAGCTACTGTCTGAGTTATTTGATCTCCCGTTGGAGGCTACTGGTATCTTATGTGATAACCAGAGTTGTGTGAAGCTGTCCGAGAACCCAGTGTTTCATGACAGGTCGAAACACATAGAGATCAAATATCACTATATCAAGGATATGGTGCAAAGAGGAGCTGTGAAGCTTCTGTATGTTGCGACGGACGAGCAGATTGCAGATGTGCTGATGAAGCCACTAACCAGAGTGAAGTTCGAGTACTTCAGAGAGAGGCTTGGCATTCTTCAGATTGAGGACACTTCGAGGAAGAAGTGATGGACACATTTGCTGAAGCCATTCCAAGCATGTTGGAAGGAGGATCCTTCACATGGCTGTGGATGTAAGCGCTGGATGATGAGCATTAGGATGATGTTCTGGTTTCTACTTGGATATGATCAGTTGGATCATTTTTATGTATGTATGTACGCATCATGTTGGATGCTGGATATGATCAGTTAGATCATTTTTATGTATGTATGTATGCATCATGTTGGATGCTGGATATGATCAGTCGGATCATTTTTATGTATGCATCATGTTGATGCTGGATATGATCAATTGGATCATTTATATGTACGCATCATGTTGGATGCTGGATATGATCAATTGGATCATGTGTATGTATTTTGTATATGCATCATGTTGGATGCTTGGACCATGTATCTGTATATGTATTAGGTGGATACATTGTATGATCAGATGGATCATGTATGGTGATATGTATCATGTATTTGTATTTGTATCAGGTGGATACATTGTATGATCAGGAGGATCATGGATGATGATATGTATCAGGTAGATACTTGGTATGCATCAGGTAGATGCATTGATGATCAGGTAGATCATGCAGCAAGATGTTGCAGTGATGATCAAGATGATCATGGATGACGAGCTTCAGGATGTTGCTCCAGATGACATGCAGCAAGATGTTGCAGTGATGATCAGGATGATCATGGATGACGAGCTTCAGGATGTTGCTCTAGATGGCATGCAGCAGGATGTTGCAGTGATGATCAGGATGATCATGGATGACGAGCTTCAGGATGTTTCTCCAGATGACATGCAGCAGGATGTTGCAGTGATGATCAGGATGATCATGGATGATGAGCTTCAGGATGTTTCTCTAGATGACATGCAACAGGACGTTGCAGTGATGATGATCAGGATGATCATGGATACATCAGGATGATGTATGGTGAGTATCAGGTTGATACTCTATGGCTGTGGATCAGGTTGTGCAGATGAGCATGTAATCTGGTGCCCTGGGAGATTTGCAGATGGTCTTTCAAGGTTTTGCCTATGGCATGTAATATCGATGCCCTGGGACATCTGGCAAATGCTCTTTCGAGGTTTTGCTCTGGGAGGACATGTAATTCGATGCCCTGGGAGATCTGTAGATAGTCTTTCGAGGTTTTGCCTATGGCATGTAATAGCGCCCTGGGATATCTGGCAGATGCTCTTGTGAGGTTTTGTCCTATGGCATGTAATAGCGCTCTGGGAGATCCGATAGGTTGGGCTGTGTGCCCGTAATCAGTCCTAGGATGCTCTTGCGAGGTTTTGCCATGACCACATATAATAGCGCCCTGGGAGATCCTACAGGTCGGAGTTGTGTACCCGTAACATCCTGGGATGCTCTTTCGAGGTTTTGTGGTGGGGTCACATGTAATAGCGCCCTGGGAGATCCTATAGGTAGAGCTGTGTGCTCGTAACAGCCTGGGATGCTCTTTCAAGGTTTTGTGACGCACGTAATAAGTCCTGAGGATTCCACAGTATGGCCAGTGATGATGAAGACCTGCAGGTTGTGGGCCTACATCCAGTATGAAAAAGGACTGGCTCTGTAGAACTTCCTATGACGAGTAGATTCACAGATTGATTGAGATAGCAGCAGCAGTGATGATGATGATGACTCGATGACGATTATCCAGTGACGATGATCCAGAGAAGATGACTTGTGCTAGAAGAACTGTGCTGAGAAATACCTTCCTAGTTAAGAGGGAGTGTTGATGTATATGTAACTTCGGAATATATTTCACATATATGTATATTGTATTCCTATAGAGATGGTATTATTCCTCTATAAGGAAGTGTCGTAACTTATACTTGATGGGTTATTAGACCACCTTGTTTGGGGTCGGCCCTGTATAAGTCATGTGTGTCAAAGGGTTATTAGACCACCGTATTGGGGGTCGGCCATGTGGGTTGAAGGGTTATTAGACCACCCTATTGGGGGTCAGCCCACTCAGCATTATGTTATGTGGTTAAGTTCGAGCCTACATGAGTTAGGTAAAAAGGCAAGTCAAGTCAAGTATAAATAGAGTGCGGGAGGCACTCTATTTTTTTACTCACTTCTCACTTATGCACTCAAGGAGGAGTGGCGCACTTATGGAGGAGGAGGATCTGCTACTAGGTTATGTCTATCTCTCATGGTTGGTTGTATCATTGCTCTATCTATCTCTGAGGAAGTTATTGGGGTTTTTCACCTTTATGGTTTTTCCCAAGTAAATGTTTGTGTCTCTTGTGTGCTTGCATTATTGTCTCCATGATTGATATGCTGTAGATATGCTGTACATGTTGTTCTCTCAGTTAAGATCCTAGATCAAATTGAAGTAAATTCAAAAAATTTAACACTTCCAGCAACACTATTGATGGAAGCAAACATGCCATCGAAGAACTGCCCTAGTAACGAGGAGTCTGTAGAAGAGGCATGTCTGTATTGGAATCAGTCACAATCACAAGAATTCATTAGTAATCGTCAGATAGTAAGTGTCTTAAGTAATCAATTTGCTTTGGTAAGTAAAAAAAATTGTAAATCTAGCAACACGACCTATCGTCTTCTAGTTAAAAGTCCTATTTTGAGGGGGGTGGTGACCCTAGAAAACATTGGTTTTCATGTGAAACCCTTTGTCAAGCTAACCTTACTGATGATGAGAACTAGAAAATTTGCACAATTTGCAGGAGGACTTAGAAATAGAGCTCTCACATGGTACATGAACCTTCTTGAAGAAGGTCCAAAGACAAAACAACAAATAAAAGATAATTTTCTATATTTTTTTAAAACTAGCGACATAAATAATTTGGTCGGACATAAATTGAAGAAAATTAACCAAATATTAGGAGAATATGTACAAGAATACAATAGGAGATTCAAATATCTCCTCATCCAAATGCTACATAAGATGGACCCTACACTAATGAATAAATTTTTTGTCGAAGGTCTTCTGGAGAAAATCAAGTCTCCAATACTAATGAATGAATATACAAACTATGACAACATCTTGAAGAAAGATTTGAGAGTCGAATCAAATGCAAATTATTCAACCGAACTTTTTGAAAAACAAATTGAAGTGCTAGAAAAATCACTACAACATTTGACAATGCGGAAAAATGACCTATGGTGTACCAAATGCTCCCAAGAAGTACATACTATAGATAGCTTCCCCTAGAATGAAAGAAGAAGGTACCAAAACTATTTCAACGTGTACCAATGACAAACGCGATAGCTGGAAGAAAGACTGGACATATTTCTAGAAGAAAGGAATCCATAAAACATCCAGTCAATGCAAACAATGTATTTTTGTGACATCTACGAAATATTCAAACCTCACTCAACAACAGACTGTCCATACAAAGCTGAAAACTTAAATCCAAAATGGTGTGGAATATTCTGAAGAACACACCATTCAACTACATAATGTATAAAGAACATGAAGACTAAAGCAAAATACCACACAGTATATCAGGCACAAACACTAGAGCGAGATTTTTGAGAGTCATAACAAAGACCAGAGCAACAACAACAATAATTGACGAGGAGGATACAATGGTCACATAAGAAACAATAATTGGGGATACCGACCTTCAGGTTGAAGTAGACCTCATTGCTATGTGAGCTATAGTGAAGATCATTTGAGCCTTGATTTTCCATGGAAAGACAGGATAGATTTAAAATTTTGTACAAAATATGGCACTATTACATATGGTCGGATTGTTCCACGCAATATTTCCATGTTTTCAACATTTGTGGGTTAAAAAAAATAATTTTATATTTTTTTTTTTGCACAGGGCAGAAAAACTGTGGCAATATCCATGATTTTTAATGTTCCATGAACGTTTGTCCCTATATCGACGCAATTGCTAGGTTTCACTTTTCATTGCAATATAGATGAAGGTCGAGATATATATACTACATACTCTAACCATTATTTACACATTTGCTATAGTTGCAACACATTGAGCGCGGATTCTGAACTTGCGGGGTGATTATTTGAGCTTGGATATTCTACATAGCTCTGATTTTGAACTTGCAAGGTTAGTAATTTATATTTTTTTCTCTATATTTTTATAAGGGTTAGAATTTAATATTGTTTAGTAATGAGGATTAGGTGTTAACTTGCTATTTTTCCTTCCTAATATTTTTTTCAAGAACTTGCTATCATTTTCATTTGCCTCATTTTAACTTTTCTCTCATGCATCAATTTGGGGTATTTGTCAATCTCTTATAAGTGTTTGTACTAAATACAATTGACATATGGAGGGGATATTCTTGAATTCCATTGTATAATATCATGAATATCCCCATGCATTTAAGATAATGACCACATGGAGTGGATTATCTAGGTATGTTGATTTCCATGCAAGACTATTTGCCTTTCTTTAGTTAGAATCAAAGATTTGATTTATTTTATTTTTATTTTCATGAAATACATATCTCAAGGAAACTCATTAAGCACTTTTATTCTAAGGATGGTACCCAAGGTAAATCGAATTTCATAAAAGATTGAGGATTTGTGAACACAAGGTTCAGGGCCGTTAATACAATATAATCATTTAAGAGCTCTACATGTCACTTAATGGAATTGAACTTAGGTAGGGACGATAACACATTATCACATGTTTTCATACATGGGGGTCTCATACATAAATTTGGTATCTAGCTAGGTTGTGACCTTAAAATTAGATATTAACATTTGTTTTTATTATTATAAATCAAATTTGTCCATGAAGTATGAACCATAATCAAAGATTTTACCACACTCTACTTGAGAAAGAAACTTCACTAGAAAATATCATCGACTACATAAAGTTATCTCCATAAGGTTACTTAGAGTTGATCCTTTGGTATTTAGTGTTGGATTCCCTTGCTGTTGGCCATTTTCTCTAGCAATCCCTTATCTTTTCATTGTTGGTTTCCTTTTTTTCACCAATATTTTATATAAAGGAAACTTCATGGGCTTCAGCTATGATTCCGATTCTCAAAATTCATGGCTTTTATTTTTAACTATTGTTTCCTTGGAAATCTATCAACAAATGATTTCAAATCTCAATTCCATCTCTCATGACCAGAATGTCGAATCCATCTCTCATGACCATAATCCCAATTAGTATACAACAAATTTTATAGGATCTTCACATCACTTCAACACTGTTCTTAGATGGTTGTGATTAGAAATATATTCTCAAACCCCTAGTTGAAATCAATGCCAACAAAACCCATTATTTGTAGTCTTCAGAATAAAATTTTATGGAACTAATACATACAAAATATCAACTATGTTGTACTGAAATACCCACAAAAGGTCATTATAAAACGGTTATGGCAAGCAAATTCATGAAATGCTATTTTAAGTCCAACATACTTCTAGCTTAGGAATTGCATCACCTTGTCAATTCTAGATTCTAGTTAAATATTTTAGGGTAACAAGTTGATTTTCATGGTAAATAACATTCATTCTTGTACTAAAGTCATTTTTTTTTAATTAAAATAAGTGGTATTGGGAACAAAAAATAAGGTGACATAAAGTAAAAATATGCCAAAGCAAAGGTAATGTTGGAGTATATATGTACATAAAACACCTAAATGTTGGCCATGTGGCCACCCTTTGAAATTTGGATGATCAGCCCATTTCTACATGCTTCATCCACTTTCCAAATATTTCTTTAATAATCATATCCATGTATCATTTTAGTGAAGTACCTAAAACATTAGTCCATAATATTCATGCTCAATATATTAAGAATCGTCCAGAACACCTTATAACCTTTATTGCAAATTCCATTTTCCAATGTGAAAAGTGGCTTTGAGTTGCATGCACATAGACTGATATAGAGGCCTAACAATTAGGAGCATTTTTTTACCTTCTTAAAGGTCAAAGGTTTGTTGGCCTGATTTTTTTACCTAACTTAAGGAGATAAATCCCACACAAGTTGCTTAGAACAGCTCTTGGTGTGTTTGGAATAGCAATACCTCGAAGGTTATGGTCCTGCTACTAGCTGAATTTATCCTCTTAAGGAGAATGCAAAAATTCAGCAAAAATGCAACCTAAGCTAAACTATTGTTTTAAATTATATCCTAAAGTCAGTTTCTAATTCTAAGTTAACCTACTATGCTTTCTTAAAGAAAGTCTCATGTTTTTAGTTTTTTTTTCGATTTCTGGCTAAAAAACTTTCCAAAACAAATTAAACAAACTAAATCTAATTGAAACCTATTTAACAACTTCTAAAAATTAATATGAAAAATTTAATACTAAACTAATTAACTATTCTATCCTAACCCATCCTATCCCAGCTGAGAGCAAGTTTAATAAACTAAATTCAACTACCTATTGATGATAGATAAATCTGAAAAGAAATAATGCCAAATCAATGATAAAACTCAACAAAATTGAAATTATAACACTTGAAGATTTTATAATATTTATGAGAAAATATTAATGAAATAATAAAATAACTTCATTCATCTTCCATCACAATTTATCAACAGACAATTGGAATTCAATCACTTCAATGTTTGAACAATAATTATAATTAACCAACTATGTATTAAAATATTTGTCAAAACACAATTATTTTAATTAATCAGCTAATATCAGTATCGTTTATTTACCAAGGATAACCTAAATGAATAAAAGATGTGATATTTAAACATCAAACATAAAAATGAACGATTAGAGCAAGTTTACAGATTTATATAAAATTCATAACCAAGCATGAAAAATATATTATTAAACTGAGAAAGCCAAATACCAAACTTATATTTATATGTGTTTTAGAAAACAACAATCACAAACGATACCAGTTTCATGAAACAATGCTTCTGAGAAATCCAGGAAAGAGATAACAAGTATAAAATTTAAAATCTTAGTATAAGTCTTTACATACAAACTCCAACCCCTTGTAAAACGATCTTCATAGTTTTTATTACAAAACCTGATAACTACATCCCTAAATTCTATACAGCTACCAGCTTAAAATAGATTTTTAAATCTATTATCTATCGAACATCTGGAACCTATTTACAATCGTCTTAACTCAAGATATTCTTCAACAATGCACCTGGCATTAGTTCATTATCACGCTCTTATTTTCGAATAACAACTCATCCATGTTGAAATCAAAAAGCAACCGACTTTTGATATCTGGCATCCATATTAACCGAACTTGAAACAGCTTCAACACCTGGTGGCACAATATTAATGTAGCAAACAACATCAAAAGATCGAAATCCCTTTCAGCTATGACACCTGTAATCGACCAATTAACAAAATATGAGTTTCATTAAAAATAACTAACAGGAATAAATATAATTAAATGATAAGCAATGCGTGTAGAATCTGTGATTCTATAGGCATGCTATTTAGCTGTTGATATACAAAATATAACAACCATTAGTGATTTTAATTAGCAACCTGTAGACTAGCAACTCGACGAGCTTCTGATAACTTGGCCTTCAATCTAACCATTTTAATTTTATAACCTCCTTCTTGTTCCAACATTTTATGATTAATGGCTACTAAAGATTTGTTTTCAGTCTTGAAGTTTGTTTTCTTGACTTTTATTTGTTGCCATCAGCTGATCCAAGATAATAGTTTAGATCTCAGACTCTGTATCTCATCCTTCAAAATTATAGAGTTTGATTCGGATTTGTCAAGCTTCTTTTTCAACTGAGCAAGCTGATGTTTCAATTTTATGGCTTTTGTAATACTTCTCAACATTTGATGATGAGATGATGATCCATCTGTGAATGAATGTTCTTTCTTACTGTCAGCACCATCATATTGATCGGATGAATGACTCTCATCGCCACATTCATCTCCAGGACGTACCATGGGATAACCAATTTCAATCCTCTGTTCTTGCAAAGGAATTTCCATGGGAACCTGATCCTCCCGCTCACTAAAAATTTCAATTACTGGGGGTTCTTCATGTTGCGACAGGGTTACAGGTACAGACATAGACACCATACTACGGGTAAAATGACGCAAAACTTCTGAAGTTAACTTCTTTTTTTCCAAATTAGACGTTTCAGCATAACAAACATTTGCTAACTCTTCAAGATTTTGTACAGGTTCATCATAATGTTTGCTAGAGGTGGGTAAATCAACTAGGAATTCAAGACTAGCAATACTAGATTGTTTTGTAATTTTTTCAACATCTTTAAACCCTGCATCTATTTTCACTGATGTATCGAAACATCCAGGAAGTGGAACTAGGTTATCCTTAGCATTCAAGGAGTTACGCTCTATGATAGTCGCAGAGCCGATATCAATATTCACAGACGCAATTGTTTTCTGTAACCCTCCGTCCTCTGTCACAGCCTTACCAATGTCATCGAATTCAGGGTTTGATGAAGCCCTATGCTTTTTACGAGTCTTAGGAAGTAGGGTTGGCCAGTATTGTGTTGGCCCGAAATCGTTCTCAGCCAATAGTTCATCCCAAGACTTACCCACAAGAGACAACTGATGTTGGACCAAAATTTTATGTAAACCATGATGGAATAAACTCCTCTCGGGATCACCTATCATGCTTTGAACTTCGTTTTCCATTTTCTTTAGAATTTGAAGAAAGAAAAAGGGAAGATTCATTTTAAAACCCTTCAATGCCAGTAATAAACGGAGATGGTAATAATGAACATGAGAAATATGACCATCATAGGAAATATATCTGACTAAAATTTCATAATGCATTCGCCACTTAGGTTTTAGAAATTTTCCAGAAACCCCATACGTTAAATTCGATTTAGCAGGTAATGGTAAAAGCAGGGAATTACATTGCTTTTTATAGATCTTACTTCCTTTACACCATCGCTCACCCGTTTGGGGAAGATTTGTTGCCTTAGTAATACTGTCCTCAGTAACCATAAGTTGAAACTCCCCAATTTGAGCTACATCATCCTTCAAACTGAAAGAAAACTGTCTGGTAAGTTCTGTATTGTGACCACTAAAATGCAAAAAGAAAGACCCCCAACCTATCTTATCAAACAAGGCAGCGGCCTCAGGATCAGCTTGAACCATCTCAGGGCTTGAAACTTCAAACCGGCTTAGAGGAGCCATTTGCTCAATTAAAGGTTTCTATTTAGAAGAGAATGAAATGATGTCGTGAAAATAGAGGGTATAGGAATGGATGAATTTACAGACATGACAAAACCATCATATGACTCATGCGAAGGCTGAAGAACAACCCTATGTTCGGATATCCATCATCTATTTCGGGATACATATCTATTTCAGGATCATCTATTTCGGGATACATATCTACTTCAGGATCTTGCATGATCTATTTCAGGATATGCAGTCCAGTCACCAGTTTGATGCCTCCAGCACCTTATCCACCTTCTTCTAGCACCCGGGAGCCACTTTCCACAGAGTTTTAGCCCTCCTAAGCTGAAAGGCGCCCTCTTCTCACCTACTGACTGAGAAGGGCGCACTTGCTCACCTACCACTGCAGATTCACTCCAGTTACATTCAGTTAGCTCCGATTCTGATTGATTTCACTCCGATTTCACTCCTGACTGACTGTTTCACCTCCGATTGACCTCCAGTTAGATTAGATGACTTGCTCTGACTCCAGTTAGCCTCCCATGCGCCCCCACTGAGCCTCCAGATCCTATATCAGTGCTACACACTTCAGTTACATTTATTATGATCAGTTAGACTCAGCTTGACACCTGGATGACTGTTTGTTGTGATTGATGAGCAACACCGATGATTGATGAGGACTCCTAGATTGAGTCAAGCTACTCCATTCAGTGATTCGAATGACCTCCTTAGGCAATTCGAATTGCTCTGTTCATTGTAACAGTTTGTATTGTAATTCATTCACCCTTTCTGGGATAGAGAGCACTGCTGCATGTTTTGCACAGTTTTGCACCATATCTTCTTATTCATCTGTTGTGACTGATTTATTTGTTCATTAGATCTGCTGTGACTAACTTTACATGGTATCAGAGCCATTGCAGGGACAAGATCTCTTTTCTACAGGTGTTTATACAAGAAGATTTGACTGAATTGCTAAAAATTGCAAAAAGTTTGGCATGAGATATCTCAAGGGCATTCGCTCCTGTGCATGCA
Source organism: Larix kaempferi (assembly GCA_027924585.1). Classification (NCBI taxonomy): domain Eukaryota; kingdom Viridiplantae; phylum Streptophyta; class Pinopsida; order Pinales; family Pinaceae; genus Larix; species Larix kaempferi. Next base: position 13,270,977 of record BSBM01000368.1, read on the forward strand.
AAGCTTGAAAAATACTCCAATACCACTCCAGAAGCTTGAGTTACCACATAATTCCTGGATCTGATACATTGGACCTATTCAACATTGCTTGAAATCCAATCCCAGGTGTGATGCAACTCTCAAAGGGTGGATTGTTCGACCTTATTGTGATTGTTCTTATGTGATTTGCAGGTTAATTATCTCCTCCAAGTGCACTCGCTACATTCTGCATGCAAGCTTCCCTACAGCATCTCCATTCGCTATAGTCTGCATGCAAGCTTCTTCTTCATCATTTGACTCGCTCCTAGCAATGGAATACTCTTCTTCAAAGCCTATCCTCACCCCATTCAATTATTTTGATTGGAAAGATGATATGGAGATCATATTACGTTCAAAAGGATACTACCGAGTCACTCTTGGTCTTGAATTGGAGCCAAACAATGTGGCAGAAAGAACCAAACACTACAATAAGCTTGATGAAGCTTACGGTCTTCTTTGTCTCTCCATCTCCAAGGATCTTCACTTCCATCTCAGCGGATTGAAGACTCCAAAAGCCATATGGGAGCAACTTGAGACACTATTCGGCAAGCAGGATGAGCTTAGGGCTTTTCAATTAGAGAATGAATTGATTGGCCTTAATCCTGAGAATTTCGAGAGCATCAATGAATTCTTCACAAAATTCAAGAACTTGAACTTGCAATTGAAGAACAGTGGTGTTATCAAAGAGGATAAACAGTTGATCCTCTCCATTCTAAGCAAGCTTGGGAAAGATTATTCGGTATTTGTCTCCACTTTCAATTCCGGTCGGCTAACTACCCCGAATTGGAAGATGCCTACCTTGAATGCCTTCATTGAGTCCGTTACGAAAGAGCATGACAAGTTGATTCAAATGGGGTCCATAAGCTCCAAAGATTCAGCCCTATTTGTTCAAGGACCCAAGATTTCGAATGGTAAAGGAAAGCTAAAGAAGGAGAAGCCCAAATTCGAGCCTCACAAGCAAAAAGACAAAGGCAAGCAAACGGATGCACCATCCAGTTCGAAATCCAAGCAAAAGGGCAAAGAAGGTAACCAAAAATCTAAATGTACTTATTGTAACCGTGGCTTTCATCCCGAAAGTTCATGTATGAAGAAGACTATAGATCAAATGGCCCTCCTTTTGGAAAAGAACAACATAACCCTTCCTGACGGTGCAAGGAAGAAGGATCGGAATGACGATCATGAAAGAGGACAAGCACTCATGGCAACGGTTTCGAAGCCCACTCTCTTGATAGATTCGGGTGCATCAAATCATATGGCTGCAAATATTGATTCTTTTTCCTCATTCGATCCAAACAGCTCCATCCCCATCCATTTGGGAGATGACTCAAAAATTTCTTCAAAGGGCAAAGGTACGATTCATGTAGATCATGGATGCTTTCAGAATGTTCTCTATGTGCCTTCCTTAGCTTCGAATCTCCTTTCTGTGTATCAAATGACACATACTGGTGATCCAAAGAAAGTCACATTCAGCCCTAATACAGTTGAAATTTCTGATATCAAAAGTGGAAGACTAGTTGCGGTTGGAAAGGCAAACCACACTGCTAAATGTTATGAGTTTTCGCACTTTATTCCGCTTGCAAAGCCCACTGCTCTTCGCACACATGGTAATGAGGTTAGTAGGCTTTGGCATGAAAGATTTGGACATCTAAATTATAAGTATTTTCTGCTTCTATCAAATAAATCCATGGTTGATGGGCTTCCACAACTCCGTTCCTCGAAGGGAATATGCTCCGGTTGCATTATTGGGAAGCACCCCGAGCACAGATTCGACCGCGGAAAGGCTAGCAGAGCCTCTACTATTTTGGGATTGATCCATTCTGATATCAGCGGTCCGCTGCCCCATATGTCATTAAATGGTTCAAGGTATGTTTTGACATTTATTGATGATTATTCTCGCTTTACATGGGTATTCTTTCTCAAAAACAAGTCAGAAGTGCTTGGAAAATTCAAGGATTTTAAGGCTTCTGTTGAGACCACCACTGAGAGCAAGATCAAAGCTCTTAGATCTGATAATGGTGGGGAATATATCAAGTCCGAGTTGCTGCAACTTTGTGCCCAAAGCGGAATCAAGATCCAACATACAGTTCCCTACACACCCCAGCAGAACGGTGTAGCGGAAAGGAAAAACCGGTCACTGAAAGAGATGGCTACATGCATGATTGAATCAAAAGGTTTGGCTGCAAATCTTTGGGCTGAAGCAATCAATGTTGCTGCATATATACAGAACCGTGTTCCACATTCATCCGTGAAAGGTATGACTCCTTTCGAAGCATTCTTTGGTCACAAACCGGATGTGTCAAATTTGAGAGTTTTTGGCTCTACTGCATGGGCTAGAATTCCTTCTGAGAAGAGACGAGCTTTGGATCCACAAAGTATCGAGTGCATATTGATAGGATATGGGGAAGAATCAAAAGCATATAAACTCATGGATATCAGATCTAAAAATATATTCATAGAGCGCAGTGTGCAGTTTGAAGAACCGCTTCAAGAATTGCAACTAGTTGAGGAGAAAACTGTCGATTCACCGCCTTCACCAAAAGAAGATTCGAGCAGCGATAATGAAGGTATGAGTTCTGATATTTCTGATATTGTAGCAGCATATGATGATCATGACATATCAGGTTCGGAATCCGACCATTCAGATCCCCCTCAGTTACCAAAGTGGGCCCAAAATACTCTACAATCTGCTGGTTCGAATCTTGGAAATCCTGCTGATCCGAGACGAACAAGAGGAGACTTTCAAAGGGCAGGTATGGCTCTTTCTATTGCTGATCCATTTCTTCCTGAGATTTGTTATTTGATGGCTGGTTCAGATCCCCAATCATATTATTCAGCCCATCGAGATCCGAGATGGAAAGATGCCATGGATGAAGAGTACAGTTCTCTTCAAAAGAACAATACATGGGAGCTAGTTTCTCTTCCACCTGGAAGAAAATTAGTGAAGTGTAAATGGGTCTACCGTACTAAAGTTGCTGCTGATGGCACTATCAGCAAATATAAAGCAAGGTTGGTGGCAAAAGGTTTTTCCCAAGTCCAAGGAGTGGACTACACAGAGACCTTTGCACCGGTTGCAAAGATGGATTCCATCCGCCTTGTTTTAGCTATTGCCGCATCCAAGCACTGGGAGGTGCATCACATGGATGTGAAGAGTGCATTTTTACATGGAGACCTTGCTGAAGAGGTCTATATGCAGCAGCCAGAGGGTTATACATCAGATCCATCATTGGTTTGTAGATTGAAGAAGTCTTTGTACGGGTTAAAACAGGCCCCAAGAGCTTGGTACGCAAAGATGGACTCCTTCCTTCTTTCTCAGAATTTCCAAAGATGCAAATCTGATCCGAATGTCTATATTCAGCGAGTTAAAGGTAATTTGTTGGTTATTGTACTTTATGTTGATGATCTGCTTATTACTGGTAGCACACTTACTTCAATAAACAAGCTAAAAACTGCCTTAAATCTAGCTTTTGACATGAGCAATTTGGGCTTGCTGAGTCACTTTTTGGGCTTGGAGATAGCTCAAAATTTCGATGGGATCACTATATCTCAGCAAAAATATGCTTCCGACCTGTTATTGAAGTTTAATATGTCTGAATGTAAGGCAGCCCCGTTCCCATTCCTCTCAGGAATCAGTCTTGAGGAGGGAGATTCCACACCGCTTGCAGATTGCAGTATGTATCGACAGTTGATTGGTTCACTACTTTATTTGACACATTCACGGCCTGATATCTCATATGCCGTGAGTGCCGTGTCAAGATATATGCAGCAGCCACATGAGCTTCATTGGCGAGCAGCCAAGCGGATCTTGCAGTATGTGCAAGGTACGAGACAGTTTGGCATACATTATGCTGCAGATTCTGAGCTAGATTTCATTGGTTTTACTGATTCAGATTGGGCAGGTGATAGCATTGATCGGAAGTCCACTTCCGGTTATGTTTTCATGATTGGTCATGGTGCTATTTGCTGGTCGAGCAAAAAGCAATCAGCCATTGCACTTTCTTCAACAGAAGCAGAGTATCGAGGAGCAGTCAATGCCTGCATTCAGGCAGTTTGGTTGCAGGGTATTCTTTCCGAGTTTGGTTTTGGTGGCACTACTTCGACTGTCCTATTTTGTGACAATCAAAGTGCTATCAAGATCTCCACAGATCCAGTTCAGCGGCAGAGGACCAAGCACATTGAGATTCATATGCATTACATTCGACAGTTGGTGCATGACCGCACCATCATTCTGCAATATTGCCCTACTGATGAGCAAATTGCAGACATCTTCACCAAGAGCTTCACTGAGAAGAAGTTCTCTTACCTCCGTTCACTGTTGGGGGTGAGTTCCATCATGGTGGAGACAGATTGATTCATTATTATGCTTTAGACTTGAGGGGGGGCTTTCTTCCCACTGGGTTTTCCCTCTTTCCTCACTTAGTTTATTTTTCAGCATTTTTTGGATTATTGTATTGGGGTGACCTTTGGTCTTAGTTACCAGGGCCCCACATTATTTTAGTTGGCACATCATAGTCTAGCTTGAGGGGGGGTGTTCGGATATCCATCATCTATTTCGGGATACATATCTATTTCAGGATCATCTATTTCGGGATACATATCTACTTCAGGATCTTGCATGATCTATTTCAGGATATGCAGTCCAGTCACCAGTTTGATGCCTCCAGCACCTTATCCACCTTCTTCTAGCACCCGGGAGCCACTTTCCACAGAGTTTTAGCCCTCCTAAGCTGAAAGGCGCCCTCTTCTCACCTACTGACTGAGAAGGGCGCACTTGCTCACCTACCACTGCAGATTCACTCCAGTTACATTCAGTTAGCTCCGATTCTGATTGATTTCACTCCGATTTCACTCCTGACTGACTGTTTCACCTCCGATTGACCTCCAGTTCGATTAGGTGACTTGCTCTGACTCCAGTTAGCCTCCCATGCGCCCCCACTGAGCCTCCAGATCCTATATCAGTGCTACACACTTCAGTTACATTTATTATGATCAGTTAGACTCAGCTTGACACCTGGATGACTGTTTGTTGTGATTGATGAGCAACACCGATGATTGATGAGGACTCCTAGATTGAGTCAAGCTACTCCATTCAGTGATTCGAATGACCTCCTTAGGCAATTCGAATTGCTCTGTTCATTGTAACAGTTTGTATTGTAATTCATTCACCCTTTCTGGGATAGAGAGCACTGCTGCATGTTTTGCACAGTTTTGCACCATATCTTCTTATTCATCTGTTGTGACTGATTTATTTGTTCATTAGATCTGCTGTGACTAACTTTACACCCTAAACTGGCTTCTACATTTAACAAACCCACCATCAAAATCATCGCAAGTATCTATTAAATAATTGATCTAACCCAAAATCATTACTAAATGTGATATCGATATTTGAACAAGATGCAGTTAACCTTTGTTCAGGGTAATCATTTCATATCAATTTCAATCGAACAGGTGTTTATAGCATATCAATTCATATCTTGCAACAGATATATCATCACCAATTTCGACAGGAAGGAAGTGTACATGGACCCTAGTTGTACTGTTTTGACCTGGCTGATATGAAACACCATATCGCAAACAATCATGACTCCTAGGGTTCCACGAAATCAATGATCAATAATTCAAATGTTTGCAAATCATAGATTAAAAACATAATTCATATATGTAATGTATTCGGGAACAAGATCAAATAATTTCGATAATTCATGTTTGAAGGACATCCGAAGTGATGCATGAAAATAAACCTAAGTCGTTGAAAATCATATATACAATGCTAAGTTTTTAATTTTTTACAAAGATTCAAACATGGCTTACAATATGACCATATAAATATTTACTAAGTTAAATAGATTATAGAATAAATTAATTAACCCAAGCAAAATCACACATAAAACTTAGTCATAGAAATCATGTTTTTTATCAAAATATCAGAAATGAAAATCAAAAGAATTTTTCATGGAAGATAAGAAATGTTAGATCAATTCTAATCCAATCAAAAAACACTGGATAATAATTATAAGCAACAATATTTTATTTGAAAAATATATAACCAATGAATATAATGACAAAAATGAGTCATATATAAAACCAAATCTTAACAACTGCTAAATAATTAACTTGCAAAAGGATTTGTTCTAACCCTAAATTTACAGTTTGATCAATAAACCTGCTTTGAATTGGGAGTACCTTCAGAATCATAGATTCTGAAGGCATTCCTAAATAATTTTGTGATAAATTTTAGAAGAGAACTGATCAATTTTATTCGGCAAAGCAGAAAAATTGAGAGGGTTGTTTTCCTGCCAACAAGGTTTGATTATTACGGTGGGGTGGCATGTAGGGTGTTTAGGTATGTAAACCTTTGTAAACTACACAGTGAAATTGCTACATGGAGAAGGCCCCTTGTTCCACAAACAAGGAGGTCTCATATATCAATTTGGTGTTTGGATAGGTCATAACCTTAAAATTATATTATTATTACTATTATTATTATCATCATCCTCCTCCACTACAATGCTTATAATTATTGTGTTTGTAAGGATTTTTGTGACTTGTCTTGCTTGTGATTATTGTGTTTGTGATGCTTCTTAAATAAGCTCACTAATTATTTTTGGCTTGGACCTTGTTGATAATTTTTTCATGTAAATATCATTGCTTCATAACAAACCCTGAATGTTCTTAAACTTGGTAATAATGTTCTCATACAACCTTATCACAACATCTCTCAATTTGAAAGGAACTTTTAGCTCTTGTAATCAATTCCAAAGGTCAGTTATAGGAACCATGTCAAATTATTTCTAAAGTCAACGAAGAAACACAAGAGATTGGTTTTTTTATTAAAAAACTCCTCTGCAATGACCCTAATTATAATGAGGTGGTGCACAATTGAGTGATAGATCCTAAATATGACGTAAGATGGTACATTGGAAATATATGTTACTTTAGTCTTCACATTTTTCTTTATAAATATAGAAATTGGATTATAATATATTGTATTTAGAAATATACTTATAATATGTAATGTAATTGACAAGTTATTGTTTGGTATGGTCTAGGTAAGACAATAACTTGTACCACTACAAGGATTTGTCACTATGAATGAAAGTGCAAGGAAGCTTGCTCAATTTAGAGCTGCATTAGAGGCAAGAGGAGATGGAAAATGTTATTGTCCTTGCTTTGATTGCAGGGGCTTGCAAAAAACAAGACTTTTAATAACTACAACTGAAAGACATTATAGGGAGAAGGGGCACGCCGAAGGGGGTTATGAATATCATCCCCTGGTAAGAGGTCGTTATTCAATTTTTAATATATTCACTATAATATTCATCATGTCATGAATTTCAGTAAAATGTCTTATTTTTTTACTATATGTTCTATACACACTAATTTTTATACGTTGTTTGTAAATTTATAGACAATGCCCCCAAAATGTCACCCTCCAAAGAGTTATTTGCCAAGTACTAGTAGAAATACTCATTTATAGCCTGACAAACTTCTACATCAGAATATTGAAGATGATCAAGTAGTTATTTCTGATGATATGGATGTAGATAACATTAGTGATACAAATCAGGAAGATGAGATACATAGATTGATCCAAGACAGATTTTCTCCAATGGATGAGGACAACCAGGATGATAGTCATGATGTTGATCCTCTACTTGAGAAGTCATGTCAACCTCTTTATGAAGGCTCAAAAACAAATCTTCTATCTTCTATATTGTTGTTAGTGAACTTGAAGGTTTTGAATGGTTTATCAAACACATGTCTGACACAGATACTAAGGTATGTAATTTGTTAATTATTTTTGTCTACATGTTCACATCTATAGAAAGGGTTGACTTTTTTCCTATATTATTGCTATTGTTATCTAATTTGTAAAGTTTGGATGCGATATTGATGATTAATATTTTTTTCATTGATTTATTCTTTTGAATTTTGTAGATTGTTAGGTGAATTTCTATTACCAACTTCAAATATTTTACCACACACTTATCGAGAGATATATGTCATTATGAAAGCATTTGGAATGGAGTATCAAGCTATTTATGCATGTCCTAATGATCATATGATATAATGTGGACAATATGCATTAGAAAATGAATGCCCACAATGTCAAACAAGTAGGTATCAAACCGATAAAGTGACAAAAAAGGTGCCTCAAAAAGTTCTTCATTATATTCTGATAATTTCAAATTTCCAGCGGTTGTTCAGGTGTCAAAGTATAGCACAGTTTATGGATTTCCATGCAAAGAACAAAAGTCGCGACGATGTTCTTCGAATGCCTGCAGATGGTTCTGCATTGAGGTACATCAAAGAAAAGTGGCCAATTTTTAAAGAAGACCCTCGTAATGTTTAACTTTCATTGGCAGCTGATGGTGTGAATCCATTTGGAGAGCTTCGTTGTACCTACTCAGTGTGGCTTGTTTTTGTTATAAACAATAACCTTCCTCCATGGACGTCGATCAAGAGAGAGCACACAATGTTTGCAATGATTGTTCTAGGTATTTAATTAATATGAAATTTTTACTTGAAAGTCTGATCACTAAATATTTCATTGATTTGTTTCATGCATGATAATTATGTATTTTATAGATAACGACATATAGGCGCTAAATATAATTAATCATGTATGTTGGACCAATTAGGCAAGTACCAAGTTAAAGATATGAACGTATATATTGAGCCTCTTATCGATGAGTTGTTGAATTTATGGGCTGGCGCCACTATGTATGACATCTCTAGACCAATAGGGCAAATACGATTTCAATTCCATGGAATACTTGCATTTACAATTCATGATGCTCCCGGGTTAACAATTTTTGTGGTATATTGTTACTTTCTTTTGTTCCTTAATATTTTATTTATATGTTGATAATATCATGCATTATTTTAAATTGTAATTCTAATTTGCTACACCAATTCATACATCTTGTAGGTCTTCAAACAAAGGGTAAATTTGCATGTCCAATTTGCGGTCCCAGAATAAAATCTCATCATTCAAGGAGTTTACCAAAGGAAGTGTTCAATGAGTATAGGCACTTTTTGCCTAAGAACCATAGTTATCGAACTACAAACAAAGAAAAATTTAATGGTAAAGAAAAGAATGGAAAAAAACCACGAAGAATGACACCTCACCTATGGAAGTCGGAATATAATAGAAACCGTCAAGGTATGCCAATTTTTTTTTTTTACTGAATTATGTTCAACGCGATATGCCTATATTGATTAATTAGTTTTAATTTGATTTTGTTGATGTTTCATGAATGTCATTAAGGCACGAATGGGATTCTACGAGGAATCAAAATTTACCCGATTCAATTCAGTAGGTTGACATACTACGAGCACCTACAAATAGTTCATTTGTTTGACACAATGCATATTGGGAAGAACATAACAGAAATTTTATGGCGAATATTAGATGGAAGGACTGACAAAGAAAAAATCGGAAAGATTTGTAGTGACATCTAAGAAGCTAATCATGCATTGCAAAGTGTGATCGTTAATTCTAATGGCGATGGCCGCCAACAGAATATTAGTCTTCCTTGGTGCTTGACAGAGCAACAAAGCAATATTGTAAAAGAGGTCATAAAAAAAATCAAGTTTCCGATGGGTTTTTCATCAAACATAAAGAATATCTTGACGAAAAAAGGTGATTTTGCTGGGGTTAAAACACATGATTGGCATACATTCATTAAGGTAATTATGAGTCCATAATATATTTCATTATCGGTATGCACTATTTTATTAATTTCATTCTCTTATTTTGAAATAAATATTAATAATTATGTGTTTTTTCATATAGTATGTTCTACCTTAATCTCTCCCAGACGACTTTGACAACAACATAAAACATATTATTTATGTTCTTGGAAAATACATGAAGTAAGTAATGTTTTACTTGGAAAATGACTTGGTATGTGGCTTGTAGCGAAACTTATTGACATATTATGTTTTTCCCCGCAAATATTATATATGCTTTGATATTGTTTTATTGCATCATTTGTAGGTGGCTTTCATCAAAAGAAATCCATAAAGAAGATATAAGGCATTGGAAGAGAGAAATTCCCCGATTAATGTGTGAAATGCGATAGTATCTACCTCTAGCATTTTTCAATGCACAAGAACACTACCTCATACACCAAGTTGAGGAGATTGAATTATGTGGACCAGTACACACAAGGTCGATGTGGATGGTGGAGAGGCAGTTGAAGTCATTGAAGGATTTTGTTAGACAAAGAGCACATCCTGAGGGTTCTATGGTTGAAGGATATATGGTATATCAATGCATGGTGTATATTAGTGAATATCTACCTAAATTAGCAGAAAATATGAATGTGCCTCGCATTTGGCATCTCGACTCTATCAACAAATTTGAAGGGGAGGTCATATTTGGGAGAGGTACATTGAGGATTGTGAAAGGTAATTATTATACGTTATTGAATTAATATATTACACATGTATTTTTTCCAATTTTATATTATCATACTGTTTTTTAACTTTTTTTAATAATTATGCATTTTCAAGTATATTAAACTATGTTCCTTTAGTGATATCTAATTAATGATATTGAATTGTTATTTTATCCTATAGTTGTTCGAGTGTGGGATGCTTTACATTTATACATTGCAAACAACCTTGATTGGATGGAGCATTGGATAAAATATTGTGAAGAATTCTTCGGTAGGTTATCATGGGAAGGGGTCAGTAACATGATTAAAACAACTCATCATATTCGACAACAATTTCCTGAACTTACGTCGCAAAGGGAAGTTGATTTAGCCTATGGTTTAAAAGATAAAAAGGCAAGTAAATTCTTTACCCACATTTTTTCTAGTTACTTTGATCCATTTTTCCAATTACATTTCGTTTGTTTAAGTTTTCAATTATATTTACTAACTCCTATATGACGTTTATTAAATCACAATGTATTTTTTACATGTTGTCAATGTTGCAGTTGAAGCATCACAAGGCTATGTGGTGTAATGGTCATAAATTTCATATCAAAAAGTTGGATGATAATAGGAAAACCTCGGATTGTGGGATAACTGCAGTGTTTAAGGTCACCAATGTTTCTTCTCAAAGTGATAGACATCCAGAAGAAACCGAGAATAGGTACTATGGGCATTTGGAGGACATTATTGAGTGTGATTTTAATTCCTTTAAAATAGTTTTGTTTGAGGTGAAGTGGTACAGGCTACGGATGCATGAACGTGATCCTGAAAGAACTATTATTGAGCATGCTAATGGATTTACCATGGTTAATACAAGGTCATTTGAACAGGGTACAGAGCCTTATGTTCTTCCAAGTCAACGTGAGCAAGTCTACTACTCCAAGGTACCAGGTAAAGAAGGTTGGTCATATGTTGTTCGATACAATCCAAGAGGAAGACCAGTAAAGTATAATCCTGTACTAGATGATGAAGATAATCATGAAGAAGAATAAGATGATGATGATTCAGATCAGGCTGCAGTCCATGTGTTAGATGAAGAAGTTGAAGAGGTTGATCATGCAAATGTAGTAGACGATGATCTCATTGACGATATGGATGACTATATTAGCGAAGATGACTTTGATGTTGATGATGATGTGAATGATCCTTTCATCAATATCTATTCAGAACTAGATCCTGATACAGATGTTGAGTTGGATGAAGAAGAAGATGAATGATATTTAATTGTCGAAAAGTAGAGGTACACAATGTTTTTTGGTTAAAGTAAATGCACTCACCATATGTTCATTTTGTTGATTAACTTGGTTATATTTGAAAATTAGTTTTCTAATCTAATTATGTTCTACATATGCAGTAGCGTGGGTGTTCCTGGAGGTTGTAGTGGTAATGGTTTGAATCGAAGATGTGTTGATTGAGCAAGATACAAAATGAAGTTATAAGATTTATGTGTTAATTTCTGGGTTATTTCATATTAGAACAATTATCGTAAGTTTTATACAAATGGATTGGTAACTTAAATTGTTACAATTGTTATTACCTAGTAGCTATTATGTTATTCTATGTTAGTTAGTTATTTTGATCTTGCTAAACAAAAATGATAATCAACAATATCTTTTTATGCTTCTTAAACTAATAGTCATTATTAACAGTATCATTTTTGCGTTTCATTTTTACTAAGATGTTTGTGCTTCCGTATCAAAGTACATGGAATTCTTAAAATCCATCACATATTGATGTCCTTTGATCGTGATCCATTATGTGATGGCAATTAGGCCTTGTGTTAACTCATTTCTGATAGGATGGGTTAAGTGACTAATTACATTTTTCTTCATAAACAAGAAAAAGAAGCAAGTCACTTGGTGAATGGGCACTGCAAATAATTTTTTATTTATCATTTTTATTAACTAAGTTTTTATAAAAACACATTATGGATTTCATTTATATGTTTTACTAAGTCCTAGAAACTAAGATTAAGGGGTAAAAACCAATAATGTTACAAATAGACTATGTAAAATATTTTAGTGAAAGATTCTTGAAATATGTTCCCAAATTAAAAGTGGTTCTCCTACGATCAACGCCCTTTTTATGAGATATTTATTTAGTTGATGTAGTAATGTTTTAAAAATTGATTTTAAGTCATTTTTTAAATAATTTGGTGTTACTAATATTGCCATCTTTTTTTTCTTCAATGGCTATTTATTTAAATCCTTTTAGTGCTTTTACTTCATAATAAAGGGCATATTCTGAATTGCAAAAATTTATGGATGAACTAGTTTTTGCCAACAAACAAAAAGATATAATTCTTCATAAAAAAATTTCCAACACAATTTACCCTAATCCAATATAAATTGCCTCGTCAGGGTGTTAGGGAACAAATTGAGACAACAACAAAACAACATGGAAAAATATTCTAAAAATATAAAAATAAAGTAGAAATTCTACCATCTGGCCTTACCTAAGTCTCCATTGTTGAATTTGTTGCATGCATGTCCACATAAAGTAAACCCATACAGTTGATTGCAACTATTTGATACTCCATAGTTGGATTAGGAGTCCATCAACTTGAATGTGCACATACTCATTGTTTACCCAAGACAATCCATTGAGTGAGGGATCCACAAGTGATGCAAAGGTCAAAGGGGAAGGATATAAAACTAACTCTCGTGGGAGTTGTAAGCAAGCCATAATTTTTCTAATCACTAAGGATTTCAAATCTCCTAGTTGAGTATTCGATTCTAAATATTGTGAACTAGTGACCAATATTAAGGTGGTGAATTCCCTATCTAATAATTCCCTCAGCTTCAAGATTTGTGATACCATTTTCATAGTACCTTCATCCATGGCATGGTTCTACATTGGTAGTGAACCATGTCTATATGATAGAAGGGTGAGTTCCATACCAAAAATTCCTCAAATATAAGGAATTGTGCCACATAATAGGTCACCAACACTTGTCTAATTCTACCCTAACCAAAGCACCCTTGAGCATTGTTTGTGTTGCAATGTTGCAACGACTATTCTAGAACCATCAACACAATTAGCACACACACAAAGTTCCATTATATTACAATTTAATTAATATATATTATAATTTAATTAATGTATATTATAATTTAATTAATATGATATTATAATTTTTTAAACATCAAACAAAACATAACTGAAATGTCATACCTGTCTCTGTTGAGCTTGGCCAAAACGCTATGTTGCCCTAGTTCGACGTCACCCCCTACATGCAAATGGCTACAATTATGTGTCCTCCTTCACTGTGCAACTTTCATTGTGCAATTGCTACGAGGGCTATTGAAGTTGGTTTCTTTGGGGAACCCGCTCTGATCGTGTCTGCATATCCCCGCAGACCCTCACTGTGCAATTGCTACAAGGGCTATTGAAGTTGGTTTCTTTGGGGCACCCGCTCCAGCCGTGTCTGCATATCCCCGTAGACCCTCAACGGCAAATGTAAGTTGAAACCCTTCTCTATTGAGTCGAATCTCTGTATTTTTGGGTGCGAATTAGGTGGTTTTGATTTTATTTCAAATCTCTGGATATTCATATTGTTTTCTAAATTATTTGAGGCCAACTTGTCCAAGTCAAATTCATCATGTTTTCCTAATGGTGTAGCATTCCTAGTACCATTACATGGGGCAGTAGTAGCATTCCTAGTACCATTCAGACATTGGCGATGTATTCACCTAGGACATTAATTTAGTATTTCAAGTGGATTCTCATTCACCATATTTGCACTAATGGAACTCAAATTTGTCTAAAACACAATGCTGGAGATAGAGCTAGTATTGGTAGACCCTAAATGGTTGCTTGTGTTGATTGTTGAGATAGGGTTTTTCCCTTAATCCCTATGAAAGCCTGTATGGTATTTCTAGAAGGAGATTTGCAATGTATTTGCAGAGTTAGGGGTTGTCCCTTGCTTTAATTTCTAAGTATTTTGTTGTAAGTATTTGTCAAGGTAGGGTTTTTGTTGAGGTAGGGTTTTTCTTGTGTTATGAAGGAGGTGGCATAACAATTCTGCACTTGGTTTTGGTTGCTTAGTGTGTGGTATCGTCTACTTCCAACTATAGATATTTGTGTTGGAGATGTAGTCCAATCATGAATTGACTATGAATGTGGTGGTAAATTCCATATGGCAACGAGTAGTTTTACAGTTTATGCTTGGTCCTTTGTTATTGCAAGTGCTTTGGTAGGATTGTTTCTCTGTTATGAGGGAGGTTCCATAAAATTTTGAACAAGGTTTCTGCTGCTTAGTGCATGGTATCGTCCTCTGCCAACTATTGATATTTGTGCTGGAGATATGTCCAATCATGAATTGATTATGAATGTGGTGGTAAATTCGATATGGCAATGAGTATTTTTACAGGTTATGTTTGATCCTTTGTTACTCGTTATGCTTTGGTAGGGTTTTTGCTATGTTATTAGGGAGGTTCCATAACAACTATGCATTGGGATTTTGTTTCTTAGTGTGTGGTATCATCCTCATCCAACTATTGATATTTGTATTGGATAACTGTTCCAATTATGAATTGATTATTGATGAGGTGGTTAATTTGATATGGAAATGAGTCAATTTACAGGTTATGCTTGGTCCTTTGTTGCTAGTTATGCTTTGTCCTGGTACTAGTTATGCTTTGTTTACAGGTTATGCTTTGTTTACCATTATTGGTATGTAACTGGTTATGTTACTAGTATTATATAATTAGTAATTTCAGCGCATGGTGAATGATATGTTGCAGATTTGGACCGATTATGAATTCATGGTATATTCCATATGGCTTTGTGCTTTGTTACTGGTTATTGAGGGAAAAACCCTATCTCTGATATGTCAACAATTATTGTAGGTTGATTTCCTTAGACCAAAGTCTCCCCACTATTCTATATGTAATCATAATCCCCAACATCAACCAACTGAACATCTATGAAAGCACTATTCTCAACATCAACATCTATAGATGCTAATTCTTCATTTCTAATAGTAGGTTCAACACCCAGAGGAAGACTATAAGATACCATAGCCCCAGTTTCAGCAAGAAATTCATTATTAGCATGCAATTCCAACTCAGATGATGGAAATTCATGAACTTCATCAGGTGTACATTATGTCTGCAAAAGCAAACTCTTGTCATTCTTAGCATCTACAACACTCTTGTCTCCATCAACATCTACAAATTCTCTCTTGTTACTTATAGTAGTAATTCAACACCTGGAGGGAGACTGTAAACTGAAGTGGGTCTAGTGTCATCTGGTAAGCCATTATTAGATGAAAACTCTAAATTGGAAGATGGAACTTTGTGAACTTCAAGTGCAAAATCACTCATGTCACCATCAATATACATAGATGCTCTCTTGTCACTATCAACGTCTATGGACACACTCTTTTCACTTCTAGTATTGAAAGCACCCAAAGTCAGATTGTAAGCAGAAGTAGGTCCATTATCAGTAGGAAATTCATTGGTAGAATGCAATTTCAACCCATAATATGTAACATTTTGTGCCTAGGACAAAAAGTTGTTGCTTTTTTAATTATTGTATTAAAAGACTAGAGCTCATGTTATTTAGATGTTGATAGATTATCATTGTTTACAAGCCTTAACTAAGGTTGTCTCCATCATGGACAAAGCTGAGGCTGGAAACATTAATTTCAAATCCCTTTTCAAAGACCTGTTAGAGGCAAATATTAGGGAGATCATGAAAATTAGTCGATTGGCATGTCTTCTCCAATGTTGTCATCATCCTTCGAAAGACTTGGCATTGGTTTGTCAATCAATGTTCTTTGTCATTAATGTTGTCATAAATGACAATCCTATTCATCATGAGACTATGAACATTGAATTTATTTCTTCTTTGTATGCATGGTGTTTTCAAATTATAAAATTGACTTATTAGGAGCCCATGTTATGGTAGTCCATCACTATTTATAGTTGCACACTATTTATTGGGTGTTAGTCATGGTTTGGTTGTTTCCAACACTTATATCTCTTGTTGATTTCACTTAAGTTAAGGCTTAAATTTTCAAGGATTTTAACATTAGCCTTGAAGACAAAAAGGCAGATTTACTGCTGATGGAGTTGTTCTAATGCATGATTTTCTATGGTTTTTTCTCTATAGAGCACATCACCATGGTGGGATTGTTTCTGATGGTATATTTTAAATAATAACATTCAGGAGGAAATCAACCATGGTACACTAACTCATTCATTCACTCATGTCATGCACTCACCGCTTAGCTTTGCAAGGTGACGAGTGACGACTGAAAACTACGAGTTACTAGCCATTGGGATTTCACTCTGAATCTCGATTCACCTCGGGCTTAGATCTAAGGTGTTTTAATGTGTCAATGACTATGGACATGACGTTAGAGAACCACTACAAGGACAACTAGATCCACAAACCAAGAAGAGGTTGATTTATGCATCGACATAGAGAGGTGGCACTAGGCACACAATATGGAGAAACAACGAGTTAAGAAAAACATTTGCACCAAAGTACCACAATGGTTACTAATAAGAGAATATTTGACATAGGAGAATGCTGTTAATTTTTAACAAGCGAGCCTGAAACAAACAAGCCTGGTGCAAGTGAGCACGAGGCAAGCAAGCGTAGAAGGTCAAAGTGGAATCTAGTGGGCCCATAACCCACAAGTAAACATGAAAATCTCTGCTTGGACCGGAGGAAAAAATCATATCTATACTATCAATGATAATATGAGTTGGTTGGATTATATGCAAGACTGGAAACCTAGGTGGGAGTTGAGACATGCTGAAGTGTTAGATGCTAACTTACAGCGATCTGATGCTTTTATTAGACTAGTGCCAGAACTTAATAGAATGCCTATAGGATCCAGTATTGTACCAGAGATGATTTACAACAACTCCTTGAGAAAAGCAGCTGATGAAAGCAATTGGTTAACACACCTCTACCAAGATCTTAACTTAATCTCAACAGAGGACTCTACACCTCACCCTGGGCTACAACTAGACCAACAATACTACTATATTAACCAGATACGTTCTTTGGAAAAATGGTTACATCAAGATGCTAGTCTCCGATTTCCAAGTACTACACACACTTCTGAAAAATATAAAAAATTATGGTGGAAATTCTTTAGAAAAGAAAATACAGATAGAACATATTATACCATGCTAAGGTTTGTACTTCAAATTCCACAAATCTATGAGGATCCTGCATTCTACGTCTCTGATTGGATTAGAGACTGGTGGCGGTCATTCGGCATCAACCTGACAGCATTAGAACTAGCTGTTATTTATAATCTAAAACGGGAAGTCATAGAATCTCTCGTACAGATCAAAGATATTTTGCATACAAAGCTTACTGAGGCTCAAATCCTTGGGTACTACATTAGAAACCAACAATAGTTGCTTGTCAAAACCCACATAGACATCCACATGCATCAGAATAGACGTGTGGTCCTGAGGTCTTTTTATTCAAAGGCATGGGATACTGAATCCAATGTCTTTCGAGAATTATATGGTCCCCCATACTCCAATGAGTTGTAAATATCTCAAAATTATTTGGCTATGAGTGGGCCCGTCCATTCAAATTGTCATAAAGATTGAAAAGAAAGTCATAAAAAAATTTAGATCTTACTTTTGAAAGCCATAAAAACTTTTAGATGTTTTCCATAATGGTTAGTTACTATTATGTTGTCATCAATGACAATCCTATTCATCATGAGACTATGAACATGGACTTCATTTCTTCTTTGTATGCATGGTGTTTTAGAATTTTCAAAATTGTCTTACTGCACATTAGATTTTCAGCTATCATTGTAGTCATGGTTTGGTTGTTTCCAACACTTATATCTCTTGTTGATTTCACTTAATTTAAGGCTTAAATGGTCAAGGATTGGAATGTTTGCATCAAGCACATGTGGTGTATAAGGGTTGTTTGAGGGTCTTACATAACATTCCCCACACATTTAATTGAAACTAACACATTGGTCCCAAACGTTGTTATTTAATTATTTATCCTAATGGTATCAATGACCTCTAGGATTTTGACTATCGGGTGCTGAGGTGTCATCCTTCGGTTTTTTGCTTGCTTGGGAGACTAGAGTGCTCCCCTTATTTGGCATCTTTTGAAGTTATTTGGAGGCATAGAAACCTTAATAATAGTCTATTAAAGAGGTCATTGATACCATTAGGATAAATAATTAAATAACAACATTCGGGAGGAAATCAACCTTGGTACACTCAATTCAAAGTCCTCAATAGCTGATGTTATCCAGTTCTATAGCATGAAACAGTTCCAAAACCCCAAAGTCAGCCCACTAGTCAGCTAGCAAGAGATGATGCCCACGTAGTTGACTCGTGATTGTGAGGGTCACTTACCCACCTTAAGTTATTCTTTAACTTATTGCTTTGGTCTTTTGGGTACTTTGGTTGTGGTACACCCTTTGGTACAAAGGGAGTTCGGTCATAACACCCATTATCATCTTTTTAACTTGTACCATTTTTTATTTATTTTGGTCATGGTACCCTCACGCATGTTTGACTTGAAATAGTTTTGTGATAATGTCTTAGTGCGATACATGATCAATGACCTCTGAACAATGACCTATGCTGATATGAACTTAACCTCATATGCTAACACTCTTACCCAGGCTTGGGAGTGCTAAAGATGAAAAGTTGAAAGATATGAAAATTGTGTTTAATTTCTATCTTGCTATTTAATTTCAGTACTTTCTTATTAAATGAAATGTATATTGAAGTATATTGATGTGTACACCTGCTTATTTTAATATTGCTTATTAAAGTATATTGATGTGTACACCTATCCAATTGAATTATTGAGATATTGTGGAGAGTTAATAAATGTCATTCTCCCTTAACTGAGTCGTTGTTGTTAATTTCCCTTGTTAATATAAATTCATTTATGGTGGTTCACCATACTACTGTCGGGTTGACATTTTTCTGGTTTGGTCCTCCTCCTTGGTTGATGGATACGCTCATTCTTGATTGAAATTTATTATTTGTTTTTAAAAAAATCAATATAGTCGAAAAATCAATATACACATAATGTCTGAAAATCTGTCCTACAAGTTGCTTACTAAAGCTTGATACAAAAAAATCCTCGTAATATTGAAAGTCTTTGAAAATCAAATTTCTCATGGCCATTTGAGTGCCACTTTGCATGAATTTGAAATTTGAAACATGTCTAAGGTGTAATATCTCACCTAAGTTAGCTGATGTATTTTGCGTTCTCTGTTGTAGTATTTTACTGATTATTTGGTTAAGATGTATTTACATGAGACAGTTACGAACACTACTGCAATGTACTCCTGATTGGACCCTCTCACTGTAGTTATGGTTTGTTAGGATGATATAGTCAAATAATGTTTCTTAGTTGAGTGATTTTGCCAAATAGTTCACTAACAAATAGTTTTCATATGCATTAGCATAAAATACTAGCATGTAAATTTTAAAAATGAAGGGTAGGCTGCCAAAAATATGCCATTCAAAGAAAGAGGGTAGGCTGCCAATAATATGCCCAGCAGTGTTGGAAAGACCAAAACTGGGTGATATACTAGTTAAATTCCTTAATTTGTTGTCCCTGGTGGTTTTGTTCTCCCCACAAGAGAAAAAGACCCCCAAATGTGCAAACTCAGTCCACAAAAGAGCTCACAGCCTACAATGATGAATGTGGTGTCGTATGGACAGCTTGTTATGGCACTGTAACTTGGTCTCTTCCTACCACAAATCGTCCTCCCAATACCAAACACTTTAGCTAAGATTTGTAACACTACACCCACTATGGTTCGGCATTTCCCTCCTAAGACTCAGATTTGAGGGAAGTAAATGTGTTTAACTAAGTAAATGTGTACTTTCAAAGAAGAAAGAAAGCACCATCTTGTTTATTGTTGTTTTCTCAAGTGTAGGTACCACCAAATAGGTATCTGTTAGATCTATCTTCCTCAAGTGATGATGAAGATATACTCGGAGAGGTTGAAAGTGAGACAAGTTGTACTAGATCTACCGGTTATATATCAACTAGATCTGAAAAGATAAGGAAAATATTTCATAGACGCATGAAATATTTTATTGCCAACGGTAGGTAGTGTAATTATGATGCTGAGAGCATAGGAGACATTGATTTTCCATTAAGGTATAAACATCTAGTGCAATGATGGGTACCTAATATGCTACCTCAAGTGGACACAGATTTCCTCATCAATGGGAGGATGTATCGCATCGCTCCTTCGTCCTTACATGGATTGGGGCTATTTTCCATGGATGGAATAAAGGTCCGCTATGGCACTATAACTGAATTGATGGAGTATGTAGGACCACTATACAGATACAATAACTGGTTGATCTTGGTCCAAAATACTCGAAGTATGTGGAGATACGGAGTTGTCGTGAATTATATTCAACTAGCAGAAAACAATAAAAACAAAGGGGTGACTATGTATATTGATGGGAGACCAAAAGCGTCTGGAAACATTGCTAGCTTTATAAGTAGTACATGACCAGTGACAACAAATAAGCAACCAAATTGCGAATTCGAGGCACGCAAACATCATCGTATATTTGTATGTGCAATAAAAACAATACTTGCAGGTGAAGAGTTGTTGATCGATTACAACTTAAATCGAATAGATGTGGCTTCCGCGGTCCAGGGTAACCGTGGACCATCAGAAACTATGCCTCATCAGGTAAATGCTAAATGTAGTAACTAAACATGACTACAATAACTAAATGTTTCATTTTTTTTCTGTTAACATTCGATTTCCACTGTTGACATTCGCTTTTTTCGTGCTTATTATGAATATTTTCATGTGATTACATGGTGATTACACTGCTATGAATATCTCATTTTTTTTTATGATGCAATTATTGACTCAACATTTGTTTAGGGTGGCGGCATTGGAAAGGAACATGCTACTTCCAAGTTCCAGGGTGACTGTGGAAGGTTAGAATCTATGCCTCGTCAGGTAAATGTTAAATATAGCAAATAAATATGACTACAACAACAAGATATTCCGATTTTCACTGTTAGCATTGGCTTTTTCCGTCCGTATTGTTAATATTTCCATATGATAACATGCTTATTAAACTGTGGCAGGAGTCTACACATCGACATGCAACAAAACATGTATCTTCTACTTCTGAGGTAAAAATAAATATTAATGCAATATCTCATTTTTTTTTATGTTACAATTATTTAGTATGAGGTAAATGTTTATTTATTGATTTATTATGTTAGGGTGGCGCCATTGGAAAGGCACCTCTTGCTTCCATGGTCGAGGGAGACCGTGGAAGGTCACACTCTATGGCTCATCAGGTAAGTGTTACGTACAATAACTAAATGTTTCGATTTAGTATGTTAACATTCAATGTCCACTATTGACATTCACATTTTTCTGAGCTTATGATGGATTACTGGTTCATTTTTATGATATTATGATGGATTACTGGTTCATTCAGGACCATGGAAAGGCACCTGCTGCTTCCACGATGCCAGTTGATCATGGACACTCACCGGCCATAACACCGCATCAGGTAAGTATTAGTGCATAATAGTAACTTAATTTTCATTACAATATCAATATTTGAATGATGTTAAAATTATATTTCTTAATTTAATTTATTGTTTGATAAATTTAGTCACGTGCAATCGATCTGGGTGATGAGGGGTTTGAGGAAGACATTTTCTATTCCACTGGCCCATTACACACTTTTAGAGTAGCCTTGAAAAAGGAAAACATAGAAATGCTTGCCTTGGCTCGGAAAAGGCCCTTGACATAGGAGAACAGGACAAGGATTCTAGAGCTGCAAGATCAAATACAATCTTATGGGGTAAGTGGCATCTTCACAAAAAATTTTAAGCTATGACATGATTTCATATCTGATATTATGTTTTTTATTTTTCTAAGTGATTTGATAAAGTAAATTGTATTGTTTGTAGGATTTTTTAAAACCTGTGACTAGATCAGAACCTACCGAGACAGGTATAGGTAGCAGTGATGGTCCAATGCAACAAAAAAGAAGCAATGTACCAATGAGGCTTTTTGCCACTCCTGTGGTTGGCCTCGAATCCATTGATGACACGGGCATTGATGAGATGGGGCATGATGCCATTCCGGAGCATGATGAGACGGAGCCTAGGACTGCACATGACTTTGGAGATGAATGTACTGTAGACGACAAGGAAACTTTTCCTGGAGCAACACGAGTTAAAATCACTAGATCACTAGATCTCACCTTTCTGGTGGATGACTCTTGTGTTCCTATCAAGGTTCAGAATATTGCAGGTATTTATTAATTAATTTATTGATTTTAATCATGAAATTTAAATAGACATATGTTGAAATTATTATAAATTAATGGATTACATGTTTTTGTAGGAAACAAGGTCTTCTACAGGCATTTGAATGACAAATCCTTGGAGCTGTTTGGCCCCACCATTTGCACACGGTGGAATAGCCAAGATAGCAATAAGAGAGATGAATTTATGGACCACATGGTCAACTTGTTCAACAATACTTTCAATAGGAAAGTTGTTCCAAAGTTAGTCGGTGAAAATTTGAAATATACCAGGGCCCAATATAGGGAAAGATTGCAAGCTGACCTCAAGCATGAGCGCCCTCCCATGGTTCCAGAGAAAGAGTGGAAGGCACTCATAGATGATGCAAAGGATAACTTGCTAAAAAAACAAGGAATACAACCATGGCATAGTAAAGCAAGGTACAACATATATCATCTTTTTACTGAAATAAGCTCAATTATTTTTTCTTTTTTGTTTTAAGTAAGATTTTTGATATCTAAGGTTTTTCAAAATGTTCATATATAGGCTACCTGTCACCTCCAAAACAACCAAGGATAGAATGGAAAAGCACGGGCAACATAGACTGGGCCAGGGTGGCTATAGAAAACTAAGAGCAAGAATCGTAAGTATTAAATGATTAATTGTTGGGAATATTTATTTAATAGTACCAAACAAATATCTGATTTTGATACTGGAAATTTCAAAATGTGTTATTGTTGTTTCCCACTTTGTTACTATTTTTTATCACTAAATATACTCTGAATGGCAGTTCTATCATCATTTTTGATATCATAAATTGCTCTTTTTTTTTATTTGGATCACCGAATGGGACAGGTATGCATCTATTTATACATCTTGTTAATATTGGGAAAGATTCGCCATATTTTGGTTTATTTACAATTATTTGGCTTGTTTACTAATGTTACTCTTGTTTTGTAGATGATGGATCTCAATGGAACCTTCAATTAGGCGCTTACTGGAGTCATGTTCATCCAGGCCGCTGTTCGGACGTGCATTCGACCCACATATTCATTGGTGGAGGTATGCTTGGGTCGTTAGAAGGTGAACTGGCACATGGAGTCTTTTTGGGATGTGGCCCTGGTGGTTGGTGACTAGAGTTCTGGAATATTTTTCCTCTCATACGTCCAACTTGACACCGCATCCATTTCTACCCATGTCGGAGAGGAATTAACTGTTGTGGGGAAAATGCACCTATAGTTCAGGGGAGAAACTACCAACTTACGGTGATAAAGATAGACTTACAAGCATTCTTCAAGTACAACAAATAAATGAAGAGATTAGGGTTTAGAGATGTAGGCACCTTATTCAGAAGGTTGATCCTAGCTTTGCCTCCCTCGCTCTTCAATGTTTATCCAGTGTTGCAATGCCCAGACCTGCAAAACAACTTGATACCTTTCTCAAATACATTTGGCTGCATATATAATACTGATATTCATAATAGAAAGAGACATCAAACTATAATCAAATAGTAATCAAATCTAAGACACATTAATAGGTCATATTTGGAAAGAGAAGAACGTCTGATCTTTATTAATGAATGAAAGCAAGTACATAAAGTTATACCTTCCTTCAAGCTTGGCACTTCACGAAACCTAGATTCAAGGTCTCCTGCTTCCGTTCTCCAAGGATTCCAACCTCTAATCAACTGTGCTAGGGTTTACCAAAACTAAGCACAAGAGAAGGGGATGAGGTTCTCCATTCCTCCAGCATAACTTTGTAATTGGGCTTGCTCCTTTTCTATGGCCCTTCTACCCTCCTTATATAGTCAGTGAGGAAGAAGAAAAGAAGTTATAACCGCTCAAGAGGTTTCCCAACCAACTTAACTTACTCGAATTTCGAGATTTTGACCAAAACAGGGGTGTACGCTACTCTACAATAGACAAAGTCACGTACACATGGCATTGAGCGCTACTATTTCAACAGTGGAGTCACGCTCAGTAGGGTATATATGCTACTATCATGCCTGTGTACCAGCGCTCATATTGAAAAATGGCCAAAAACAGGCTTTTCTACTCATTTCCAGGAGATGGTTTGGTCTGGAAAAATGTTCCTAAGGGTCATATACATCAAATGGCTCAAGAATGAAGTAATTTCAACCATTTTTAGTGTCCCAAATGACTCCTCCATCCACAAATGTCCTATTGTGTGACTGAACTTGATCTCAAGAAATGTCGTCATGCGACCAAGGGAAGCAAGTGTCGTCACGGATGGAGAGGTGTCATTTCAAGCTATAACATTAACTCTCTAGTTATTGTGTGGAAGAATTATGTCGTGAACCCTGGGGGATCTTTCGTGTGCTGTCGTGAGCCATCAAGAAGCCATTCCTTGGCATATGAGTTGTCATGAGATGCTGAGCAGAACCATTTTTGGTTATGCATTGTCGAGGGATGCTGGATAGAGTCGTTTTCCTATGTTAAAGATTATCTATTATTAGAAGCAGTCGACCACTGAAAGGGTCAACTTGCTCTTTAGATTGTAATTGTATATATAGGCGTTCCTACCTCTGAAACTGTTAGGTCTTGTCAATTTTTGTTGTGTATTACTAAGTTTCATTTTCTATTTGACATGACTGAGACATAGTCAGTCTTATTGATCTTTCTCTGATTACAAATGAACACAAGGATGTTGTAATGCTCTGTCCATTCAATATATATATATATATATATATATATGAGTTCTGGTTTAATGAAGATCTTGCAGCATGTATGGTGACTGATTAATAAAGACTCAGCCTCTGTTTGCTGAGATAGGCCCCTCAACGATCAGGGGTCTCCAGTCTATGTGTATGGTTTGTATTCGGTTTTTAGATAACGTTTTGTTGTGTATTTCATCTCTGCGTCTACCTTATGCTTGATATCTATATTCTGAAATCTCAAATTACTAATCCTGTTATTTACATAGATGAAATTTTTTTTATGTTGTTTATTTGTCACTCATGTTTTATTGTTTATATGAATGAAGAGCTCTATGTTATGTGATATGCATCTTGTGAAGTACTTGTGTTAACAATATTTGCAACATACAATTAAGTGACCGGTTACACTTAGGTTAAACTAAGTTTTCTTCATAGGATAGGCTGCATTTATTTCACCTCGTTTGCTTGATAGGTAAGGTTGCATTCATCTCTCCCAGCTTGCCTCTGCAATCCTGCTTAAGGAATTGAGCCTACTTGAGTCCCTTGGAATCAAGTTAGCTGAGTTTTCTGAGCTTTTCCATAGTTAGCTCCTCTTCTAAACTCTGTATTTCTTCCTCTGTAGCATCAGAATTCCTCCAATCTCAAACTAAACTTGCTTTAGGATGAAGTAGAAATAGCTAGTTTCCCTCTCACATAGAACACTTCTTCCCTCACTCTATCTTCTAAACAATCTACTCGTTGCTTCTTCTGCATCATAAGGTCATGTGCATTCACCAGCTGGTAATTAAGTCATCTAAAATTATTCCTTCCCTTAACTTAAATCTTCTTCCTTCATCCAAATTGGCATTCGGACTATCATTCAAACAAGCATTCAGACTGCCATTCAGACTCTTATACTCTCTATGTCATTTTAGCATCTTTAGAATCTAGCTTCTTCTGTCCATTTGAGTATAATGCTTCTTGCCTCAGATTTAACAGTTAGACATAATTTAACTTTGTTTTATGTTTATAAGTTCTTAAATGAAGTTCTTCTTCTTTCTCTTAAGCCTTCCTCTAAAGCAAAATTCTTCGCATTTGATTTATTAAAGTAGTTGTTGTTCCAGTTAATCTCTTCTAAGGTTGTTAGAATCTCTTCTATTATTAGATTAGTATTTCATTCATATGAATACGTTCATGACATAGAAGTTGGATTATTCTTATCAAAGTTTTCTGCTTGCCTTGTACTGATCAAGTTTTTCACTTGTTATCATGAAGAAAGTCATGTTATAGTTCTATGCTTTGTCACACTTTCTCTGTTCAGTTCTTCTTCCATCGTTTAATTCTTACATAGGATGGTATAATTTGATATTGTTTTATTCTATTGATTAGGTTAGATTAGTTTGATTCCTGATCTCTTCTTAAATATATATGAGGTCTGACAAGCCGAAATCTGAGATTCCTTTGTACCTAGGCATTTATTTTGTCTCAACTCTAAGTCTACTGATCCTGGTTGATAATTAATATTAGGTGTTTCTTTGAGATAGCTCACACACCCAACATTTTGGCGCTGTTGCCGGCGAGTTGAAGATAGGTAAAATATAATTAAACGTAGATAGAGTTTTCTTTCCAAAACTTAGAAATAGGCTGGCGGTGGGTGAGCGGTAAGACGAGAGGTAAGAACCTGCGCATCTGTTATAACAGGCATCCCCAAAACCCAGCAATTGTTATAATAAGTTTTCTAGTTATAATTTCTTTTTTATGAATAGGTTTAGAGATTTAGAAATAATAACCAAAAACACCAAAATATTCACTATCACAGGGGGTGCATCCAACCCCAGCTATTAACTTAATAAAAAAGTATCGGAACATAAACAAGGGGAATAGATTTGCTAGGGAAATTCTTCTAGGAACAAGGGGAACCATAGGGGTTAATCCATAAGGGAACATTATTAAAGGGATCCTCCATATTCAATAAGAAGCAGAAGGGAGAAACCCAGAGCAAAAATCCTACATGGATCAGGAAGATCATAATGAGATGAGGCATAACATAGAAAAAGAAGAAACTCAAAACAAGGGAACTTTTGGATTCCCCCTTTTAGAACCTATACGGGATATAATCATTCCTCCTTCCCCATTACCTTCCTTTTATGGGAAAGATAGTGAGAATCCGGAAACCTTTCTATTTGAATTTGACATCTTGTGTAGAATGTATGATTATATACAAGAAGGCCAAAAGTTAAAACTTTTTCCAGCCACATTGAAAGGCTCTGCTCTTTTATGGTTCAAAGGGTTATCTAGTATCAAGACTTGGGGAGACATGGATACTGCATTTCTTCAAAATGATCAAGGTTATTATAGCTTAGAAGGTCACCTTGAGAGGTCTTGCTATGTCCTGTATAAACCAAGATATAGTGACCCCCAGAAGGATACATTCTTCTCTAAAGAAATTTTGGAAGAATTGTTGAGAACCCTTAACCTTATTTATGACATGAGCAATAGAGGGAAAAGTAGGAGATATTTTCAGGAAGCTTGTATTAGAAATCTGAAATATCCTGATAAAGTTACAAGGATAGAATTGGAAAGTCTGCTAGAAGACTTTAAAATTAACATTCTAGAAGCTATGGACTCTCAACTAGATATATCACAAGCTAAGAAGAAAGAACATGCAATAACGAGTGTGTTCTGCCCCAAGTGTAGAACCAAGCACCCTCAACAAGAATGTCCGTTGGATAAAATTTCAGTCTGTCACCCTTATAATCCATCCAACAATTCTTCACCATTGCCTGGTCTACAAGGCATAAGTGAAAACCTTGGAGAAACATCTAGGATGTCTTGGCCGTCTAGAGATCAGTTAACTTACCAGGATCCGTTGTTACAAACCCCACCTTACTACCACCCTTGTCAAGTTCCTCAACTATGGGATCCTTTAAATTGGAAGAAATGGCCACCTCAGAATGCTCAGCAGCAACAATGGGCATATGGATGGAGATAACAAGCCTATGCTCCATCTCCCCCTACCATGACTAACTACCCTCATCCACCTAATATCCAACAACTTCTACCTGGATTTCCACCCCCTCCATTACTCCCTACCTTAGATCAACCCCCCCATATTCGAGACATGAAGTCTCTAAAATTTCCAATATTGTTTATACAACCGATACCATTCCTTAACAATAAGCCAACCCAAGCTCTCAACAACATTGGGTTACAAATCCTCCCATCTTATGTTATGACCACTACACTTGTCAATGATTTTCAATCTCGGTCTTGAGGAATTGTGCAAAATCAACCCAAATCATTAGTTGTTATTCAAGAATCATAAGAGAAAATGAAACTAGTTGAAAAGGGACCTTCTCTTTATTCTAGTTCTTAAGATTCAAAAAGGGGTTTTCTTTATTTGTACAGATATAGATATGTTTTTCCTTTGGTTTTTAATAAACAAGAGTCATTTTCTGATAGTTGATCATATGATTAATAAAACAAATTTTTACCTCCAATCAGCTCAAAACTTAAAAAGACTCTTCTCCTCCCTTTAACATTTTCATATATAGTTCTATGTACATATAGTTTTGAATAACATTCAATAAATAATTTGCAATTTGGTCATAGGGATCACATCTTTTAAAGACATCAGTTGAAAACGGAAATGCTCTGAAACTCATTTAATAATTCTAATGAAAAGTAAGCATAAACCCATCTCACCTTTAAAACCATTTTTATGATTCCTTTTCTTGAACCTCATAACTTATGTGGTAATTGATTCAAACATACAAATTCATGATTTCTATCAGCAGTTGCTTAAAGACCTATTATAATTAATATAATTGCTACGAATTTTCTCTCACCTATGGACGATTAGATCACCTTGGACCCATTATTGAAACTTGTCTCTAAAGCACTCTTTAAAAAGTAAGCTTGAGGGTAAGTAATATTTCTACTTGTGGGGAACACTACTTTGGAGAAGATAGATTAAGAAGTCAAGAAAACTTTAGGTTATTCTCTTCTGATATGATCAGTGATATAATCTATCCTTACTTATATTCTTGAACTATTTGTCTAGCAATGTTCCATATACTCGTGTGCCAACCAACTTCGATATGCTAAACATCATTATACAAAGAAAACCCGCCGGGGTACTGAACAGGCTTGCTCACAGCGGGTCCATGCTAAGTAAAATCTTAAACCTGGAAGTTTGGTAAATGAAAGTAAACCCACTGGGGTACTGATCAGGCTCGTTGGCAGCAGGACTATGCTTGCATGGCACCAAGATAAACCCACCGGGGTACTGAACAGGCCTACTGGCAGTGGGGCAATGTCAGGAAAAAGAGGTATAGTTAATACATTGCTATGCACATGTTCATTACACAAACACAGGTATTGGCTAATTATCTGTAATATCAATTGAGAATGGCTATAAGATAGACTTGGACGTTGTCATCTAATTCAAATAACATCTAGGAAATTGTTATCCTAGAAGTGGGACCTATAATCATAGAAATCTAACGAACTCAAAGGTAAACTTTATCTATATTCTTAAGATGACAAGAGATCTTTTAGAATGAGTCCTTGATGATTGGTTTTCCTGTGGCATTTTCTTACATCAATTATATCATCATTATTCACCTAGTCTTAATAAGCACTGTTATTTATTTTTAATGAATTTGCATAAATGAATCATTATCTCAGAGTTATGGCTATTTTTTTTTTGAAAATCATATACTAACTAGTTTAGCCCCGTCTCTTCTATGGCCTGAGGACATGCCATATTCTCGGTTTGGGGGAGGATCAAAAAATTTCATGGTCTACTTATTTTTGACAATAGTATGACCATCTTTATGATAGATGTCTTCAAAGAAAATGAAGACAATCAAGAAAGAATGCCCAGAAAAGCAAGGTTGTGATCATCCTTTGACCACTAAAAAATTTAAAACTTCCTACAAAAAGTAGCCACAGTCAGCATTTGTAAAACAAGCTCATATACAGACCAAATTCTGCACGAAGGGTTGAATGACAGGTCGAATGTCGATCCGAATAAGGTGATGAATGAGGCAAATAAACAATGAAGTGATATTGAAATGACAAACATAGTAAGTAAATTCCAATCTGAATAGAGTATAGTATAAAACCATAATATGTTAATAAATATGACCAGATATGTTTTTAGGATCTTCATTTATATATATCTGATCCATTAATTATAATCAAAGGTCAATTCGGAGTGATATCTTGGTATGTTACTTTGTTTCATTAATAAGGTTAATCATACACCTTGAACGTTATCACATGATCCCAATTCTTCGTTTATCATACCATTCAGCATTTATTTGGAAGACATCATGATTTATATGTAATTATGTCTAAATTTATAGCAAACGATTATGTTCAACCTGTCCAAAGTTTTACTTTGGACATGGTTGAACACATTGTAAAGCACACAAATCTATAATTACAAATTTTTAAGTGGCACACGACTCAAGGAAATTCAATTATGAGCATATCACTCATACGTGTTCCACGATCATCCGACTGCTCAATCCGACCATGATTTAACCCTACCCTTGCGTGAATTTTCACTCATCCCGCTCATTTCTTCATTTTGCCCTGACATTCCATCCTCTGCAACAGAGTGCATTCTTTTTGCTTGTTAGACACATTTGTCAGCTTCCATTCACAATGCCTACCCACCATGAGACAGGAAGCTATCAAGACCTCTTGTGCATTGTCAAGTTCAGAGACTGTCGAGAGATATTCCTGCATATCGGCTGGGGCCCGTTTCTCTGTCTCTTCAATGACCATGACCACGAGATTTCACTTCTATTCGCAAAGGATTTTGATGGTAACACGGCTCGGTTTGGCCACCTTACCTTCTCGGTGATAGAAGAGTTCATATCAACAGCCATGAAACTGCCGAGAGAAGGTGCTCATTGGCACAAGCACTTGTTTATCCCACACACAGCACACAAATTTGCTCTCAAGCTTGAGTATCAGCATGTCAAGGGTGTAAAAGGGGTTCATCGAGAATGGGTTAATATAATATCCTAGCCAAGATCTGACCAAGATATTAACTCAACTTTAGAAATTTTGATAAAATTCACTGGATAATTTCTTAACAATCTTTTCAAACCGAGCAGGATGTTAGTGAGGGGGATGGAGACTGAATCTGAGGATGGTGGGATGAAATTGTAGTTCTATTATTTGTATGGGGAAATGTACAGCCATGAATATTAATATCAGAGGGAGATTCCTAAGCACAAAGCACTGGAGCCATTTATGTTTCGGACAACAGCTACCGCTGAAGCCTACCGCAAAGCTTCCTGGGCGCACCAGCATATGATTACTAGACTGGGTGGGTACAAAACTAATTTATGATAGTAAAATAGGTTCAATGGACACAATGAGCAGCATTCAAAATGATTTGGGAAGAGTAGGAGTGGTTTGGAAGTTTTAGGCCCTGTCGGGATGACAGAGCTAGTCAAAATGCAATATTTACAAACAGGGGTTGAATCCTCCAAAATCCTTTAATTAGGGACTGATATAGCTAATATGATGTGTTATTAACCTCCTACAACTTACAGAAAGTAAATCTGACATTTAGAACAATTTTGATAGTCATTTTAGTGAAACTAATCATTAAACAATGCTCAATGAGCTAGTCTTCTATTCTGAATTAAGTACTGACTTTATTCAAATGTAAAAATATGTTCTGAAAGATTAGAGTGATATGATATAATGTAATTAGAAGAAGCAGGTCGAAATGTTACTAACTAAACTGAGTTTGCACTCATTTAATAGCTCCTTCTTAATACAATGTATTATGGGCTAGGAAACCCCCTGATAGAGCCATAGAATGACTGGAAGAAGAGAAGTAATGATCCAATCTGTGTTCTAAAGGTGTAATATGATCTTCAACAGGTATGAAATAGAGGATATGGCTGCAACTGAGTCTCTGGAAAAAGTATGGAGAGCTACCCCCAAATATTCTCTTCCTTATAGGGAAAACACCTCCAAATCTAGCTGTGGTTGTGAGAATGAATGAGAAGAAGAGAATGGATCAATTCTGAGAATGATTTCTGATACTGGACATCATTGTTGGCTGGAAATATGGATGAACCAACCCTCCATCAGTTCTTGGGCACATTCATTGGAGCATTCATCTTCAACTTGAGAAACTTCACCAAAACTAGCTAGAATAACACTGAATGAGAGATCTTCTCTTCGAACTGATTGTGTGACTTCAAAGCTGAACTGATATGAATGTTATTAGCTGTAGCATCATGTTTTGGACCTGCATAAAACTCATAAGAAACTCACATGGCCTTGGGGCACATCTCCTAAGCAAACTTGTTGAGGCACATCACTCAACTAGAGAGGCTCAGAGCTCTCAAACCAAAATTGCAAATGATCAAAAGTTCTTGAATGAAGTTGGAAACCTTCTTAAATAGAATTCCCGTTGACCTGCTAAGCAAGTTACTTATCTTGGTGACCTGTGAGAATAGGTCACCCATGAATGGACATACTTTCCTTGCTTTGCTTGCTTGCTTTGCTTTGGCTTTCCTTATTTTTTCCTCTTTTTCTGACTTTCCTTCTTTTCTGAACTTTCCTGCTTTCTGTATTTTTGATGCTTTTCCTGAAATATTCCTCTTTTCTCATTTTTGGCAACATTTTTGGACTCTAGTGCTTACTTGACTTCTACTCCAAGTAATTCCTTGATTTTTTGAGTTTCATCACTTAGGAAAGTTTGGCTCACTTACCAATTCAAATTTCCTGGCCAAGTCATCAACCACTTGGGACATTTATTAGCAATAATTATTTAAATGAAAATAATACCACTCGGAAATAATTTAACTTAGAAATTAATTAATTATCCAGTAATTAATTAATTAATAAGGTGTAAGGCCTCAAAATTTCCCCAATTAATTAATTTCTCAATTAATTAATAAATCACCTTAGCACTTGAATTGGGGGTTAATAAATTCATGGGGGGGCCTCCTTATCCATTTAATTCCTCAAATTCACCCTTAGGAATCTTACTTCATCCATCCATTAATTATTTAATTAATGCCTAGGTGACCTAGGCTAAAATCATCCCCATGGACCATAGGAAAATTTGGGAACATGA
Organism: Larix kaempferi; assembly: GCA_027924585.1. NCBI lineage: Eukaryota > Viridiplantae > Streptophyta > Pinopsida > Pinales > Pinaceae > Larix > Larix kaempferi. Next base: position 13,304,497 of record BSBM01000368.1, read on the forward strand.
CAGTCCTCCCTTCCCAAGATTGCTTGTCCTCAAGCAATGTCAGGATTCCACCAAGCTTCTGTTGCACCAACTCTGATTATCATTGTCCCCCATCCATTGAACAATCTGTAAATTACTTGGGCCTTCAGGAAAAATGTCTATGTAAAACAAACTGTCCTGTAATTTATATATGCCATTAGCCAACAAATGAACAGAATTTTAACACCGTTAGGATAACTGAGTAGAATTCCTGGGTCCCATTGTTTCTCCTGCAAGGAGCAGAATTCTCCTATCATCTTTGGCATTCTGTCATTCAAGTGTATGCCAGTATCCCAAAGTATCAACTCCATTTTCCCCATCATCAAAATAATTTTGAAGAATCTGTCATCAAACATGCGCCTTTTCATCCGGGGAATAACTTCTAGGGCATTGCTTCCAACCAAACCAAGTGGGGAGAAGAATGTATCTTCCAGTGAAAACATCCAATGGCTCAACTCTCTGCCATTGGAGAAAAATTTCAAGCATCCTTCCCAGCATGTGGATTCCCTCCACATAGGCCAACCTCTGCAAGTAAAATGTTCCATTAATTTAACTTGGCAACTTCCATGCTTAACTTCCTTCCCTTGACCATAAGCATAAAAACATTTGCAAGGAAGTTTCATGCTTGTTAGGTAATCTTTCACCCAATCCATATGTGGATGAGTGACACAAATGGCTGCAAAATATACTTTTGCTTCTGCTCACAATTCAAGACAATGTCAGTTATAATAAGAAATTTATTGCAGAAACAAGTGAACTTTTTACCTTCCATATTTTCTTTTCTAGTGAGGTCTCTATCCATCCATCTGGTGGGTGAATCAGAGATCCTACTTGCTGATTTATATGAGCTATAATAAGCCATCTCTTATGCAATAGGATCGATCTCCCATGGGGACAGATCATGATCCTCCTGCTAAACATGTGACACAAACCAGAAAAATGTCTTCACCCACTGCTCAATCCCCATTGGTGTTGTTTAATCTAGGACATGTGGGAAAGAACTGTAAACCTTCTTTGCATGTCTGTAACCTTTAGTAATTAGACTTATGGCTGCAAATTATTCATTACTGGCTGTCCCAAATTGGGTTCTCTCATCCCAGTCTTTCATGGTGGAGTGTTTGTCTTCAAGGAACAACTCAAGTTCCCTTGGAAAAAAATATCGTGCTTGGTTCTCATTAAACTGTTCTGCAAACTCTTCAAGCACATATAAAAATGAATGATCCTCATGATCCACCATCTAATGAGGTTCCTCCCTATGTTCAAGAATTCTTTTAGCCGAATGAAGTTGACTGAATGGTGTGTAGGAGGGTAGGGGGGATCTTTGCAACTTTTCATGAAGTTGCAATATTTCTGTCTTGGATTCTTGGAGGGCACTCTGGACACTTCTTAAAGAATCTTGGGTGGCCATTAATTCATCATTGAGCTTGTTGATCTCTTCATCATCCCTCAAGGATTTACCATGAAACAATTCTACAAGCTCCAATAAACTATCTCTATCAGAAAGCAGGTTCAAGAATTTACCTTTTATTGCCATGGCTTCCTGAAATTCTTCCATGTCTCTCATGGAAGACTGCTCCCCCAAATTCCAACAAAGGTTATTCATTAAGGAATGTGTGTAATTGAGGGTTTGAAGGGCTTCTTGGATCTTTTGTTCATCCATCTTTAAAGAACATGCAAGAAGATGAGGTCCTTGCAGATGTTTCTCCTCTTCATTCCCCATCGCTGGATCAATTTCATGCGGTGCACTTAAAGTTTTGAAATCTGATCTATATGTTTCTTCTACAATATTTTCATCTTTTAGGTCCTCAAAAACATAATTTGGGCTGCAGCATAAGTGCTCATTCATCCTTGATGCAACAGAAAGATCTTCTCTTAAAGTTTCAGCCGTCATACTGCTTTCCTTTTTAACACCAGAATTATGAACCTCATCACTATGGGGGTCAACCATTCTAAATTTTTCAATGGAAATGGATTCCATATCAGAATGACATAATGGCACATAAAAATCAGAATTTACTAATTCACCATGTGTCATTGTCTCCTCCTTATGTGGTGGAGTTTTGATGGCTTGTTCATCCACCCATTTCTCTGCTTCACACCCTACTGAGATGTGCTCAATTTCTGCTTCCTGGTGAGGCTCCAGGGGTGAGTGTAAATATGAATTATGTTCTTCCTTTGGATCAGATCCACAAGATGTCTCACCTTCATCAATCTATCCCATTTCTTCTGCACTTGTTTTGAAATCAACCATTAAAAGATCAAGAGTGATTTTACCTCCCTCATCACCAACAATCAAGTGTTTGATTGTTGGATCTTCTACTATCCATTGACCTTCTTCATCCACTTGTTGGAGTAATGGGGCACCAGCAAGGTTTTCTTGGTCATTTATTTCCAAGAAACTTGATGTCTCTCCACATTGTGTGGTGCTCAAATCACAACCTTTGGACTTCCTTCTTGAAGAAAAACCAAACAGTCTCGCAATGCTTGGTCCTGCAAGTGGCCTTGATGAAACTTCCTTCTTGATTCCTTTCCCCTGAGATTGGGATGGATCCATATGTAGGGCTGCAAATTCATCTTTATTTTTTCTAGCTTCTTCTCCACCCGAAGAACTACGTGGCTCTTGGTTTCCTCAATTTTTTCTGGCTATGTGGACACATATTTATTCCTCCCTTCTATCTTAGCTCCTAGGGGTAAAGATCTTTCCTTGACTTCTTTGCACACACCATCAACCATATGCGCAATCCTTCTTTTGCTATCACTATTGTAGGGGCCTTTGAACAAACTTTGAATTTCTAAATCACAATAGTCTCTAAAAGTCAGGGACTTCTGAACCTCCTTCTTCAAGGTAGAGTACTCCATGAAGTACTCATAGGATTTCTTAGGGTTACCTCTTTTGAGTATTCCTTCATAATCTCAAGTAGTCATAGGTAGGTCATTTCCTATGCTCTCTTCAAACATTTTTTCATCAAGGAAATCATGTTCAACTTTGTGCAAATAAGAATCTCAAACAGCAGTTAAAGGCTCCTCTTCATATGGCTCAAAAATAAATTCTTCTTCTTCACTACCTGGTAGGAGCCACATTTTGCCTCTATGAGAATATCTTCAATCTTCCTTGCATTAGTGAGCTTCTTTATTTCCACAGGGGTGAAGGAAAGTGCTCTGATACCACTATAATATCCTAGCCAAGATCTGACCAAGATATTAACTCAACTTTAGAAATTTTGATAAAATTCACTGGATAATTTCTTCACAATCTTTCAAACTGAGCAGGATGTTAGTGAGGGGGATGGAGACTGAATCTGAGGATGGTGGGATAAAATTTCATTTTTTGAATTTGTATGGGGAAATGTGCAGCAAGAAATATTAATATCAGAGGGAGAGTCCTAAGCACAAAGCACTGGGGCCATTTATGTTTCGGACAACAACTACCACAAAGCTTCCTAGGTGCACCAACATATGCCTACTAGACTAGGTGGGTACAAAATTGAGTTATGATAGTAAAATAGGTTCAATGGAAATAATGAGCAGCATTCGAAATGATTTGGGAAGAGTAGGAGTGGTTTGGAAGTTTTAGGCCCTGTCGGGATGACAGAGCTAGTCAAAATTAAATATGTACACAAAGGGGTTGAATCCTCCCAAATCCTTTAATTAGGGACTGATATAGCTAATATGATGTGTTATTGACCTCCTACAACTTACAGAAAGTAAATCTGACATTTAGAACAAATTTGACAGTCATTTTAGTGAAACTAGTCATTAAACAATGCTTAATGAGCTAGTCTTCTATTCTAAATTAAGTACTGACTTTATTTAAATGTAAAACTCGGTTCTGAAAGATTAGAGTGCTCTGATATAATTTAATTAGCAGCATCAGGTCAAAATGTTACTAACTTAAATGAGTTTGCACTCATTTAATAGCTCCTTCTTAATACAATGTATTATGGGTTAGGAAACCCCCTCATAGAGCCATATAATGACTGGAAGAAGAGAAGTAATGATCCAATATATTTTCTAAAGGTGTAATATGATCTTCAACAGGTCTGAAACAAAAGATATGGCTGCAACTGAGTCTCTGGAAAAAGTATGGAGAGCTACCCCCAAATCTTCTCTTCCTTATAGGAAAAACACCTCCAAATTTAGCTGTGGTTGTGAGAATGATAGAGAAGAAGAGAATGGATCAATACTGAGAATGATTTCTGATATTGAACATAATTTTTGGATGTACATATGGCTGAACCAACCCTCCATCAATTATTGGGCACATTCACTGGAGCATTCATCTTCAACTTGAGAAACTTCACCAAAACTAGCTAGAATTTCACTGAATGAGAGATCTTCTCTTTAAATTGATTGTGTGACTTCAAAGCTGAACTGATATGAATGTTATTAGCTGTAGCATCATGTTATGGACCTGCATAACACTCATAAGAAACTCACATGGACTTGGGGCACATCTCCCAAGCAAACTTGCTGAGGCACATCACTCAACTAGAGAGGCTCAGAGCTCTCACCAAAATTGCAAATGATCAAAAGTTCTTGAATGAAGTTGGAAACCTTCTTAAATAGAATTCATGTTGACCTGTTGAACAAGTTAATTATCTTGGTGACCTATGAGAATAGGTCACCCATGAATGGACATACTTTCCTTGCTTTGCTTTGGCTTTCCTTCTTTTTTCCTCTTTTTAAAGACTTTCCTTCTTTTCTGAACTTTCCTGCTTTTCATACTTTTCTGCTTTCTAGATTTATGCTGCTTTTCCTGAAATATTCCCCTTTTCTCATTTTTGGAAACATTTTTTGACTCTAGTGCTTACTTGACTTCTACTCTTAGTAATTCCTTGATTTTCTAAGTTTCATCACTTAGGAAAGTTTGGCTCACTTACCAATTCGAATTTCCTGGCTAAGTCATCAACCACTTGGCACATTTATTAGCAATAATTATTTAAATGAAAATAATACCACTCAGAAATAATTTAACTTAGAAATTAATTAATTATCCAGTAATTAATTAATTAATAAGGTGTAATGCCTCAAAATTTCCCAATTAATTAATTTCTCAATTAATTAATAAATCACCTTAGCACTTGAATTGGGGGTTAATAAATTCATGGGGGGGGCCTCCTTATCCATTTAATTCCTCAAATTCACCCTTAGGAATCTTACTTCATCCATCCATTAATTATTTAATTAATGCCTAGGTGACTTAGGCTAAAATCATCTCCATGGACCATGGGAAAATTTGGGAACATGACAGTTAAGGTCGAGTTCCTTGATCCATTGATTGTCATCATTCACCTAATCACCTGCGAAGGTAAATTTTCGGTCTTTAAATCCTGCCATTTTCAGTTGTTAGCCCATTTGGTTGATAATCAACACTTGAATTTTCCCTTTTACTTCTTAAAAAGTTTGGAGAAAATGTCTAGTCAAGTTCGAAAGAACAATGTCAATCCTTTTGGCAGCCTATATCACCACTACCTTATCAAAATTTTAATCACCTATCAGTTACAGGAAGAAGGGAAGACTTGGGACAACTTTGTATTCGAGACCTTAAACCCTCACCTAGTTGAGAAACCTATTATCAAACCTTCTTCCTCTAGCAGGCACCATCTATTTCACTCCCGTCCTGATCAACCCATCCAAATCCCCTACCAAATGAAGAGTGATTCCAAAGTTGTGCGATCTAAAGAAGGCACCTTGGAAGAAATGCACCCTATACAAATACCCTCTTCTGAGCCTGCCCAAGAAGACACGATTCCGAAACCCTCCTATTTTTCACCAGTGCCAAAGAAATCGAGAAAGGCCAATCGTACCCTTGACCCGCCCTTCACTCAGACACAGCATGTCGACCACCCCAACGAACAGGAAAATATCCCTGCCTTTGGATCACCTCTTTTGGCATTGGGCAATATCTCTGCCACCTTGCTTGAAGACCCTGCTCCTACCCCTGCAAAGACTGAAGAAAATGGTCTCGAAGACTACATTACACCTTCTAACCCTGAGTCCTTCCTGGAGGAAGTAAACCCTCAAAAGGACCTTGTATCTTTGATAGAAGCACCTCCTTAACTCCAGTAGACTATGGTGTTAACACCCAAAAGGTGCTCATTACCTCATCTCCCTCATTACATGACTCAATTGTCCATATTTCCTACCATATTTGCCTCCAAAACCCAAAAAACCCATTAAAAAGCCTCCAAAAGGCCAAAAAACCATTAAAAAGCCTCCAAAAGGCCAAAACCCCCCCTTTTCCCCCAAAATAATGTAAATTCCTCCAAAAATAGCAAAAACCCTTTTAAAAGGGAATAAAAAATACAAAAAGGAAGAAAAAGGGGGAAAAAAGGAAGCAAAAACCCTATACAACTGACCTAAACCGTATGGTGCCCAAAACCATGGGTCAGCACTCCACCACTAAAAACCTATAAATAGGTGATGGAGGCTCCCCATTTTTCATCCACAATCATCCCTATCCTTACGTTGCTGAAAATTCCCTTGAAAACCTAGCTCTCCACTTGGAGCTAATTCTTGAGAACCCTTTTGGCCCCATTTCCAAAACATCTTTGGAAGAAGGAGAAGGAACAACACTGGAGCTTGGAAGCAACCCTCTTGGACTGCTGCAAAGGCTCCACCAACCTCTACATCTGAGGTAATTTTTAATACAAAAAGAGAGATCTTCACCATATTTTTATCTTTTATTATTTATGTTCATGCTCATGCTAGGTTAAATTTCATATTGTTTTATTGCTTTAATTTACTGATTATTGAACTACTACTAAGGAGGCCCTTCTCCTTAGTAGGTGCTCATTTGCACAAGCTAGGGTGAAAACACTAGCTACAGTTTTGGTGACTCCCCTAGTTTTCCTTTGAATTTCTGGTTATAGTTTTAAATGTTTTTAATTTTCTGCAATATTTTTCTGTTTTTTCCTTTTGGCTGCCGTAAATCGCGTATTTTTTCCCCACAGTTGCGATCCCACCGTGGCTTTCAGACTGTTACCTGCGATCCGACCACGTCTCTCAGACTATTTCCCATGATCTACTGGCAGTTTTCAGTCTGTTACCTGGGATTTGATCGCGGCTCTCAGCCTGTTTTCTGCGATCCAACTGCGGCTACTTACCAGTTACACGCGGTCCGTCTGTGGCCTTTAGCCATTTTCCTACTATCCGCCTGTGACTTTCGGCCTTTTTCCCACGGTCTTCCTGCGGCTTTCAGCCATTTTCCTCCTATCTGCCTATGACTTTCATCCTTTTTCCCGCGGTCCACCTGCGTCTTTTAGCCATTTTCCTGCTATCCACCTGCGACTTTCGTTCTTTTTCCCGCGGTCCGCCTGCGGATTTCAGCCATTTTCCTACTATCTGCCTGTGACTTTCGGCCTTTTTCCCGTAGTTCGCCTATGGCTTTCAGCCATTTTCCTGCTATCCACCTACGACTTTCAGCCTTTGTCCCGCGTTCCTCCTGCATCTTTCATCCATTTTCCCGCGATCTACCCGCGACTATCGACCTATTTCCCGCAGTCCGACCACGCAGATTCACCACTGACCCGCGGTCTATTTTTTGTACTTTTTCCCTGTTTGAACCCAGTACTTTGCTGCAATATTTTCTGCATCTGCACAGCCACCTGTCCTATCTGCAGCCATACTTCCCTACCACCTTTTTCTGCAGTATTATTTCTGTTCCATTTATAGAATTTTTTAAATTTCAGCATTTTAATTGAAAAGTGAAAATTTTGCATTTCAAAGTTTAATTTTTGCATTGTTATTTTTAGTTAGAAAGTTTCCCACCTCGTGGCACTTTTACTTGGGTTCATCATCTCACATGCACACACTCTGTCACCTAATTCAAGTGAGCCCTGAAATACTACTTAATACAACCAACATTCTAACCCCACTTGGGGAACACATAAGAATCTTGTAGTTAGGTAGGATTAGGGGGATAGGCATCCAAATAACAACCCTTGGTTGCTTACACTTGAAACATAGTTGTTGTCCATTAGGGAACCAAAATCCCCTAGTACTTTTTGGCACGGTCACAACCAGTTTATCAGAGGGCCTCTCCCCTAGGAGGGTTGAAGTAGCCAGACTGGTTCCGGAGTCCTGAGTGGAATACCACAATCCATTCAGTCACCGAAGGATACCTTTCGTAGTTCTCAGTGTATCACCCGTATGGGGATACAATGGCGATAGAACCAAACTGCAAATTCACCTTTTCTGGACATGTCATGAACAAGGTATCTTAGTTGCCTTTCTTCTAGGATTGACTACCTGGTGTCCCTTCCAGTAGGAGGATATCTTTAGCCACTTGGCTCTACTATCCTATTGTCTGACTTGGATTTCATCACCTTGCAGAGGATATGTCTGGTTGAGTCAGAATACTATTTAGCTAGGTGTTTGCATGCTCCCTTACCTCCCTTTGGTCTAGCGAGTCCACTATTTTTATTTTTTAGGAAACCTGCTGCTTGTTGTTATTCTAACCATTTCTGTTGATACTCCGCTTATTGTAGCACAACTGTTACAGTAAGTGTTTTGAGTTGGTTGTTGGCCTGAGTGCCATATTTTTTGCACTCTCTCCTTCTGCACACTCGGTTGCATTAGGGTTTTTGAGCTATTTTTCACTCAACACAACCCCTAGATACTTGACACCATCTGTCACCATTGAGTCCCCGAGACATTCTCGGGGACTCCGGGGTGAGCCCCCGCAGCACGGTTCACTTGACATCACCCATCATAGACGTAGATCTTCATCACTTGATACCACTCATCATAGATCTCGAGCTTTGTCACTTGACTCCACTCGTCAATGGCATAGAACTCCATCACCCGATCTCGACGCCCCTTATTTTACCTCTGATTCTGAGGAAGAGTCTGAGAACCCCACTTACACTGCACCAACCAGCCCCATGGCTGGCATGACTTCCAACCCTCTCTTTGTAGGGACCATTGGTGGAGCATCCACCACCACACCAGCTACCACACCCGCTTTGGGTATGCCCTCGACGGGGCCCACATCTACCATTATGATCACTGTACCCATTCTAGTAGCTAACATACCTATCCCAACTCCATCAGTGACTCGCACTACCCTTGGCGGTGCAGGACCGTCCCATACCACTTTCGTTCCTCCACCTAGGGGCAACATCCCAAACCCAGCCCCTCCACTCAGGGGCATTGGCCCCAACATGGTCACAACCACTAGTATGTCACATCCTTCTACTATTTTTCCATTCATGGCTAGTCTCAACCTTCCTGACCTGGCCAGACTGACTAACGATCCCATCAACACGACCCTGCGTGGCCTCACATGCCCACCAAGTCCCCTCCGACATCCCTAAGTTTGAGGGAAAGGCAAGTGAAGACCCCCAGAACCATATCATGTCCTTCCATCTATGGTGTTCCTCCAACTCCATAGTGGATGACTCTGTCTGCCTTCGTCTGTTACAGTGCACCCTCACTGGCTCTGTAGCTAAGTGGTACATCGAGCAGCCCCATGGGACCCATGCCACCTTTACTTCCCTTGCCTCGAATTTCCTACAGTTCTTTCAGTTACCTATCCGCTATGACGTGGGAGTTGAGATCCTATTGTCTTGTAGACAGAACACGGCTACCCACATCACTGACCACATTCATGAGTAGCGTCGATGCCGCAACCTCTACAAAATCAAGTTAGACGACCGTATCTTCTTAGATTGGTTTCTAAAATCTCTCCTTCCTGTCATTGCCAAGGATGTGGCATCCGAGCGACCCCAGTCCGAAGAAGAGGCCATCCTCAAATCCCAGGAATTTGACCTTATTTACGCCCAGTCTGGTTACCTATATTCCATCATCCCTGACACCCCCCACAACGATTCCTCTCGACATGATGCACCGGGGGAATCCCATGCCGTAGATGGCATCATTGTCCATATAGCCTCACATAACCAACCCTTTTCCATAGCACATCCTAGCCCTGGCCCCGACCTTTCGTGGGCTACATCCCATTCCGGAGCAACCAATTCGTATGCTCCCATGGCACATCATCACCATTCCCACAGACCCTCATGTCCACCTCAGTGCTTTGGTCATGCATCCCCCGCTTACACCCCCTGATCGCACCTCAGCCATATTACCACCCACAGGCTGCACCAGCTCCTATATCCTCTCAAGCCCAACTTGCTTATTACCCGCCACAGGTAGCCCCTACGGCAAACCCACAACCTGCTCTGCAGACATATTAGTAACCCCCACAAGGTTCAGCACCTGCACCACCTCCACCTACTTATTATCCACTGCAGCCTGCTCCCGCACCTGCACAACCCTAGAACCCACCTGCTGCCCAAGGGCAAGTGTATGCCCAACAGAATCCGTAGCAGAACCAAAATAACCAGTTCCAACAGGGCCAGCAAAACCGCGGCAAAGGCCGTAACCGTGGGAACAACCCCCCTCCAAACCAAGGCGGTCAACCTCCCAATCCCCCAAACAATAATAACGCGGCACCTGCCAACCAGAACCCTGATCGCCCGCCCTAAAAAGACAAAAATCCTAATTTGCGAACAAACCATCCTTGTTCTATTTGCGGGGTCTATGGCCACTACACTCATGCTTGCACTCATTTGGAGTGGGCTCGACAACTCTAGACTGATGATGCCCACCGCCAAGGGCACGCGGCTCCTTAGGCACCACCCAACCCCCCACCACCTCAGAATCAACCCTTGGTACTACAAAACCATTTACCGACCCAAGGCATAGTGAACACTCGGTCGTTGGCTCCCCCGCAAGGAAACACGCCACCACAACAGCAAATCACTTATGCCGCTCCTGATCAACCCATGTTAGACTCAGGTACCCATCACTTGTTAATGATGTCATCCACCGATGTCAACCTTCAAACCCATCAGAACCAATATGGATCCACCCCTGAAGCCCCTCCCACTGTCAAAAACACTAACGCTTATCCCACTGATCACTCGTTACGTATACTTCCTGCTCCACTAGATGGCACCTCCAAAGCACCTCGCTTTCCACTTCTCCGCATCAACAAATATCCCAATGCTTGCGCTGCATATAATTACAACATTGTAGATGACTTAGCCCAGTTCCCCGCAGCCATGTCTGCATTAGAGGTCTTAAAAAATTGTCCTTCACAGCACAAGACTTTGCTCTCCGCCATTGGTGCTATTGACCCAAATGATTCACGACTGATGGCCTTCGATTTGGACCAATCCGAACCACGCCTACCTTCCAATTTAGCGTTCCAAGTTTCGGTATCCGTTCAGAATCTTGTCATCCATCGGTGCATTATCAATGAAGGTGCCTCTACATGTGTTATGTCCACATTCGTTTGGCAGAAGTTGGGATCCCCTACTCTCTAGCAGTCCACCACTGCGTTGCAAGCCTACAACACCCGTTCGGCTCAACCCCAAGGTCTCTTAACTAATGTCCCCGTCCAGTTGGCTGGTAAACTAGTGCTCATTGACATAGAGGTCATCAACGCTCAACTTTATTATAACCTCTTACTTGGCCGCAGTTACATGTATGCCATGTGGGCGGTTGCCTCATCTGTTTTTCGTACCATGATGTTCCCCCATGACGGACGCGTGGTCAAGGTTGATCAACTCACCTATTACGATCCCAATGCCCCCGCTGCACCCGAAAATGTTCTCCCCATGGTTGAACAACCTGTTTGTGGTGCATCTACCTCGTTGGTTTCGTTCGTGGGACTCAGAGTTTACTTAGATACGCCGATGACCTCAACATTCCAATCCATTCCACCCCTGTCACCAACAACCGAAATATCTGACCTATGTACCCTTTCCCACAATGGACAAACACCCAACAATCAACCACCCTTGTTACCCAAACCACCATTGGTACCTAGTCATATTGGTGTTACACCCATCCACACAATCCCCTTCCTATTTCCCCCTTCAGGAGTAGTAAGCGCCCCGGCCATGGCTACCCTCAGCCTCCCCGATTTAACCTTAGTATTACCTATATGGTACGTTACGCCTCCTGTTACCACTTCGACACCAAATGTCATCCTACAACCTGTGCAACCCATCATCACTACTAGTCAACCACCTCCTGGTGTCTCTACCCCTTCCTCATCTACTAATCCATCCCCTCGTATCAAACACACTGGGGGCCGAGGCCCACAACCATACACTACTGTACCCCCGCCAAAAATAGTTAAAACCCCCCCCCATGTTTCATGCTCCCCCTAAATGCTCGTTGTGTGATGAGTTATGCCATCCTACCCATCAATGTCCACAATTACCTGCATTACAAGAGCACATGCAAATGCATGACGATGACACCAATGTCCCGGTTGTCCAACTCGATCTAGCCACTAAGCCTCGTGATAAATCACTGCGTACCAACCACCCTAGTGCAATATGTGGTATTTACGGCCATTACTCACATCACTGTCCTGATCTCCCAGATTACACAGCAGCTCTCTACGAGATGAATAATTTGGACATTGAGACGATGCCCCCCACAATTGAAGACATCCACCCCCCAATATCCCCCTCATCCGGTGAGATTAATACCATCTATATGATATCTTCTACTACCACTCCCTCGTCAACCGATTTGACAACTCAAAGTTTCCGCAATGATGAGGAGATTCTAGAGGCTCTCACTGCCCCAGATTACCCTTGAGAATATATGCACCATTGTTCCTATTTTCTCCCGGAGGACTCCTCCTCTACCACAGCCACCCAATTTGCGGTTGAGTCCAAAGATTTCCTCCCCACCAAAGTCGATTGGTTTAAGGATCCCATTCCCACTCCTGATGCCTTTGATGAAGGTAACATGGAAAACATCTCACCCGTCATCCACATCGATATCTCTGACCCACCTGGTGCTCTTGAAATCATTACATTAGGAGCCTCCTGCAGTGAGTATGAGATCGGAGAGTACAAAAAACTTTTCCAAGAGTTCTGTGATGTCTTTTCCTGGTCCTACACCGAAATTCCTGGTCTTGACCCTGCTATTATAGAACACCACATTGACACATGGCCATATGTACCCCCCGTTCGCCAGAAACAGCGCCCCATTCATACCTCAAAGCTCCCCGCCATTAAAGCAGAGATTGAGAAACTTCGCAAAGCAGGATTCATTTATCCTATTGCATATACCACTTAGGTTTCTAACCCCATCCCCGTTCACAAGAAGCAAGGCACCATCAGAGTATGTACTGACTTCCGCGATTTAAACCGAGCCTATCCCAAAGACAACTTCCCCACGCCATTTATTGACCAACTCATCGATGCGTGTGCAGGGCATGAAGTCCTATCTTTCATGGACAGTTTTTTCGGATACAACCAGATTCAGATCTACAAGGAAGATCAGTACAAGACTACCTTTACTACCCCATGGGGCACCTTTTCCTATCGCGTCATGCCTTTTGGCCTTAAAAATGCTAGTGCCACCTTCCAGCGGGCCATGACCTATTGTTTTCAGGACTTGGTCCATATCCTCCTAGTCTATCTTGACGATCTTATAGCTCGTTCCCGGAAACGATCAGACCACCTTAACGACCTCCGGCAAGTCTTTCTGCGTTGTCGCAAATATCAAATCCACTTGAACCCACTCAAGTGTGTCTTTTGCATTTCGGCAGGATGGTTGTTGGGCTTCATGATTTCCCATAAAGGAATTGTTGTTGATCCCATGAAATTCCAAGCCATCATAGACCTTCCTGCTCCTTGCACGCTCCGGCAGCTCCAGAGTCTGCAGGGAAAATCTAATTTTCTCCAATGCTTCGTTCCTGATTATGCCACCACCTTTCATGGTTTCTTACACCTGCTTCGAACCCACATACCTTTTGTTTGGGATGACCAGGCGCAAGCTACATTCGAAGCCCTTAAGAAAGCTCTCACGCAAGCCCCTCTGATCTCCCCTCCGGATTTCTCTCAAGACTTCATCCTTTACGTCTTGGCATCCGATCATGCTGTGTCCGGAGTCCTTGTCCAAGAAGACACTGCTCGCTAGGAGCATGTCATTTATTATGTGAGCCAGACCTTGTCTGGACCACCCCTACGTTACCCGTATGAGGAAAGACTAGCCCTTGCTGTGGTCTTTTTCGTCCAAAAATTGCGACATTACATTTTACTCAGTCATACCACAGTTGTCGTTGACTCCAACCCCATGGTCTATCTCTTGAACCGGTGCCTCCTGCAAGGTCGCGTTGCTAAATGGGTAAATATCCTCCAAGAATATGACCTCACTTTCACAACCCCTAAGAGCACTAAAGCCCTCGCACTTGCCCAGCTCATCACCGATCTCCCATCCCTTTTTTCGTCCCCTCAAATCTCCGATGAGTTACCTGGCAATCACTTGTTCATCATCTCGTCTGATGACCCATGGTATGATGATATTTTGTTATACCTTCGCACACAGAAGTTTCGACCCAACATAAATCATGATGGATGTCATCGTATCTGTCACCAGGCCTCTCGATATCTCCTCTTGGGCGATGTCCTTTACCGGTGAGGGGTTGACACGATTCTCCATCGTTGTCTTACACACGAGGAAGTCGAACAAGTCCTCAATGACTATCATAGCAGTGCCTACGGCGGACATTTCTCTGGAATGGCCACTGTCCAAAAGGTCATCCGCGCCGGATACTTCTGGCCCACGCTCTTTACCGACTGCATCACAACGGTCAAACATTGCCATAATTGCCAACTTTTTCCCCTAAGGCTCGGACACCACCCGCTCTGTTACACCCAGTCGTCACCATTGGTCCCTTTTGTAAATGGGCCATTGACTTCATTAAAAATGTAAACCCTCATCCACCAACGGCCATAAGTACATCATTGTTGCTGTCGACTACTTCACCAAATGGGCTGAAGCCATGCCCACCTTCAATTGTAAAGCTGACACTGCTGCCTATTTATTTTTTAACCAAGTTATCACTCGATTCGAGGTCCCCAAATAGTTGGTCTCAGACCATGGTTCACACTTCGAAGATTCCGTTTGGCGTGAGTTATCCACCCTACTGAAGTTTGAACATCAGTATTCCTCTACTTACTACCCCTAAGGGAACGGCCAAGTAGAGGCCATTAACAAAATTTTAAAAACCATCCTCCAATGCACTATTGACCGACATAAGTCCAATTGGCATCACATGCTTTTCCCTGCATTATGAGCTTACCATACATCAACTAAGACCACCACCGGTTTTACCCCGTTTCATTTAGTTCATGGTGTAGAGTCTGTCCTCCCCATCAAGTGTCACATACCTGCCTTACGCATTACCGTCGAGCTTCTCCCAGACACCTCCCCACTCGAGCAACGTCTGCTATCACTGGAGCAAGCTGACAAAGACCGTCGTGCCACCCTCCAAACCATTGAGGCCGACAAGAACTGCTCCAAAGCTGGTTACGACAAACATGTCCACCCACGAACTTTCCGCGAAGGAGACCTCGTTCTCGCCTATGACCAAGCCCATGACAAGACTGGTAAAGGAAAGTTTGAATCCATGTGGCAAGGCCCTTACATCGTGCAGACCTGCCTTGGAAATGGGGCATACATTTTATCTGACTTAGAAGGTCACCCTTTGCGCAACCCCCGTAATGGGTTGTATCTTAAATGCTTTTATCCTTAAACAAACCCGCGGCCCCATTGGTTCGTATTGTACAGTTTGCTTTCTTTTTTTTTCACCTTTTTTACCGCAACCTTACATTCATCCTTTTTGCATAATCACAGATGGACCATCTTCCACCTCATTACATTGGCTTCACTAATGGAGCAAGTCGCTGGTCTCCAAACCTAGCTTCTGCAGCATGGGTCTTATATTCCCCTTCACATGAGTTGATTCACCTTGACGGAATGTGTATAGGTGCTGCTACCAATAACCACGCGGAGTATGATGCCGTGACCGGTCTCCTGATTGCTTCCCTTCATATGGGCATATGTCACCTTCATGTGTTCCTTGACTCCCAGCTACTTGTCTCCCAGCTCAACAACTGCTACCAGGTGTGTGATCCCTGCCTCTTTAGAAAATTCCTGCGCACAAAACAACTCAGCCGACAATTTGAATCCATAACATTCACCCATGTCCCAAGAGCTCAAAATAGTGTCGTAGATCAAATGGCTAACAACATCCTAGATTGGCATATCAATAACACCATGTAAAACATCCATCATGCATCACCATCCCATATCATCTCATCAAAAATATATAAAAACCCAAAAAGATTGCATTTACAACAAGGGGCATCCACGTGCCTATCATCACATAAATATTTGCATCCATGTGCAAAAACATAAACACATTACTATACAGGGGAATCCACATGCCTATCCTACATACATAATGTTGCATGCATGTGCAATACATAACATAAAATACACAAGGGGCATCCACGTGCCCATCATCCTACACTACTTGCATCCACGTGCAGTACAAACATATTACAAACCCCAAGTGCATCCACATGAGTACACTAAATCATAATCGCAAAAAGATGCATCCATGTGCATATATATATCAAAAAATAAACGTCAATGTGCTACACATGTCCTGAGTACCTCAACACTCAGCTATACAAAAAATATCTATACATCAACAAACCTCATAGAATACATGTCGTAGCTACAAAATCGGGGGGAGCCCTCTGTACTCCCTACTGAGAGTCATACCCTCGGTCATTTCCTGCATAAGATGCCTCCGAGTCCTCACCCCGCTCATCCTCTGGCAGCTCCTCATCCCCTGTAAGCTCTTGTGCCCGACCTCTCTCTGCCAAATTGGCCACCCGGATCGCGATCATTTGGAAATCCTGTGGTGCCCCAAGACAGTCCTGAATCACCTTCGGATCCAAGTCCCGCCACCCGTCATCAGTCACTCCAACTAGCAAATTATCGATAAGCATCCGTACAGCCTCCAGAGTCCCCTCCACGTCCCGTCGACGCACCTCCCCCCGGCCTGGTAGGGTTGGTATCGCCACATGCCCCCTACGGTCTATTTGTCCCGGTGGTGGTCTCGGGCCAACATCTGCAGATCATACATCAATCAGTACTAGCATAGCAGTATCTCAAACCTGTCATACACAAAATATGACATCAACAACAATCAAGCAAATCAATACATACCATCTAGTCCCCATGCCTACCCTGCAGGCCGTGGTGCCTCCAGATCTCCTGTGTAGTCCATCTCTCTGTATGGATAATCATCCAGCATCAGCGGCATCCACAACCACTGTAGGTAGATCTACTGGGTGAAGTACCTGACAACCTCACCACCACCCCATTGTTGCGTCATCTCTCCCCACCACACCATGCATGGCTCCCTGAGTCCTCCTACCCTGATCGGCACCCGCAGCTATAGTGTAGGTACCTTCTCCATGAAGAAGGCACAGAGAAAGGATCCATAGCAGAATCCTTTGCCAAATTCCTTCACCGAGGTCAGCTGCCGATGAACACAGGTGAGGAACATCTAGCCCTAGGCATAGTATATGCCACCCAGTACCCGCTCCACCAGCTGCATCTGGCCCCTTGACACCCACTCAAGCGACTGGGACCCTAAAACCCGAACCACGCATGCCACGATCGCCTATACTGATGGCTCCCGTAGATCCACAATCCGAAGTGCATTCCTATGAAAAATAGCCTCAGGACCGCAGTACCGCTCCAACATATCCTCCATGTCCACATCTGCGGACACTCGTGGCTGCGTATCAGCCACCCTACCTAGACAAGGCAACCTCGTCAAGAAATATACATCTGCGAGGGTGAGATCCACCCTCTCTCCCTGCACCCTGAACACCTGTATGTCAAGCTCCCAAAAGCTCACTAACCTTTTCAGTAGTAGCCCTGCTGAACGCATCATGGGCACCTGTGCGAACTTCAGCAGCCCGCCCAACCCCAAAGTAGACTGCACATGCCGATCCCTCCGGATGACATCCACTATGTCATCTGGGACCTCCCGCTCTTGCCACAGCACTACTGGCATCCTGTCAATCACACAATGCACACTCATCAGACCCATGTCAAAGAAATAACCCTTCCCCCCCCTGAGGAAACCCTAAAGCTCAATCCAAATCACGGCTTTAAGGCCCCTTGCCGCGATCTCAGACCGCGGCTATCAAGGCTATATTCGCAGTCTGGGATCGTGACTGTAGGAGCCAAACTCATGGTCCTGAACCGCGATTTCAGCCTCAGAACTCGCGGTCCCCGACCGCATGTTCAGACCTGGAACTCGTTGTCCCTGATTGCGTGTTCAAGCCCAGGACTCGCGGTCCCAAACCGCGGTTCCACCTCGGAAACCTGCAGTCCACACCCACGTGGACCGTACAGGACCCCCCTGGGACCCACTACCCCCCCCGAACCCAATAAAAAATGCCAATATGATTTTATCGGAATACCTGCAACTCCTGGATCTGAAAATGGTTGGTTGGATCGTTCAGAAACACCAACTACACTCTGATCCACTCTGATGTCTAGTCAAAGTCAACAAATCCAAATGACACTTGTCATGTTGGACCCACTTACTATTTATAGTCCATTGACTTTTTCTTGTTTTGGCCATTCTAAATCCATACGGAGTCCATTTTCTAAACCGTTTCCACCACTAGAATCAGCACGACGAGACCATCATGATGGTTGACTTGTTTTCTTATTTTTTCTGCATCGTTGTTTGGAGCATTTTTTCTAGACACCACTCATCGCCTCGATTTATGTGCCACCTCGACCGTTCTCCATTTTTTACACTTTTTATATCGTCGGATTCAGTTTTCCGAGCCCGTGATGACACTTGAGATCATTTCTCTCTCTCACCAGGTACAATTTCAACATTGTGTCCCAACACCTTGTAGCCTCAGTTTGCATGCCACATTGGCTGCCATCGGAGTGTTACACTTTTTTACATGAGCCATTCACTCCATTCATACTGCAATTATTTCGTTATTTTGCCACCATTCATCACCTCGCAAGGAGGCCCACTAGTGTTACCCCCCACCCTCGTTCTTGGCTCTCATCGATGTTCCTTGATTGAACACTTCCTCCTTGCCTGGCCATTCCTTTTGTTCAGTATAATTTTATCCCTTTTTCAGGTCGGACAAGTCCTTTACGAAAAAGGCACTTAAGGAGTTTCTGTTAAGCTCTTTTCTGACTCCTAAAAGAATGAAAAGATCGTCGAGCAATCTTTCTTCCTTTCATGCTCATTAAAGTACCTGAAAGGGCGTCTATCTGGTATAAGTTTAACCCTTTTCCAGACCTGGTAAACTAATTACGAAAAAGGAATACTCTAGTCACACCGGCTAGAAGAGTTCTTCATTACATCCTTTTATGCTTCTTCGGGCCTTGGAGACTAACACATGAAAAAGCACCCCCCTGGAGTCTTCTTATTTTCTTTCAGACTCTCTAAAATTAAAAGCAACCATGAGCATGCATCATCCTGGGCTCGTACAAATCCACATGACTGTACCATTCCATTATTTCAGAGTCTTCTTATCACTTTTAGACTCCTTAAAATTGAAAGCAGTCACGAGCATGAACTGTCCTGGGCTCATATAAATCCACATGACAGTACCATTTTGAACACCCTTCTTCTAGTTCCTTAACCCATGAAGAAGTACCCCCAGTGCTTCTCAGCACCATGATCGATCATCTCAGTAGCACCCCCAATAAGGTTGCCTTTGTTCAGAGTATTCTGCAGTCTCCTGCCATCTTACACCAACTTGAGTATCACTCATCCCAGTCACCATCCTTGGTCCATTACAGCCATGATCCCTCTCCCACCAGTCAGTTTCATATGTTGCCCGATCATCCCCGCCATCATACTCTGAACAAAGGAAGTTTGAGTCCACCCACTCTAATTGCCCAGTTATTCCCTACCCCCACAGTATGTCAGTCCTACCATTAGTACTCTCACACTCCGGTTCTCCACCTCGTGCTCCTATCAAGGAAACATCATTTCCTTGCTAGTTGCAGGTCTCCCTCTATCAACGACAACCCATCTATTCCAGAGGATAGACCCAGCGGTCCTTGTGCCTTGGACTCATAACCTTTTGTGGTGAGTGCCTACAGACCATTTTGAGAGGATTCATCAGTGTCTCTCCGAGTGGTTGTTTCTCACATGCTCGACTTCAACACCTTGATCGCATCATTAAGAATCGCGCAGGGTATATATCCCTTCAGTTATTGGTCGAAGACCCCGGATTTCCCCCGACTCTAGCACATTGGTGAGTCCCTTCGAAACGCCCAGTTATATGTTCCCGTGGATGTCCGGGTTGCGTAGGCGATTGTATTCGGAAGCCATCTAGTTATATGCTTCCTTGAGTACCCAGTTCAGTTGCAGTTCATTGTACCATTGAGGGTATGAATCCCCGTTACTATGATCCAGCAGCTCATCAGTTCCTCTGGTACCACACTCAGCAGCACTGTTGTTATTCCAGTGTATCAGTTCTTCAGCTCAGACATGGTCAGCCCAGCAGTATGTCCCAAATTTGCGTCCGCTCTAGACCCTTATGATGTACACAGTGGTTCTCCATGTATCCTTCAGGCCCCCATTTTTAGGATTCATTGTTATTTTATATATATATCTAGATACGAGCATGGGTATGCCCGCCTCATCCATATATTGAGATTCTTCCTCATTTGAGGCCATGTATATTTCAGGTCCCCATTTTTTGGACCCCCTTGTTATTGTTCTATATCTTGATACGAGCATGGGAATGCCCGCCTCATCCATATGTTCAGATTATTCCTCATTCATTATTGAGGCCATGTACTTTCAGTTTTTGCAGTTTGTTCGGGACTGTTGTTCCGGGCTCTAGTTCATTTCTTCTCCTCTCCACATCCCAGGAAAACCATAAAAGACTTATGATGTCTATCGGCCATACGATGAGCTCTTGCCCTCACACATCAGGGGGCAATCTGTTAACACCAAAAAAGTGCTCACTACCTCATCTCCCTCATTACATGACTCATTTGTCCATATTTCCTACCATATTTGCCTCAAAAACCCAAAAAAAAACCCATTAAAAAGCCTCCAAAAGGCCAAAAACCCCCTTTTTTCCCCCAAAATAATGTAAATTCCTCCAAAAATAGCAAAAACCTCTAAAAAGAGAATAAAAAATACAAAAAAGAGGAAAAAAGGGGAAAAAAGGAAGCAAAAACCCTATACAGCTAACCTAAACCATATGGTGCCCAAAACCATGGGTCAGCACTCCACCACTTAAAACCTATAAATAGGTGATGGAGGCTCCCCATTTTTCATCCACAATCATCTCTATCCTTACGCTACTGAAAATTCCCTTGAAACCCTAGCTCTCCATTTGGAGCTAATTCTTGAGAACCCTTTTGGCCCCATTTCCAAAACATCTTTGGAAGAAGGAGAAGTAACAACACTGGAGCTTGGAAGCAACCCTTTTGGACTGCTGCAAAGGCTCCACCAACCTCTACATTTGAGGTAATTTTTAATACAAAAAGAGAGATCTTCACCATATTTTCATGTTTTATTATTTATGTTCATTCTCATGCTATGTTAAATTTCATATTGTTTTATTGCTTTAATTTACTGATTATTGAGCTGCTACTAAGGAGCCCCTTCTCCTTAGTAGGTGCTCATTTGCACAAGCTAGGGTGAAAACCCTAGCTACATATGGACAGGTTAAATCAAGACTTGGCATAATTAAGGAGTCAGAATGAAGGGTATGTTGGGACCATCTATGAGCTTCGTCAAGAAGTCAAGACATTACATAGTCAAGTACAATCTGTTGAATATTTAAATGAGGCTAAGACAATTGATAATCTGACTCTTCGGTTGAAATATGATAATCTACGGGATCAATGCAATAAGTTCAAGGCTAAAGTCAAACCCTCTTTGTCAAAGTCAAAGGCCACTGCTACTGCAGCTCGGCCTTCTTCCTAAACTTCTTATATGTTTTGCTCAGTGGGACTTGGCATTTCTTTGGTTTGGGGGAATTGTTAGGATATTCCTATACTCCATCCTAGTCCCACCAGTATTTTGATCATTTACATTTTCAGTCATGCATGCACCTTTAGGGTTTGCATGCATTCTAGGGTTTGCATGAATTTTGCATGCATCCCAATCATCAGTCCAGCACCTAGCCCTCAGTTAGCCAGCCCCCAAGAGCTTCTCACTATTCATTTTTATCCCTCCAATTGCTTAATGCACCCTTCTTCCTTGATTTTAGGGAGCAACTCACCCTTCTTCACCTACCAGTCCAGTTGTCACTTAGTTACACTTAGTTACACTCAGTTATAGTCAGTTACATTCAGTTACACTTAGTTACATTGAGTTACACCTACCAGTGTTAGTTTGATTGATGGTTGACAGTTACTTGAGCATTGATGACTCCACTGATGATGATGAAGACTTCCAGTTGCGCTCCGATGATCATGAGGACACCTAGTTGTGCTCCGATGACACTCTATTGATCTTATGATCACTCTGAGAGGCTAATTCGAATTGCCACTCTAGGCATTCGAATCCTCTCTACCATTGTACTATTTATTTTTCCATACTATGATCAATTAATTAGTGTGTGTGAAGTATTATTGCTTCTATCTGAGTTCTATTGTACCATATTATTCTGTTGCTCATTATACTGTATTGTTCACTCTTCTTCTATTTTCCTACTTAATCATAATCATTCTCTTGTGAGGTATAAATCATCTCTTAGATCTGCTATTAAGGATTTTCACATGGTATCAGAGCATGTTGAGAGTATTGTTTATCTCCATTCTTGAGAGTTTTTTGGAGGTTATTACTAAGATTTCGAGTGCAGCAGTTGCAGCAGTTTCTGCATTTTTGCAGCAGTAGCAGTTGTAGTTATTCTATATTGTTTTTGCAGGTCCTCTATAGATTCTATGTATTGATCAGGAATTACTCCTCTTGATCCACTCAACTATGATGAATGGAAACCAAGAATGATAGCAGACTTGAATATCCATGATCTTTTTTATTGTTATTTTGATAGAGAGTTCGAATCCCCTGAAGAGAAGATTGACTGGTTAAATAAAAGTGACATGCACTTTCAAGCAATAATGTTTTCTTTCTTTGCACGCCAGAGATTCCAATTCAAATACTGTAATGGTGTTGAAACTCCAAAGGAGTTATGGACTCCAAAAGAGATATGGGCTCACCTGGATGAAAAATTTGGCAGAGAGAATGAAGGACTTGGTCCCAACCCATTCAAAAGAAAACAAAGTGATGCATTCGCTCCTCTTGATGGTCTCTCAGATCATGCACTAGTATCATCTCATATTGAAGTTGTTGACAAAGAACTTGCAGATTCTCCACTCATGCTCAAACTTTCTTCTCTTTCTGTGCTAGCTCACACTCTAGATATTGCAGAAGGTCCTAAATCCTCTCTTGCACCAGAGTCTGTTGGTTTGCATCATGATCATATGATTATTTCGGAGGTCAAAACAACTATTGAAGGTAATGCATTCGCTCCTCTCCAGCTATCTCCTCTTTTATACTACTATATGATCATAATTCCATGCTTTTAGAAGGTCATTGAAGATTATGGCAATTGCCATTCGCTTGGGAATATTTCTCATGCATCTCATGGTTTTGATCTCACCCCTGTTGGTTCAAAGGAGATCTCAAGAAACTGTGGCCATTCGCTTGGGATAATTTCTCATTCATCTACTAATTTTGATCTCACCTCTCATGGTTCAAAGGAGATCTCAAGAAACCATGATTCAAGTCTTGTATCTAAATTGGGTTCTAAGCAATTACTGCTTGGGATAATTTCTCATGCATATGATAGTTTTGATCTCACCCCTGCTAGTTCAAAGGAGATCTCAAGAAACTATCTTTTAAGTCTTAAATCTGATTTTGATTTCAAACAAACATGTAATAGTTATTTTTGGCATAATCTCACCCATGGTGGTTTGAAGGAGAAGAAAAAAGACTATATGCACTTTCACAGATTTGATCCTACCTCGGCTGATTCGAATCACAGGTTCAAGGATCATTCTCATACTGTTGGATTTGTTCTCATCACATTCGATCTGAAGAGCAAGTACAAGCACATGCTTTTTGAGCATGATCCACTTCTTCCCAAGAAGAAAATACCTCCAGACATATGACCAAGCATCACACATGCTTGAGTTTGGAGCATTTATTTTTATGTGTGCCTTACAGTCTATTTTTTGAGGAGGGGGTATGTTTCCCATGAAATTTTCCTACTTCCTTGGTTTATTTACTGTTATTATTCATTGTATTGGGTGACCTTTGGTCTTAGTTACCAGGGCCCAGGATGAATTATGGGGGGGTGTTAGGATATTCCTATACTCCATCCTAGTCCCACCATTATTTTGATCATTTACATTTTCAGTCATGCATGCACCTTTAGGGTTTGCATGCATTCTAGGGTTTGCATGCATCCCAGTCATCAGTCCAGCACCTAGCCCTCAGTTAGCCAGCCCCTAGGAGCTTCTCACTATTTAGTTTTAGCCCTCCAGTTGCTTAATGCGCCCTTCTTCCTTGATTTTAGGGAGCAACTCACCCTTCTTCACCTACCAGTCCAGTTGTCACTTAGTTACACTCAGTTACATTTAGTTACACTCAATTACAGTCAGTTACAGTCAGTTACACTTAGTTACATTGAGTTACCCTCAGTTACACCTACCAAAGTTAGTTTGACCGATGGTTGACAGTTACTTGAGCATTGATGACTCCATTGATGATGATGAAGACTTCCAGTTGCACTCCGATGATCATGAGGACACCTAGTTGTGCTCCGATGACACTCTATTGATCTTATGATCACTCTGAGAGGCTAATTCGAATTGCCACCTTAGGCATTCAAATCCTCTCTACCATTGTACTATTTAATTGTTCATACTATGATTAATTAATTAGTGTGTGTGAACTATTATTGCTTCTATCTGAGTTCTACTGTACCATATTATTCTGTTGCTCATTATAATGTATTGTTCACTCTTCTTCTATTTTCCTACTTAATCATAATCATTCTCTTGTGAGGTATACATCATCTCTTAGATCTGCTGTGAGGATTTTCACAGGAATGTTGGTGCCCACTTTGTTACTGTTTTTGGTCACTAAATATACTTTGAATGGTGGTTCTATCATCATTTTTTATATCAAAAATTGCTCTTTTTGCCATTTGGATCGCCGAATGGGACAGGTATGCATCTATTTATACATCTTGTGAATATTGGGCAAGATTCACCATATTTTGGTTTATTTACAATTATCTGGCTTGTTTACTAATGTTACTCTTGTTTTAGGCGCTTACTGGAGTCATGTTCATTCAGCCCGCTGTTCGGACTGCATTCGACCCACAGATTCATTGGTGGAGGTATGCTTGGGTCGTTAGTAGGTGAACCGGTGTGCGGAGTCTGTTTGGGACGTGGCCCTAGTGGTTGGTGACTAGAGTTCTGGAAGATTCTTCCTCTCATACGTCCAACTTGACACTGCATCCATTTCTACCCACATCAAAGAGGAATTAACTCTCCAGTTATTACGTGGAAGAATGATGTCATGGACCCTGGAGGATCTTCCGTGTGCTATCCTGAGTCATCAGGAAGCCGTTCCTTGGCATATGAGTTGTCATGAGATGCTGAGAAGAAATGTTTTTGGTTATGCGTTGTCGAGGGATGTTGGACATAGTCATTATCCTATGTTAAAGACTATCTATTATTAGAAGCAATCGACCACTGCAAGGGTCAACTTTCTCTTCAGATTGTAATCGTATATATAGGTGTTCCTACCTCTGAAACTGTTAGGTCTTGTCAAGTTTTGTTGTGTATTACTAAGTTTCGTTTTCTATTTGACATGACTGAGACAGAGTCAGTCTTATTGATCTTTCTTTGATTACAAATGAACATAGGGATGCTGTAATGCTCTATCCATTCAATATATATATATATATATATATATATATATATGTTCTGGTTTAATGAAGATCTTGCAGGTTGTATGGTGATTGATTAATAAAGACTCGGCCTCTGCTTGTTGAAACGGGCCCGTCAACGATCAGCGGTCTCCAGTCTATGTGTATAGTTTGCATTCGTTTTTCAGATAACGTTTTGTTGTGTATTTCATATCTGCATCTACCTTATGCATGATATCTATATTCTGAAATCTCAAATTACTGATCCTGTTATTTACATAGATAAAATTTATGTTATGTAGTTTATTTGTCACTCATGTTTTATTGTTTATATGAATGAAGAGCTCTATGTTATGTAATATGCATCTTGTGAAGTACTTGTGTTAACAATGTTTGCAGCATACAATTAAGTGACCGATTACACTTAAGTTCAGCTAAGTTTTCTTCATAGGATAGGTTGCATTTATTTCACCTCCTTTGCTTGATAGGTTAGGTTGCATTCATCTTTCCCAGCTTGCCTCTGCAATCTTGCTTAAGGAATTGAGCCTACTTGAGTCCCTTGGAATCAAGTTAGCTATGTTTTTTGAGCTTTTCCATAGTTAGCTCCTCTTTTAAACTTTGTAGTTCTTCCTCTGTAGCATCGGAATTCCTCCAATTTCAAACTAAACTTGCTTTAGGATGAAGTATAAATAGCTAGTTTCCCTCTCACATAGAACACTTCTTCCCTCACTCTATCTTCTAAAAAATCTACTCATTGCTTCTTTTGCATCATAAGGTCATGTGCATTCACCAGCTGGTAATTAAGTCATCTAAAATTCTTCCTTCCCTTAACTTAAATCTTCTTCCTTCATCCAGATTGGCATTCGGACTGTCATTTAGATAGGCATTCGGACTGCCATTCAGACTCTTATACTCTCTATGTCGTTTTAGCATCTTTAGAATCTAGCTTCTTCTGTCCATCTGAGTATAATGCTTCTTGCCTCTTATTTAATAGTTTAGACATACTTTAACTTTGTCTTATGTTTATAAGTTCTTAAATGAAGTTCTTCTTCTTTCTCTTAAGCCTTCCTCTAAAGTAAAATTCTTCACATTTGATTTATTAAAGTAGTTGTTGTTTCAGTTAATCTCTTCTAAGGTTGTTAGAATCTCTTCTATTATCAAATTAGTATTTCATTCATATGAATACGTTCATGACATAGAAGTTGGATTATTCTTATCAAATTTTTCTGCTTGCCTTGTACTGATCAAGTTTTTCACTTGTTATCATGAAGAAATTCATGTTATAGTTCTAAGCTTTGTCACACTTTCTCTGTTCAGTTCTTCTTCCATCATTTAATTCTTACATAGGATGTTATAATTTGATATTGTTTTCATCTGTTGATTAGGTTAGCTTAGTTTGATTCCTGATCTCTTCTTAAATATCTCTAAGGTATGACAAGCCGAAATCTGAGATTCCTTTCTACATAGGCATATATTTTGTCTCAACTCTAAGTCTACTGATCTTGGTTGATAATTAATATTAGGTGTTTCTTTGAGATAGCTCACACACCCAACAGTTATCATGCATTGCAAGGAAATACGTTCCAAGCTACTGCCACCGAGGAAGACCTAAAGCTTGGTTTTAAAAGTGTGGTTGAATATCGAAAAAGCTTGGGGCAGACTCCAATCTCCCCAATGATGCAAATGCAGGTATATCACCAATTGTAGTATACTATTAAACTCTATTCAGTTTTGATTATATCACCCATAACTAAAAATTTATGTTTGTTTTTAAGCAATAATGCAACCGCAGCAGTGAATCTAGCAATACTCAGCAAGTACCAGTTGATGTTGGGGTGAACATGTCCCATGACAGTGTGGAGCATAGTGTCCATTCTGGTATGCATGATTTGGAAATAGAAATATCTACTGTGATTAGATATATATATTTCCTGATGTATACTTATAAATTTTCTTCTTTCAATGGAAGACCATGCAGCTCAGGAGCATGAACTGGAAGAGGAAGCAACTAGACCTCCAATTAACACCCCAGTTGTCATATCTACAGAGACTGGTAAAGAGAAATATTGTAATTTTAATCAAAATAATGAAATATTTATTTCAATAATAATTGAACGTCATATATATATGCTCATTTCCATTGTTGCAGTTCACACCCCTTCAGAACTGCCTCCATGCCCTGCTCAGCGACGTACAATAAGTGGCATAAATGAGGGCATGGAAACACAAACAATAATAGGATATATTGCAATAAATACTGCACCAATTGATTATTGTGATACCGTACTCGCAAGTTTTTTCAATGCAAAAAAACAGAAATCAACAAATAAGTAGATGCAACATAAATTCATGACTTGTATTTTGATGGATATCGATGTTGTTAGTATGAAACATTGTTAGTATGTAACATAGATAACTTTTATTTGGTATAGTTATGAGGTACTTATCTTTTATGTGATGCTCTTAGGAATTTTACCATTTATATCTTCTTTTTTTCTTAGAATTTGAATTTTAAATTTAAATGTCATTAGAAGTCATTGTATGCTTGTTTATAATTATTTTGTCTTTTAATACTCAAATTTTGTTTTCTCACACATCATCACTCATGTATTTGTTGCATGTAGATATATTAGTCTGAAACATTGATTCTCTTTATATTAGATATATTAGATATGTTCATCATGACTTCGATCATCATCACTTTTTATAATTTGATTATTGCCCATTACATCTCGAGGACCAACTTCAGCACAGGGACCACAGAGGAGTGTTGAAGTTGATAGAGATCAAATTTATGTTGTAAAATATTTTACTGTTGCTTTAGCACTATTCAGAAATAGTCCCACACTTCAGATCTGATTTTTGGTTAAATGTTGAGGTGGAGATCTTCAACTATACCTCTCTTATTGTTATATGATCAATATGTTTATTTTATTACCTGTTACTGAAAGAGAGGAAATTTATGTCATTAAATTTTTTATTGTTGCTTTAGCACTATTCAGAAATAGTACTGTTTTATAATGCAACTGTAGAATTGTTATGTTACTGTACCTTTCTTTCATCTGTGCTAAATTGTTGTAGTATCATGTGGACTGTGTTAACCTGTTTGAGGTATGTACTTAAGTTTTCCTCTCTCTCAAGGTACTTTCATGTTCCCTTGGTGACTTGTCCCTTGAAAGGATAAGATCTGAACCAAAATGTTGTTTGAGTACAAGGAAGCCTAATCAATTTTTATTCACTTTTTTCATTGCTTATTTACTGCTGCTGCATATGTTATAATTTGATTACTGCCCATTACATCTCGAGGACCAACTTCAGCACAGGGACCACAGAGGAGTGTTGAAGTTGATAGAGATCAAAATTATGTTATAAAATCTTTTACTGTTGCTTTAGCACTAGTCAGAAATTTGGATGGTAATTGTGATGAAATTTTGCTTTTGTAGACCATATTCCTAAATTAAAAGGTACCACAGGTGGCTTTTATTTTCTATAGTACAAGGTACTTATCTGTTATGTGATGCTATCAGGATTGCATAGAGAGAAATGAGCAATATTTTTATTTGGCATCCCACCACCCTTCCTTATATTGTGATGATGAACTTTCAGGTTATATGGAACGGCTGTACATTTGAGAGAGATATGAATGGTTGTACATTCCCCACCTTGATTGAGCTATGATTGGTCTTGTGGTACCTTATCTTTCACTTGTGTTTAATGGGGTCATTTACTCTCCTTGAGTAACTTTTTTAAAACCACCTTGTTGAAGTTTTGCTCTTATAGAGTACTATGGTTGTTTGGCCACATTTGGAGCATACCCTTGGTTCTAAGGGTCATGGGTCTTCTACTACCCACACCTATGTTATGACCATTGTTTATATTTTCTTATTTTATGACCATTGTTTATATTTGTACCCACACTTCAGATCTGATTTTTGGTTTAATGTTGACATGGAGATCTTTATCTATACCTCTCTTATTGTTATATGATCAATATGTTTATTTTATCACTTGTTACTAATTGAGTTATTAAATACTTGTTGTAACTTCCCCAACTTGATTGAGTTATTATTGGACTTGTGGTACCTTGTCTTTGACTTGTGGTTAATGCGGTCATTTACCCTTTTTCATTTTTTTTATACCACCTTGTTGAATTTTTTGTCTTATAGAGTACTTGACTTTGATCACCTATGATCAGTTGTGGTGTGCTGATAGTCACTTCTCTTGTGCTGAGACTTGGTTGAAGTTTATAATTTTTGTGACTTTATTTATGTTGAGTTATGTACTATGCTTGACTATCATTGACCTAATCAAATCCAATCATTTCTCTCTCTCTGGTTTGTACACACCCTCTTGTAGGGTCAGCTGGTTCCTAGAGAAGACTGGCCTCTCCGAGGCACAAACAGTATTTTCTGAAAGTAACACTTCTGAGTATATTTTTAAGAATGGTTTCACACCTAGGTTGGTATCTTCAACTATATCTCTCTTTTTGTTATATGATATATATGTTTATTTTATTACATGTTATTGAATATTAATTGATCGTTTTAGTTTGCTTGTCAGTGTAACTCATTATAATCTGTTGATACGACAGTTATGAATATACCAAAGAGCCTGTGTTAAGAACTTAATGGTTGTAAATTTGGAGTTCTTGGTTACAAGAGGTAAGTATGTATGTGAGACTTAGTGATCATTTGTTAGGTAGACTTAGATCATCTTTGCTTATTTGGAAAATGATAATGCATTCTTTTTCCAATTCTTAAGAGCTTGGTTTAAATTTGCATGTAGGGATGAGAGTTGTCCATATTATCAGTCTAAACAACTTGGGTATCATTTGGGGTGTCAGATGATTAACCTTATATCCCTTGTTTGTTAGTTTCCTGATCTTATGATTCCTGTGTAAACAGGGGTATTGATTACCATATCACGGTGTTTAAGATGTTGATTTCCTTAAGTTGTAAGAATCTGAGAAAGAAATTAAAGATGATGGGTCAGCTTGGCATAGTCAATTACAGATTTTATAATTTCCTTCATTCCCTTATGCAAATGATTCCATGAACGAAATTTTCTCTGTTGCACAATACCATAAAATTGATTTCCTTAAGTATTGATTTCATGGGATAGAGTCTTCTTTTTTCAATTGTTGTATTGAAAAAAACATTATAAGTGGTATGCTAACCATATACACCAGTAATCTTTCCTTTGGTTATTTTGGGTGTTGGGGGTAACTTGGGGAAACAAGGAATGTAATATATTGGTTTATTTAGTAGCTGTTGTTTGAAGGAGACATTAGCAGTCACCTACAGGACTTATTCTACACTGTTGAGTATTCAGTACTTCATTAATATCAAATTGTGGTCTTTTATGAACAATCTGGGCATTGTGGTCTTTTACAAATTGCAAGCTACATAAATTCTGGTGGTTACCAAGAGTTGGAGTTTCGATGGCGATTGGGAAATTTCATTATACATGAAAACTGTACTAACCACTCCTGCTTGGCACCTATTTTTTGCACACTAAAAGTGGATGGGTTGCACCCTTCTTTAGCACCTATTTATTCTTCTTTTTTTTATTTTGCACTTGCCACCCATGCTACATACGATAAACATTTTAGGCTTGCTTAGCTTTCAAGGTTCTGTAAGAGGAAATATACTTGGTTAATATACGGAGGTCTTTGTAATCCATATCATACCAAGAGTTTTGAGGGTTGTAGAAATGCCAAGTCTAGAGACAATAAGTGTGTATAGAGTGGGAAATGTATCTATGGTTGTGTACCAAATAGATTACAAGAAAGGAAGAGCGCTTTCCATATGATTTTGGGTTTCATAAATGCTCAGGAGTTTGGTTTTAAGGTTGGTTGCATAAATCTCATCATATGAGTGGTAAAAAATAATAGAAATTGACTGACATGGTTAAGGAGTTAGGTTCCAAAACGAGATTGGATCACGGTGATACAAAAATAGATCACAATGTGGTAATTGAAGGGTGTGGGGGTAGTGGACACTTGGAGACCAATAATGTTCAGAATAGATTGAATAGAAAGACTCAAAATGTAATCATCCACACCAATACCTTCAGCAAAAGGTAAACATGTGTGCTCACCGAAACAAGTGAACTGCCTAATGCCATTGAGAATGACCAACCCAATATATTAGCTTGTTCAGATGCCTATCATAGGAAGTAATTGTAGAATTGGTTCATCTCCTATGCCAACCCTTATCCTGATTTTTAAACTTGTACAATCTCAAGTTATGAATAAATGTCATGACTGGCACACAGCAGCTCACTTGTGCATTCAAATCACCTAGGAGGACAACACCCAAATAATAGAAGTCCATCATTTCACATTGTACGTCCACATAGGAATCTTCATCCACAGGGATGGCATATGGAGAATAAGCAGGTGGAAGTCTCCGTCCATACAATAAAGAGTTTCTTGAAGGGATTTTCCTTCCCAAAGATATCCACAAGAATATGTTGAACATGTCAGATGCTTCAATGTGGATGGAACGACTCGACTGTTCCTTGGGAAATCAAGCTACATGTTAATTTTAGCCTAATTTCACAAGCAATATCACTGAAAGAAACACAATCACAAGATAGACAAAGATTTACCTTGGGAAACCCTCATGGGGTAGAAAACCCAGCAAAGCTTTCCTCAATATAGATAATCAACCAATACAAGATGTAGTACCCAAAAAAGAGCTCCTTCTCCTCCTATGCAGATCTCTCTCTCCTATGCGCCAATCATAAGTGAGTGAATGAATGGTGTAAATGAGGAACAAACCTCCTCTATTTATACTTGTGTTCTAACTGACTTTTCACCCTAATGGGACCGACCTCTCCTAAGATAGTCTAATAATCCCTAAGCATCTAACCTAGGGCCGACCTCACATGGGAGATCTAATAACCCAAGTTACCACACACTCTCGGAGGAATAAACCTCTCCGGATATACAATAGGGTCTCCTCGGAGGAATGGAACATCTCTGGAATAATAAAGAACAAATATAATATTCTTAGAAGTTACAATATTTCAACACTCCCCCTTAACAAGAATGATATTATAACATCTGCAGGAGCAAGGAGTCATCAAATACATGATACATGATACATCTATAAATCATTGGAAGCTTTCTTCATACATCATCAGTAACTCAAACGGTTACTGGAATATCTTCAAGATTTTCAATACTGGAACATCAACATCTTCAGTACTGAGTCTTCATCTTCTGTAGCACTTGAATAGCTACAGTAACATCATCATCTGGATCAAGATCTGGATCCTCTCGATCAACAACATCAACATCTAGATCTTCGATCAACAACATCATCTGAATATCTCGATCATCATCATCTAGATCATCTCGATCACATCATCATCTATATCATCACGATCAGCAGCATCGTCATCTAGATCATCACGATCAGTAGCATCGTCATCTAGATCATCATGATCGGAAACATCGTCATCTAGATCATCACGATCAGCAGCATCATCATCTAGATCATCATGATCAACAGCATCATCATCTAGATCATCACGATCAGCAACATTGTCATCTAGATCATCACGATCAACAACATTGTCATCTAGGTAATCACGATTGGTAGCATACTCTGCAATACATATGATCCTTCCTTTTGAAATTTTGGGATCCTGGACAATCCTTCCTTTTGGAATTATGGGATTCTGGTCCATCAACTCTAGTGATCCTTCCTTTTGGAATTACGGGATCATGGACAATCCTTCCTTTCAGAATTATGGGATTCCAATCTATCAACTCTGGTGATCCTTCCTTTTGGAATTACGGGATCATGGACAATCCTTCCTTTCAGAATTACGGGATCATGGACAATCCTTCCTTTCAGAATTACAGGATTCCAGTCCATCAACTCTGGTGATCCTTCCTTTAATAATTATGGGATCATGGACAATCCTTCCTTTCAGAATTACGGGATTCCAGTCCATTAACTCTGGTGATCCTTCCTTTCAGAATTACGGGATCATGCACAATCCTTCCTTTCAGAATTATGGGATTCTAGTCAATCAACTATGGTGATCCTTCCTTCTGGAATTACGGGATCATGTACAATCCTTCCTTTCAGAATTATGGGATTCCAGTCCATCAACTTTGGTGATCCTTCCTTTAGGAATTACGGGATCATGGACAATCCTTCCTTTCAGAATTATGGGATTCTAGTCTAAGGATCAACATTTAAGACTATCCTTCCTTTTAGAATTATGGGATCACTGTCTACGGATGATCAATCCTGATTCATTTAAGACACCTCCCATGTCTATGGATGATGTAGTCCAGATCTACTTATAGGATGATCAATCTTGATCCATTTAAGACATTTCTCATGTCTATGGACGATGTAGTCCAGATCTACTTACAGGATGATCAATCTTGATCCATTTTAGACACCTCTCATGTCTATGGACGATGCATTCCTCTCATCCATAAAGTCTAAGGACCATACATAGGTGACCTCATCAGTATTCTCATCAATACAAGTATCCACATCATCAACCTTACTGTCAATGCAGGCAATCTCATCATCAGTGACCACATCACTCCCCCTTTCAGGGAGGGTCCTTCTGAACTACACCAAGCTTGTCTCGAAAATGCTCAAACTTTACTCGAGACAGAGGTTTGGTCAAGATATCAACAACTTGTTCGTCAGTGCTCACATACTCGATCTTGATAGCTCCTTTCTGCACCATATCCTGTATATAAAAATATCGGATCTCTATGTTCTTTGACTTATCATGTAATACTAGCTTCTCTGTCATCTTGATACAACTCTAGTTGTCACACATGATCACAGTGGGGTCCATCTCTAAGTCAAATAATCCTGATAATAGCTTCCGAAGCCATATCGCTTCACAACTAGCAAAGCAAGCAGCAATATATTCTGCTTCAGCTATGCTGAGAGCCACACTTGGCTACTTCTTTCTAAACCACGAGATCATGGCAAATCCTAGACAATAATATCCACCCGATGTACTCTTCCTGTCCGATACATTTCCTACCCAATCAACATCTATGTAGCCATACAATATGAAGTCATGATCTCCATGATAACATAGACCAAAATCTATCGCACCCTTTAGGTACCTCATCACATGCTTTGCAGCTATCAGGTGAACTTGTCTAGGTTGCACTAGATACTTACTCAAGGTGTTCACCGCAAAGCATATATCTGGCCTGGTATTCGTCAAATACATTAATGACCCAATAATATGTCTATATAGAGTCACATCCACTAACTCTAAAGAGTCATCAGCTAACAGCTTTAAGTTGGAATCCATGGGAGTGGCCATGGATTTGCATTCCAACATGTCGAATCTTTTCAGGATTTCCACTGCATACTTTCCTTGGTTGAGAAAGATCCCTTCTAGTTTTTGCCATACTTCCAGACCTAGGAAGTAATGGATTAATCCAAGATCTTTCATCTCAAACTCTGTAGAGAGCTTATTCTTGCATTCAAAAATCTATTTCTTATTTCCAGTCAGAAATAGATCATCCACATAAAGCAACAATATAATAGGTTCATCATCCATAACCTTTCGATAAAGGTTAGGGTCATCTTTACTTTTGGTAAATCCCAAGCTTGTTAGGAAACTGCCAATTCTTCCATACCAAGCTATGGGAGCTTGCTTCAACCCATACAAAGCCTTCTTCAGTTTGCACACATGGGTTCTTCCATATTCCACCTCAAATCCTTATGGTTGTTATATGTACACTTCCTCCTCAATCACACCATTCAGGAAGGCTGTCTTTACATCCATCTGGTGTAATTCCAACTTCATCATGGATGCAAGTGCCATGATGGTTCTAATCGAAGTGTACCTTGCAACTAATGCAAATTTCTCTTCATAGCCAATTCCCTCTTTCTGAGAGAATCCTCTAGCCACAAACCTTGCCTTATATTTTTCAATGCTACCATCTGTAGCATGCTTTATTTTGTATATCCATTTGGAGGATACCACACTTTTGTCTTTTGGTTTGGGAACTATATCCCAAACATCATTCTTCATTATTGACTGGTACTCCTCTGTCATTGCCTCTACCCATTATTTCTTATGTGATGCCTCTTCATAAATGGTGCATACTTGATCCACAAGATCACACATCAAAGCCATATAGTTGGAAAATGGCTTTGGTTTCTTGCTCACTTTGGTGGAGCCTTCAGGAGCTCCATACTTTTCTACTCCTAGTATAATATCTCTTGCCCATGCTGGCTTTCTCTTTCTTGATATGTTCATGGTAGGGGGTTCTTGAGGTTCTATAATGTCATGGTCTCCAGGAGTTACATCTTCAGGAATGGGTGCATCCTCTATAGTTCTGAAAGGTGCATCTTCTTCATATACTTCTTCATACTGGCACTTACTAGATCTCTTGAGAGCTACCTCTTCATCAAATGTCACATCTCTACTTATTTACATATGATGGAATCCTGGGATGTATATTCTGAATGCTTTGCATGCTCCATAATATCCTACAAATATTCCTTTCTTCCCAGAAGGGTCTAGCTTGGTCCTCTTTTCTTTTGGAATGTGAATGTATACTGGGCATCCAAATATCTTGAGGTGACTTACCTCAGGCTTCTTCCTTGTGAACACTTTTTCTGGCATCTTGAAATCAAGAGCACTATGAGATAGTCTATTTTGCACATAGACTGTTGTCCTGGCTGCTTCATCCCATAGATACATAGGTAGGTCTTGATCATGTATCATTGTTTTTACTGCTTCCATAATGGTTCTATTCTTTCTCTCTGCAACACCATTTTGTTGAGGATTGTAGGTTGTGATTAGTTCCCTCTTAATCCCAGCTTCTTTACAAAATATTTCAAAATCTTTTGAAGTGTATTCTCCACCATTATCTATCCTGAGTATCTTGATCTTATTTTATGAGTGGTTTTCTATCAAGGCTTTAAATTCCTTGAACTTTCCGAAGACTTCATCTTTTCCCTTTAGGAAATATATCCAAGTCTTCCTTGAGTAGTCATCAATAAATGTAAGGTAATATTCATACCCACTTAAGGATGTGGATGGAATTGGTCCACATACATCTGAGTGAATCAATTCCAAAGTACTCTTAGTCTTTGTTTCACTCTTTGGAAATGGGTTCTTGATATTCTTCCCTTTCTCACATCCTTTGCATGTGCCTTTATGATCAATTTTCAAATCCGGTAGTCCTATAACTACCTTGCTCACATGGGGTAATGCTTTGTAGTTAATGTGAGCAAGCCTCCTATGACATAGCTCACTAGGTCTAGTGGCCTCATGAACAAGGGCAGCTTCTGGAAGACCCTTGAGTTTATATAGTCCTCCTTCCTCTTCACCAATAACTATTGCATCCTCAATTGATTTTCCTTTAGACCACATGAGAACTTGTCCATCTATGAATGCAACCCTATAACCTTTCTTATCTAATGTTGAGATAGAGAGTAAGTCCTTCTTCAAACCTGGTACATATAGAATTTCATTCATTTTTAGTTGAGTTACAGAATCAATCCTATAGCTTACTTCACCAATTCCCTTGATGGGATATTGGTAGTCATCTCCCAAGGATACCTTCTGGGGAGAGGTCTTTTGTTCCAGATTTGATAGAGTTTTATTTTGTCCTATCATGTGCTTTCAAGCACCACTATCAATGAGCCATGTATCTTCTCCAGGTGTTACTAACCCAGAGAGTGCAGAGAATAGAACATACTCTTCTGCATATTCTTCTACTACTTTAGATTTCTTCCTTTTAGGCCTTTCCTCTTCTTCCTTTGCACTATCATCTTCTGCTAGATTTGCATGATGTCTTTTGTGAAGATTCTTCTTCTTCCTTGAGGGACAATTTCTAGCAAAGTGTCCTAGTTTGTGACAACTGAAACATTTAACTGAGGATAGATCTCTTTCTGAACTTACTCCTTCTTTCTTTTGAAATCTATGTGGAGGATGAGATTTATTATGGCCATTCTTCATGGAGTTGAAGTGACTCCTTCTTCTTCTAGTGTGAGTGGCCAAGGCTTGGTCATCGTCTTTGAGTAGGGCTTCTCTATTGGCTACCCTAACCTCTTCTTGAATGCAATCCTCCCATACCACATCAAACTTCATACTTTTTTTTCTTGCAAACATAGTTTGGATGAATGACTCCCAAGGTCTAGTGAGACCATTGAGTGCAGTCATGACTAGTTCATCTTCATCAAGGGTGTCTCTAATGGCTTCTAGTTGTTCCTTTAACTGGGAAACCCTTGTGAAATAATCTTGAATAGATTCTCCTTTATTCATTTTGGTATTCTTCAATTGAGTTCTCAAATTCATCTTTCTGTTGATGTTCCTACCTTCATACATTTTTCCTAGGGCATCATACATTTCCTTTGGGGTCTTCTTGGATGCCACTTGGGGAATCAAGTGGTCCTTGATAGAATCAGCAATGATTCTCTTTTCCCTAATCAAGTCCTTCTTATACTTCTCTTTGGCTTCATCTTCTTCAGGTTCTGCAATCTCATCTTTGATATATTGGACAAGATCATTCTCTTCAAGAATGAGACCAATCCTATATTTTCATGCCTGGAAATTCTCTATACCCTCTAGCTTGTCTTCAATCTTAGTGCTTGGAGCCATCTTATCCAGGGAGTCACAGAGATTGAAGTTTCTCAAAGGATAGAATAATACTTACTAGGAGATGAACTTGATTGATTTGAGATTACTGGTGTACTCTGCTTCTGGAAACTTCAACTTTTCACCTTCTGGATCTGCAACAACATTTTTGGTTTTTTGGTCTTCACTTTTCTGGTTTACTGGTGCACAGGTTCACATCTTTTCTGGTTCACTGGTACATAGGTGCGCACTTTTTCTGGTCTACTAGTTTTCTGGTTTTCTGGTCCAAACCCCAAACTAGGGTTTGACTTTCCTGGAGTTCTACCCACTCAAAAATTTCAATCTAGGGCTCAAAACTTCGATTTTGAGGAGGGCTATCCAGCCATGCAATCAGATTCCAAAAATTCCAACTTTTGCAGAATCCCTAATTTTCACCAGAGGAGGAGAGAGAGGTATTTTCACCTTGTGAAAGATGTTCTGTTCAGGCTGGCTCTGATACCATGTTAAGTTTAGCCTAATTTCACAAACAAGATCACTGAAAGAAACAAAATCACAAGATAGACAAAGATTTACCCTGGGAAACCCTCATGGGGTAGAAAACCCAGCAAAGCTTTCCTCAATATAGATAATCAACCAATACAAGATGTAGTACGCAAGCAAGAGCTCATTCTCATCCTATGCAGATCTCTCTCTCTCCTATGCGCCAATCACAAGTGAGTGAATGAATGGTGTAAATGAGGAACACACCTCCTTATTTATACTTGTGTTCTAACTGAATTTTCACCCTAATGGGGCCGACCTCTCCTAAGAGAGAGTCTTATAACCCTTAATCAGCTAACTCAGGGCCGACCTCACATGGGAGATCTAATAACCCTAGTTACCACACTCTCTCGGAGGAATCAACCTCTCCGTATATACAATAAGGTCTCCTAAGAGGAATGGAACATCTCCGGAATAATAAAGTACAAATATAATATTCTTAGAAGTTACAATATTTCAACACTACAATATTTCATTCTTTGGTTTGATGCCAGACATCTAATCTATACACTAAACCCTAAAAATATCATGTAATCTCGGGTTAGTGACTTGTCCTTGGTCTCATGAGTTTCCAACAAAAAAATTGTGTATGCTCTGTGAATTACACTCATG
This sequence comes from Larix kaempferi, assembly GCA_027924585.1. Classification (NCBI taxonomy): domain Eukaryota; kingdom Viridiplantae; phylum Streptophyta; class Pinopsida; order Pinales; family Pinaceae; genus Larix; species Larix kaempferi. The sequence goes on from BSBM01000368.1 coordinate 13,344,069, forward strand.
GAGAAACTTAGGGAGGAAAGAAAATGATTGGAAACAATTCCAAACTACAATTGGGAAGGTAGAGCAAGCCAATGCAACAAGGTGTCCACAGGGGCTGGAGATGGACCAAGGCTTAGACCAGCTTAGCAACTATGTGATCCTTTTATATAATGTACTACACTTTACATGATATTAGTGACTGTTCAGTAATGTACTGTGAGGATCTTTAAGAATGGGATTCAATGTGATGCTTGTACAGTTGAACTGGTATTTTCTTAAAAAAACCTCAAAATGATGAACATTATGAACCAGGCATGCATTTTATAAACATTCTAGTTAAGATTACACATATAAGTCTACAACATAACAACATGGATTGGTGCCAGAATTAATTGTATCACAAGAGATTTGAGGGTAGCAGAAATATGATATATGGGGACAAGAGGTGTGTATAGAATGGAGGAATGTATTTGATGTTGTTGACCAAATAGCCTACAAGAAGGGATGATATATTTCCACATATTTTGGGTTTCATAAATGCTCATAAGATTGGTTTTAAGGTTATGTGCATAAATCTCATCATATGAGTGGTCAAATAGAATACAATTGACTGGCATCAATAAGGAGTAGGTTCCAAATGAGGTTGGAAAATAGCAACCCAAGAAGAGATCACAGAATGATTAGTGAAGGGTGGGGATAAAAGACAGTTGGAGATAAAGAGTGTTCATAATAGACCCATTAATCAAGACTCGAAATGTAATCAGCCACACTAAAATGAGGGAAGTTCCTACCTTCAGCAAAAGGAAAACATGTGTGCCCACCAAAATGAGGGAAGTGCCCAATGCCATTGAGGATGACCAAGTCAATATATTAGCTTGATCAATTGCCTATCATCAGAAGTAATTCTAGAATTTCTCATCTCTTATGCAAATATTTCTCTTGAGTGTTATACTTGTAGAACATCAAATTTTCTGAATAAATGTCATGATTGACACACTGCACCTGACAGGTGCAATCAAGTCACCTAAAACGAATTCACACAAAGCAGACAAGTTCACCTCTGGATGTAAGTCCACATAGGGAGCTCCATCCACCGAGATAGCATATGGAAAATGCACAGGTCGAAATTAACAAGACATGATAAAGAGTTCTTTTATAGGAGTTTTCCTTCCCAAAGATATCCACAAGAATATGATGGGCATGTCAGATCCTTCCAAGCAAATCGAGCAGCTCTATTTTTCCTTGGAAAAAGAAGCAAGGACACTTCATCCTTTGGTTCCATGCTAGAGCTCTAAAGTCTAATCTATAGTGAATACACTAAAACCTAAGATTATCCCATAATATTGGGTTAGTGATTTCTCCTTGGTCTCATCAGTTTCCATGAAAAAAATTATGTATGCTCCCTGAATTACATTCATGGACAAACTTGGGGAGAAAAAAGTGATCCAAGCCAATTCTAAACAACAATTGGAACAATAGAGTGAGGCAATGCCACAAGGTGACTAAAGGAGCAGCAGGCGGACCAAGGCTTAGACCAACTTAGTATCTAGGCAATCCTTTTATATAATGCACTACACTTTACATAATATTGGTGTTCAGTAAGGTACTTGTGAGGATCTTTAAGAATGAGCTTCAATGTAATGCTTGTAGAGTTGAACTTCAATGTAGTCTGGTTTTTTTTTTTTAACACTTCCCAATATCGTCGATATATCGATGCACAATCGTGTAGGCTATAGAAAATGTTTCCACGCGGGTGCTGAACCTGCCATGAACGTTAGAGAATCGATGCGTCGATACTACAATGAACATTCATGGAACTGTAGAAAATGTTTCCACGCAGATGTTGAACTTGCCACGAAAATTAGTGAATCGATTCGTGGATACTGGGACGAACATTTGTGGAGCTATAGAAAAATTTTCCACGCAGATGTTATACCTTTGATGACCATTCGTTTCTATAGCAACGAACCTCTGCTATAAGTTCGTCTCTATAGACACGAATGTTCGTGGAAGGTTTAGCATCTGTGTGGAAACATAGAGGAGGTACGTCGATATAACGACGAATATTCGTGGCAGGTTTCAAGGTGAAGTAGATCTGAGAACTGTTTTGTACATGACACATGGCCACTGTGAAGCATTGATATTTCCATGACCTGGAATTTTTGTCCCTATATCCACGAACCTTCTGCCACAAAAAAACAAAACCCATATCGTGGCAACAGGGACAAAAAAGCGTGGCAATTACAGCGAAAAAACGTGGCAAATTTGACCAAATGTACTAGTGCATGGAATTGGGGAGCACAATCTAGAAGAGTGCCCCATAATGCTAGATGCACTTAATAAAAGAAAAAATGTTAACGTCTTTTCTATGTCTCTAAAAATAAAGCATGAAATTCTAAAAACTTGCAAATCATCACTAGATAAGGCACAAAAATTGGTGGGGACAACCCCCATATTACAAGAATACAAAGAAAGCAAGAAGAGTATCCCAATCCATTGAAGCAAAAATAAATATTTAACAATGCATCATAGATATTTACACAAATTGTTGTTGAAGAAAGTAACACATAAATAAGAATAAAACACTTAATGAGCTGCTACAACTCTTAACAAAAGAGGAATTTGTTGCATGATTGATTGATTTAATGAATCTCCTCATAAATAGTTCAAAAAATGAAAGGATTACTAAAATCCTTTGTAGTCTCAATCATACAGAAAAAACTGATATTGATCCCCTTGTTGACCTTGAAGTCGAAGGATTCCACATTGCACAAGTCGTCCTCGACTTCGGGTCCCAAGTAAATATAATGGCAAGATCAACATGGGAAAGTCTCAATCGACCTCAAATAGAGGATTCAGGCTTATATCTTAAGCTAGCCGACCAAGGATTAATTAAACCTATTGGAGTGTAGAAAAATGTTAAAACTTCAATTATGGGAATCAATACATACATCGTCTTTGAAATCATCAACCTATGAGAATAATATAAATCCTTTGCTACATTAGTTGGACGACAATGGGGACACAGAAAAGCATCCAACTCACTAGAGAAAGAAAGAATTGAACTTAAAGGAGAGGGAAAGAAAATAATTTTCCCAATTAATCTACCCCAAGGGAAACCTTAGGCTGAACTAGATGACAATGATGATGAAATTCAACGACTATACTAGATACTCTAAAATAACAAAGATACCGTCGAACAAAAAAATAATGGAAAAATTCACTTAGGAGCTCCCCTGTCTGTCGGATATAATTCCGACTCAGAGCTATATGACTACAAAATAGAAAATTATGAAGCACAAGCTTATGAATGTTGGTCGGTAGAGATTATTCCTAGAAAAAGAGTGCAACTGTGTTTTACTATATCCATCATTCCAAAAATCTTTGAGAAGAAATTAAGAGAATAGCCGACGATCATCCCGACGAAAAATATGCCAACAAGCATTCTTCCCCTATGATACAACGAATGAGAATCACCAATTACAGATATTGAGGAAGTTTCTCAAAATGTCGATGACCAAGGTAGACCTCAAACTCTAGTCGATACTTTCACAGGATAAGCAACAATATGGTGGGACACACATCAGTCATATCTCCAAACATGGACTACTGCTTCAACAAATTTCATTGAACATGTTAACACCCAAAAATTGTTCACTAGCTCATCTCCCTAGTCACATAACCCATTTGTCCACTTTTCCTACATTTTTGGCCTCCAAAACCCCAAAAAAACCCTAAATTGGTAACCAAATGGGAAAAAACCCCATTATTTCCCTCAAACAATAAATAAATCCCTTCAAAAACGTTAAACACCCTAAAAATAGGGTCCAAAATCCCTAAAAGAAAAGAAAAAAGGGAAAAAAAAGTCAAAATAAACTCAAAAAGAGGGAAAAAACCTAATACCATTACCCAATACTATTGGTTTCCCAAAACCATGGGTCAATACTCCACCACCCAAAATCACTATAAAAGGTGATGAAGGCCCCCCATTTCACATCCATAATCACTCTTCATAACCTTATGTTATCGAAATTCCTGTTGAACTTTAGCCTATAACCTTGAGCTTATGTTCCCCATTCAGTTGAGTCTTGGCCACCTCTTGGGAATTTGGAGAAGAGCTAGGAACTATGGAGTTCTGGTGCACTACTCTTTGTAAAGCTGCAAGGACTCCAACCACCTCACTATTTGAGGTAAATATCATTGCAAACCCTTGTTTGCCCAATAATACAAAAAATATCAATTCCATTCATGGGTTCCTCTTGAGTCTATATTTTACTGTTGTACTTAGATTTATTTTATGTTATCACTTGCACATATCACTTGTTTAAAATCTAGTTTTTATTCATTATTATAAACTGCTACAAAGGGTTCCTGAATCCTTAGTAGGTTCTCTTTAGCACGAGCTGGTGTGAAAACACCAGATACAAATTTGGCGATTCCGCTAGGTCGATTCCCATAGAATATATATATATATTTTTTTGTTCTTGTTATTTTGCTTGCATTTTACAGCTATAGCCTAGTTGTGGCCCCTATACTTTCAGATCTGGCCCTTTCCTTCGCAGTAACCTTCAAAAATTCCATTTTTACGATTCATCCCACGAGTTCAGAAACTTTTTTTCGCGCCGCGGATTGTGACTGTCCGATTGAAACTTGTGCTTATTCGCTCGTCTTTCGCCCCAAGCACGTGCTTTAACGCACTTTTCGGCTTGGAACGCGTGCTCTTAGCTCACTTTTCAACCTGATTTCCATGCTTTAGTGTGCTTTCCATCCCAAAATTCATTCCCTTAGCATGCTTTTTGCCTCGAAACCCACGCTTTAGCATGCTTTACGCCTCGAAACCCGTGCTTTAGTGTGTTTTTTCCTCGAAACCCGTGCCCTTTACCGCAACTGTTTCCCTGAAACCCGCACCCTATTTCCTGTTCCTTCCAGCCTATCCTAGCGCAATTTTTCTGTAGTTTGTCGCACCCAGAGCGTGAATTTTTGCCTCACAGCTGCACCCTGTAGCCATTTTTTCCCACTTTTTCTTGCCCTATCAACCATCTGTTTCCTTGCATCCATTTTGCTACCTATACTTTTCTGCTATTTACTAGTTGTAGCATTTAAAATATTTTAATTTGAATTACATTCCAGCAAGTTCATTTATTTTACATAGCAGTTAATACTTTTCATTTCAAAGTTTTAGTTATTTATTTTCCAGCTTGGAAATCTTGGGTACACACCACTTGTGCACACACTCGGTCACCATAATCCAAGTGAGACCTAAAATCTACTTAACTCAACCAACTTTAACCCCACTTAGGGAACACAAAAAGAACTTTGTAGCTAGGTAGGACATTGGGGATAGGCATCCAAATGACACCCCATTTGTCATTTACATTTGAGACATACATCTTGTCCATTAGGGATCCAAAATCCCCTATTACTTATTGGTACAATTGACACAAATTTGTCAGAGGGCCTCTCCCTTAGTAGGGCAAGTGGAAAGACTAGTTCTTGAAGTATGCGTGTAATAACGCTCTCCATTCTATACTGAAGGATACCAACTCGTTGTTCTCATTGTCCATACTAGCGCCCATACCGGGTGTACGACGACAAAAAAACTGAAGCTGCAGGGTACCTTTCCAGACATGACATGAATGGGGTAGCTTAGTTTCCATTCTTCTAGGACTCGTTTACTTGGAGTCCCTCTGGTAGAGGGATATACTTAGCCATTTGGTTCTCCATTTCATATTGCCTAACTGCGGATTTCATCACCCTGCAGGGGATACAATTTGTCTGAGCTTTCATATCTTTTAGATAGGTGTTTGCATGCTCATATAACCCCATTTGGTTAGTGAGTCTACCTTTTATTTTTTAGGAGTGTTACTTGTTGGCATTCTGACCATTTTATTTCTGCTCTGCTTGTAGTAGCACGCTGTTGTAGCAAGTTTTTTTGAGATTGTTGTTGGCTTGAGTGCCACCCTTTTTTCAGAGCTCTCCTTTTGCACAAATGGTTGCATTAGGATTTTTGAGCGTTTTATATCCCACAGATCCTTTAGAACTGTTACATCTATCACCGTTGATTCAATGAAACACTCTCGTCGCCTATGGGGCCAGTCCCCGCAATATGGTCCACTTGACAACACCTGTCACAAACGAACGGATTCGTCACCGGATCTTTATCCCGACGCCCCTTATTTTACCTCTGATTATGAGTCAGATTTACCCACCTACACTGCTCTTTCTATCACTATGGCTGTTGTGAATCCCAACCCCTTTACCAGTGGTATTCTCGGCAGTGGTTCCACCATTAGCCTAGCTACCATTTCAGCATCCATCCCTACTATACCATCCATTGGACCTACACCTAGAATTCCAGTCACTACTTCCATACCCATCGGTATCGGATCTATTCCGACTACTATCCCTTTGGTCACCAATAGTACACTTGGGGGCATTGGCCCTTCCTATGCAATCCCCGTTACGACTCACACTGTTACTTTGCCCCTCGGTATCAGTGGCCCCACGGCCGCCACCATGGCTAGCACACAGGTCACTACCACTATGTCACATCCTTCTTATATTTTTCCATTCATGGCCAGTCTCAACCTCCCTGATCTATTTTGATTAATGTAATATCCTAGCCAAGATCTAAACCAGATATTAACTCAACTTCATAAATTTTAATAAAATTCACTGGATAAATTTCTTAATAATCTTTTCAAACCAAGCAGGATGTTAGTGAGGGGGATGGAGACTGAATCTAAGGATTGTGGGATGAACTTTCAGTTCTGTAATTTGTATGGGGAAATGTGCAGCAGCAAATATTAATATCAGAGGGAGAGTCCTAAGCACAAAGCACTAGGGCCATTTATGTTTCGGACATCAGCTACCGCTGAAGCCTACTGCAAAGCTTTCTAGGCGCACCAGCATATGCTTACTATATTTGGTGGGTACAAAAATGAGTTATGATGGTCAAATCGCCACAAGGGATTCTATGGACAACAATCAGAAAGATTCAGGAAGAGTAGAGGTGGTTTGGATATTTTAGACCCTGTCGGGATGACAGAGCTAGTCTATTTTCAATCTTCAAAAACAGTGGGTAAATCCTTCTAAATTCTTAAAGTATGAACTAATATGGCTTTTATGGTATATTAATGACCTCCTACAACTTACAGAAAGCAGATCTGACATTTAGAATAAATTTGACAGTCATTTTAGTGAAACTAGTCATGAAACAATGCTCAATGAGTTAGTCTTCTATTCTGAGTTAGGTCATGACTTATTTAAATGTAATACTCTATTCTGAAATATTAGAGTGCTCTGATATAATGTAATTAACAGCAGAAAGATGAAATTTTACTCACTTAACCATATTTGTACTCATTTAATAGCTCCTCCTCAATACAATGACTTATTGACTAGGAAATCCCCTCATAGGGCCATAGAATGACTGGAAGAAGAGAGGTAATGAACAGATCTCTATTCTGAAGATGTATTCTGATATAAAAAAGGCCTGAAACAGAGTGTGGGCTGTGCACTGAGCTTCCTAAGCTTTCATGGATGCATTCACTGAACTGGAACTTGGCACGTGCGCTCCTTAACACATGAAACCTTGCCTCTGGTGAAAATGGGTGTATCTTGGTCATCCAGACACCTTTCTCGATGAGACAAAAAGTGTTTCCTACTGGAAACATCCCTTCGGATGCAATGGAATAGGTCTCACAACCCAAAAATGATTAGAATTGTTGAACCCAAAACCTCCATTTCGGCCCTTCAATGTTGTCTCCTCCGAATGTACCCTATATGATGATAAATCCTTGTAAGCTTGGGTTCTTCTTAGTATTGGAGTATATGGACCTACATATCAGATCTCCATGGCTACAAATCCTGATAGAATATTAGAGAAGAGAAGTAGAATAGAAGAATGCAGCACATCACCCATTGATTAGCTTGGGCACATCACCAAACCTTGAGAAGCTAAAATGCTCCACTCATAAGCTCACAATGACCAAATTTCTGAAATGGAGTTGGTTGGCTTCTTTTAGAAACTTCATGATGACCTGCTGAGCAAGTTGAAGAGCTTGGTGACCTGTGAGAATAGGTCACCCATGAGTTGACATACTTTCCTTTATTTTTTCTTACAAGCTTTTCTCCTTTAGAAACTGTGCCCCCCTTTGTCTCCATATGTTTCCTGCTTTGTAAACTGGACTCCTTTTTTGGAAACTGCGCCCTCCTTTTTCTTTTTCTAGTTGTTTCCATTTTCTTGCTTTCAGAAACTCTTACACGTTTCCTTCTTTTTTTCTTTTCCTAAATCCACAAATTGATTTAGCCATATTTCTATTTTCTTGTCTCTAGATCCAATTTGGAAACCTTATCTCCATGAGGGCACTCTCTTGGCCCACTTGCCCAATTATTTTAGGAATATTAAGTAAAGGAATTAATTTAAATTAATAAAATTAATTCCTCCAACAGAACTTAGGCTAAAATTTATTATATAGTTACAGGATTAAATTATCATTTATCTTCCTAGGAAAATAATGTCCCCTTTTAACCATGGTCACCGAATTACCCCAAAATTGGGGACATGACAATTAACCAATGATCCGATTCGACATGACCCCGCGTAGCCTCCCATGCCTACCAAACTCCTTTTAGAAATCCCAAAGTTCAAAGGAAAGGGTGGTCAGGACCCACAAAACCATATCATGTCCTTCCACTTATGGTGTTCCTCCAACTCCATAGTGGATGACTCGATCCACCTCCGTCTTTTACAACAGACACTTACTATCTCTGCAGCTAAGTGGTATATTGAACAACCACATGGGACCCACTCCACTTTTTCATCTCTCGCTTCAAATTTCCTGCAGTTCTTTTAGTTACTAGTTTGTTACAATGCTGGTGTTGAGATTCTACTGTCTTGCACACAGAACATGGCTACCCATATCACTGACCATATTCATGAGTGGCATAGACACTGTAGTTTGTGCAATATCAATTTAGACAATCGCATCTTTTTAGATTGGTTCTTGAAATCCCTCATACTAGTTATCACCAAGGATGTGGCATCCAAACGGCCCCGAACTAAAGAAGAAGTCATTCTCAAAGCCCACCGATTTGACTTTATTTATGCACAATCGGGCTACCTCCACTTCATTTTACCTACTGCTCCCCACGGTGATTCCTCCTTGAAATACGTGTGGGGGAATCCCATGCTGCCAATGACATTATTAGACACGTTGCATCTTGCAACCATCCTTACACCCATATGCCTCCCACCAGCCCCTCGGCTTATAATCCTACACCTAACTTCGCCATCTGTGGTCCCAAACTTTTGTGCGTCACATCCCATTCAGGAGCAACATATCCGTATGCTCCCTTGGCCCAAGCCCCCCATATACATGGACCTTCTTGTCCAACTCATTGTTACGGACATACCCCACCGACATACGCTCCCCATGCCGCACAACCTTCCTACTACCATCCCCCAACAACATCTATACCTGCACAACCTCAAGCCCCTCCAGCTTATTATCCACCACAACCTTCCCCAACACCTGCTCAACCACAGAACCCCACCGTTCCCGAAGGGAAATTATATGCTCAATAAAACCATTAGCAGAACCAACCTTCCCAATGGAACCAACAAGGACAATAGAATTGGGGATGCGGTCGTAACCGTAGAAACAACCAACCTCCTTATAGAGGCGGTCCACCACCAAACCCTCCTGATAATAATGGTACCGCCCCGGCTAAACAAAATCCTGACCGAACACCTCGGCAAGATAAAATCCCCAACCTACAAACGAACCACCCATGTTCTATTTGTGGGGTATATGGCCGTTACACACACAATTTTCCCCATTTGGAGCAAGCTCGCCAACTTTGGAATGATGACGCCCAACGACAGGGACATGCTGCACCTCTGGTGCCACCAAACCCACCACAACCCAATGTAAAACCCATGGTGTTGCAAAATCCATTACCTACACAAGGGGTAGTAGCCACCCAACCTTTGGCTCCACCTCAAGGTGTCCCAACACACCAACAACAAGTTACTTACACTGCTCCTAATAGCCAAACCATTGAATCAGGTACCCACCACCTTTTAATGATGTCTTCTACTGATGTCAACCTTCGAACATGCTGTAACCAATATGGTTCCACTACAGAAACCATTCCTGCAGACAAGTCTCCTAACACTCTTCCCACATATCAGTCATTACGGATACCTCCAGCACCATTAGAAGGGGCCCCCAAATCTCCTTGTTTTGCTCTGCGTCGGATTAATAACAATCCCAATGCTCGTGTTGCCCCCAATTATAATATAGTGGATGACTTAGCCCAATCCCCTACTACTATGTCATCCATGGAATTTTTGAATAAATTCCCAGTACAGCGCAAAACACTGTTGTCCTCCATAGGTGCAATAGACCCTTCCGACTCATAGATGATGGCATTCGATTTAGACCAATCTGAACCACACATGCCTTCCATGTTAGCATTTCAAGTTTTTTTTTCTATACAAAATCTTGTTATCCATCGATGCATCATCGATGAGGGTGCCTCTACATGTGTTATGTCTACATTCGTGTGGTAGAAGCTTGGATCCCCTACCCTACAACCATCCATGACTGCGTTACGAGCTTATGATGGTTGTTCATCTCAACCACAAGGCCTCCTAGACAACGTCCCAATCCAATTAGATGGAAAAACTGTCTTGATTGACATAGAAGTCATCAATGCAGAACTCCACTACAACCTACTCCTAGGACGAAGTTACATGTATGCCATGAAGGTTTTCGCTTCCTCAGTCTTTCACATTATGATTTTCCCCCACAAGGGACGGGTTGTTAAAATTGACCGAGTTACATACTATGACCCGAATGCACCTGCTACATTTGAGAATGTTCTCCCCATGGTTGAACAACCCGTTTTTGACACACCCCCCTCTTTGGTTTCAACCATCGGCCTTGGAATTTATTCAGAGACTCCAATAGTCTCCACTTTTGGTTCATTATTACCTCCTTCGTCGGCCGTTGATATTTTTGACTTGTGCACCATTTTTTCCAATCAGCCGGTACCTAACCAACAACCACCATTGTTTCCTCAACCACCATCGATGACCAACCATGTTGGAGCCACACCATACAATCTCGTTCTTGTTCCCAACATCTAGAGTAGTAAGTATGCCCATCATGGGTACGCTGAATATCCCTTGGTTGACATTAGGACTTCTCGTATGGTATCCTCCTGCTCCTAATGCCGCTCCAACACCACAAGTCATCCTTCAACTAGTACAACCAATCACCACCGCTACCCATCCACCTCTTGGTTTTGGGACCGCATCTGCATCCAACAGTTCCCCTCCACCGTCCAAGAATGCGGCGGGAAGAGGCCTGCAAAATTATACTACCCCACAGGCAACGAAACCCGTGAAACCTCCCCCTCCATTTCGTGCACCCCCTAACTTCTCTTTATGCGATGATTTGGGACATGCTACCCATAATTGTCCACAATTGCCAATCCTTCAAGAACACATGAAAACGTTGGACGATGACCCCAATATTCTAGTTGTTGAGATGGACACCACCCCTAAACCACGTAACAAATCACTGCACGCCAACTACTCCTGTGCCATATGTGGAGTCTATGGCCATTATTCCCATCATTGTCCTAACCTACCTAAGTATTGACTGGTTCTCCATGAAATGAATCAGTCCTCTTTAGAGTCCTCCATTACTACCATCGAGTATATTCACCCACCCGAATCCTCCTCCTTGGGAGAGATTAACACAATCTATATGATTTACACAAGCAATGGACCAACCTTTCCCCCAACCACTAGCTTTAGCTCTCTCGACTTATCCACACACTTGTTTCACAGCGATGAAGAAATCCTCGAGACATTAATGGCCCGCGACGTCCCTTGGGATTATATGCATCATCGATCCTATTTCATTCTTGAGGATTTTACCACGAGTACAACCAACAAACTTTCCATCGAAATGAAAGACTTTATCCATAGCCAAGTGCACTAGCTTAAGAACCCTATTCTAGCTCTCAATGCCTTCGAGGAAGGTAACATGCATAACATTTCACCTACCATACAAGTTGATATATTCGTTACACCTGGTGTAGTTGAGAACATTACGTTAGGTGCCTTATGCACTCCTGACAAAGTTACATCCTATAAGAAACCCTTCCAAGAGTTTCATGATGTTTTCGCTTGGTCATATATTGAGATGACCGGTCTTGACCCCACCATCTATGAGCACCGTATTGACACTTGGCCTGACGTCCCACCCATCTGCCTAAAAAAACGACCCATTCACCTCGCCAAGCTCCCAGCTGTGAAGTCCAATATTGAAAAATTACACCAAGTTGGATTCATTTATCCCATTGCTTACACCACCTGGGTGTCCAATCCTGTGCCGGTCAACAAAAAACAAGGCACCATTCACGTCTATATCGATTTTTGAGACCTAAATTTATCTTGTCAGAAAGACAAATTTCCTATTCCTTTCATCAATCATCTCATTAATGCTTGTGCATGTCACAAGATTATTTCCTTCATGGATGGTTTCTCTAGCTATAATCAGATCCAAATCCATAAATAATATCAGTATAAGACTGATTTCACCACCCCATGGGGCACCTTTTCCTATCGAGTTATGTCGTTTGGCCCTAAAAATTCTAGTACCACATTTCAATGGGCCATGACCTTTTTCTTTCATGATTTGGTCCACATTATCCTTGTATACCTAGATGACCTCACTTCTCGATCTAAGAATCGATCCAACCACCTGGACGATCTCCAGAAAGTCTTTTTGTGTTGTCGCAACTACAACATTCGCTTGAACCCTCTCAAGTGTGCTTTTTGCATTCCTGCAAGCCGGTTATTGGGATTCATTGTTTCCCAAAAGGGGATCACTGTAGATCCCTTGAATGTTTAAGCCATTCTGGACCTCCCATCACCACGTACAATACGACAGTTGCAAAGCCTTTAAGGGAAATCCAACTTTCTTCATCGCTTCGTTCCGGACTATGCTACGAAAGTTCATGATTTCCTTCGCTTTCTTTGAACCCACGTCCCTTTCATTTGGGACGAACATGCACAAGAGGATTTTGAAGCACTTAAACAAGCATTGACTTCCACACCTTTGATTTCACCTCCTAATTTCACGAAGGATTTTATCCTTTACATCTCAGCATCCGAACATGTCATTTCTGGTGTGTTAGTCCAAGAATATAGTGCACGACAAGAACGGGTTATTTATTATGTGAGTCAGACATTGTCTGGACCACCATTATGTTACCCCCATGAGGAGAAGTTGGCCCTCTATGTTGTCTTCTCTGTTCAAAAGTTACAACACTACATCCTTATGAGTCGAACTACAGTTGTGGCAGACTCCAACCCCATGGTCTATCTCTTGCGTCGCCACCTTCTTCAAGGCTGTGCAGCTAAATGGGTCATTATCCTGCAAGAGTGTGACTTGAAATTTGCAACACCCAAGAGTACCAAATCACTTTCCTTGGCACACTTCATGACTGACTTACCCGACTTCGTCAGCGTCACCACTTATCATCACTAACTTTCCTGATGACCACTTGTTCACAATTTCATTGGATGACCCATGGTATGGTGACATCCTAGTATATTTACAAACACAAAAGTTTTGTCCCAACCTTGACCGCGATGATCGGCATCGCATACGCCACAATGCTTCCTGATATCTCCTCCTGGGTGATTTCCTTTATCAACGCAACATCGACAACATTTTACTTCCCTGCCTCACACATGATGAGGCTGAACAAGTTTTAACTGATTGTCACAGTAGATCTTGTGGTGGCCACTTTTTCGGAATGGCTACTACCCAAAAGGTCATCCGCGCTAGGTATTCCTGGGCCAAACTTTTCACTTATTGCATCACAGCAGTCAAACATTGCCGGAATTGCCAACTTTTTGCCCCCAAAGCTAGGATCCCTCTTGCCCCTCTCCATCCAGTCATCACTGTTGGCCCTTTCTGTAAGTGTGCCATCGATTTTATGGAGTGTAATCACCCCTCGGCGAATGGCCATAAATACATCATTGTGGTCATCGACTATTTCACTAAATGGGTCGAGGCCATGCCTACATTTAACTTCCAAGCCGATACTGCGACATGTTTCTTTTTTAACCATGTCATTTCTCAGTTTAGAGTCCCCAAAAAAATCGTATCCGACCATGGAAAACATTTCGAAGACACTATATAGAAAGAGTTGTCCACTTTCTTGAAGTTTGACCACCAATACGCCTCATCCTACTACCCCCAAGGGAATGGCCAAGTTGAGGATATCAACAAGATCTTGAAGACCATTCTTCAGTGAACAGTAAACCAACAAAAGTCCAATTGGAACCATATGCTCTTTCCTGCACTTTGGACTTACCGCACTTCCACCAAGACTGCCACGGGTTTTACCCTTTTCCATTTGGTTCACAGCGTAGAGTCGGTTCTCCCGATTGAGTGTCAAATCCCTGCTTTACACATTGTTGTGGACCTTCTCTCGGACACCTAACCTCTTGAGAAACTCTTACTCCTCCTACAACAGGCCAATGGAGATCAGCGGGCAGCCTTACAAATCACTGAGGCTGCCAAACACCGCTACAAAGTGAATTATGACAAGCATGTCCACTCCCGTACCTTCCAAGAAGGCAACTTAGTAGTTGTTTATGACCAAGCTCACAACAAACACAGTAAGGGAAAATTTGAATCCATGTGGCAAGGCGCTTACATTGTCCAAACCTATCTCGGCAAGGGGGCATACATCCTTACCGATTCAGAAAGCCATCCCTTATCCAACTCCCGCAATGGGTTGTATCTCAAACGGTTTTACCCTTAGCACTCTTTCTCGACCCAATCGTCCATGATTGTATAGTTTTACCACCTTTTTTTGTTTTACACTTTTTTGCATCCACAACCTTACACTTTTCTTCCCTATGTGACCACAGATGGATCCTGTTCCACCATTTTATGTCCATTTTTCCGACGGCACAAGTAGATGGTCTCCAAACCTCACCTTTGTAGCTTGGGTACTATATTCCCCCTCACATGAGTTGATCCACCTCGACAGAGTGTGTATTGGTGCTGCTACTAATAACCAGGATGAGTACGATGTTGTGACCGGTATCCTGGCTGCTTCTCTTCACTTGGATATAAGTCACCTTCGTGTGTTTATCGACTCCCAACTCCTTATCACCCAACTTAATAAATTTTACCAGGTACGAGATCCTTGCTTCTTTAGAAAGTTCCCGTGCACTAAACAATTGATTAGATAGTTTGATTCCATTACATTCACTCATGTCCCATGAAGTCAGAACAGTGTTGCAGATCAAATGGCTAATAATATTCTAGACTGGCACATAAATCACAACATGTAGGAACCAAACCATAAAAGTGCATCATCATACCATCCACATGCATATATACATCATATAGGCATATAACATCATAACAGACAAAAAGAGAATCATCATCATAATAAATTGCATCCATGTGCATATATATGTATATATAGAAATGTCATAGTTCCCATAGCAAAAAATACACATAAATACACTGAGGGGCCCCAACAGCATCCTCGTCATAAAATAAAAGCTGAATAAAAAAATTCCCCATGTTCATCGCATTGGGGGCAGTTCCATCAACTGCCTAGTCAGTCTGACTCATCTCCACCATCATCATCGTTGTTGTCATCATCCTCCTCCTCCTCCTCTTCCTCTTCCTCCTCTTCCTCATCAAACTATGTCTCCTCCTCATCATCCTAGTAGGGGGAATCCCCCCGCGCCATGGCTCTCACCGAATCCACCGCCATCGCAATACGCCTCATCACAGGCCTCCACTCCTGTGGAGCATTATAGAAAATATTGATCAACTCTTGATCTAGGTGCTTCCATCCATCCTCCACTACCCCATCAAGAAGACAATCAATCCCAACACGCAATGTCTCCAACGTCATCGAAGCACACCGTTTTCGGTGCTTCCCACGTGCGGGAGAGTATACTCCCTCCACTAGGCTCCTCCGTGCTCGGTATCCCCTCGGAGGCTATAGACCCACATATGCATAGAAAAAGCACGTCATCAGTATCAGTGTCATAAACATCATCTAGCTACCATATATGCTATGAAATGATACAAAAACATGATAATGTAAAGTGAGTCGATACATACCATCTAGTCCCAAAGCCTGACCAAGAGGCCACGACAGCTATAGATCCCCTTGTAGTCCATCCTATAATACAGATAGTCCTCGATAACCACTGGGAGTTGCATCCACTGAGTGAATAAATCCTGGTTAAAAAACGTCCCATCAGTCCTCCACCCTCGCGAGTCATCATCTCACCCCATCACCGCATTTGTGGCTCAGTGGGACCTCCATCGCGCACTGCTCTATGTAGTCAAAGCGTCAACACTCGCTCAAATAAAAATGAACAAATGAATGAGGGGAAACAAAAATCCCCTCCTCTACGACTCACCTTGTGCAACTCACGCCAGACAACCATCAAATACATCTGGCCCCAACCAAAGTAGGTACCCGCCAAGACCTGCTCCACCAACACTAGCTTCCC
The DNA here is from genome assembly GCA_027924585.1 of Larix kaempferi. NCBI lineage: Eukaryota > Viridiplantae > Streptophyta > Pinopsida > Pinales > Pinaceae > Larix > Larix kaempferi. The sequence continues at coordinate 13,360,636 of BSBM01000368.1, forward strand.
CACTGAGACCCTGTGGGGCGACTTCAACCCTAGTATATGCACTACCAATGACTCTATAGCCTGCGTCTCCAGTCTCTCTATATCATAGATTAGAATCTCATTGTCATGCACATTTGTTATGGCATAACAATGACGCTCTAGTAATGTTGTGCTTTAGAGCAAGGCTATACGACCCACAACCGTGCTCCAACAATGTTGTTGTATGGACTAGATATGCGCCCCAAAGCACGTGATTTCCCTCAAAATTTGCTCTCTGACACTGTGGTTCCCAAGCCAAGCTTGGAACACCTCCTTAGAGGCCCAAACTCACACCAAAATGCATGAAAAACCTCAAAAATCACTTAAAGACTTACCTGCAAGTCGCAGAACTGGATTCCACTGGTCGGATTGAGAGAAATCTGAATTTCCTCTTCTGCGCCCCTCCACACTCCTCCAAATTTCCAAAGTGAAAATGACATGTGGCAAGAGGGCCCCTTTGCTATTTATAGCCATTTTTTCCACATTCTTGTTTTTCCAATTCTGAAGCCATATGACGTCCGTTTCTCGCACTGTTTGCACCACCGGATTCAAAATTTCTCGCCTGTGATGATTCTTTAGATCATTTCTCACTCTCACTAAAACATTTTTCGGGCATTTTGTCCATGCCCCTAGCTGCCTTGATTTGCATGCCACACACACTGTAGTCATTTTTTTTCCAATTTGTGTATCGTGGAGTATCCATGAGCCCTACGCTCCATCCATACTGCAGTTAATGCATTATTTTTCCAACATTCATAAACCCACAAGGAGGCCCCATTAGTGTTCCCCCCTCTCCTTTGTTCTCGGTTCTCATAATTTTCCCTTGATTGAACACTTCCTCCTTGCTTAGCCATTATATTTGTTCAGTATAATTTTATCCCTTTTTCGGGTTGAGCAACTCCTTTACGAAAAAGGAACTTGGGGAGTTTCTGTTAAGCTCTTTTTTGACTCCTTAAACAATGAAAATATCGTCGAGCAATCTTGCTTTCTTTCATGCTCGCTAAAGTACTTGAAAGGGTGGACCTATCTGGTATAATTTTAACCCTTTTTCCGGACCTAGTAGACTAATTACTAAAAATGAATACTCTAGTCACATCGGCTAGAAGAGTTCTTCATTGCATACTTTTATACTTTTTCGGGCCTTGGAGACTAACACACGAAAAAGAACGCCCTTGGAGTCTTCATATTGCTTTCAAACTCTCTAAAATTGAAAGCAACCATGAGCATTCACTGTCCTGGGCTCATGTAAATCCACACGATGGTAACTTTTTACCATTTCAGAGTCTTCTTATTGCTTTCAGACTCCTTAAAAATGAAAGCAACCATGAGCATGCACTGTCCTGGGCTCGTACAAATCCACACGATAGTACATTTTTTGAGAAGTACACTTCTATCCCTTCTTCAAGCTCCTTAACCCATGAAGAAGGCCCAAAATGGTGCCTCTCGGCGCCATGACAGATCAAATCTAGTCCCCACATTATGGAAGCACCCCCAACATGGTCTCCTTTGTTCAGAGTATTCTGCAATGTGTCACCTTTAGAGTCTCTTGATATAATTCAACATTCCCCCCCCCCCCCTGAGTCTCCCCCATTGTAGTTACAATCCATGGTCCCTAAAGCGATGATCCCCTTCCCCGAAGTTAGTTTCATATGCTACCAGCTCAACCTTGCCATCATACTCTGAACAAAGTAATTTTGAGTCCCCCCACTCTGCGACCCCCGTACCCCCCTCCAATAGTATGTCAGTCTCAGATTCAGTACTATCACCTCTTAGTCATACACCTCGTGCTCCTATCAACGAAACATCATTTCCTTGGAAGTGGAAGGTCTCCCTTTGTCGACACTAAAACCTCTATTCCATAGGATAGACCCAGAGGCCCCTATACCTTGGACTCATCTCCGTCAGTGGTGAATTCCTACGGACCATATGATAGGAGTCCTTAGCACCTCTTAGAATGGTTGTTTCTCACGTGCTCGAATTCAAATCCATCATCGCACCATTGAGATTCATACAGGGTATTGGTCCCTTCAGTTACTGATCGAAGACCCAAGATGTCCTTTGACTCTAGCATATTGTTGAGTCCATTTGGAACCCCCTAGTTGTATGTGCATGTGGATATCCATGTTGCGTTGGCGACAGTGTTTGGAAGCCCTCCAGCTATATGCTTCCTATAGCATCTAGTTCAGATGAAGTTCAGTGTACCCTTTAGATTCTGACTCTCAGTCGTTGAGTCCATATAGTTGTTCGACACCTTTAGATCCAGCAAAGAATTAGTTGTTGTGGTACCGCATTCAGAATGCATGCCATTGCTTCCATGTATCTGTCCTTCAAATCAGTCATGGTTGGACCATGGGTATGTCCCAGATTTGTGTCCCCTCTGGACCATTATGATGTACCCAACAGTTCTCTATGTATTTTTTAGGTCCCCTTTTGGGCCTCATTATTATTAGTATATCCTGATACGAGCATCGGTATGACCGTCTCATCCATATATTTGAGCTTATCCCTCACCCATTATTGAGGTCATGTATTTTCAGTTGTAACCTTTGCATTTTGTATGGAGCACGTGTTCCAATTCCAATCTTTGATCAAGGACTCGAGAACCTGTGAAAGAATAGAAGAGAATACCTTCTCCAAAGCAGTATATATATAAACCAAGATATAACTATTAAACATAAAAAATTTCATGCATTCACCATTAAAGACATGAAATGGGAAGAATATGCTAAGTTATCTTATTAGAGAAACCAAAGAAGAGACTTACAAGTGTTTTCACCTTGATGTCCAAAGCAATGGCACTTCCTTCCAAGCTTCTCCTCTTGCTATCTTTGCAAAAATACTAAGACCATAGGTTTGATGCCTCCAATTGTTCTCCCCTTAGCTCATGGATAGCCTCCTTCTTATAGGATTTGGGAGGCCAACCACTAAGAGAGGAAGGTGGATCTCGGAAAATAAATGGTGGATCAAGGAGTTGAACCAGGCTAAATAGGGAGGGTGAGGTGAGATTCGAAGGGAATCCCAATCCCAAGAATATCTCCTTGGAGCTAAGATCCACAATCCAAGTAATGAGGTTGTTAAGGGATTTTCGTTCCCTCAAAACTTAGCAGAGCGCAAAAATGTTGACATTTTTGCGCCCTTGTAGGCATGCAAGGTGCGAAAATGTTGTATTTTCGCATCTTGCACCATTAGCAGGGCATGAAAAATATGGGTAAAGTAGGCTCAATGAGGTGGCATTCGACTATCATCAGTTGGATTTGTCTCCAAGTTAGACTAGGGAGAGGACCAACATGGTAAATGTAACTCTCAACACCTCTTAGCTGGAGGTACGACCATTACGTTTTCCATGGTGATAGGACATGAAGACTCGAAATGGCACTCAAAGTGACAATTTGAGGTATAACAAAAATCTATATTCTTTTAATGCCTCTAGAGATATCTCAGCATTGATGGTTTTTTCATATGAGATAGGTCCAAATTTCTTAGCAAAACCCTTTAATAAAAATAGGATTTCAAAATTACTCGTGATCTACCTACAACCTATTCTCCACTAAATTCTCCACCTATAACTTCATGAGTCAGTTCATCTCTCTTTTGAGATAGTTGGATTTTATAATATTCCTTGGGATAAACCTCTCTATTACCATCCCAAGGAGAAGGTAAACCAAGGTTCATTACTTCTTTAAAAATTTCCTTGAAAGCATTGATCTATTTTGTTAGTTGTTTGATATTGCCTTTCAATCTTAGGAATTATGTCTATTTCATGATCAACATTATGGTTGTCTTTATGATTTGATTTCTATTATCAATTCCAAGATCAGCCAGTTGTTTCTTGGTCCTTCCATTTAGATATTCAATGACCTGGCTTCCTTGTTTGGGCATTTTCAGCTTTTTCCTTAGGTGATCTATTTCATTGTTTTTCTTCTCAATTAATGATTTGATTTGAGCTCCAGCAGAAGAATTATCTCCTAGTGCTATGACATTTTCCTCCAATTCATTAATGGTTATTTGTTTGGCTTGAGTAGTCCATTTCTCATCTTTCTACAACTACTCAAACTTTTCCAAATTAATTCTTATCCTTCTATCTTCTTTTAGTGATTTCACAATCTCTATACATATCATATCACTAGATTTATTATAGAAATCAAGCTTGTCAAGCTTTCCAAACTCCTTGAAGTCCACTGTATGCTCTTCTTATTTCCAATCACTTAGACTTTAAGGTTTGGGAACCTTGCACTCAACTATGGAAAATATGAAAGTATCCTGCTAATGGTCAGCCACTGTGACAAGCCTCTTTTTAGTTGTAGGGATATGTTGTCTGATGTCATTAACTAGCCTCATGCCCCTTTCTATGATATTATTATACCCTATCTGCAAATATGAATTGAGACGTACAAGACTCCCTAATAGCGAGGCTTGCAGTCATTGTGGAACTGTAAATTCCAAGGAAGGATAGTGTGTATACCTCATATGTGGCCCTCTTGTTGTAGTTGATGAGAGTGTATTTAAATATACTATCTCCCTTCGGACCGCATTAGATTCTTCTCCACACACTACTGCTTGGATCCCTTCCTGAGCTTATGTTCTAGCCTTCTTATGTTGTGGACCTTGTTCAGGGTCATCAATTTCTATTTCTGTCTGGATCTCGTATGCTCCTCTTTTCTAACCTACTAGCTATTCTGCAATATCTTGCTCTTCTAGGCTCTTTAACACCCATTGAATCTCCTTCTAGGTCTCCTTATTTGCAATTTTCACTAAAATAGGCCTTGTCCCACATATATAGGTAGAATTTTTGTTTTATAACCTCTGGTTTGATATTACCTTATCAGGATCACATGTTGTTTTCTCTGATTTTCCAAGGTTTAATTGATTCAAGTAGATTTCCACATATTGCAGTGCATTCAGGCCTCTAACCTGAAGAGGTCCTATTTCCTTAGGCAATAGAAATGTTATGTGTTTCCTGAACTGTCTAAAATGCATTTGATATAATATAAATATGTTCCTCACATATTCCATGGAAAAAATTCTCTAAGTTAGGAAAACTAGTAGCTTGTATTGTTCCTCCTCAAATCCATATACCATTATTATTGTATGGTATTCAAATATGAAATAATCTCCAACTTTGACATATGGGGTGAACTGTAGGTGCTTCTGGTTCTCTGGGAACATCTTGGGGAGTGAGATCCCAAAAATTAAGTTATAGGTTATGCACATGACCTTATTTGTGAATTCTGTAAAATTTGAGTTGTATGCCCTCCTCAATACCAAGTCATCCCATCATAAACTAGAGTTTGGATGCCATTCTCATCAACTATTTTCCAATCTAGGTGCTTGAAACTTTCATAGTTTTGATAAAACTACATATAAAACAAAAAATATGGGAATCTGAACCATTCTATGGCTGATAGCTCTTCTAATTTCACATGGATTGTCTCTGCTAGGTAATTACATAAGTCATACTTAGAGGGGGCATTCCCATGGTCTATACTTAAGTTGAGTAGGGTTCCCAGTATTATATCATCTAGAACTTTGTCAACTTCCAGACCTATAATAGTGCATATAATTGAAATAGCCTTTCTAGAATTCTCATAAAATACGGTTGTGTTGTATGGAGGTAGGATAGTGGGTATGGTCATACCTGGTTCATACTTAGAGGGGGCATTCCCATGGTTTGTACTTAAGTTGAGTAGGGTTCCTAGTATTATATCATCTAGAAATTTATCAACTTACAGACCTATAATAGTGCATATAATTGAAATGGCCTTTCTAGAATTCTCATAAAATACTGTTGTGTTGTATGGAGGTAGGACAGTGGGTATGGCCATACCTGGTTCAATATGCTTGGACAGAAACTAGTGGCGGTCAAAAGGGTGTAGGTTTTCGAAAGAAGTGGAGAGATTCTTTTCATCAAAGGGTTTTTGGACTAAGAAGTAAGGGATAAAAAACATTTTTTGCAAAATCTCAGCTTGACTAGCACATAGGGTCTTTGATTGGTCTGAGGACATGATGACACTTTTGCTGGGAGAGTATTGCTTGAAACATTATCTCACGAATTCTGGAAAATAAACAGATCTAGGGAATATGGTCCAGATGAAATTTGAATTCCATAACTTGCAAGTGTCTTGGTATGGCATGTCCAGATCTTTGGCATCCCTAATGGTTTAATTCATGTCCGAGTTTGTCACAATAATGTCAAATATGTCAACTTGGTGGTCATAAATGTGCTCATCTCTTGAAAATCTAGATTTGGGAGCTTAGTTTTGGTTTTGGAAGCCATCTTAATGGGATTTACTTCACTGGTACATTCAATGACTATCATAGTGAAATAAGGAAAATTAGGGCTTTTCAATTTCTATATTATATGACGGTATAAGTAGAATTCATGAGGACTGGTAAACTATAAAATATACGGACAGTGCCTGATGGGTGATTCATACTAGTCGACTGCTTTAGTGTACTAGTTTAGTATGTTGGATTCCATGTGTTTAGAAGCTTGGATGTAGGGTATTCTTTAGTAACAATATTTTTGGGAAAAAGGTTTTACTGTTTTAATGGCTAAACAACTTTCAAAACCAACATGCGGAAAAATTTTACTGGATTTTGGCATATGAGTGGACAATGTGCGATGGGACCCTCTAGGACACGTTTCATGTACAGACTGGTTGACGTGGATGATAGAGGGACATCTTGGAAAACATGTACAATTTATGCAAAGTCAAATTGGTTAGAAACCACACTGGTTTCCCGGAGTTGTAATGCTCGATAGTGGGAGTGGTTTTGTAAAAACTTCATTTGGAAGCATAGTCAATCAGAATGGAGCATGGGTCCTCGATAGTTTTGAGGAAAACATGCCCTCCATATCCTATTAGGAGGGGATTAGTTTATTGATGCACTATTTATCACCACCGTCGATATGTTTCCTACTCCACTTGATTAGCTCATAGGTATTCAATGGCATCTTTCTCGTACTTTATGGGAGTACGTGAATTTTCGATCGTACATATCTACCAGATACAACACCTTGTTGTTGTTTATCACTTAGCACATGATTATAATCCTTTGATCAAATTCCCACAAACATTCCAACCATGTGCTTGGGATTGGAGATTATTCTTTTAGCTCCTCGAGGCTAAAACTTTTGAACTGTTAACTTTTAGAATCAAGAAAGTCCCTTTTAAAAGCCTTAAAAAATATTTGTACTAACAATGGCACCAATGAGGGATAATGGATGTTCCATAGACTATTGATAACTACATATATGTGCCTTCTATTGGGTTATGGAGTCTTCTTGTCTCAAATATTTCACAGATTAAGCAACATTTTTTATCTTCGCAATGATATCTACAAGTTTGGAAACATAAAATACTTGAAAATGTAAATGTTGGAATGAACTGAATATGGAAAAAACCAAAAAATAAAATGTTCCTATTTTACTATATACATATCTGGGAGTGCTTCTCTTGAATTTCAGTATATGCAGAAATGTTTAAGCAACCTCCCATTAACAGCAGGTTCCAAAATTTAACCATCTAGGTCAGCAAGGATGAAAGTATTTTTGTCTTGCACGACTGTATGTGTAAAATTAGTCACAACAAATCTAATGAACAAGTAAATCAATCACAATAGATGAACATAGAAAATATGGTGTAAAACTGTGCAAAACATGCATCAGTGCTCAATATCCCAATAAGGGTGAATAATTACAATATAATAATCTGACAATGATGAGCAATTCGAATTGACTAAGTAGGCCATTCAAATTACTGAATGGTGTAGCTTGGCTCCAACTAGGAGTCCTCATCATCAATCAATGGTGGTCATCAATGCACAAGAACCAGTCATCTAGGTGTCAATCTGAGTCTAATTGAGTGTAACTAGTGTAACTGAAGTGTGTAGCACTGATATAGGGAAGGAGACTCAGTGGAGGGTGCATGGGAGGCTTAACTAAAGTCAGAACAACTCATCTAGTCAATCTAGAGGTCCAACGGAGTGAAACATTCAGTCGGGAGTGAAACTAGCCTCAAATCAGGGAGAACCAGAGCTAACTGAGTGTAAATTGAGGTGGTAGGTGAAGAAGTGCGCCCTTCTCTGGAAGTAGGTGAGAAGTGGGAACCTTCATGACTGGGAGGGTTGAAAGTCTGATGTAAGAAGCTCCCGGGTGCTAGAAAGAAGTGGATAAGGTGCTGGAGGCATCAACCTAGTGACTGGGATGCATGCAAAAGGCATGCAAACCCTAATTGCATGGAAGGTCCTAAAAATGATGATGTGGATATCTGAAAACCCCCCCTTAAGCTAGACTATGATGTGAAAAAAATAATGTAGGGCCCTGGTTACTAAGACCAAAGGTCACCCCAATACAATAATCCAAAAAACGCTGAAAATAAACTAAGTGAGGAAAGAGGGAAAACCCAGTGGGAAGAAAGCCCCCCCTCAAGATAAAACATAATAATGGATCAATATGTCTCCACCATGATGGAACTCACCCCCAACAGTGAACGGAGGTAAGAGAACTTCTTCTCAATGAAGCTCTTGGTGAATATGTTTGCAATTTGCTCATCAGTAGGGCAATATTGCAGAATGATGGTGCGATCATGCACCAACTCTCGAATGTAGTGCATATGAATCTCAATGTGTTTGGTCCTCTGCCACTGAACTAGATTTGTGGAGGTCTTTATAGCACTTTGATTGTCACAAAATAGGACAGTCGAAGTAGTGCCACCAAAACCAAACTCGGAAAGAATACCCTGCAACCAAACTGCCTGAATGCAGGCATTGACTGCCCCTCGATACTCTGCCTCTGCTGAAGAAAGTGCAATGGCTGCTTGCTTTTTTCTTGATCAGAAAATAGGCCCATGTCCAATCATGAAAACATATTTGGAAGTGGACTTCTGATCTATGTTATCACTTGCCCAATCTGAATCAATAAAACCAATGAAGTCAAGCTCAGAATCTGTAGCATAATGTATGCCAAAATGTTTTGTACCTTGCACATACTGCGAGATCCGCTTGGCTGCCCTCCAATGAAGCTCATGGGGCTGCTACATATATCTTGACATGGCACTCACAGCATATGAAATGTCAGGTCTTGAGTGTGTCAAGTAAAGTAGTGAACCAATCAACTGTCGATACATAGTGCAATCTGCAAGCGGTGTAGAATTTCCCTCCTCAAGACTGATTCCTAAGAGGAATGGGAATGGGGCTGCCTTACATTCAGCCATATTAAACTTCAATAACAGGTCGGAAGCATGTTTTTGCTGAGATATAGTGATCCCATCAAAATTTTGAGCTATCTCCAAGCCCAAAAAATGACTCGGCAAGCCCAAATTGTTCATGTCAAAAGCTAGATTTAAGGCAGTTTTTAGCTTGTTTATTGAAGTAAGAGTGCTACCAGTAATGAAAATATCATCAACATAAAGTACAATAACCAACAAATTACCTTTAACTTGCTGTAGGTACACATTCGGATCAGGTTTGCATCTTCTGAGAAAGAAGGAAGGAGTCCATCTTTGCATACCAAGCTCTTAGGGCCTGTTTTAATCCATACAAAGATTTCTTCAATCTGCAAACTAATAATGGATCTGATGTGTAGCCTTATGGATGCTTCATATATACCTCTTCAGCAAGATCTCCATGTAGAAAAGCACTCTTCACATCCATGTGGTGCACTTCCCAGTGCTTGGAAGCGGAAATTGCCAAAACAAGGCGGATGGAATCCATCTTTGCAACCGGTGCAAAAGTCTCAGTGTAGTCCACTCCTTGGACTTGGGAGAAACCTTTTGCCACCAACCTTGATTTGTATTTTCTGATAGAGTGATCAGCAGCAACTTTTGTGTGGTAGACCTATTTACATTGGACTAATTTTCTTCTAGGTGGAAGAGAAACTAGCTCCCATGTATTGTTCTTTTGAAGAGAACTGTACTCTTCATCCATGGCACTTTGCCATCTCGGATCTCGGTGGGCATGGTAGTATGTTTGGGGATCTGAACCAGTCATCAAATAACAAATCTCAGGAAGTAATGGATCATAAATAGAAAGAGCCATACCTGCTCTTTGAAAGTTTGCTCGTGTTCGTCTCGGATTTGCAGGATTTCCAAGATTCGAACCAACAGATTGAAGAGTGTTTTGGGCCCACTTCGGTAACTGAGGAGGATCATAATGGTCGGATTCCAAACCTGATATGTCATGATCATCATGTGCTACTAAAATATCAGAAATATCAGAACTCATGCCTTCATTATCGCTGCACGGATCTTCTTCTGGTGAAGGCGGTGAAACGACAGTTTCTTCCTCGACTAGTTGCAATTCTTGAAGTGGTTCTTCAAATTGCACACTGCACTCTATGAATATATTTTTGGATCTGATATCCATGAGTTTATATGCTTTTGATTCTTCCCCATATCCTATCATTATGCACTCAATACTTTGTGGATCCAAAGCTTGTCTCTTCTTGGAAGGAATTCTAGCCCATGCAGTAGAGCCAAAAACTCTCAAATTTGACACATCCGATTTGTGACCAAAGAATGCTTTGAAAGGAGTCATACCTTTCATGGATGAATGTGGAACTTGGTTCTGAATGTATGCAGCAACATTGATTGCTTCAACCCAAATATTTGCAGCCAAACCTTTTGATTCAATCATGCAAGTAGCCATCTCTTTCAGTGACCGATTTTTCCTTTCCGCTACACCATTCTGCTGGGGTGTGTAGGGAACTGTATGTTGGATCTGAATTCCGCTTTCGGCACAAAGTTGTAGCAACTCAGAATTGATATATTCTCCACCGTTATCATATCTAATAGCTTTGATCTTGCTCTCAGTGGTGGTCTCAACAGAAGCCTTAAAATCCTTGAATTTTCCGAGCACTTCTGACTTGTTTTTGAGAAAAAATACCCATGTAAAGTGGGAAAGATCATCAATAAATGTCAAAACATACCTTGAACCATTTAATGACATATGGGCCAGTGGACCACTAATATCATAATGTATCAGCCCCAAAACTGTAGAAGCTCTTCTAGCTTTGTCGCGGTCGAACCTATGCTCGGGGTGCTTCCCAATAATGCAACCTGTGCAAATTCCCTTCGAGGAACAGAGTTGTGGAAGACCATCTACCATGGATTGTTTGATAAAAACAGCAAATAATTATAATTAAGATGTCCAAATATTTCATGCCAAATCCTACTAACCTCATTACCATGTGTGCGAAGAGCAGTGGGCTTTGCAAGCGGAATAAAGTGTGATAACTCATAGCATTTTGCAGTGTGGTTCGCCTTTCCGACTGCAATAAGTCTTCCACTTTTGATATCATAAATTTCAACTATATTAGGGCTGAATGTAACTTGCTTCAGTTCACCAGTGTGTGTCATTTGATACACAAAAAGAATATTTGAATCCAACGAAGGCACAATGAGAACATTCTGAAAGCTTCCCTGATCAATATGGATTGTACCTTTGCCCTTTGAAGAAATTTTTGAGTCATCTCCCAAATGGATGGGGATGGAGCTGTTTGGATTGAATGAAGAAAAAGAATCAATATTTGCAGCTATATGATTCGATGCACCCGAATCTATCAAGAGAGTAGTGGGCTTCGAAACAGTTGCCATAAGTGCTTTTCCTCTTTCATGATCATCATTCCTATCCTTCTTCCTTGCACCGTCAGGAAGAGTTATGTTATTCTTTTCCAAAAGGAGGGCCATTTTATATATAGTATTCTTCATGCATGAACTTTTGGGATGAAAGCCATGGTTGCAATAAGTACATTTAGATTTTTCCTTACCCTATTTGCCCTTTTGCTTGACCTTCGAACTGGATGGTGCATCCGTCTACTTGCCTTTCTCTCTTTGCTTGTGAGGTTCGAATTTGGGATTCTCTTTCTTTTGCTTTCCTTTACCATTCGAATTCTTGGGTCCTTGAACAAATAGGGTTGAATCTTTGGAGTTTATGGACCCCATTTGAATCAACTTATCATGCTCTTTTGTGACGGACTCAATGAAGGCATTCAAAGTAGGCATCTTCCAATTTGGGGTAGTTAGCCAACCGGAATTGAAAGTAGAGACAAATACCAAATAGTCTTTACCAAGCTTAGTGAGAATAGAGAGGATCAATTGCTTATCCTCTTTGATAACTCCACTATTCTTCAACTGCAATGTCAAGTGCTTGAATTTTTTGAAAAACTCATTGATGGTCTCGAAATTCTCAAGACTAAGAGCAATCAATTCATTCTCTAATTGAAAATCCCTAAGCTCATCCTGCTTGCTAAAAATTGTTTCAAGTTGCTCCCATATTGCTTTTGGAGTCTTCAATCCACTAAGATGGAAGTGAAGATATTTGGAAATAGAGAGGCAAAGAAGACCATAAGCTTCATCAAGCTTGTTGTAGTGTTTTGTTCTTTCTGACAATGTGCTTGGCTCCAATTCGAGGCCAATTGTGACTCTATAGTATCCTTTTGAACGTAACATGATCTCCATATCTTCTTTCCAATCAAAATAGTTGAAGGGAGTGAGGATAGGCTTTGAAGAAGAGTATTCCATTGCTAGGAGTGAGTGCACTTTGATGTAAATAGACTTGCCAAAGCAAGGTAGCGAATGCAATTGAAGGAGACAATAACCTGCAAATCATAATCAATATAAGAACAGTGAGGTTGAACAATCCACCCTTTTAGAGTTGCATCACACCTAGGATTGGAGATCAAGCAATGTTGAATGGGTCCAATGTATCAAATCCAAGATTTATGTGGAAACTCAAGCTTCTGGAGTGGTATTGGAAGTATTTTTAAGCTTTGCATGCACAGGAGCGAATGCTCTTGAGATCTTTCATGCCAAAATTTTTGCAATTTTGAGCAAATTCACTCAAATCATCATGTAGAACACCTGTAGAAAAGAGATCTTTTCCCTGCAATGGCTCTGATACCATCTAAAATTAGTCACAGCAGATCTAATGAACAAGTAAATAAATCACAACAGATGAACATAGAAAATATGGTGTAAAACTGTGCAAAACATGCATCAGTGCTCAATATCCCAATAAGGGTGAATAATTATAATACAATAATCTGACAATGATTGAGCACTTCGAATTGACTAAGTAGTCCATTCAAATTACTGAATGGTGTAACTTGGCTCCAACTAGGAGTCATCATCATCAATCAGTGGTGGTCATCAATGCACAAGAACCAGTCATCCAGGTGTCAATCTGAGTCTAACTAAGTGTAACTAGTGTAACTGAAGTGTGTAGCACTGATATAGGGAAGGAGACTCAGTGGAGGGTGCATGGGAGGCTTAATTGAAGTCAGAACAAGTCATCTAGTCAATCTGGAGGTCCAATGGAGTGAAACAGTCAGTCGGGAGTGAAACTAGCCTCAAATCAGGGAGAATCGGAGCTAACTGAGTGTAAATTGAGGTGGTAGGTGAAGAAGTGCGCCCTTCTCTGGTAGTGGGTGAGAAGTGGGTGCCTTCATGACTAGGAGGGATGAAAGTCTGATGTAAGAAGCTCCCAAGTGCTAGAATGAAATGGATAAGGTGCTAGAGGCATCAACCTGGTGACTGGGATGCATGCAAAAGGCATGCAAACCCTAGAGTTTGCATACAAACCCTAATTGCATGCAAGGTCCTAAAAATGATGATGTGGATATCCGAACAATATGATGTAAGGGCCCATCCATAGGTTTTCAAACTTTCCATGCTTTCCTCTATCCTCCCTTTTGGCATCCCATTTCAACACTATGTCACCACTTTGGAAATTCCTCTCTATGGCTTTCTTATCAAAACTAATCTTCATTCTTCTTTGATGTTCTTGTAATTTGACACTAACATGTTCTCTTTCCTACTAAAGCTCTATCAGTTCACACATTCTCTTGACGATAACCGAGAGAGGGATTCAAGAGTGGTGGGACAAGAAAGTAGAAAATTATATTCAAAATTATGCAACGAGGAACAAGCTAACAATAGCATGGGAAAGGGAGAAATTCTTCATTGATTCCCATGAAATTTTATAGAGACCATTCCTCGGGAGATAAAGAAATTCCTGAATGTCATTCATGACCAAATTGGATGCTCAGAATGAGAAACTACTAACGCGCAAGATTTATAATGGAGGAAGAACAAACTTGTGCGAGTGGCTAGATAAAATTTGCAAAGATTTCTGTGAAGAACAAGCTATAGTAGAGAGATCATATGTGGACGAAGTCAGATGTAATTTCTATGCCAACCTCCATGAAGGTTTCTTCTATGCTATACCATGTTTACTATATAAATTTTTGATAGAAAACGGAGCCGAACACATAGTTAATCCACAACTGCCAACACCAGAACTTGCTACGTCAAATTGGAAGATGCAACACGAATATTGGGAGAATTTTTGCAACAAACAACAATGGGAATATTTCTTAAACAAATGATGACCATTGTTGATCTCACTTTTATCGAACAATAGGACTCGGGTCGGAAATGGGGGGGGGGTCACTGACAATATGTTCTAAATAAGGAAATGAGGCTAGTCGATGAAATAAGAAAAGAATAAAGGCTTGTAAAAATTCGAGTCTGGTTCGTTGAAATAAGTGCCCAGCCGTTCACAAGCAAACAACAGACATACATAAAATAAAGAAGGATAAAAAATACAGACGACGAGAGAATTTGAGAGAGATTGCTAGTTCCTTGCACACCAAAAGAAGTGTAAAGAAGATGGGTGAGATGATTGAGCAACCAAATTCCTACCTGAGTCGAGGGAAAGTCAACTAGTTGAGAAAGAAGGTGAGGTGCTAAGATCCGAAGATCGGTCAAATGCAATGGTGTTAACCCCAGAAACATTGTGCATTACAATATCGGATGCATTGATTCCCATCAGTTCTTTACCCATGATAATGACGACTGGGATGAACATTAGACAAATAGTCAAGTGTGGAATGGGACTATTACCAGGCGATACTAGCATATGGAATTGAGTAGACCAAAGTGGATGAATTGTAGATAGGTTGATGATTCGGTGTCCAGAACATGGAAATTGGATTACCTTCACACCTAAATTTTGAAGAAACTCATTTAACTTATTTTATTATGAGTTCATATGGAAGTACCCCCTACTAGCAACATTATTGATAGAAGAAAATAGGCCATCGGAGAACCTACCTAGTAATGAGGAGTCTATAGAAGATGCATGTATGTATTGGCATCAATCACAATCACAAGAAGTAATCATCAGATAGTAAGTTTCTCAAGTAATCAATTTGCTTTGGTAAGTCCAAAAAATTGTAAATCTAGCAACACGACCTATCCTCTTCTAGTTAACACTCCTATTGTTTTGGAGGATGGTGACCCTAGAAAACATTGTTTTGCATGTGAATTCCTTTGTCAAGCTAACCTTATTGATGATGAGAACTAGAAGATTGCACAGTTTGTGGGAAGACTTAAAAATAGAGCTCTCACGTGGTACATGAACCTTCTTGAAGAAGGTCCAAAGACAAAAAAACAAATAAAATATAATTTTCTATATTTTTTTAAAACTAACGACATAAATCATTTGGATGGACATAAATTGAAGCAAATTAAACAAAGATTAGGAGAATCTATACGAGAATACAATATAAGATTCAAAGATCTCCTCATCCAAATGCTAGCTAAGATGGACCCTACACTAGTGATTCATTTTTTTTCGAAGGTCTTCTGGAGAAAAACAAGACTCCAATACTAATGAATGAATATACAACCTATGATGACGTCCTAAAGAAATATTTGAGAGTCGAATCAAATGCAAATTATTCGACTAAACCCATTGAAAAACAAATTGAAGTGCTAAAAAAATCACTACAACATTTGACAATGCGTTAAAATGACCTATGGTGTACCAAATGCTCCCAAGAAGTACATACTAAAGATGGCTTCCCCTATGAT
This sequence comes from Larix kaempferi, assembly GCA_027924585.1. NCBI lineage: Eukaryota > Viridiplantae > Streptophyta > Pinopsida > Pinales > Pinaceae > Larix > Larix kaempferi. Next base: position 13,376,529 of record BSBM01000368.1, read on the forward strand.
GAAAGAAGAAGGTACCAAAATTATTACAACGTGTACCAATGAGAAATGAGACAACTGGAAGAAAGACTAGACATATTTCCAAAATAAAGTCATCCATAAAACATGCACTTGATGCAAACGATGTATTTTTGTGACATCTACGAAACATTGAAACCTCACTCAACGACAGACTGTCCATACAAAGCTGACAACTTAAATCCAAAATGGTGTGGAATATTCTGAAGAATACACCATTCAACTGCAGAATGTATAAAGAACATGAAGACTAAAGAAAACTACAACACAGTATATCAGGCACACACACCGGATCAAAGTTTTTGAGAGAGTCATAACAAATACCAAAGCAACAACGACAATAATTGAAGAGGAGGATACAATGGCGCATAAGAAACAATAATTGGGGATACCGACCTCCAGGTTGAAGTAGACCTCATTGCTATGTGAGCTATAGTGAAGATCATTTGAGCCCTGATTGTCCACAGAAAGACAGGATAGATTTAAAATTTTGTACAAAATATGGCGTTGGGGAGCACAATCTAGAAGAGTGCCCCATAATGCTAGATGCACTTAATAAAAGAAAAAATGTTAACGTATTTTCTGTGTCTCTAGAAATGAAGCATGCAATTCTAAAACCTTGCAAATCATCACTAGATAAGGCACAAAAATTGGTGCGGACAACCCCCATATTACAAGAATACAAAGAAAGCAAGAGGAGTATCCCAATCCATTGAAGCAAAAAGAAATATTTAACAATGAATCATAGATATTTACACAAATTGTTGTTGAAGAAAGTAACGCATAAATGAGAATAAAACACTTAATGAGCTACTACAACTCGTAACAAAAGAGGAAGTTGTTGCACGATTGATTGATTTAATGAATCTCCTCATAAATAGTTCACAAAATTAAAGGATTACTAAAATTCTTTGCAGTCTCAACCATAAAGAAAAAACTTATATCGATCCCCTTGTTGACCTTGAAGTTGAAGGATTCCACATTGCACAAGTCGTCCTCGACTTCGGGTAGGCATCTATCTTAAGTTATCCTACCAATGATTAATTGAACCTATTGGAGTGTAGAAAAATGTTAAAACTTCAATTATGGGAATCAATACATACATCAAATTTGAAATCATCAACCCATGAGAATAATCTAAATCCTTTGCCACATTAGTTGGACGACCATGAGGACGCAAAAAAGCATCCAACTCACTAGAGAAAGAAAGAACTTAAAGGAGAGGGAAAGAAAATAATTGTCCTGATTAATCTATCCCAAGGGAAACCCTGGGCTGAATCAGATGACAATGATGATGACATTAGATGACTATATCAGATACTCTAGAATAACGAAGATACCGTTGAACTAAAAAATCATGGTGAAATTCACTTAGGACCTCCCTTATCTGTCGGATATAATTCTGACTCAGAGCTATATGAATGGAAAATAGAAAATTATGAAGCACAAGCTTGTGAATGCTGGCCGGTAGAGATTATTCCTATAAAAAGAGTGCAACTATGTTTTACTATATCCATCATTCCAAAAATATTCAAGAAGAAAGTAAGAGAATATCCTACAATCATCCCGACTAAAAAGATGCCAACAAGCATTTCGCCCCTACGATACAAAGAATGAGAATCACCACTTACACATATTGAGGAAGTTTCTAAAAATGTCAGTGACCAAGGTCAACTTCAAACTCTAGTCGATACTTTCACAGGACATGCAGCAAGATGGTGGGACACACATCATTCTCGTCTCGAGACATGGACTACTGCTTCAACAAATTTCATTGCACGTGTTAACACCCAAAAATTGTTCACTAGCTCATCTCCCTAGTCACATAACCCATTTGTCCACTTTTCCTACATTTTTGGACTCTAAAACCCCAAAAAAAACCTAAATTGGTAACCAAATGGGGAAAAAACTCATGGAAATGAATGGAAATGAGTATGATACAGAGACGAAATATTATATCCCCGCCTTTTACCAAATACACTAGAAGATCTACCAAATAAATGGTATAAGATGGAAGAAGCAAAAGGCAAAACATTCAATATGCAAGAATTGAAAGAGAACTCTATCAAACATTTTTCATTCACTCCAGAAAAAGAATACATCGAGAAGTAGTTGAAGAAATTCAAAACTTTATACAATTGACAAGCAATATTACACCGACATTGACAGAACGGCAGCCGACATGTAATAATATTATGACTAAGCCAACATGTCGATCGTCTCGACTAGAGATCGAGAATGAAAAAATTATGGGTAAAAGTTTCAGATGGAAAAGAAATCATCTTGGCATTGTAAAACCTGTAAAAACTCTGATTCGAATCATTACAGAAGTAGAAACAGAACAAGAAATATTCATTGAAAAAGACTTTCCTCCAACACATAATTTTAAAAAGGAGATAGACCAATCAATTGAAAAAGGGCACTATAATGGATGGACATGCAAATAAAAATGAAAGAAGTTAGCATTTCCAATGATGATCAGCCAAAGATGGAAAAGATTGGAGATTATTGGTTCGACTAGCAGGTAGTAGAAATAAGCAATTTGTTAAAGGAATATCAATATTTCTTTGCAAGAGACTATAAAGACTTAAGAGGGTTAGTTCAAGAAATGGGTGAAATGAAAATCAATTAAAATCCAGATGCCAAACCTGTCAAGAAACAACCATATAAGCTGGCACACAAGTATAAAGATATAGTAAAGAAGGAAATTGAGAATATGCTAACTACAGGAATCATATTCCCAATGGATCAGTCATAATGGGCCATCCCCATGGTAGTTCAACCAAATAAACATGATCCAACAATATTATAAATCCACGTTGACTTTAGAGGACTAAATAAAGTAACATTAACTGACCCATTTCCTACACCTTTCGCTGATGAAATCATTAATGAAGTTGCAGGTTATGAGTGTTATTATTTCACCGTGGATTTTTGGGATATAATCAAGTTCCTATTGCAAATGAATATCAACACAAAACCACATTTTTTTGTGAATTTAGATCCTTTGCTTATAAGTTTATGCCCTTTGGTCTAAAGAATGCAACAACAGTATTCTCCAGAATAGTAGTAAAATCATTTCAAGAATATCTATACCAAACCATGGCTATCTACTTCAATGACTGGAAAATATATTGTTATATTTTAAGCATTAATTCAGCATACTCTAGAATCTTTACTAAGAGAATAACATGTACAGCATATCAATTATATCAAGCATGTATCAAGCATATCAAGCAATTACATAAGACAATGGACACATAGAGTTTCACTGGGAAAAACCATAAAGGTGAAAAACCCCACAACTTTCTCAGAGATAGAAAGAGCAATGATACAACCAGATACAAGAGATAGTCTTCTACTAGCATCTATGCCTCCTCCTCAACTAGTGCGCCACTTTCCGAGTGATGTAAGAGTGAGTAATGAGATGATCAAATAGAGATCTCCTGATCTCTATTTATACTTGTCCTATCCCACTCAATAAACTAACAGGGCCGACTTGTCTAACTTGGTATAATAACCCATGGTTACATTAATTTGGGCCGACCCCACACTTGGTGGTCTAATAACCCATCACAACAAGTTACGACACTTGCGACACTTGTCAATACAAATGATGACACTTCCGTATAGAGTAATAATACAATCTCTATAGGAGTACAATATACATAGGCGAAATACATTCCGAAGTTACATATACATCAACACTCCCTCTTAACTAGGAAGGTATTTCTCGACACAGATCTTCTACCACAAGTCTTCTTCTCTAGATCATCGTCATTGGATCATCATCATCGAATCATCATCATCGTCACTGTTGTTGCTATCTCATTCAATCTCCAATCTAGTCGTCATAGGAAGTTCTACAAAGCCAGTCCTTTTTCATACTGGATGTAGGCTCACCACTTGCAGGTCTTCATCATCTACAGAGCCAGCCCTTTTTCATGCTGGATGTACATCATCAACATCTCTGCAAGCAAGCCATCAAGTAGGTACACCTCAGGACTGATTACACTGCCTCTGCAAAACCTGCAAGATCTCCCAGGACTGATTACACTGCCTCTTCAAAACCTGTAAGAGCATCTCAGGACTGATTATATGCATCTGCAAAACCTGTGTACCATACTATCACATCATCGTCTTCAAATCACCTCATCATCCACGGAGCACAACCCAGATGCACATCACACATCACTTACACTCACTAGCATGGGAAGACACACCTCAACCATCCGTGAAAGGCTCAGCCCTTATATCTACGCCATGGGAAGACACACCTCAACCATGCGAGAATGGCACTGGACTTATATCCATAGCCATGGGAAGACACACCTCAACCATGCTAGGAATGGCACAACACTTATATCGCTGCCATGGGAAGACACACCTCAACCATGCTCGAATGGCCCAGCACTTATATCGCAGCCATTGGAAGACACACCTCAACCATGCTTGAATGGCCCAGCCCTTACATCAATGACCATGGTAAGACAAACTTCAACCATGTCGGAATGGCTCATGTGCATCTGTGCCTCCGGACTCATCACTTCCCCTTGGAAGACATATCGATCTAAAGTACACCAAGTCTCCCTATAAAGTATTCAAACTTCACTCTAGCCAGTGGCTTGGTCAACACATCATCTATCTACTCGTCCATTGCAACATATAGGAGCTTCACTGCTCCTCTCCGCACCATATCCCTGATATAGTGATATTTGATCTCAATGTGCTTTGACTTGTCATGGAACACTGGGATCTCCAACAACTTCACACAACTGTGGTTGTCGCAATATATACAAGTAGCACATAACTGGAGATCAAACAGATCAGACAGTAGCTTCCTGAGCCATACTGCCTCACAACTAGCCGAACAAGCTATGACATACTCTGCTTCGGCTGTACTCAGTGCCACACAGGACTGCTTCCTGCTAAACCAAGAGATCATACTGGATCCCATACTGAAGTAGCACCCCGAAGTTCTCTTTCGATCAATGGCACTGCCTGCCCAATCCGAATCAACATAACCCTCCAGGTTAAACTTTTGATTCACCTCATACTTGAGCCCATAGTCAACTGTACCCTTCAGGTACCTCAGAATATGCTTTGCAGCTATCAGGTGAACATGTCTCGGATCTATCAAGTACTGGCTCAAGGTGTTCACCACAAAGCAGATGTTTGGTCTTGTATTCGTTAGGTACATCAAGGACCCAATCATCTGACGATACATCGTAGCATCAACCGGATCAAATGAAGCATCACACAGAAGCTTCAGGTTTGATGCCATAGGTGTGGCCATGGCCTTGCAGTCCATCATCCCGAACCTCTTCAGGATCTCTACTGCATACTCCCCTTGTCCAAGGAAGATTCCATATGCACTCTGCCACACCTCCATACCAAGAAAGTAGTGCATCATACCCAATTCCTTCATCTCGAACTCAGCAGCAAGCTTCCTCTTTGTGTCGGCAATCAATCTATCCTCACCTGTTACAAACAGGTCATCCACATACAATAGTAGTATCACTGGATTTCCTTCTTCAACCTTGTAGTAAAGGTTGGAATCCGCTTTACTCTTGGTAAAGCCCAAAATAGATAGGAAGCCATTTATCCTGCCATACCAGGTCCTGGGTACCTGTTTCAAACCATACAGGGCTTTCTTCAGTTTGCACACATGTGACTCTCGGTCATGTGTCTCAAACCCGAGTGGCTGCTCCACATACACTTCCTCTTCAACTACACCATTCAAGAAAGATGTCTTGACATCCATCTAGTGTACCTTCTGTTAAAATTCAATATGCTAAGACAGAAAATAGCAGCATTACATTCCATTTCACAATAATAGCATATACAGGATCACTGAAGAAACAACAAGCACAGCATAAACACAAGAGACAGAGATTTATCCTGGGAAACCCTCATGGGGTAGAAAACCCAGCAAAGCTTCCTCAATATAGATGACCAGCAATATACAAAGATGAAACCCTGAGACATGATCTCCTCCTCCACAATAGCAGACCTCTCCTCCACAAGTGCGCTATCCTCAAGTGTGTGAGTGTATCAAATGAGGAACACACCTCCTCTATTTATACACTACTTTGATATGTATTTTACACAAGTACATGTAGGCTCGTATTTAACCATTAGGTTAAATACCCCATTATAACTGACTGGGCTGACCCCCACATGGTGGGTCTAATAACCCTAGTTACCACACCCAACTCGGAGGAATAAACATCTCCGGATTTATAGTATAATCACATCGGAGGTATGGAACATCTCTGGAATAAATAATATACAAATATAATATTCTTTGAAGTTACAATATTTCAACACTCCCCCTTAACGAGAAGGATATTATAACAGTATCTGCACGAGCAAGGAGTCATCAACATCATACATGATACATCTATAAATCATTGGAAGCTTTCTCAACATCATCAGTAACTCAAGCAGTTACTGGAACATCTTCAATACTGGAACATCAACATCTTCAGCACTGAGTCTTTATCTTCTGCAGCACTCAAACAGCTACAACAACATCAACATCTGGATCCTCACGATCATCAGTATCTTCATCTCACGATCATTAGCATCGTCATCACACGATCATCAGCATCATCATCACACGATCATCAGCATTGTCATCACACGATCATCAGCATCGTCATCGCACGATCATCAGCATCGTCATCACAGGATCATCAGCATCGTCATCACACGATCATCAGCATCGTCATCACACGATCATCAGCATCGTCATCTCACGATCATCAGCATCGTCATCACACGATCATCAGCATCGTCATCTCACGATCATTAGCATCGTCATCAATATAGGTATCCATAACAATACAAGTATCCACATCATTAGTAAACGTATTCATGCCAATACAAGTGTACATATCATCAATACAAGTATCCACACTGATACAAGTAACCATATCATCAATACAAGTATCCTACCGATACAAGTAACCACATCATCAATACAAGTATCCTACCGATACAAGTAACCACATCATCAATACAAGTATCCTACCGATACAAGTAACCACATCATCAATACAAGTATCCTACCGATACAAGTAACCACATCATCAATACAAGTATCCTACCGATACAAGTAACCACATCATCAATACAAGTATCCTACCGATACAAGTAACCACATCAAAAATCACTTTCTCGGAGACCATACGTCTACGGATCAATTCAGGGACCGAAGTCCGGGGATGATACAATCCCCACTTCTCGGAGACCATACGTCTACGGATCAATTCAGGGACCGCTGTCCAGGGATGATACAATCCCCACTTCTCGAAGACCTCACGTCTACGGATCAATTCAGGGACCGCAGTCTGGGGATGATACAATCCCCACTTCTCAGAGACCTCACGTCTACGGATCAATTCAGGGACCTAAGTCCGGGGATGATACAATCCCCACTTCTTGGAGACCTCACGTCTACGGATCAATTCAGGGACCTAAGTCCGGGGATGATACAATCCCCACTTCTCGGAGACCTCACGTCTACGGATCAATTCAGGGACCTAAGTCCGGGGATGATACAATCCCCACTTCTCGGAGACCTCACGTCTACGAATCAATTCAGGGACCGCAGTCCGAGGATGATACAATCCCCACTTCTCGGAGACCTCACGTCTACGGATCAATTCAGGGACCTAAGTCCGGGGATGATACAATCCCTACTTCTCGGAGACCTCACATCTATAGATCAATTCAGGGAACTAAGTCCGGGGATGATACAATCCCCACTTCTCGGAGACCATACGTCTACGGATCAATTCAGGGACCTAAGTCCGGGGATGATACAATCCCCACTTCTCGAAGACCATACATCTACGACTCTCTTTAGGAATGAAAGTCCAGGGATGATCCAATCCCCTCAACTGTCCACTAAGGACTTCATTCTCGGAGACCTCAAGTCTACGGCTCTCTTTAGGACTGAAAGTCCAGGGATGATCCAATCCCCTCAACTGTCCACTAAGGACTTCATTCTCGGAGACCTCAAGTCTACAGCTCTCTTTAGGACTGAAAGTCCAGGGATGATCCAATCCCCTCAACTGTCCACTAAGGACTTCATTCTCGGAGACCTCACGTCTACGGCTCTCTTTAGGACTGAAAGTCCAGGGATGATCCAATCCCCTCAACTGTCCACTAAGGACTTCATTCTCGGAGACCTCAAGTCTACGGCTCTCTTTAGGACTGAAAGTCCAGGGATGATCCAATCCCCTCAACTGTCCACTAAGGACTTCATTCTCGGAGACCTCAAGTCTATGGCTCTCTTTAGGACTAAAAGTCCAGGGATGATCCAATCCCCTCAACTGTCCACTAAGGACTTCATTTTCGGAGACCATACGTCTACGGATCAATTCAGGGACCGAAGTCCAGGGATGATACAATCCCTTTTCTTTCTCGAAGACACCTGTCTACGGCTCACTTTAGAACAAGTGTTCAAGGATGATACAATCCCCACATGTATTCTCATCAATACAAGTACAAGTATCCTCAACCATACGAGTACATTAATCAATACATGTGTCATCAAAAGTATGTATTCTTACCAATACATCTTATCATCAAAAGCATGTATAACAAAGTATTCTAAGCATAAGAGTCCTAAATCTAAATATTTCTAAGTATCTAGGTGTAGAGAACAGGTTACCTCATCATCGACCTTGTTGTTCGATGAGACAATCTCATCATCATTGACTATACTACTCCCCCTTTCGAGGAGGGTCCTTTTGAGCTACACCAAGCTTGTCTCGGAAGTATTCAAATTTCACTTGAGACAGAGGTTTGGTTAGTATGTTGGTAACTTCTTCACTTGAGGTAGTGATTTGGTTAGTACATCGGTAACCTGTTACAAATTCAAACTTTAGTTCCTTCTGCATCATATCTTATTAGATCCCTATGTTCTTTGACTTATCATGGAACACTAGATTCTTTGTCATCTTCATACAACTCTATTTGTCACATAGGATCACAGTTGGTTCTATCTCTAATTCAAACCAATCCTGAAGCCAAGCTTCTTCACAACTAGCAGAGCAAGCAGCCATATATTCTGCTTGTGTTGAGAGCCACATTAGACTACTTCCAGCTAAACCACGAGATCATGGTTAATCCCAGACAATAACATCCTCTTGATGTGTTCTTCCTGTCTGATACACTTTCTTCCCAACCAGCATCTGATTAGCCATCTAAAGTCATGATCTCCAAGATAGCATAGATCAAAGTCTATCGTATCCTTTATGTACCTCATCACATGCTTTGCAACTATCGGGTGAACGCATCTAGTTTCCACTAGATACTGACTCAAGGTGTTCACAACAAAGCATATATCTAACCTAGTATATGCTAGATACATCAATGACCCAATAATTTGACTGTACAGAGTTATATCCACTAACTCTGATGAGTCATCCCCTAACAGCTTCAAGTTGGAATCCATAAGAGTGGCCATTCCAACACCTCAAGTCCTTTTAATATTTCTCATCATACTTTCTCTGGTTGAGAGAGATTCCTTCTGAGACTTTCCATACTTTTAGACCTAGAAAGTAATGCATCAATCTGAGATCTTTCAATTTCATTTCTACAGTCATCTATCTGTGCCATCTCTCATTAGATGGGTCTATTGATATGAGCCTCAACATCATTCGAACTCTGTGGTGAGTTCCTTCTTACATCCATGTCATATGTGTATAGAAGCCATATTCAACCTTGTAGCAAAGGTTGAGTTCCATATCACCCATGGTGATCATTAAGCTCATCAATTGATTATCGATCTTGGGAACCATATAGAACCTGATTCACACTTCTTCTTTAATTACACCATTAAGAGAATGGTCTTATTTTAGCCACTTGGAGCAAACATCTCATCATGATTCTCTTCCTCTTTCTAAGAGAATATTCTAGCCATGAGCCTTCTATATTTTGTTTGATTTGTAAATCTTCTTATTGAACATCCATTTCTTGTTCAGTGTTCATCATGCATCATGATCTTTCCTACAAATCAAAATTAGGTATAGGATTAGTAATACTTCATAATCATCAAATCATATTGACATGGTAACCTATTATGCATACAGATATCATTTATATAGTTATGCAACTAATTTGACCAATACTTTGGCACAACACTTTCCCATATCCTGTATGCATACAGTGGCTATCTAGATGCCTTCCATCTCTACCAGAACATACTATCGAGAGTGTGCACAGCTCTCGGCATGTCAGCAAAGAGGTTTCATTCTAGACAAGCAACAATGGAATGTTTGTCCAACTTACCAAGCATATGCAAATTAGTTGTATACTGTTCAATGCTCTATGAATGTTTACACTCAGCATTATATATTCTAGGAATACAAATATGCATACAACCTATTACAGGAAATATCATTAGTATTTCAAATAGCAACTCAAATACTTATCTTTTATGTTTGTGTGGCTGCCTCCCGCTTGATCTTCTGTATGTCTTTTGAACTTCTATTCATTCTGTACCACTGTGCATGCTCAAGAGTCATCCTCATGATCTCATACACAAACATACACTCATTAGTATATTCTAAATGATATCAAAACATTATAGTACTAAATAATCTTGAAAATGTATAGTCATGATTATAGTTAATAAACATTAGTATTCAAGATTTCAGGGAAGTCTTCTTTTACTCATGCATATCATCAATCAAGATAAAAGATATAATATGCATAATCCCTTGATTACTAACTTTATGAATAAGCATAACCAATCATTCCAAGTGTTAACACCTAAAAAGTGCTCACTAGCTCATTCCCTTACTCACATGACCCATTTGTCCACTTTTCCACCATCTGAGCCTCTGAAACCAACAAAAGGTCACCAAAAGACCTCAGTACACCCCTTTTTCCATTAAAAAAGATTATTTTTCCAAAAAAAAATCATAAAAAACCCTCAAAAAGGGTCCAAATTCCCAAAAATATTAAAAAGGGAATTAAAATATTATTTTTATTCAAAAAAGGAAAAAGGAGGGAAAAGTACCTAAACCATGTTGGTCAATACCATTTGGTTTCCACAAAACCACAAATGGTATTTCCCACCACCAAAACCTATAAAAAGGTGGTAGGGGCTCCTCATTTCATGATCCTTCCATTATCTCATCCTTATGCTGCTGAAATCTCCCCTGAGCACTTTTAGCCATTGAAGCAACCTTGGAGAAAGAGACCTATTGGAGTTTGGAGCTACTCATCTTGGGAGTTGCTCAACATCAACCTTCACCATTGAAGGTAATATCGCAAGCACTTGCTTGCCCCCCACTTTTCAATACAAAAAATTATTTATTATGTTTCTTGTTCTTGATTTTGAAATGTTTACATTATTTGCTTAGATTCTTGTTTAGATCCATGAAAAGTATTGTTTATTTAGTTTATTGTTTTTATTTCTATTGAAACTGCTACTACTAATTAGTAGGTGCCCATAGCACTAAGCTTGGTTGCAAAACCGAGCCAACAGTTTTTGGCGACTCCGCTTTGGTTTGAACTTTAGATCTCTAGCTTTGCCATTAAATCTTAGTTTTTATGAGTTTTTAACCATTAGATCCATAGATCTGCCATCTTAGACAGCAGATCCATTGCTGTTCTGAGATTTGGCCCCAAAAAACAGCCCTAAATTTTAAATTTTCGAGTTCGTTTCTCGTTTTCCGTGCACGGCTTCCGCCTCGCGGCTTTTTTCCAGACAGTCGCGCGGTCCATCGCGACTTTTCTGCATTTTTCCGCGCGGTCCATCGCGGCCTTTTTCCAGACAGTCGCGCGGTCCATCGCGACTTTTCTGTGTTTTTCCGCGGTGCACACTGCGGCTTCGCGGCCTTTTTCCGCGCTGTCCATCGCGACTGTGCGCCCAAAACCTGCGCGGTCCATCGCGACTGTGCGCCCAAAACCTGCGCGGTCCATCGCGACTGTGCGCCCAAAAACCTGCGCGGTCCATCGCGACTGTGCGTCCAAAACCCGCGCGGTCCATCGCGACTGTTCGGCCAAAACCCGCGCGGCCCATCGCGGCTGTTCGTCCAAAACCCGCGCGGCTGAATTTTTTCATTCGGCCATCCCGATGTTGAAAAATATTTTTTACTGTACTTTCTGCCCATAGCACATTTTTTACAGTACTAAATTCTGCACATTTTCCAGATTTAGAAAATTTTTTTACTATTTAAAACATGCATACATAGAAATCTTTTTAAAAATTTTCAAGAAAGTGAAAGAAAGATTCATTTTGGCATTCTTTATCTAGATTCAAATTTTTTCTTGTTTACTTCTTTAGAATCTTGCCCTTAGCAAATTTTATTGAAACGAAGAAATCCATTTATTTCTTTTAGAAGTTTATTATTTGCTTTCATAAATCCAAAAAATCCATTATTTTTTGAGTTATTTTTAAAAAAAAAAAGCAAATTAATTTCTTTTAGTGAAAAAAGTCTTAAATATTTGCTCGTTATTTTTCGAAAAGTCCTTTATTTTTTGAAAAATTTCCCTTAAAGCATTTAATTTTTTCAAGTTCAGTTTACACACCTCACGTGCACTCACACGATCACTTAATTGAACTAAGACTTAAAACTTACCCTAATTTGAACACACTCTTAACCCCACTTGGGGAACACAAAAAGAATTCTTGTAGCTAGGTAGTATTGGGGGGATAGGTGTTCCAATAACACCCCTCAGTTCATACATCTGAGACATAGAAGTTGTCCAATTAGGGAGCTAAAATCTCTTAGTACTTTTTGGCGCGGTCACAACCGGTTTGTGGGAAGGCCTCTCCCCTAGGAGGGTTGAAGTCGCGAGGATGGTTCCAGAAGCCTGAGTGGGATACCGAAACCCATTCAGTAACCGAAGGGCTACCATTCGCAGTTCTCGGGATATCCCTGTATTGGGATATTGCGATCAAAGGACCAAACGGCAGATTTACCTTTTCTCGACGCGTCATGAACGGAGTATCCTAGTAGCCTGTCTTTTTAGGATTGATTACCCGGTGTCCCTCCCGGTAGGGGGATATCTAGCCGTTGTCTCTACATTCATATTGTCTGACTTGGATTTCATCACCTTGCAGGGGATATCGTCTGTTTGAGTCACAATACTTTTAGATTAGGTGTTTGCATGATCTTTACCACCTTTTGAGTCTAGTTACACCTATTTTTTCTAGGAGCCGCTTGCATGTTGGTATTCTGACCAGTTGTTGCATTCCTCCACTTATTGTAGCACGGCTGCTAGAATAAGTGCATTCTTTGAGGATTGATTTTTTGGCCTGTGAGCCTTCTTTTTTCACTCCCCTTCTTGCACCCTTGGTTGCATTAGGGTTTTGAGTCTTTTACATATATATCACCACCTGATACTTAAAAAAACTTTTTAAACATAAAGCAAAAACATATTTCTCACCATTGAGAATTCTAGACGTTCTCGTCGTCTACGGGGCGAACTCCCAGAGTTCAGTCCACTTGGCTCTCCACGTCACGGACGCAGAGCATTATCCATTGATTCGACACATCGTCGATCATCTAGACGGTCATCCGATTCTGACATACCCCACTTCACCTTTGATTTGGAGGTAGAATCCGAAAACCCCACAGAGTTACCACCGACCACAATTATGTCTGGAACACCAGAAGATCCACAATTTACATTAACCATAGGTCAGACATCCGCAGACCTTTCTGCGGGGATACCATCCATGACAACACCCACCCCCTTGGGTATGCCCAATATGGGTAACACTCCACATTTAGGAATGCCTAGCACAGGACCACAACCTGTCATGGGCATGCCCAACATGGGGGTCATACCCCCTTCGGTTTCCACAAACCCTATCCCAAGAATCCCTAGTACGATTCCTAACCCAAGTGTCACTCCTGTTGCACTTGGGAATGCTATCCCAGGAATCCCTAGTGCGATTCCTAACCCAAGTGTAACCCATGTTGCACTCGGTAGTACTATACCAGGAATCCCTAGTGCGATTCCTAACCCAAGTGTAACCCAGGTTGCACTTGGGAGTGCTAACCCATATCAGGCCACACCTTTTGGAGGGCACATACCCTCCATACCTAGCATACCTATAGGAGCTACTGGACCCCTACACCATACCACAATGGCTAGGCAAATCCCGGTTCCGGTCACCACATCCGCTAGTCTACCGTACATGGCAAGTCTCAACTTGCCAGATTTAGCTAGGCTTACGAATGACCCCATTAGGCATGATCCTGCTTGGCCCCATATGCCCACTAAGCTTCCCTCTGACATCCCTAAGTTTGAGGGAAAGGCCGGAGAAGACCCCCAGAACCACATCATGTCTTTCCACTTATGGTGTTCCTCCAACTCCATAGTGGATGACTCTGTCCGCCTCCGTTTATTACAGCGCACCTTCACTGGCTCTGCAGCCAAATGGTATATCGAGCAACCCCATGGGACGCATTCCACATTTACCTCCCTTGCCTCGACCTTCCTGCAGTTCTTTCAGCTACCGGTCCGCTATGATGCGGGCGTTGAGATCTTACTGTCTTGCAGACAGAACACAGCCACGCACATCACTGACCATATCCATGATTGGCGTCGGCGCCGAAGCCTATGCAAGATCAAATTAGACGACCGAATATTTTTAGACTGGTTCCTTAAATCCCTCCTTCCTCTCATTGCGAAGGATGTAGCATCTGAAAGACCCCAGTCTGAAGAGGAGGCCATCCTTAAGGCCCAACAGTTTGACCTTATCTATGCCCAGTCAGGTTACCTATACACCATCATACCTGACGCCCCACGAGGCGACTCTGCACGCGGTGACACACCGGGGGCATCACATGCCGCTGATGGCATTATTGGCCAAATTACACCGCAAGCAAAACCTTTCAGTATGGTGAGCACCATGCCTGCCCCAGACCTTTCTAGGGCTACATCCAGTTCCGGAGCGACAACTTCTTATGCTCCAACAAACCAGACCCATCACGTTCATGGACCCTCTTGTCCACAACATTGTTATGGCCAAGCGCCATCACCATATGTACCTCCTACATACTATGCTCAACCTACGGTACAGACCCCCATGCAGTTCCCACAACAGCCCATGCATTACCCACAACCGGTTGCACCAGCTAACCTCACACCTCCACCAGCTCAGGGGTACCAACAACCCCAACAGGCAACTGGACCACCTCCACCTCCACCTGCATACTATCTACCGCAACCTGCTCCTGCACCTGCGGCTCCCCAAAATACCCCCAATGCTCAAGGGCACGTGTACGCACAACAACATCAGCCCCAATACCAAAACAACCAGCGCAACCAAGGTGCGCAACAGAACCGTGGTAGAGGTCATAACCATGGTAATAACCAACAACATCAGCAAGGTCCTCCACCTCCCAATCCTCCGCAAAATAACAATGCTGCTCCTCCCAACCGCAATCCGGATCGGAATCCTAGGCAGCCCAGAAATAATAACCTCAGAACAAACCACCCTTGTTCTATTTGCGGGGTCTATGGTCATTACACGCATTCTTGCCCACATTTGGAGCGAGCTCGGCAACTCTGGACCAACGATGCCCATCGTAAAGGGAAAGCGGTTCCTCAGCCACCACCCAACCCTCCACCACCTCAACATCAACCTTTGGTGCTGCAAAACCCCTTTCCAAACCAGGGTGTAGTGAACACTCAGCCGTTAGCCCCCCCTCAGGGAAACGTGCCACCACAGCAGATCACTTATGCAGCCCCTGATCAACCCATGTTCGATTCAGGTACTCACCATTTGTTGATGATGTCGACTGCCGATGCTAACCTTCAAACTCGTTGGAACCAATATGGCTCCACCTCTGAAGCCCCTCCCGCCGACAAGAACACTAACGTTAATCCCACAGATCAAACGTTACGTATACCTCCGGCTTCACTTGATGGCGCTTCCAAAGCACCTCGCTTCCCACTTTGTCGCATCAACAGTAATCCCAATGCTCGCGCTGCGTCGAATTACAACATCCTAGACGACTTAGCCCAGTCTCCTGCAGCCATGTCTGCTTTAGAAGTTTTGCAAAACTGTCCTTCGCAGCGCAAAACTTTGCTCTCTGCCATTGGTGCCGTTGACCCCAATGATTCACAGTTGATCGCATTCGATTCAGACCAGTCTGAACCCCGCCTGCCTTCCTCTTTAGCATTCCAAGTTTCCGTTTCTGTTCGGAATCTTGTCATCCATCGGTGCATTATCGATGAAGGGGCCTCCACATGCGTCATGTCCACATTTGTTTGGCAGAAGTTGGGATCCCCTACTCTCCAGCAGTCCACCACTGCATTACGAGCTTATGACGGTCGTTCGGCTCAACCCCTAGGTCTGTTAGCCAATGTCCCTGTCCAGCTGGCGGGTAAAACCGTGCTCATTGACATTGAGGTCATCAATGCCCCACTAGACTATAACCTTTTACTTGGTCGCAACTACATGTACGCCATGAAAGCGGTTGCCTCATCCGTTTTTCGTACCATGATGTTCCCCCATGAGGGACGCGTGGTCAAGGTCGACCAGCTCACCTATTACGATCCCAAGGCCCCTACCACACCTGAAAATGGTCTCACCATGGTTGAACAACCTGTTTGTGGTGCAACTACCTCATTCATTTCCTCAGTAGGACCCAGACTTTACTCCGAGGCGTCGATAACCTCTACATTCCAGGCCATTCCACCACCATCACCGGAGACCCACGTCGCTAACCTCTGCACCCTTTCACAAACACCCGGTAATCAGCCACCCTTGTTCCCTAAACCACCATTGGTCCCTAGTCACATCGGTGTTACACCCATCCACACAATCCCCTTTCTATTTCCTCCTTCGGGTGTAGTAAGCGCCCCGGTTATGGCTACCCTTAGTCTACCCGGGTTAACATTGGGATTACCCGTGTGGTATATTTCGCCTCCAGTTCCACCGCTGACACCAAATGTCATCCTGCAACCGGTGCAACCCATTGTTACTTCTACCGAACCACCTCCCGGTATCGCGACTCCTTCGTCGTCGACGAATCCCCCTCCATTCGTCAGGCCCAATGGGGGCAGAGGCCCACAACCATACACTGCGGTTCCCCCACCCAAGGCAGTTAAACCTCCCCCCGCATTTCGTGCTCCTCCAAAATGCTCGCTGTGTGATGAGTTAGGCCATCCAACCCATCAGTGCCCACAGTTACTTGCATTGCAGGAACACATGCAAATGCTGGACGATGACCCCAACATCCTGGTGGTCAAGCTCGCTCCAAACCCCATGCCTCATGATAAATCACTGCGTACCAACCACCCATGTGCAATATGCGGTATTTACGGCCACTACTCCCACAACTGTCCTGACATCCCAAACTATAGAGCAGCTCTCTACGAGATGAACAATTTGGACCTAGAGACGGCACCCCCTACTATCGAGGAGATCTACCCTCCCGCATCATCCTCATCCGGAGAGATTAACACCATCTACATGATCTCTTCGACTACCACTACCTCATCACTCGATTTGACCACTCAAAGCTCCCGCAATGATGAAGAGGTTCTCGAGAATCCTACTACCTTTGATTATCCCGGGGAAGACATGCACCATCGTCCATACTTCCTCCTGGAAGAGACTTCATCCACCACCGCTACCCAATCCGCGGTTGAGTCCAAGGATTTCCTTCCTACTAAAATCGACTGGTTAACGGATCCCATGGCCGATATTTCTCCCGTCATCCACATTGACATCTCTGACCCACTTGGTGCCCTTCATACCATCACATTAGGAACCTCCCACAGTGAGCATGAGATCGGAGAATACCAACAACTCTTCCAAGAATTCACTGATGTCTTTACTTGGTCAGATACCGAAATGCCTGGCCTTAACCCCGCCATTTATACGATCTCCACTGGATACCCGTCTGTCCGGTCGGCCCCTTCCATTGATCCCTTTGACACACAGGTTAAACCCTTTCAAATCGACCAGGAAACCACATGTCCACAACATGGGGGCAGGCCCAAAACCTTTCCTACTCATCATCATCGTGATCCTCTTCGGAGATACTGGGGGCATCCACCCCACAAAGGGAATCCCCCATCATCATATCATCACTTCAGTATGCCACCACGACCCACAGCCTCATGGTATAACACCCCGCCAGCAGTTGCTCAATGCCCTATTGATCTCTCTCTGAGACAACATCTGCACCACATTGACACCTCTGAGTTAGGGGGCATAATAGATTACCTCGACCCCGGGATAGGGGGCATGATCAATCATTTTGAACCTTCCCCATCATCTCTATCTCAACACCTCAATGAGCCCATCGTTCAAACCAACACATATGTAATCCACAATCACAAACCCCATGCACATAGCATGGGGGCAGGTCATTAACCCTGCTCGCTTTTTCATATTCGTGATCTCAACCATTTTTGAGGTCACGTGTCACTTGTATATTTCAGTTGATTTGATACACATAGTATTTTGCCCCCACGGGTCATCATTTCTCCCCACCACTACATCCTTCGCTTGGTGGGATCACCTTTATTTGTAGCCATTTTTTAACCTAGTTCTTTCCTTTAACCGTTCCGGAGTCCTTATGACCTCCGTTTTTCGCACCATTTGCACTGCCGGATTCATATTTCCGTGCCCGTGATGATGCTTGAGATCATTTCTCGCTCTCACCAGGACCAATATCAACATTGTGTCCCGACACCTTGTCGCCCCAGTTTGCGTACCACTTCGGCTGCTCTTTTTTTTTTTGATATATTTGATATCATCGGATTCATTTTTCCAAGCCCGTGATGATGCTTGAGATCATTTCTCGCTCTCACGCCCAGATTTTTCGGGCATTTTTTACCATGCCCCCTCGTCGCCTCGGTTTGCATGCCACATCGGCCGTTATCCGTTTTCGACGAGTTTTATATCGTCGGATTCAGTTTTCCGCGCTCATGATGATGCTTGAGATCGTTTCTCGCTCTGACCCTTAGATTTTTCGGCCACTTTTTCCATGCCCCCTCGTCACCTCGGTTTGCGTGCCACATCGGCCGTTCTCCGTTTTCGACAATCTTTATGTCACCGGATCCATTTTTCCGCACTGATGACGATGCTTGAGACCTTTTCTCGCCCTCATCAATCTATTTTTGTTCGGTATAATTTTATCCCTTTTTCGGGCCGAGCAACCCCTTTTACGAAAAAGGCACTTAGGGAGTTTCTGTTAAGCTCTTTTCTGACTCCTAAAACAATGAAAAGATCGCCGAGCAATCTTGCTTCCTTTCATGCTCGATAAACGTATCTGAAAGGGCGTCTACCGGGTATAAGTTTACCCCTTTTCCGGACCTCGTAGACTAATTACGAAAAAGGTATACTCTAGTCACATCGACTAGAAGAGTTCTCCATCCGCATCATTTTATGCTTTTTCGGGCCTTGGAGACTAAACTTACGAAAAAGAAACACCGATAGAGTCCACTTACCGCTTTCAGACTCTCTAAACATGAAAGAAACCATGAGCATGAGCCATCCTGGGCTCGCAAAATCCACAGGACCGTACCACTTCAGAGCACACTTTTATCCCTTCTTGGAGCTCATTAAAACTACGAAGAAGGAATCAATGGTGCCTCTTGGCGCCACGACAGATTACATCTACTCATTAGGCAGCTCCCCCAGTTTGGTCGCCTTTGTTCAGGGTATTCTGCAGTATGTCAACTCCAAAACCCCCTCGACAGCTACCATCAGCTTCACCCCCCCCCCCCCCGGAGTCAGTACATACCCTTCAGTCCCTAAAAAGCTATGATCCCTGCACCTACAAGTCAGTTCCCTACGCTGCCAGGTCAACCATTTTTTTGACCCAGTTATTTCCCATCCCCACAACTATGTCAGTCCTACCAGCAGTACTACATCACTTCAGTTCTACACCTCGAGCTCCTATTAAGGAAACATCATTGCCTTGTTAGTTGCCGGTCTCCCTCTGTCGACGACAACCACATTGATTCCAGAGGATAGGCCTAGAGGTCCCTGTGTCTTGGACTCATTACCAATTATGATGAGTGCCTACGAAACATTTCGAGAGGAATCCTCAGTCCCTCTCCAAATGGTTGTTTCTCACATGCTCGACTTCAACACCTCGATCGCATCGTTGAGACTCGCACAGGGTATTGGTCCGTTCAGTTATTAGTCGAAGACCCCGGATACCTCCTGACTCCTCCACATTTGAGAGTCTTCCTATGGATCACACCAGTTACACTTTTTCTATGGATATCCGGGTTGCGCATGGCGACAGTATTCAGATTTACCCCTGTTTCATACTCCCTTGAGTATACAGTTACATTATTTCTCAGAGATGACTCCCAGTCTTTGAGCCCCTACAGATGTTGGACACCTTCAGTTTCAGCAGTTCCACAGTTATTCCAGTGTATCAGTTATTGAGATCATTCATGATCATGAGTATATCCCACAATCATGTCCCCTCTGGACCATTATGATGTACCAGTATATTTCTTTACGTATTAGATCCCCCTTCTTGGGACTAATTGTTTTGTATATGTCTTGATACGAGCATGGGAATGCCCGCCTCGTCCTTTATCAGAGATTATACCTCATTCATATTAAGGCCATGTAATATTTTTTGTTTTTGAAGCTTCCAAGGGCCGTGGCTCCAGTCTCCAACCGGTCTCTTCTCTCCCCTAAACCCTAGAAAAAAGGACAAAAGAACTATGATGTCTATCGGCCATACGATGAGCTCCTGCCCTCACACATCAGGGGGCAATCTGTTAACACCTAAAAAGTGCTCACTAGCTCATTCCCTTACTCACATGACCCATTTGTCCACTTTTCCACCATCTGAGCCTCTGAAACCAACAAAAGGTCACCAAAAGACCTCAGTACACCCCTTTTTCCATTAAAAAAGATTATTTTTCCAAAAAAAAATCATAAAAAACCCTCAAAAAGGGTCCAAATTCCCAAAAATATTAAAAAGGGAATTAAAATATTATTTTTATTCAAAAAAGGAAAAAGGAGGGAAAAGTACCTAAACCATGTTGGTCAATACCATTTGGTTTCCACAAAACCACAAATGGTATTTCCCACCACCAAAACCTATAAAAAGGTGGTAGGGGCTCCTCATTTCATGATCCTTCCATTATCTCATCCTTATGCTGCTGAAATCTCCCCTGAGCACTTTTAGCCATTGAAGCAACCTTGGAGAAAGAGACCTATTGGAGTTTGGAGCTACTCATCTTGGGAGTTGCTCAACATCAACCTTCACCATTGAAGGTAATATCGCAAGCACTTGCTTGCCCCCCACTTTTCAATACAAAAAATTATTTATTATGTTTCTTGTTCTTGATTTTGAAATGTTTACATTATTTGCTTAGATTCTTGTTTAGATCCATGAAAAGTATTGTTTATTTAGTTTATTGTTTTTATTTCTATTGAAACTGCTACTACTAATTAGTAGGTGCCCATAGCACTAAGCTTGGTTGCAAAACCGAGCCAACACCAAGTATACTTATATAAGGGATCCTAACACAAGGTAAGATTCATGGAAAACATACCTGGATTAGTATACCTACTTGGTTATGTACAACATACCTAAACAATCTCTTCAATGATTTAGAGATCCTGAGCTAGAACCTGCATGTCTCATAGGTTAAGCATAATATAACAAAGTCATACATACCTCGTAAGTAGAACAAAGATTATGGATGAGTCTTTGTCTTCATGTTTTCATGGTCATGGAGCCTGATTTGTCTTTTGTGATGTACCTGTATCTTGTTAGCAGACAACATCAACCTCACACAACATCATAATGCATTAGTACAATCATAAGTGTCAACACCCTAACCAATGAATATCTTCTATCATGTATTCATAATTTTGTTAAGGTGATACAACAAATCTAAAATCAAGATTGTACTAACCGTAATAACATGAAGACAAACATACCATAAACTTAATCATGAACAAATCTCAAAACATACCTCGATGAGTCATACCTGTCGAGATCGCTTGTAATCTCCTTATGTAAAGCCTTAGCCTCATCTCCCTCTGAAACAGGAACTCCTTCACTTATGCAGGTGACCAATCCATCTTCTTCTAGGATTAACCCTATCCACTTGATTTGCAAGAACTGGACCTGGATCTGGATATGGGTTTGTCAGAGAAACCCCAAAAATTCAAACTTTGAATTTCAAACTTCCGGAAGGATAGAAATATGTGCCTTGATGAGCTGATCAAACTGATATATTCAGAATTTGAAAACTGCAAAGTTTCACTCCTCAATTTTGCCTTTGAAACTTCCGGATTCACTGGACGTGACCTTGAACTGGGGTTTGATGAATCCCACTCTTCTGCCCAATCAAAATGTTTGATCCAAAGCTCTAAGTTTCTATTTTTCTGAGGAGCTTCCAGCCATGGTCACAGATTTCAAAAATTCCCATTTTTACAGAAGCCCTAATTTTCCACTTTTCTTATCAAAGTCCCGAACTAGGGTTTGATCAAGCCCGGTCTTCTGCCCAACCAAAAAATCTGATCTTGGTCTCTAAATTTCTATTTTGATGAGTAGCATTCAGCCGTGGTCTCCGTTTACAAAAATTCCAACTTTCTTCAAAGCCCTAAATTCCGGAAGCCATGAATGAAGAAGGTACTCAAAAATAATTATGTTTTGACAGAAATATGTACCTGATTGTTTCTGGTGTAACTCCAAACTTTTCAATCCACAGGGTCTGAAAACGTTTTGTGAGATAGCCTGACCTGTTATCTTTCCATCCTGACAGGTCTGACCTCAATTGGATTCTCTGAGAGAGAGTTATGTCAAATGTCGCAACGTGACCTGTTTTGCGATAAAACAGAAGAGCAAACTTGTACGGCGTGCCACGTGTCATTGTTTGAACTTTGGCCTCTAAAAAAATTTCCTGAGGTAGATCGGCCTGTTATATTTCCATCCTGATAGGTATGACCTCAATTGGACTCTCTGAGAGAGAGTTATGCCAAGTGTCGCAACATGACCTGTTTATGGGATAATACAGAAGAGCTAACTTGTACGAAGTGCCACGTGTCACTGGTTCAACTTCGGCCTCTAAAAAAGTTTTCTGAGATAGTACAGACTGTGCACTACCTTTCACTTTTTACAAAATTTCATTTGGAGCTTCCTAGCCCAAGATATGACCTTTTTCCCAAGGTCACCTGATTTTGACTCAGATCTGGAAGAGGCAGAAACCCTATATTGTACAGATCATAAATCACAAAGTACAACGAATTAGAGGTTGTCCTTTGGACACAAGGTACCTGGAGAGTTAATCTTCGTCTTATAACAATTTCAGATCCGAAAACTTCTCCAAAACGGATTTATAGCGAAAGTGCTACGATGACTGGTTTTTGCTATGTAAAACCCTAACCTTCAAATTGTCGTAAGTAAAGCAAGTGTCTTTACTGCCATACCTTGTCTTCCTTCAGGTTAGCTCTGATACCATGTTAAAATTCAATATGCTAAGACAGAAAATAGCAGCATTACATTCCATTTCACAATAATAGCATATACAGGATCACTGAAGAAACAACAAGCACATCATAAACACAAGAGACAGAGATTTATCCTGGGAAACCCTCATGGGGTAGAAAACCCAGCAAAGCTTCCTCAATATAGATGACCAGCAATATACAAAGATGAAACCCTGAGACATGATCTCCTCCTCCACAATATCAGACCTCTCCTCCACAAGTGCGCTATCCTCAAGTGTGTGAGTGTATCAAATGAGGAACACACCTCCTCTATTTATACACTACTTTGATATGTATTTTACACAAGTACATGTAGGCTCGTATTTAACCATTAGGTTAAATACCCCATTATAACTGACTGGGATGACCCCCACATGGTGGGTCTAATAACCCTAGTTACCACACCCAACTCGGAGGAATAAACATCTCCGGATTTATAGTATAATCACATCGGAGGTATGGAACATCTCCAGAATAAATAATATACAAATATAATATTCTTTGAAGTTACAATATTTCAACACCTTCCATTTCATCAATGCAGCCAGAGCAAGTACTAATCTAATGGAAGTGTATCTGGCTACAGGTGCAAAAGACTCTTCATAATCAATCCCTTCTTTCTGGGAGAAGCCACGAGCTACAAACCTAGCTTTGTATTTCTCTATGCTACCATCTGCAGCATGCTTGATCTTATAGATCCATTTGGAAGTTACTAGAGACTTCCCATCTAGTCTTGGGACCACATCCCAAACGTCATTCTTCATGATCGACTGGTATTCCTCGACCATGGCATCATTCCATTCTTTCTTTTCTACTACTTCTTCATAACTGGAAGGTTCTTTGTTCATTATATCATACAGTACAGCAAAATAGCTAGTATGTGATCTTATCCTTTTCCTTTCTCTGTGTTCCTCTTTTGGAATGCCAAACCTTTATGCATCTTGAATGAGTTCTCTAGCCCATGATGGTTTCCTTTTGTGAGAGTTCTTCTCATGGGGTGAATCTACAGGTTGTTGTGGGTCTTCTATTTCACGATCTTCTTCAGGAACTGCTTCATTCATGGTGGTGTCTTGAGTTCTGGATATTCTAGGTTCTTCATTATCGTCAACTGGTGTTTTCCTTGATTTGATGTATGCTGAGCTTTCATCAAATGTTACATCCCTACTGATATCAATCTTCTTGAATCCTGGGAAGTAGATTCTATAAGCCTTCGAGCTTTCAGTGTAACCCATGAATATGCCCTTCTTTCCTGAAGGATCTAACTTTGTCCTCTTTTCTTTTGGGATGTGAGTGTATACTAGACAACCAAATATTATGAGACGGCTAACTTCTGGTTTCTTACTAGTAAACGCTTCTTCTGGAGTTTTGTTGTCAAGTATCTTATCAGGTGTTATGTTCTGCACATATACAGTTGTCCTGGCTGCTTCAGCCCATAAGTGCATAGGTAGCTCTTGGTCATGAATCATTGTCCTAGTTGCTTCCATGATTGTTATATTCTTTCTTTCGGCAACCCCATTCTGTTGTGGATTGTAAGGAGTGGTCAACTCCCTCTTAATTGCTGAATCATTGCACAGCTTCTTGAAGTCACCTGAAGTGAATTCTCTGCCATTGTCGGATCTGAAGATCTTGATCTTCATGTCAGTTTGGTTTTCTATCAAGGCTTTGAATTCCTTGAACTTATCAAATACTTCATCTTTGTTCTTCAAGAAGTAAACCCAAGTCTTCCTGGAGAAATCATCAATGAAGGAAACATAGTATACATACCCACTCAGAGAACTGGATGACATCAAACCACATACATCAGAGTGGATGATTTCCAAGATTATTTTTGCCTTGCTTTCACTGCTTGGAAATGTCTTCTTTGTGTTCTTTCCCTTTGCACAACCTTTGCAAATGCCTTCATGCTTTGTCTGGATTTCAGGAAGACCTTCTATAGCTTTGCTTGCAATTGGTAATGCCCTATAGTGCATGTGTGCAAGCCTTCTATGCCAAAGTTCACTTGGATCTACTGAATCATGGACCATGGCTTGTTCTAGTTGGCCCTTCAATTGGTATAATCCTCCCTCTTGCTCTCCAATTACCACTACATCATCAATAGTCTTACCCTTTGGCCACATTAGGACTTGGCCATCTACAAATGCAACCCTCATGCCTTTTGCATCCAATGCAGATATGGAGAGTAGATTCTTCTTGAGACCTGGAACATATAGTACATCTTTCATCTTCATAGACTTTCTAGAGTCTAGTTTATAAGCGGCTTCACCACTCCCTTTCATTGGATATTGGTAGTCATCCCCAAGTTTCATCTTGTGGGGTGACTCATGTTCAGATAGGTTCATAAAGGATTCCTTGAATCCTATCATGTGTTTAGAAGCCCCACTATCTATAAGCCAATCATTACTTCCATGAGTAATGGTTCCAGTGAGAGTAGAAATCAAAACATATTCTTCATCACTTGAAGAACCTTCACTATATTCTCTAGCCCTCTTCTTGGGAGGTTCATCATCCTCTGCAGCATGAGCATGTTGTCTTCTTTTGATGTTCTTCCTTTTGTTCCTGGGACAATTTCTAGAAATGTGTCCCCTTTCACCACAAGTATAGCACCGAATATGAGAGAGATCTTTCATTGATATTCCAAAGCTTTCCTTATGTATTTGGTGATAGTGTTTACCTTTCCTGTGATGAGAGTGCTCCCTTTTGATATTATCTTTCTTGGTGTTTGTTGTGACAGCTTGATCTCCATTCCCCATTTTCTCTTCTTGAGCTATAGTCCAAGCTTCTTCCTGTGAGCATTCTTCCCACATCCTGGCGAAAGTGATAATTTTCCTTCTAGCACAAATTCCTTGGATGAAGGAATCCCATGACCTAGAAAGGCCATTAAGAGTGGTCATTACCACTTCTTTATTTTCTATATCTTCTCCCACAGCTTCAAGTTGTTCTTTTATCTGGGAGACCCTTGAGAAATAAGACTGCATGGTTTCTACATTCTGGATCTTGATATTCTTTAGTTGATTCCTCAAGGTCATCTTCCGACTTATGTTCTTCCCTTCGAATAGCTTGGTCAGGGAATCAAACATGTCTTTTGGTGTCTTTAGAGATGACACATGTGGTATGAGATGGTATTTGATAGAATCAGCAATGATCCTTTTAGCCTTGACCAAATTTCTTTTGTGTAAGTCCTTAGCCTCTTCTTCCTCTGGGATAGGGACCTCTTCACTTATGTAAGTGTCCAACTCATTTTCTTCCAGGATTAACCCAATCCTATACTTCCATGCTCAGAAGTTATCATCCCCTTCAAGCTTATCCTCAAGCTTGGTGTGGTGAGACATCTTTAAAGAGTACTTCAAATGGAAATAGAAAAGATTTAGGTCTTACCACTTGATTTGTTGAAAACTGGATCTGGTCCCAGATTAGGGTTTGTTAGAGAAACCCTAAAAATTAAAACTTTGAATTTCAAACTTTTGATAGGATAGAAAGATGTGCCTTGATGATCTGATCAGCCTGGTATATTCAGAATTTGAGATCTGCAATTTTCACCCTTCAGAAATGCCTTTTGGTCTTCCCGGATTCACTAGGGAGGACCCTGAATTAGGGTTTGAGTTTCCCGGAGCTTCACCCAACCAAAAATATTGATCCAAAGCTCTAAACTTCGATTTTTCCAAGGAGCTTCCAGCTATGTCTTCAGATTTCAGAAATTCCTATTTTTGTGGAAACCTTAATCTTTAGGGCCAAAACTGAAAGTGCTCAGAATTGAATTCTGATTGGACAGAAACATTCTCCTTGATGAGGAGAGTCAATCTACCTTACTTCTTTTCCAAAATTTGTGGACAAAAACCCAATAAACAAACCCTAGTTTTCGCCACTGCACAATGTCTTCTTCTCAGGGAATCTCTGATACCATGTTAGATTTTAAGCATTAATTCAACATACTCTAGGATCTTTACTGAGAGAATAACATATACAAAATATCAATTATATCAAGCATGTATCAAGCATATCAAGCAATCACATAAGACAATGGACACACAGAGTTTCACTGGGGAAAACCATAAAGGTGAAAAACCTCACAACTTCCTCAGAGATAGAAAGAGCAATGATACAACCAAATACAAGAGATAGTCTTCTACTAACAGCTACTCCTCCTCCTCAACTAGTGCGCCACATTCCGAGTGATGTAAGAGTGAGTAATGATATGATCAAATAGAGATCTCCTAATCTCTATTTATACTTTTCATGTCCTGCCCAATAAACTAACAGGGCCGACTTGTCTAACTCAGTCTAATAACCCATGGTAACATTAATCCGGGCCAACCCCACACTTGGTGATCTAATAACCCATCACAGCAAGTTACGACACTTGTGACACTTGTCAATACAAATGACAACACTTCCGTATAGAGTAATAATACCATCTCTATAGGAGTACAATATACATAGGTGAAATACATTCCGAAGTTACGTATACATCAACATATATTCACTACTAAGAGATCATGTTCAATACCTTTGACTTATGTTAGAACGGTGCATAGAAATATAACTATCTCTAAATATTAAAAAGTGCATATTCGCAACACCAATTGGAGTCCTGCTAGGACATGTTTCTTCCAAAGAAGGAATCAAAGTGGACTATGCCATGATCAAAGTTATTATTGACTTAAAACCACCAATCAACCCAAAGCATGTCAGAATACTTCTTGGAAATACATGATACTATCAAAAATTTATAAGAAATTACTTTGATATGACATATCCTCTAGGAGAACTACTAAAAGAAATTCAAGTATTAGATGGTCTCAAGAATGTTCAGAATCATTTGAGTTACTTAAGAGAAATCTCATTGAAGCCCCAATTCTAAGATTTCCAAATTGGTCAATTAAATTTCATGTACATATTGATGCATTTGGTATTGTTGTCAGTGCAATAATTACTCAACCTAGAGAAGATGGAATGGATTACACAAATGCATATACTAGCAGAAAGTTAAATAAGGTAGAAATAAATTACTCTACAATAGAATGAGAATTCTTAGGCATGATCTTTGCACTACAAAAGTATTGACACTACATGTTGGCTAACCCGTTTATATTCTACGTAGACCATTGAGTGCTCAAGTACTTAGTAAACAAACCTCTCCATCATGGCCGAGTATGCAGATGGTTGCTCTTGTTCCAAGAATTTGAGTTTGAAATAATCGTTTGACCTGGAAAGAATAATGTTTGTCCCGACCACCTATCAAGAATAGAAACAGGAGAATATCACGCAGAATCAATGATGAGTTACCCGATGCTCACTTATTTAGAGTTGAAGGAGTATCGAATGAATTGGAAGAGGTAGCACAATACCTCGAGTAAGGTCATGCCCCATAAGGAATGCAAGAAAATAAAAAGAAGATACTTGCAATGAAGTCTATGCCATACACTCTGATAAATGGATTCTTGTATAAATTGGGACTAGATGATGTACTACGACGATATATCTTAGAGAATGAATGACAAGATATTATTGACGAAGCACATAGTGGACCGGTAGGACGACACTACCAAGCCGATGCGACTGCAAGGAAAATTCTGCAGTATGGACTATGGTGGCCGACTCTACATAAAGATTATAAAACTCAGGTAAACAAATGTGACAGGTGCCAAATATTAGGATGAACGCTACCCAAAAATGAGATTCCACTAATACCTGTTAATCCAAACTTAACATTTGAAATATGGGCTATTGACTTCGTCGGACCCTTTCAAGTTCATGGTCGATGAACCGGAGCTCGATACATTATCATAGTAGTTGAATATGTTACTAAATGGGAAGAATTTGAACCTGTGGAAGCATGTTCTAGTAAAGTAACTGCAAATTTTATTTATAAAAATATCATCACTAACATTGGATTCCCTCTTACTCTCATCAGTGATAGATGGACACATTTTATCAACAAGACTATATCAATATTATTCAAGGAATTCATGATCGACCACCATAAGAGTTCAACATATCATCCACAATCAAATGGATCTATTGAAGCATTCAACAAAACTTAAACTAAAGGTATAACAAAGCTTTGTAATAATACTAAGGATGAATGGGATTACATGAAACCTGCTATTCTATGGGCTTATAGAACATCTTATAAACGATCAACAGGACAAACACCCTTTAAAATCATCTATGGATAGGAAGAAGTCATCCTGTTACATTTAAAACATCTGGCACCCATCATTGCAGACATACTCCATTTAGAAATTGGTAGAGCCACAAAAGATAGAAATTTTGACCTATCAAAGTTGGAAGAACAACGCCAAATTGCATTCCACCATCAAGAAGTCCAAAAGAAACAACAAAAATCTTGGCACAGCCGTAATCTAAAAAGGAAAGACATATTAGTCAGTGACCTAACATTACTATACGATATTTGAATAAAAGGGAAACCCAAAAATTTGCATATACCATGGCTTGGGCCAAATATAGTCAAGGAACTAAATAGCAATGGATCAGTTAGACTAAATACTTTACAAGGCAAAGTTTTCACCAAACTTGTCAACAGTGCAAGGTTAAAAAGATATAAAATGTAGAATTGGCATGATGCCAACTGAATGCCTATATCACCATTTGGTAGACCGTCATGCCCCAAGTTTGTAATTAATTAGTATTTTAACCTACATAAATACATTAGTTAGAGAAAAGTAGTTATAAAAACAAATTGCACCTTAAAACTATATAAGAGAACCCTAAAACATGGTTGTTGGCAGAAATAAGCATAGTACAATGATGGTAGATTGGAATAAGGAGAATGAGGAAATTCAGAGCAAGAGAATGGATCAGAAAACTTCAACCAGAGCTGATTGATGAGTTTAACTTGTCCATGATTGACTAAGAGAACATTCAAGCAAGCAAAGAACAAGTCAACCGACGCATAATGCACTTTACTTCGATCGACCCCGAGGGAGAAATCATGAAGACCAATGACTGAAGCGTGAATTGAAAGACTCCCCACATGTGCGAAGAATCTGTCAAGAACATAAATTGCAATTAGTTCCATCACCTTACCACCATGAATGCGCATTGAATATCCAAACTATAAATGAGAACCTTGAGCAAATTTGGGAACAATTTTGCAAAGAGTTGGAGTAGTCGCAGCTAAACTTGGAAATTTCGAAGCTTACAAACCCTCTACTTGTACATGTAACCATGACTCAAATGGATCCAAATAAATCTGTTGTCATCACCACAGCCATGAAAGTAGCAGAAAAAACAATATGGGAAGTAGAAGAAGGTTCCATACCACCGTTGAATTCCCGACTGACCAAAATAAGGAAATCCCGCACAGAAGAGCACCGATGGAAGAGGTATTAGAACGAATTACGAGAATTGGGTATTCAGAATGATAGATAGAGTGAGGAAGCCAACAAATTAGTTGTCGCAAATATTAAGCACCACTTGAATTCTTCCATGCTCAACAACTTCAATAGGTTAAAAATCCTAATTGCACAGTATATTGTCAGCAGATACAATAAAGGGAAGTCTTGGTTTGACGAGCCTGTCAAAGTCAATGCCACACTCATTGCACTCATAATCGGCTTACCAAATCAAGGGCTGTAGGTACCAGTCAGTCTCAAACCCAACTTAATCGAATAATTCACAGGAGCCCCCAAAGGAAAGAACTCAAAGGGGTTGGTCATTAATAAAATTCAGTACCAGACATATAAATATGCTACAATTATAGTACCAATCTGCTTAACAAATATTGGCTTCTCCTCAGATATCAAGCTTGACATGCTTGAAGTTGTCAAAGCAATAGCCACAAAAGCAATTTTTTTTAATTGGGATGAGTACTTGGTTGCAGTCATGAAGGCAACATGCGAAAAATGCCAAGAGTCGAGATCAACATTTAGATACCCATCCTTACTTATTTGGATAGCAATGTACAAGATAACCCCAGTTGGAGACCCTTATTTTACAAAAAATATAGGGCCATTGATGAACACTTTTAATATATTCTGCCCACAAGGATACCCAAAAGGTCCAAAAGTTTCTAATTTATGGCTTGAAAAATGGTTTCAAGTCT
Source organism: Larix kaempferi (assembly GCA_027924585.1). Taxonomy (NCBI): domain Eukaryota; kingdom Viridiplantae; phylum Streptophyta; class Pinopsida; order Pinales; family Pinaceae; genus Larix; species Larix kaempferi. Next base: position 13,408,082 of record BSBM01000368.1, read on the forward strand.
TAAAGATCACCTCTTCGAGACGGAGGGTTTCACAACCAATCCAATGAAGTCTACCCCCAATCGCACATATCCAACTCGAGCTTGATTACACCAAGGTATGGTTCATTGAAGGAGTAGCAGGGGATGCCATCAAGTTAGATTACTACCTAACTATCCAAGATGTTTTCACTGACTTAGCTCGACAATCAAATATCATCTACAAGATAGCAGACTTTGCTCGAAGAGAAGTCTAGGAATTACAGTAGCCATTGACTAACGGGGAAAAAGAAGAAGAATATGAAGTTGAGTTATATTTAGAAAATTTTGGCCCTGGCAAAGAGGAAGAAATCCCTTTAGCTATAATTGTGTTGAATACTCAGCCTAAACTAGAATATACAGAAGAAATGTCAATAGAAACAACAAAAGATGATAAAGAACGAGAAGAGGAAGTGTCATATCCCGAATTGACCAAGGAGAAGTTTGACTTGGTAGCAAAACAAATTTATACAATGCAACAGACTTTTTCCAAGGAACCCAAGAAATGAAAACTCATACTATATGCACCGATTAAAGATGAACTCCAAGAATTACATGAATAAGTAGAGAAGGTCATCAGATATGCCATACTCAATAAGACTACGGTTGAGCAACAAATCCAAAATAACTTGACTGAAAAATATGCATGGGACAAGGTGAGTATTCCCCAACCCAAAAAGCTAAAAGCTCAACTTCAGTCCCAATAAAAAGAACCCTTGGAAATTTTTGATAATTCCCACCTGCGTCACCAATCCATATAGAAGAAGACCCAACAGAGAAAGATTATATTGCCACTCTACAAGACCCCAACTTTCACAAATTTATTATTGTCATCCCAGACAAATTCCCCAAGTTGGAAATTTTTTTCCTTAACAAACCTATTATAGCGTCTACATCTTCTCCTGAGACCCGAGCTAGACCTTCTCCTGGAGCCAAAATGTCTACACGGTCGATAGAAAACCCCATTCGACTGAATATAGTAGGAACAGACCAAATCACTATGGAAAGAGTCTCTCCAGATCCTATAGATACACCAGTTTTTACTCAATCCACAATCACCATAGCCGCATCTACACAACCATTTCATCCCTCCACCAGTTTAGTCATAACTTCAATATATGTGATTCTGTTGATAACAACCCCCACATTTCCCCCCATCATTGGATCCTCTGACCCAATGAATTTTCCAACCATATCGACTATACGTATCCATTCAAATATCAATATCCCTTTGTTGTCCATACCCATCCCGACTGTCCCACTAGCGACTAGTTTAGTTCCACTAGCCCCCTCCTTGACTGTACCAGTATCAACTGTTTCCACTTCCACCACTTATGTAACCCTGTCGACCCCAATTCAATCTACTCATGACTCAGTCGATCCAGCTTAGAAAAAAGAAGAAAAAGATCAAGTATCTGCAAAAGAATCCTCTAAGGATACCCCTTCAATCACTCAGATATTCCTCAGGTGCACTAATTACTTTTGACTCTACTGCAACCAAAGATTACGAACTAGATGCTCTCCTGCAAGTCATAATCAAGGAACAAAATAAAATATGGTCAAAATAAAAAAGGAAACTAGACACTGTCGAGGATGAGCAAGTGGAAGTATTAATGTAATGTCCCCATCCCCCAATCCGGCCAGCGGGAGGGGATATTAACTGAACCAGGGCCTCTAAATTTCGCCCATAAGTAGAATTACAAATTCATACAACTAGAATGCATGTGCAAACATGAAAATAAAATAAAAAACACATCGGAAATAAAATTGAGCCAAACACACACAACATGCAATTTACAGGCATAATTATCACATGAACACAATTAATATCATTGCACATTAAATACATAATAATACTTATCTTTAAACAAATAATATCCAAGCAATTGGTTGCAAAAGAGAGATTTTCCACCCAACCATATGCACTTTGTCCAGCATATACTCTTTCTACTGAGAGGCCACCCCAAAGTTGGGTTATGAGGCCACCAGGACGAAGGAAACACCTACGGGATTCTATCTCGCATCCCACAACCCATTCTTCTCATTATGCTTAGCCAAAAAGCTTAACCAAAGATCTACAGGGATCTCACTAAGCCATCACAGCCATGGAAATCCTTCCAACTGCCCCACACAACACAAGGAAGGCATTTCCCTTCATTGACCCATAGTTCCCTCAGGAAATCCAACCCTTACATTGCTTCGTAGTGTGTGTGGTAAGATTCAAACCTGTTTTATTCTAGTGGAGAACCTCCTGCAACATTAATCCATGGCTTCTCAAGCATCCAAAGGTAGAAAAACTCAATGGGAAAAGGTTTCTAGGTTTCCCAACTTCCATGCTCACCTACAACCATATATTTTCCCTTCCAAAAATGTAGTTATCTCTCCAAATTCCAATTTTTGGGTTAAAACAGTCTGGTGATGGTCATGAATAGCAAAGGAAAACTCTACGGAGTGTAGGAACTTGCATGAGAGAATGAGAGAATGATCAAAAGAGTGTTGAATCCAAGGGATATGAATTAAGGGTGAAAACAACTAACATAGCTTCTGACCATAGAAGAAATAATATTGATAATAACTGACATAATTGTCACAAACCCCATGCTTCAATAACTACATGAAGTGACTTTTCCCACCAACCTCACATATACATTCAATGCTTGTGTTTAATATTCAAGTGAATGTAATTGGCTCATTGAAGGCACATGGAATATTTTGGATGAGTTATGAGGTTGACACATGGCAACATAGGATTTTGTTTCCCATAGGCCCCCTTTCCTCTTCCCCTCTGGTGGAATCATAGCCCCTTTAGTGCTCTTTACACAACCATGTTGAACCATTTTATTAATTCCCAACATAATATTGACATACATTTTGAATTGGCATGATAAGCCAATCATATGGTCCAACTAAAAATATATACATCATACATGCCTATCCATTCACTAGTTGGGACTTGGACTTGAGCTCCACGCTAGGAACCCTTACTAGCATATTTACATCATTTACATAATTCTAATTAAATACATTCCAAGTCAAAATGAGCATGATCTTGAATACTTTAGTGACTATATTTCAACAAAATTCCATGGTGGATCTAACAACTCTGTAGGATCTAGAGTGGCAGATTGAGATTGAACAAGATCGACTACTAGAAGTTCAGAAAAAGGAAGAGTAATGGGAAAAGAAAGAAAAACCAACACAAGAAGAAATTAGCCTCCTATCTTCCTAGATAGACAAATTACTTTCCGATGTCAGTAATCACTAATTTGATTCTTGGGTCGGAAATGAAAAATATAAAAAATGATACAGTCACTGAAAATATTTCCAAACTATCAAACCTCACTTCAGTCAGCCTAAACATCCAAATATTTCTCCGTGAGTGGGATTATTTCCATCAATGACTTGCCTCCTTTTCCATTTCTATCATCAAAGCATGCAACAAATCCAACCAATCCACTGTTCCATCCACTTAGCAGCAGCCATAAGAAAAATCTGAATAAGCATTTGTATTTTCAGTTGTATTTTTTCCTCTCCATGTTCTTTTCGAGATGAAGAAACACTTTTTTGGTGGGGGAGATGTTGGAGGAACCTAGTTGACTGGACAAATAAGTCCTCCAGCCGACTATGGTCGAGTCGGTGCAGTCGGTCTGGTAACAGACTGAACTGGCAGTTATAACCGAATAACTAAATGTAAACAATATATGTGTGTGTGTGTGTGTGTGTGTGTGTGTGTGTGTGTGTGTATGTGTGTGCTTGAGACATAAAAGGATAATACTGCATTGAGCATTGTACAATATTTTATCTCTATTAATACAAAGGCTTTTTGTTGTTATCCCACTTACTCTATTTACTTCTGTGTGTATGATATATGTTCATGTGATCTATATGTATGTTTATATGACATAATACTGGTATCTTGTACAATTCTGTATACTACAATAGATTTAGCACAGGGAATCCCAACTGGATTGGTAGAACTACCTCTTTACCATAAACTAGCTGAAAAGAAGATGTCCCAATTGATATTTTCACACATATTTTGTCATCCCATAGAGCATATCTCAGATTAACATCCCATGCATTTTTATTCTCTGACAACATTTTCTTAATGATTCTGAGCAAGACTTTATTTGATGATTTTTCCATGCCATTTCCTTGAGGATAATATGGGGTGGCATGTCCCAAATCAATATTGTACTTCTGGAAAAATTCTATCATCTTTACTTATCTAACTGCTTGGGCATTGTCAACTATAATTTTCCTTGGGCATCCAAACCTAGATAAGATATCCTCCTCCAAGAATTTTATAATCACTATATGATTAGATGACCTTGCTGGGATAGATTCAATCCACTTTGTAATATAATCAAATGTTGTTAGGATCCATTTATCTTTTCCACTTGAATTTGGGTTTATTTCTCCAATAAAGTATAAACCCCATTGTTGAAAAGGAGAACTTTTAATTGGATTCAAAGGTAAAGGCTTTAACTTTTGCTTGCCTGCAAACATTTGACATTCAATGCATGCTCTTATCATTTTATTTGCATCATCAAATAGTTTAGGCCAATAATACCCATCTCTCAAGACTTTATACAATGTATCTATCCAAGCATGGTGTCCTCCACATATGCCTTTATGAAATTCTGCAATAATCCCGTTTGCTTCTACTTCAACCACACAATTCAATAATATGCCTTAAGGATCTTTCCAACAAAGATATTCATCTAATATGCAATGTTTTATTCCTAGCATCTTCAGAGATATGGCATGTGATCTAGTCATGTGTTCTGGACACTCAAGATTTGTCAAATAGAAAATAATATCATTGTACCATGGGGACTCTGAGAATTTAGAATTTACCTTCATAAGCATGTTGTCAGGTTCATCATTGTTTTCTATTTTCTCTTCCTTGGTCAATTTCTCCACTATATTTAAATCCAGTTCCTCACAATTTGACTCAACCAATAGCTTTGTTATCCCCTGACCCCTTACTAGTTTTGTTGGCTTGATTTCCATATCATACTCTTGTATTTTGGCAATCCACTTTCCTCTTCTGCCTTCACTGTCTATATGGCATAAAATATCTTTCATTGTGCTTTGTGGGACATATTCAATTACATAAGAATTCAATACATAACATCGAAAATATTTTAGGTCTTTCACCATGGTGTACACCTATTTTTCCATCAGGATATACTTTAATTCTGCATCTCTTAGGGATTTACTGAAAAATGCTATGGGTTGTTCATATCCTTCCTGATTTTTTTGTAGAAGTACAACTACTATAGTATGGGTGGAAGCAAAAGAGAAAATCATGAAATGCATAATGTAGTCAGGACTAATTAATGCAAGGGATTCCCCTATGGAATTCTTTAGCTACTAGAAGGACTCTTTGTACTCCTTGCTCCATTTTACCTCATTACCTATTTTTAGCATGTTGGTAATGGCCTTTATCATCTCTGCCAGATTCAGGATGAATCTTCTCAAAAAAAATTCTCTTCCTATGAAAGATTGGAATTCCTTCTTGTTCCTAGGAAAGTCTATTAGCTGAATAGTTGCCACATCGCATGGTTTATTTTTACCCCATCTTTGGAAACAATGTGCCCAAGTAAATTCCCTTCCTGTAAGGAAAAATGTGACTTTTTTGGATTAAGAGACAGTCCATACTTCTTGCATTTATTTAATGTTTGATTTAAACATAACAAGTGTTCATCATTTGTTTTGGAAAAGACATTCATGTCATCAAGGTAAATCACTATGAATCTGTCTCTCTCTCCCACAAATGCTATATCCATATCCCTTTGGAAAGTGGCTCCTGCATTCATTAACCTGAATGGAATTTTATCATACATAAAATTTCCCCATGATAATGTTATTGTTTCCCTATGTTCTTTACTCATACCCAATTGATTGTAACCTGAAAATCCATCCATCATGGAGATCTTATTTGCTCCAACCCATTTTTACAAAATCTGGTCCATTTTTGGCAATGGATAATTGTCTTTTAAAGAGCACTTGTTTAAGTTTCTAAAATCCATACACAATCTTATCTCTCCACTTTTCTTTCTAATTGGAACTAGTTTGCCTATCCATTCTAAGTATCTTAAAGGAATTATTATTTTTTCATCTAATAACTTCCTTACCTCTTTTTTATTATGGGTAGTAAAATAGGGTTAGTTTTCCTCAATTTATGTCTAAAAGGCTTCACTCCATGCTTCAAAGGCATATTATGTTCAATGATGGATGTATCATAAGTCCTAAGGTCTTTATACTTCCAGGAAAACACACCAATATAATCTGTAAATAACTTCAAATACTTTTGCTTTACTTCAGCAGGAAGTAACTTGGACAACTTGATGAATTTAGGCTCTGTTTCGGTGCCTATGTTTAAACTCTCCACATCTTCTTCACTTGGTTGAACAATAGGTTTTGCAGGAATATCATTTTTATCAAAAATATCTCCAATGGTACTAGGCCTTTGGGGATGAATTTTTTCTTGAGCTAGAAAACGTTATGATTGGCTATTTTTCTACTAAGTTCTGGTTTTATTTCATTTCTTCCTACTTCCCCTTTTGGAAAATTTTCTTCACCTTATTCATTATATTCATCTTGATCTACACCAGAATTCAAAAATTATTCAATCATCTCCATAAATCTCTTAATATGTTGGTCACCTTCAAGCACTTTCCAATGCTTGACATTAACAGGTGTTGAAGGTCTGTATATTAATTCAACTTCATGCTTTTGTCTAGGGACAAGTGGAGTTTTAAAGGTACTAGTAGCTACATCCAATGAATCTACTTTCTAATTGTATTCCCTTGGTACATCAATGATATTAAAAACAATGAAGAAGTTCTCTATTAAATCCCATATCTGATTTCTATATGCTCTCATCCTGGGATGTTTAGTTTGGTACACACCTCTTATTTGTTGCACCACTAATTCTAAATACCCAAAGACATAAATTTATTTCACTCCCATTTTCTTAGTAGATTCTAATCCCAAAATCAAGGCTTCATACTCTGCAACATTATTTGTAGTCTCAAAATTTAATTTGAAAGATAAATCAATTTCCTCTTTATTTGGGGCAACCAAAATCACACCAGATCCTACTTCTCCTTTGGCTAAAGATACATCAAAATACATATGCCACATGAGACATGCAGAAGGTGAAATATTTGAGACAAAGTACTCTGTGTGGGATTTTTCTTCATGCTCTTCATTCATAGCCAAGATGCAACACCCCATGTATTCTTCCATTGCATATGTAGGGTAGTTTATGGGGCTTCTTTGATCGCTAATCACATATGCAAATCTAGATTCCGTATACAATATTCTTGATTCGCCTACAAATAATGGAACATTAGAATAATTAAGGTCCATCTGGATAGTACCTCCCATGTTTTTGGCCCAAGTTCTGGATAGAAACATCCCATATCTTTCTAGTACATCGGCCACTACCACATCCACTACAACACTCTTGGAAGGGAGTTGATCCAAAGTGACTACTAGATCCTTTATCATTCCCATACATTTCAATTTCTTGGAGTCAAAACTGTAAAGATCATGATAAGGTTTAATAATTTCCAAATCTAACTACTCCATGATCTCTTTTGGCATCAGATGGTGTGAAGCTCTAGAGTCCAGCATACAATTATGTAAAAATTTGTAATGAACTTTCAAAGTTATGTAAAAAGGAGTATGTGGTCATATATCTATTATTCAACTACTGGACCTATGGATATACCAGGATTTTCATTTGCTAAATTTAGAGTATCAAAGGGTAGACTTGGTCTAGTTAGTCTTAGGACCTTTTCAATTTTCTTTTGATATATAAGGATTTTTTCCAACTCAGGCAGAGGAATGAGGATTTTAATCTTAGATAATTCATGCTTTATATCAAAAGTAATTAAAGATTCTTCAATATGCCTATTCTGGTCAAAGGCACATTAACTAAAAATATTTTCAAAATGAAACAAATAGTAGATTACTTGGAATCAAGATTAGCTAGTTTGACAAGGATTCAGGAAGAAACTTTCATACAACTTCAGAACTCTTCCTAAAATATCCCAAGATACAGTTAGGTACCTACTAAGGATTATAATAATATGGAAAATATGCCAATACTCTAGAAGCAACACGTTTATGGGTACTTCAGACCCAGGTAAACTCCTTGGGCTAAACCCAAGGCTTCAAGGCAATTGTCCACATAAATTTTGTGGAAACCCAAGGCTTCTGGTGCTCACTGGAAGTACTCATACCTAGGGTAATCTATGTGTATTGTCACCACCCTTATACAACAATAATACAAGTATTTGGACACAATATGACAAAGTTTGGAGGCTAAACAAACAAGGGCGTTATCTAGGACTGCTTAACTAGTTAACTTCCAGTATTTTCCAAACGAACCTAGAGACCTACAAATATCTGATATAGAGATTGGGATGGCTTCCTCGTAGTATTAATAACACATATCAACTCACAAAATTGAAATTGGACATCTAGAAGATGATTAACTGCATTAAAACTGGAAACTAGCTAGATTTGGCATCGTAACGAGCATAGGGTGAGTAAATCATTAAGAATAACAGTTTTATTGCATAATCAAGAGAAGCATGATATCATTAATATGTAGAATAGTTCATATACATTAGTGATATTGAATAATAACAGAAATCACTCACTAATATGCGCCCCTCCTTGGGAAAATACAAAGCAGAACAGTAGGCACAATAAAAAACAGTACATTCACTCACTGAAGAACAAGAGTGCACTCAACTAGAGAAGGTTTGGATCTGAAATAACATGAAATTATGTGCAATAAAATAAATGATAATGGATGAATACCATTCTCCTCAAAATCTAGTTGATCTCAAAACCAGCTGGTGACAGTAGGGGCACATCTCCCAACTAATTGACAAGGGGTACATCTCCGAAGTCTAGAGAATCTTCAAGATATCTAACTCGAATGCTCATACTGACTTAAGATGTGAAATAGAATTGTAATCCTTTTTTATAAACTTCTTCTTCATAATTGAGCTTATCTCCCTTCCTTCTAAGACTTTCCATCTATGAAATTCGAATTTAGTGATGAGTGGGGCTTCTTTGGCAAGTTGTTTTTGCATTTTGGACCCACTTGCCTCACAAATTCACCCTCCTTGGCTAAATTTAGCCTCTATTTCTTTCCTTGATCCTTTTTCCTTCTTTCCTGCTTTTTCCAATCTCTCTTATCTTCAAAAAATAGGAAACTCTTGCTTTCTTTGATTTTATGTTGCGTTCTTGCTTTTTCTGCTTTTGGGGTGCTTTTGGGATGCTTTTGGGATACTTTTGGGCTTCCTTTCCTACTTTTCTTATTGTTACTGTTTTGGGGATTCTTTTCCTTCCAACTTTTCTAAGGAGGACAACTCATAGGATTTATCCTCATCCAATGCACCCTCCTTGAGCCACCTAGGCTATTACAACTCATAAATGTTTATTAGAATTATTAAATAAAATAAAATTGAGGGCCACCATAGTTTATTTAATTTCCTAAGTGAATATGGCCAAAATAAACATATTTATTAACTAATGCAAGTATTCCACTAGGATGCATGGGGGTTCTAATGGTCCTAGTGATGAACCATGATGCATCCAAAATGCGGACATTACATTCCTCCCCTCCCAAAATTTGCTTGTCCTTGAGCAAGTTGAAATTGGGTGTAGTGGTATTCAAAACTAAACTCAATGAAGCACCACCATGTTGATGTTGCACTAACTCTGATTATAACCTTTCCTCCAAGAATAAATTTGTTTTTGTAAGGAAACTTGATGTTCAACCCAGTTAAAACAACTGAGAAGAATCCCAGGATCCCAAATGAACCTGATAGATGCAAGGTGTCTATGACAACCACCTTTGCATTGCATGACATCCACATAAGGAGACTTTGGAAGAATCCCAATCCAACAATATATAAGGTGAGGTGTCCATCCATCACATGGTTTCCCATTTGGGAAACAAGGCCACTGCTCCCCATGGATAGTTTGTTGAAAATGAAAGGGGGCTCTCCCTCCTAGATCCCACTGATCATGATGCATGCCACTAAGCTCAACTATCATCGGTGACAATATGTTACTCCATGGAATGCCAGTGTCCCATGGATTATGCTTCATCCCAATTAATTTCTTGATCACTTGGAACAATGTGTCTTTCCAAATGATTCCAGGATCCCATAGCCAAATTTATAGTGCATCACTACCATGAGTCTTATTCTATGCATTGCATCTTTTCATTCCATCCATGAGTGAATAAATATGCATGCTTGTTGATCCAAATGGAGATAAATCATCCTTCTCCTTTAGAGATAATTCTCCTTTCCATGAATATATCTCAAAACCCTCCACAAGCAAGGTGAGTATTTGGAAAACACTCTTCATATCATCTTGTTCGTCCAACCAATTCAAGTAGAGTTCCTATGGGATGATTTTCTTATTGGAAGGATCACATGGCTGCCATAGGGGATCATGCTGCTACTCACAAAATTTCATGTTAAAGGATGTGTCCATAAATATCCTACCAAAGCAAGCAAGTCTAGTGCATCCTTGCACTTCCCTTGTGGTTATGTACTCATCTAACCAATCCATGGAATGGTGCATACCTTTTCTTGCTAATTTGAATGGCATGTCCTTAGATATCTCTCCCATAGATAAGTTATCCTCGCCATCCTTCAAAAAAGGTGCTTGGCCAAAATTTTCTTCATCATGGCTCTTCACAAGCACCTGCAAATCTGCATCTTCCTCATGTCAATCTCCACATGAGGTTCCTTGATCAAACCCAAGATGTCTCCTGCCATATGCAAATGATCATGTTCCATACAGGATGGAGGATGTGGTGTGCTCAACTCCCTTCAAAGTGGATCAATCTTACTTCTTGAATATTGAAGTGCTTCTTGGGTTCTCTCCAATTCATTATGAAGTCGGTCAATCTGAATCTCAGAGTCTTGTAATGCATTTTGAGTTCTACTCAAAGAATCATGGGTGTTCTCCAACTCATGAGTGAGTTTGTCAATCTCCTCTTCATCCTCTAATGAGGCACTATGATACATTTTTATCACCTTAAGGAGATGATTTCTATATTCCAGTAGGTTCATGTAGATTTCTTTCATATTGGACATTGATTCTCTAAGAGATTCAAAATCTCCCAAGAAGGATTCTTTCTCCCCATCTTCCTTGGAAGCTCTCCAAAAACACCTTGACACTAAGGCATTTTCATCAACAAAGTTATTCAAGGCTGCCATGAGCTTCTCTTGGCCCTCCCTTAGTGATCAACTCAAATGATGTGGCTCACAGAGAAGTTCCTCCCCCAAGTTTGCTTCTTCTGATGGCTGACATAAGGGATCAACTTGCTTGCAGTGGCATGATTCCACATCATCACAAGCATCCTTAACACCCACATTAGCATTAGAAAACCTGATGCTCTCATTATCATCAAATGGGATGGGGAATTCTTTAGTTTGATGTGAGAAAACATTGCTGCTACAAATATTAGATTTACCTTCATCTCTTAGCATGACATTTTATTCCTTTTGTTCACTGCATTCACTAGAGGAACCACGTGGTAATTCTCTTTGAAGATTTCTACTCTTCTCCCTTGATGGATGAGTGGTCCTTCCATCTTCCTTTGATTGAAGAAACTCTATGGGAATGGCTTCAATTTTAAATTCAAGTTATTTTGTTTTATTTTCATCCTCTTCTAGGACACTTGAGGCTTCTCCCTCTCGAGTGTTACTAGGATCACAACTCTTGGAGACTCTGCTTGAAGAGAAACAAAATAATCTCATGATGCTTGAATATGCAAATGGATTTGATGACACTTCACCTCTAGTTCTCTTGTCTTCCTCTTTGATCAGAGTGGCCAATCTATATCCTCCTTTGGATTTCACCTTGTATTAGTAGTCACAGAAGTCTCTGAAGCTCACATACCTTTTGCAATCCTCACTTAAGGCCATATAGTCTACAATTCTAACCTGCAATGGTACATTTTCTTCAAACTTCCTTTCTAAACCCAATTTTGATCTAGCCATTTGTGGTTCATCCCATTGATATTCATATCTATATATGAAGTGACAGGAAGAGATGCGTGTTGGTTCTTCATCTAGGGAGTTGTACTTTCCTTCATACACCTCATAATCATCTTCTTCAAATGCAATAGGTACCAATCTCATGGTTGCAAGTTTTCTTTCAACTGAGAGTTTTATGAATAAAAGGTGCAGAGGACCATACTGTGATACAATTGTAATGTACCTATTATGGTAAAAGTCACATTAACTCAAAATATTTGCAAAATGAAACAAACATCAGATTACTTGGAATCAAGACTATCTAGTTTGACAAGGATTCAGGAAGAAACTTTCATACAACTTCAGAACTCTTCCTAAAATATCCCAAGATATAGCTAGGTACCTAATAAGGCTGATAATCAGATGGAAAATAGGCCAATACTCTGACAATAGCATGTTTATGGTTACTTCATGCCCAAGTAGACTCCTTGGGCTAAACCCAAGGCTTCAAGGAAATTGTCCACGAGACTTCTATGGAAACCCAATGCTTTTGGTTCTCAATGGAAGTAATCAAACTTGGGGTAAGATATGTGGACTGTACCAACCCTTTGATACCAAGAATACAAGGATTTGGACACAATCTAGCAGAGTTTGGAGGCAAAACAAATGAGGGTGTTATCTGGGACTGCTCAACTAGTTAACTTCCAGGCTTTTCCAAACGACCCTAGAGGCCTACAAATATATGATATAGGGATTGGGATGGCTTAATAAGAGTCTTAATAACCTACAACAACTCATATAATCGAAATTGGACATATATAAGTTGATTAACTGCATTAAAACTAGAAACTAGCTATATTTGGCATCATAACAAGCATAGGGTGAGTAAATCATTAACAAAAACAGTTTTATTACAGAATGAAGAGCCGCATGAAATCATTAATTTGAAGAAGAGTTCATATAAATTACATAGATGGAATAATAGAATCAATCACTCACTAATATGCGCCCCTCCTTGGGAAAATACAAAGCAGAACAATAGGCACAATAACAACTAGTACATTCACTCACTGAAGCAAAAGAGTGTGGTCAACTACAGAAGGTTTGGATATGAAATAACATGAAATGACCTGAAATAAACTCAATGATAATGGTTGAATTCCATTCTCCTCAAAATCTAGATGATCTCTCAACTAGCTGGTGACAGTAGGGGCACATCTCCCAGCTGATTGACAAGGGGAACATCTCCCAAGTCTAGAGAAGCTTCTAGCTCTGTAATTCGAATGCTCAAACTAACAAAAGATGTGAAATGGAGTTCTAATCCTCATTTTATAAACTCATCCTTCATAATTGAGGTTATCTTCCTACCTTCTAAGAATTTCCATATATGAAATTTGAATTTAGTGATGATTGGGGCTTCTTTGGCAACTTGCTTTTGCATTTTAGACCCACTTTCCTCGTGAATTTTCCCTCCTTGGCTAAAATTAGCCCCTGTTTATTTCCTTTATCCTTTTTCCTTCTTTCCTACTTTTTCCCATCTCTCTTATCTTCAAAAATTAGGAAACTATTGCTTTCTTTGATTTTCTACTACTTTCCTGTTTTTTCTACTTTTGGGACGCTTTTCCTACTTTTCATATTGTTGTTGCTTTTGGCTGCTTTTCCTTCCAACTTTTCTGAGGAGGACAACTCATAGGATTTATCCTCATCCAATGCACCCTCCTTGAGCCACCTATGCCATTACAACTCATAAATGTTTATTAGAATTATTAAATAAAATAAAATTGAGGCCCATCGTAGTTTATTTAATTTCCTAAGTGATTATGGCCAAAATAAACCACTTTATTAACTAATGCAAGTGTTCTTCTAGGATCCAGGGGGGTTCTAATGTCCCTAGTGATGAACCATTATGCATCCAAAATGGATACATTACATATTTATCTTGCTCTTTCTTTTCAATGTCTGTTTTATTTTATTGTGGAATTTCAGCTTTCTTTTGCATAACTGTATTTGCAGGTTTACTTTGAGGCAAAGTGTGATTTTCAAGAGGGTTAGGATCATCAATATTTTTGTCATTATTTGGGTTTGCAAAGGCCTTTTTAGGGGAAGGAGCAGTCTTCTGATTTGGAGCATTATTCCTTGTCCTGAAATTATATCTTCTTTGCACTTCTTGATCAATCTGATAGACTTCTTATTGTAAAGCTCTCTCATAATATTCTTGTGTGAGGTGGATCATACTACTCTCATCCTCTATCCACAAGAATTCTTCACGAGGTTCAATGTCCAATTCATCTGGAGGCATATCAACTACATGATTATCATTTTTTCCTTCTCTTATAGGAGGTTGTATGGGTGGAACGCTGATTTCATTAAATTTGGACTTATTCCAATCCAAGTCACTTTGAAGATGGGTCTAAAACCACCTTTCTAAAGTCCAAAATCAAGCAAAATCCAATTCCAAAACTACCAAATTCAGGTTCCAAAAGTGCCAAAACCGATTCCAAAAGTGCCAAAACTGGTTCCGAAAGTGCCAAAATCAATTCCAAAATTCCCAAAACCGATTCCGAAAGTACCAAATCAAGGTTCCAATAGTGACAAAAACGGTTCCTAAATAGCCAAAAACCGGTTCCAAAAGTGCAAAATCCAGTTCCGAAAGTGACCAAACCGGCTCTGAAACTGCCAAATCTGTTTCCAAAAGTGCCAAAATCCAGGTTCCAAAACCATAATTTTTCTTCTGATATTTATGTCTGTATAATATGATGGTCATTTGAAGTTGAATGTCATTAACCAACACCCCATTTTTGAATGAGGCTCGAGCTAAATGAATGAAGGGATGGCTAACCCTTCTCCTTCCCATTATTAGTTTCATTATAGTTCTAGATTGCAAGAATGGTGGTTCGATCCTTCTTGTGTTCACCATTCTGGATACAAGTGAATTGTCGGATATTTGTGTTCTCAATTATCTACTAAAACAAGGGGCGGTCGATCCTTCTTGTCGGAAGTCAGGATAAATATTGTTTACATGTTATAACATAGGCAATGTCTCGATCCCTGCCACATAATGAGGAACGCGGTAGTTGGGAAATGTTGTCCCAAACTTCATAGATTAATTTTTCTTCATTTCTCTTTTAAATGAAGGGTCGGCCGACCCTTCTTGTGCTTAGTATTTTTGAAGTCTTCAACATTTAGGATATACATGAATTTGCAGCCTATACTTCGTAGGTTGAATATTTGCACAATTCCCTCATAAATGAAGGGGCAGTCGACCCTTCTTCTGGGCAATATTATTTCAATACTAGTTCTAGACCACCCAAGGGTCAGCCGACCCTTCTTGTCATTTATATTTATCCAGTCTTGACCCTTATGGTTATACATGAATTGATCTCTATTTTGGAAGTCAAAAATCTCACACATGTGAGCCTCAAAGAGAGAACTGACGGCATAGGAATTGATGAAATGGCATGTATGATGACATGGCATCTATCATGATATGGAATGTGTGATGATGACATGACATGTATGATGACATGGCATGTATGATGATGACATGGCATCGAAAGACACATGATGGTGTTCTGGTGCTATCATTAAGTCAATGTTGCAATGTGACATCATTCTAGAAAAGTATGGCAAGTTTGTGAAACTTTGGAAATTGACAAAGTATGGAAAAAGTAGTCAAAACTATCGGAGAGAATGCCTACCATAATTCATGGTTTCAGAAAAAAGCACGCACCATCATATCATGCTATAGCTTGTTGAAGTGGCTATCTATAGTTATACATGATTGTGGATTGCGGGAATTGTTTAAGTAATGGATTTGCGACATGCATTTCCGCAACCCGCAATTTGGATTGCGGATTGCGGATTGCGCATTGCAAGAAACTTTGGGAAACTTTGGTTTGTTTTTATTTCGAGTAGCAGTCCCGCAACCTGCAATTGTGGATTGCAGGAATGTTGTATATATTTCAAAACAATTAAACCCCCGCAACTCATCTTCCACATTCCCCAGATTACATCTCAGCCGTCGACTTGTCTTAATCTTACGACCCAGAATTAAGCGACGGAATTAATAAATATGTTGATTTTGTTTCTGTTTCCTTTTATTATTTTTCATCTTCGAAATATACCTGCTGTGTGGATTTTACTGCCAAATCCATTTCAAAAATTGCCAAATCCAAGATCCAAAACCATACTTTTTCTTTTGATATTGCCACTTTTGAAATTGGTTTTTGCGGTGTTCCGATATAATAATTATGACGGTCATTTGAAGTAGTAAAAAATATACAAATTATCAAATGAATCGGTGTCTGCATAATATGACGGTCATTTGAAATTGAATTTCATTAACCAACACCCCATTTTGAATGAGGCTTGAGATAAATGAATGAAGGGTCAGTCGACCCTTCTTCTGCCCACTATTATTTTCATAATAGTTCTAGACTACAAGAAGGGTGGTACAATCCTTCCTGTGTTCACTATTCTGGATATAGGTGAAGTGTTGGATATTGGTGTTCCCAATTATCTACTAAAAGAAGGGGCGGCCGATCCTTCTTGCCAATAGTCGGAAGTCCCGAGAAATATTGTTTAGATGTTATAACTTAGGCAATGTCCTGATCCCTACCATATATTGCGGAAGTCAGTTGTGGGGAATTGTCATGCCAACCTTCGTAGATTTAATATTTTTTCATTTCTCTTTTAAATGAAGGAATGGACGACCCTTCTTGTGATGTTTGTATTTTTGCAGTCTTCACTATTCAGGATATAGATGAATTGACAACCTATACTTCATAGGTTGAATATTTGGACAATTCCCTCATAAATGAAGGGGTGGTCGACCCTTCTTCTGCCCAATATTATCTTCATACTAGTTCTAGACTGCAAGAATGGTCATCCAATCCTTCTTGTGTTCACCAGTCTTGATATAGGTGAATTATTGGATATTTGGATTTGATTCCCGCAACCCGCATTTACAGATTCTGGGAAGATTATTGTAAATGTTTGCATTCTACGTTTTCGCAACCCGCAATGTGGATTGCGGGAACAGTTCGAATAATGGATTTGTGATTCTCCTCTCAACATAGTTTGTCATTGCAGAGTCTTGATCAAATTCCTTAGTGGTATAGTGAAGAGGATCAATGGCATTTTATGCATTCCAAGTTTTGCGTGTAACCTAGTATTATTAAGAAAACTTATTCATGTTCATGTCAGGTTCCTTTTATCTAACAAAGGGTGTAAAATGGTCTAGTAATCTATGGTGTTTTCCAAGGGTGATTGTGTGGGAACTCTATTCAATGTTGATGCATGTATTGTTCAATGTAATAGTTATTCAATTTCTACAGTGAACAAACAATCACTAGGATCTACAACCTCACAATTAGAACCTATACATACCTCTAATCGTCATGAATTTTAGGTACCTAAACAATCCCATGCTTCAGAAATGAAGTTACTTACAAAGGTGAAAAGTCCAATGTCTAAAATATTCACTCATTGTTTGAATAACCAATCAATCGGCCAAGATATAACATATAAAAATGGTTTCTCCTGACTTCTATTTTCCGACAAGAAGGATCGGTCGCCCCTTCTTTTCGTAGTTAATTGTGAAAACATTTATCCAGCAATTCAGATATATCCATAATGGAGAACACAAGAAGGGTCGACCAACCCTTCTTGCAGTGTCGAACTATTATGAAAATAATATTGGGAATACAAAGTGTCGGCCAACCTTTCAATTACAAGGCAATTTTCAAAATAGAACACCTTGGATGTTTTAACATATAAAAATTGTTCTCTCCCAACTTCTGTTTTCCGACAAGAAGGATCGGCTTCTCGTTCTTTTCGTAGTAAATTGTGAAAACCTTTATCCAACAATTCATCTATATCCAAAATAGACAACACAAGAAGGATCAACTGACCCTTCTTGCGGTGTCAAATTATTATGAAAAGAATATTAGGAATAAGAAGGGTCGGCAGGCCCTTCATTTACGAGGGAATTGTAACAATAGAAGACCTTGGAGAAAGAGAGGCCACTCTTTCTCTGAAAATATTTCCACTTGCCAACCAAGCCTTTGAAGCAAAACGTCTATAAATTTTGTTGTTTAAATGTTGATATCTAGTATCCCAGAGTGACACGTGGAAGGATCATATTGTGACACGTGGCATATTTGATTTGGCAAATTGAGTATTAGAAATATAGTTTAATTATAGATTGACTCGTATAGAATATTTTATCCTCTGAGCACCACTAAATCCATGCTACGTTTTATTCTCTATTAAACACTATGTTTTAAATATTCTTGGGCGAACTGCAAGAGGAACTGAATAATTATAGTATCATTTGTGGTCTCACAGTATCATTGCCTCTCTAGCTGTCGGTACACCCTATTATCTTGGTCATTCACGTTGAATCATCTAGATACTTGCAATCGTTGAGACCTATGGATTGGAAATATTGACATATAAATCCTCCAAAAACAAAGGTATCAAAGGAAAAGACCGTGTTTTGAATATTCGGTGCCTATGTTTCATGTTCTAATCGACCATCAAACCCAAATGGTTTCATGCGCCCAGCTTATGATCCCGCCATACTGTGATAATTACCATTGACCCCATGCAACCAGAGACTTTTTTGGTGACAATACATAAACATTATGTGGACTGAAAGCATGATGAGATTATTCACACCAGATATACAATCCATCATTTACGGTGAATATTATTAATGCGCTGGTAGCAGGCATGTTGGCGTTTGGATTTTCAAGGAATCGATTGGAGTGATACGTGTACGATTACTCCAGCAAAATCTGTAGTCGCTACAGATGATATCTTTGACCACCATGATCCTACCATACTGTGATAATTACCATTCCCCATCTATCCCAGACTCCCATCCCATTCAATCCATCAACACAGTGGCCACTCACTATATATAGGCTAATCCATCAACACAATGACCACTCACAGCAAACTGAAATGGAATTTTTCAGCTTGTTCACCTTATATTCCCTGGGTATGCATGGATTTCTCATTATGTTCCTGCAACTAGGAGGGGACATAGGGATATTAAGAAACGTTCTCATATAGGTAGATGGTAGATGAATAAACATTCTCATATAATGGATCTATTGCACCATTTTCTTGCAAAGAAATTTGGGGAGATAATAGGTAGCTTGAAATCATTGAAGAATCTTGATATCCATATTCCGAAGCCTCTTCCTCTTCTAAATTTATTGGAGCAACTTCCTAACCTTGAAAGACTACATATCCACAAAAGGTTTTTCTCGGTAAGAAAGAATTTTTGTAGTCATTATTATACACACATCTAATTTAAGTGTTTGCTTATCATTTGCAAAGTATATTTCATTGGTTGAATGCCTTTGCTTCCACTAACTACGGTGTTAGGAGATAACCCATCTAAGCGGGATGCCCATACCAACTGTGTTAGGAGCTAACCCATCCAAGTGGGATTCCCAGACCAACTGTTATGGTGCATTTGGCAATTTAGGAATAGTTTCTCTATTTTTATTGTGCATGGTGATATGTGTGCTCACACGTTGGCTGCAATAAAATGATTATTTTTGCATTTGTTGGAAATGGTTTCTTTTTACGGCAATGTGATAAATAGTTATTTGTTTTCTATGCAGGTATTCAAGAGAGATGCAATACCGCCATGTCTAGGCTATCTTCGAATCTCTGTGCCTCCAGATCATGCTGTCAGCTTCTTCTAACTGCGCATAATTTGTTTTACTCATTTTAAAGATGCGCACCTCACCCATTTCCACTACATTTTATAGTCAGTCCCATGACAGCAGAAATCTCGAGACTTTCCAGCTCCACAGAATGAAAAAACAGAATATGTTTTTTTTTCTTCCTCAATGAATTTCAGCTCACCAACTTAATTCCATGCATCATTGCTCTCCTTTGTTCTAAAACATTCAGCGACTTTAAATTATTCTGAAGTTGAATTTAAAATCAAAAAATGCAATTGAAAAGGACCTTCTGAAAGTGGAAATATTGGCTTTGAAAAGGGTGTTTTTCTATTGGAATGGTGTGTTTTTTTTACTACTTATGAACCTTAAATTGCAGTTTGTTGTAATAAAACTATGAACTTCAATTCAAAAAGTGTGAATTTAAAATAAACAAATGCAATTTCTGATTTGAAAAGTGTGAATTTGTAAATGTTCTAAATTTTAAGGTGAGAAAATCAATGTCCCGATCACCACCACATACTGCGGAAGTCGGTAGCGGGAAAATGTTTTCCCAACCTTCGTAGATTAATTGTATTTCATTTCTCTTTTAGTTGAAGGGTCGACCGACCCTTCTTGTGCTTAGTATTTTTGCAGTCTTCACCATTCAAGATATAAATGAATTGACAGCCTATACTTCGTAGGTTAAATATTTCCACAATTCCATCATAAATGAAGAGGCGATTGGCCCTTCTTCTTCCCAATATTATTTTCATACTAGTTTCAGAGTGCCAGAAGGGTCGGTCGACCCTTCTTGTGATTTATATTTTTCCATTCTTGACCGTTATGGTTATACATGAATTAATCTCTATTTTGGAAAGGGAATATCTCACACATGTGAGCCTCAAAGCGAGAACTGACGCCAAAGGAAGTGATGACATTGCATGTATGATGACATGGCATATATGATGACATCGAATGTGTCATGAGTCTGGAAAGACATAAGATGGTGTTATGGTGCTACCGTGCTATCATTTAGTCAGTGTTGCAATCTGACATCATTCTCAAAAAGTATGGCAAGTTTGTGAAACTTTGGAAATTGAGAAAGTATGGAAAAAGTAGTCAAAACGGCTCTGATAGAATGCCCGCCATAATTCACGGTTTCATAAAAATGCACGCACCATCATATTATGCTATAGATTGTTGAAGTGGATATCTAGTTATACATGATTGCGAATTGCGGGAAGAGTTTAAATAATGGATCTGCAACATGCGTTTCTACAACCCGCAAACCGCATTCCCCAGATTAGATCACAGCCGTCGACTTGTCTTAATATTACGGCCCAAATTTAACTCGACGGAATTAATAAATATGTTGATTTTGTTTTTGTTTCCTTTTATTATATTTCATCTTCGAAAATTACCTACTGTGTAGATTTTACTATGAGTTTTTTTCAGGGGTCGTTTTCGCCATTTTTTCGAGCTTTAATGAAGGGTCGGCCTACCTTTCTTGTGATTAGTATTTTTGCAGTCTTCAAAATTCAGGATATACATGAATTCATAGCCTATACTTCGTAGGTTGAATATTTGCACAATTCCATCATAAATGAGTTGGTAGGAATTTCTCCTCGAGAATGGGGTAGCTCCCCAGTTACAGACTAAGCAGAGAGAATGGGGAAGCTCCCCAGTTACAGATGGAGTAGAGAGAATGGGGAAGATCCCCAATAGACATGGAGCTCCCCAGTAGAGACAGAGCAGAGAGAATGGGGCTGCTTTGAATGCGTAGAGGACCGAGGTACCAAAGTTGCAACCAGCTAGCCGGTGAAGGAACCTGCCAGCAGTGCAAGAGTGGCACAACATAATGGCCAAGATTAATTACTAAGAAGTACATGGTATAGGGTATAATATAACAAGCATTAAAATTTCTGAGGGGAAATGTAAATTCATAGACGTCAAATAGAACAATTCAGCTATATCCATAATGGAAAACACAATAAGGATCGACCACAACCCTACTTGCAGTGTCAAAATATTATGAAAAGAATATTGGTAATCAGAAGGGTTGACTGACCCTTCTTCCAGTGTCAAACTAATATGAAAATAATACGGGGAATAGGAAGGGTCGGCCGACCCTTCAATTACAAGGAAATTGTAAAAATAGAACACCTTGGAAGTTATATCATATAAAAATGGTTTTTCCCGACTTCTGTTTTACGGCAAGAAGGATCCACCACCCCTTCTTTCCATAGTTAATTATAAAAACCTTTATCCATCAATTCAACTATAGCCATAATGGATAATACAAGAAGGATTGGCCGACCCTTCATTTAGGAGGGAATTGTAACAATGATATCCTAGGGTGACTAGTGGAACGATGATATTGTGACACATGGCATATTTGATTTGGCACATTCATTATAGCGAGGTTACTAATACGGGTTTAACCACAACACAACCAGGAAATGAAAATTCACTCATAGGAAGATTACCCTCTGGAAATTGAATAGCAACACTTTTTTTATGCAATATGATGACTAACAAATTGCCCATATTGGTCTTTATGTTTAAGAAGAGCATTAAAGATCCCATAATGATTAACTGTAATGAATTTCCAGGAAATTGTGTAGAACCTTTCGGTTTGAGAAATGCAATTATTACATCTGTAACGAAATAACATATAGCATGTGCCAACAAAATTTGGATTATTTGTTTCGGGAGGAAATTATTGATCATATATATATGCAGCACAACATCGATGCAGATAAGCTTTCAAAAGATGCAATGAAAAAAGAAGCTGGTTATTTATTTTGGGAGGAAATTATTGATCACTTATGTTTTGATAAGGGATCAGTAAAGTTCTTTGACTAAGCCATATTTTGGACTACTTTTTGACCTAGAAGGGCTAAGTTTCTAAATAGCTAAAAGTTTTTTATTTTTCTAGCAGAAGGATGAAATTCTCAGACTGTTTTTGAGAAATTATTGTAATTTTCTAGGAAGTCTTTTTGACAATATCTGGTTTACTTCGGCTCTCTAGTGAGCCAAGTAACCTCATGGAACATACATGTACTATTTGTTCAATCTGTGGAATGAAATTATGTGTAAATAAATGTAAGCCATGAATATGCTATGCTAAGCCTGTTAGAAGGTTAATATATATTCATTAATGAGGTTTCTTTCAATTGCATAAGCTATCTATTGTATTAATTTTGTATGTGAATGATGAATGGCTAAACTCCATTTATGTAATACATGTATGCTTATGATATCACAACCTCATTGATGGATGGATGCCTCCTGTATGTTCTTACAATGATAGGCATAAGCCTAGTTATGAAGCTGTTAATTAGATGCTTAATAACTTAACTTAGCAAATTAACTTAATATGATGATAAATCAAGCACACAGATTTATATGTTTTATGATTTAACAATACAATTTAAATAGAGTTACATTTTCGGAAACCAAACTCAACACTTTACAAGAATTATAATCACAGTGAAATTGGACATACTAGTACAAACAAACATTCAAGTGTATTATTTAACAAAATACTTCCATTTTTATTTTATTCACAATTGGTCTCACATCGCTCACACCATCCAGGTGCAGCAAGCAAGGCCATAATCCATCTAACAAAAATGTGTCATTGACATCGTCAAAATTATAAGTTTTTGTTATAATACAATTTCCTTCATCGTTAGAAACATGTTTTTCTTCGGAGTCATCGACAATCACAGTATTTGTCCGATCCCAACCATGGTTCAAAGCGTCCCAAACTATACTTAAAGGCTTGCGGTATACATTAGGATTTCCAACACCCTTAAAACCCTCTTTGTGTTTATGTATATGTAACTTCGGAATGTATTTCATCTATGTATTTCATATATATTTATTGTACCCTTATAAGAGATGTGTTATTCCTCTATAAGGAAGTGTCGTCATGTGTATTGACAAGTGTCGCAAGTGTGTGTACTTGGAAACGGGTTATTAGACCACCATGTCTGGGGTCGGCCCTGAAATATATATTATATTGTGGATGTACCTAGCTAGACAAGTCGGCCCCATAGTGTAATTGGGCAAACAGACTAGTATAAATAGAGATCGGGAGATCTCTATTTTCATCACTCAGAAACTCACACTTCTCTCACTCAGAAAGTGGCGCATTAGTGAGGAGGAGGATCATCTGCTACTAGGAGACTATCTCAGTGTATTTTGGTTGTACTTTGGTTGAGCCATTTCTCTCTCTATCTCTGAGGAAGTTGTGGGGTTTTTCACCTTAGGGTTTTCCCCACGGAAACTCTGTGTCTCTTGTCTCTCATGATTTTAATTCTTGTGATGCTTGTCATGCTTATTGTGATTTTTATGCATTGATATACTGTATATGTTATTCTCTCAGTAAAGATCTAAGAGTATTGTGAATTAATGCTCAAAATTTAACATGGTATCAAAGCTAACCTGATGAGAAGACATTTTGCAGTGACGGAAACTTGAGTTTCTTGTTTATTGGGTTTCTCTCCACAGTTTTTGGAAAAGCAATATAGTAGATTGACTCTACTCATCAAGGAGAATCTATCTGTCCAATCAGAATTCAATTCTGAGCATTTTCAGATTTGTCCCTAAAACTTAGGGTTTCCACAAAAAAATAGGAATTTCTGAAATCTAAAGACATAGCTAGAAGCTCCTTGCAAAACTTGAAGTTTAGAGCTTTGGATCGAGATTTTTGGCTGGGTAGATCTCTGGGAAACTCAAACCCTAATTCAGGGCTCTCCCTAGTGAACCTAGGAGGACAAAAGGAAAATCTTAAGGGTAAAGCTTTGCTAATCTCAAATGATGAATACACCAGGATGATCAGCTCATCAAGGCGCATCTTTATATCCTTTCAGAAAGTTGAAATTCACATTTTGAATTTTTAGGGTTTTTCCAACGAACCCTAATCCGGGACTAGATCCAGTTTTCAGCATTTCAAGTGGTAAGACCTAAATCTTTTCTATTTCCATTTGAAGTACTCTTTAAGATGTCTCACCACACCAAGCTTGAGGATAAGCTTGAAGGGGCTGATAACTTCCGAGCTTGGATGTATAGGATTGGGTTAATCCTGAGAAGAGCTTGGAAGACATCCCTATCCCAGAGGATGAAGAGGCTAAAGTATTTCATAAGAAGAACTTGGTCAAGGCAAATAGAATCATTGTTGATTCTATAAAATACCATCTCATACCCTATGTGTCTTCTCTAAAGACACCCAAGGAGATGTTTGACTCTTTGACCAAGCTATTTGAAGGGAAGAACATAAATTGGAAGATGACCCTGCGGAACCAATTGAAAGGAGTAAAGTTTCAGAATGGAGAAACCATTCAATCTTATTTTTCTAGAGTCTCCCAGATTAAGGAAAAACTGGAAGCGGTAGATGAAATGGTGGAGAATGGTGAAGTTGTCATGACCACCCTAAATGGCCTACCCAAGTCATGGGATTCCTTTATTCAAGGAATTTGTGCAAGGAAGAAGTTGATCGCCTTCAACAGATTGCGAGAAGAATGTTCTCAAGAAGAAGCAAGGCTTGTGGATTGAGAAGAAAAGATCGGGAATGAAGATCAAGCTCTCACAGCTCACACCAAGAAAGGGAAGTCCAAGAGAGAGCCATCTCACTCCAAGAAATCTTCACATCACTATAAAGAAAGAAGAATATGCTTCACCTGTAATGAAAAAGGACATATTGACATAAATTGTCCCAAGAACAAGAAGGACAACAACAACTTCATCAAGAAGAAGAAGGGCAGCAAAATAAGGTTTCATGCTCATGCTGCCAAGGATGATGAACCTCCCAAGAAGAAGGCTAGAGCAGAAAATGATGATTATAATTCATCAAGCGAAGAAGAGTATGTTCTAATCTCTGCTCTCACAGGTACTATCTCCCATGGTTGTAATGATCGGTTAATTGACAGTGGGGCTTCAAAACACATGACTGGGTTTAAAGAATCATTTGCTAACCTATTTGAACATGAGTCTCCACATAAGGTGAAACTTGGGGATGACTACCAATACCCTATCAAAGGAAGTGGTGAGGCCTCCTATAATCTAGACTTTGGGAAGTCCTTGAAGATGAAAGATGTTTTGTATGTGCCTAGGCTCAAGAAGAATCTACTCTCCATATCCGCATTGGATGCAAAAGGTATGAGGGTTGCATTTGTGGATGGTCAAGTCCTAATGTGGCCAGAAGGTAAAACTATTGATGATGCAGTAGTGATTGGAGAGAAAGAGGGAGGATTGTATAAATTGAAGGGACAACCTGAACATGCCATGGTACATGACTCCATGGAGCGAAGTGAACTTTGGCATAGAAGACTTGCACATATGCACTACAGGGCATTACCAATTGCAAGTAAGGCAGTAGAAGGTCTTCCTGAAATCAAGACCAAACATGAAGGTGTTTGCAAAGGATGTGCAAAAGGAAAGAACATTAAGAAGGCATTTCCAAGCAGTGAAAGCAAGGCAAAAGATATCTTGGAAATCATCCACTCAGATGTATGTGGTCCTATGTCATCCAGTTCTCTAAGTGGGTATGTTTACTATGTCTATTTCATAGATGACTTCTCCAGGAAGACTTGGGTATACTTCTTGAAGAAAAAAGATGAGGTGTTTGATAAGTTCAAGGAATTCAAAACCTTGATGGAGAATCAAATTGACAAGAAGATCAAAACATTCAGATCCGACAATGGTGGAGAATTCACCTCAGGTGACTTCAAGAAGCTTTGCACTGATTCAGGGATTAAGAGGGAGTTGACTGCTCCTTACAATCCACAACAGAATGGAGTTGCAGAAAGGAAGAACAGAACAAACATGGAAGCAACAAGAACAATGTTACATGACCAGGATCTACCTATGCATCTATGGGCAGAAGCAGCTAGAATAGTTGTATATGTGCAAAACAGAACACCCCACAAGATATTGGACAACAAGACACCAGAAGAAGTCTTTTCTGGTAAGAAACCTGAAGTCAGCCATCTCAGAATATTTGGTTTTCTAGTATACACTCATGTCCCAAAGGAAAAGAGGACCAAACTATATCCTTCAGGAAAGAAGGGTATCTTTGTGGGTTACAATGAAAGCTCGAAGGCTTACAGAATATACTTCCCAGGATTCAAGAAGATTGATGTCAGCAGGGATGTAACATTTGATGAAAACTCAGCATTCATCAAATCAAGGAAGGCACCTATCGAAGTTTATGAAGAACCTAAGGAAACTAGATTTCAAGACACTACCATGTCTAAAGCAATTCCAGAAGTTGTTCGTGAGTTTGAAGATCCACCCCGCGAGGATAACTCCCACAAGAGGAAACCTGCATGGGCTAGAGAGCTCATTCAAGATGCAGAAAGATTTGGCATTCCAGAAGAAGAACACAGAGCAAAGAAGAGAACCAAATCACATACCAGCTATGTTGCTTTACTCTGTGACATCATGAATAAAGAACCTTCCAGTTATGAAGAAGCAGTGGTAAAGAAAGAATGGAAGGATGCCATGGTCGAAGAATACCAATCAATAATGAAAAATGATGTTTGGGATGTTGTCCCAAGACCTAAAGGGAAGTCTGTTGTGACTTCCAAATGGATCTACAAGATCAAGCATGCTGCAGATGGCAGCATAGAGAAATACAAGGCAAGATTTGTAGCTCATGGCTTCTCTCAGAAAGAGGGAATAGATTATGAACAAACTTTTGCTCATGTAGCTAGGTACACTTCCATCAGAACAGTACTTGCCCTGGCTGCAGCGATGAAATGGAAGATACACCAGATGGATGTCAAGACTGCCTTCTTGAATGGTGTAGTTGAAGAGGAAGTTTATGTGGAGCAGCCACTCGGGTTTGAAATACATGACAAGGAGTCATATGTATGCAGATTGAAGAAAGCCTTGTATGGATTGAAGCAAGCTCCCAGAACTTGGTATGGTAGGATGGACAGTTTCCTATCTAGTTTGGGATTTACCAAGAGTAAAGTGGATTCCAACCTTTACTACAAGGTTGAGGGAGGGAATCCTGTGATTCTACTCCTGTATGTGGATGACTTATTTGTAACAGGATATGACAGATTGATTGCAGATACTAAGAGGAAGCTTGCTGCCAAGTTCGATATGAAAAAATTAGGAATGATGCACTATTTCCTAGGTATGGAGGTGTGGCAGAGTGTAGATGGGATCTTCCTTGGTCAAGGAAAGTACATAGTAGATATTCTGAAGAGATTTGGGATGATGGATTGAAAGGCCATGGCCACACCTATGGCATCGAACCTGAAGCTTCTATGTGATGCTTCATCTGAGCCATTTGATATCTCTATGTATCATCAGATGATTGGGTCCTTGATGTACCTAACGAACACGAGAACAGATATTTGCTTTGCTGTGAACACATTGAGTCAGTTCTTGACAGATCCGAGGAGTGTTCATCTGATTGTTGTAAAGCATGTTCTGAGGTACCTGAAGGGTACAGTGGATTATGGGCTCAAGTATGAAGCGAATCAAAAGTTTAACCTATAGGGTTATGTTGATTCAGATTGGGCTGGTAGTGCTGTAGATAGGAAGAGCACGTCTGGATGCTGCTTTAGTATGGGATCAGGTGTGATCTCTTGGTTTAGCAGGAAGCAGTCCTGCGTAGCACTGAGTACAACTAAGGCAGAGTATGTTGCAGCCTGTTCAGCTAGTTGTGAGGCAGTATGGCTACGGAAGCTACTGTCTGAGTTATTTGATCTCCCATTGGATGCTACTGGTATATTTTGGGATAACCAGAGTTATGTGAAGTTGTCCGAGAACCCTGTGTTTCATGACAAGTCGAAGCACATAGAGATAAAATATCACTATGTCAGGGATATGGTGTAGAGAGGAGCTGTGAAGCTCCTGTATGTTGCGACGGACGAGCAGATTGCAGATGTACTGATGAAGCCACTAGCCAGAGTGAAGTTTGAATACTTCAGGGAGAGGCTTGGTGTTCTTCAGATCGACGACACTTCGAGGAAGAAGTGATGGACACATTTGCTGAAGCCATTCCAAGCATGGTGGAAGGAGGATCCTTGACATGGTTGTGGATGTAAGAACTGGATAATGAGCATCAGGATGATGTTCTATTTTCTGTTGGATATGATCAGTTGGATCATTTATATGTATATGTATGTACGCATCATGTTGGATACTTGATATGATCAGTTGGATCATTTATATGTATATGTATGTATGCATCATGTTAGATGTTGGATATGATCGGTTGGATCATTTGTATGTATTTTGTATATGCATCATGTTGGATGCTTGGACCATGTATCTGTATCAGGTGGATACATTGTATGATCAGGTAGATCATGTATGTTGATATATATCAGGTATGATCAGGTAGATCATGTATGTTGATGGATACATTGTGTGGATCATGTATCTATGTATCAGATGGATACCCTGTGTATGGTGATATGTATCAGGTAGATACTAGGTATGCATCAGGTGGATGCATTGTATGATTAAGATGATCGTGGATGATGAGCTTCTCCAGATGACATGCATCAGGACGATGCAGTGATGATGATCAAGATGATCATGTGTACATCAAGATGATGTATGGTGAGTATCAGGATGATACTTTGTAGCTGTGGATCAGGTTGTGCAGATGAGCATGTCTGGGAGATCCTATAGGTCAGAGTTGTGTACTTGTAATAGCCTGGGATGCTCTTTAGAGACATTGCTCTGGGAGGACATGTAATTTGTGCTTTGGGAGATCTTCAGGTCGGAGTTGTCTACCCGTAATAGCATGGGATGCTGCAGCCAGCTTTTGTGACGCACGTAATAAGTACTGAGGATTCCACAGTATGGCTAGTGATGAAGACCTGCAGGTGGTGGGCCTACATCCAGTATGAAAAAGGACTACCTCTGTAGAACTTCCTATGATGAGTAGATTCAGAGATTGGTTGAGATAGCAGCAACAATGATGATGATGACGATGATCCCAAGAAGAAGACTTGTCTAGCAGAACTGTGTCGAGAAATACCTTCCTATTTAAGAGGGAGTGTTGATGTATATGTAACTTCGGAATGTATTTCATCTATGTATTTCATATATATTTATTGTACCCTTATAAGAGATGTGTTATTCCTCTATAAGGAAGTGTCGTCATGTGTATTGACAAGTGTCGCAAGTGTGTGTACTTGGAGACGGGTTATTAGACCACCATGTCTGGGGTTGGCCTTGAAATATATATCATATTGTGGATGTACCTAGCTAGACAAGTCATCCCCATAGTGTAACTGGGAAAACATACTAGTATAAATAGAGATCGGGAGATCTCTATTTTCATCACTCGAAAACTCACACTTCTCTCACTCGAAAAGTGGTGCACTAGTGAGGAGGAGGATCATCTGCTACTAGGAGACTATCTCAGTGTATTTTGGTTGTACTTTGGTTGAGCCATTACTCTCTCTATCTCTGAGGAAGTTGTGGGGTTTTTCACCTTAGGCTTTTCCCCACGGAAACTCTGTGTCTCTTGTCTCTCATGCTTTTGATTCTTGTGATGCTTGTCATACCTATTGTGATTGTTATGCATTGATATACTGTATATGTTATTATCTCAGTAAATATCCAAGAGTATTGTGAATTAATGCTCAAAATTTAACACTCTGGGTACAAAAGAATAATTTTCCTGTCTTAAAATTAATCTAAATTGCTCCCTTTTCAATCCTGTTATTTGTAATAATCTAGGCAAAAACTCTTCAATTTTTTTTCGTTGAGCAGATGTCCATACCCCAACGTCAAAAATACGAAATCATTTTTCAAAAAATTCCCTTAATCCCAGGCATATAAAAGAATACTTTGTTGATGTTTCGATGTCCGGTGGTCGTCGCAATCCGAGTTTCTGCTTTCGCATGTAACAAAACGCCATTGAAATAAAAAAATGATCAATGGTTTTCTAGTACTATCTACAAACAAAAAACACACACACACAAACCAGTCAATAAAATATTTTGGTTCAATGTTTCTAAGTATATTGATTTCATGTTCAACAATTTTTTAAACACATTACCAGATACATGGTACGATGTCCATAAATAAGATGAGAACTGTGCAATAAAACTTACATCAATTAAATGTAGGAGTAACTGTAAAAAATATACAAATCACTAAATGAATTTGTTTTGTACAATACGATGGTCATTTCAAATTCAATGTGTTTAAACAACGCCCCATTTTTGAACGAGGCCCGAGATAATTCGACAGAGCACACAACATTGTTTTTATAGTTATATCTCTCTCTTGTGAACCATCAAATTTCCAACTAGTTGGCATTTTCAAGTAGTTTTCCTTGCTATTATCTGCTGATTGATATTGCCCTTCATCTATAAACAACATGTCTGTTTGTGTATATATATCTCCATATTGGATAAGTACATCCTTGAAGGACTTTTTGTATATTATGTTCGGTACTTCACCAACATTATAGTATGCAAACATTGAGTGATTATAAATAGTACTAGGTTCGCATTGCTCTCGACCTCCAATAAATACAAATTCTTCATTTTTCAACCATTCAAATACATCTAGGAAATTTTTTGTTTCCATGTTGTCGAGCCAGGAAAACCACAGAGCAACGTCAAAATGCTCTCTGGCAACACTAATAATTTTGCGGCTGAACATGCGTGTATAATAACGATAGCATTTATGGACAAAATGAGGTTGTTTGGAAGAATCTTCAATGTTGGATAACATCCGAACTCCAAAGAGCAATCCCTCTACAACCGGGACCAATAGTTTCTTTTGCGGTGATAATATCCTCTTTGCATACAAGAATAGTGACTATATATATAACAACAACAACAACACTTTGTTCATGATGTTAATGATCATAACATATTCAATTGATTTAATAAAATCATCACACTAAACTAATAATATGTTACATTCAGATGAAAATAGCAACGTCTCCAAAAAAAATAGAAAACACATTGAATGGTTTAAAATAGGCAATGATAGATTACATCTAGAAAATTTAGGCAATGACAGTTTTCATTTGATAGTTTTGAATATCAGCTGATTCTTGCATTTTACTCAAATGCTGCCAAAGTACATGTACCAATTCAGTATTTGTCTGAAGGGACGATCCAATAAAGGGCTTACACGAAATACAGTTTTGAAATGGAACTGCTTTCTCAACATCACCCTCCAAAACAATCATTGATGTATTAATTTTGAACTTTACATTGGGAACTCCTTCCATACACTCTCCATATTTTTTTGTGTATTTCCTTCTTGATAGGAGGTACATCTATCTTGAAACCAAATAAATAAAAACTTTTGCTCATATGATTTATCTTTACCGCATGCCAACAAAAAATTTGTAAGCAGTACCTTCCCCTCATTGACACCACATTTAGATGACCAAATCCCAACATTGAATTTGGAAAAAAGTAAACCCAAAAATCGAATGGCATTTGTTTGTGACTCATATGAATTTTTTCTATATTTAAATTCACCATTTATTAGAGTAGTCTCTTCCCTCTTTTTACTCTTTCCCCTTTTTTATCTCTTTTGGAGTCATTTTCTGTGACTTTCTTGCGAAATAGAAAACCTTCTATTTCTAATATCAATAACATTTTTGTATGGGGAGCTACACAGAAATATTGTTTGTCATTATATATACTTTGGAATAAATTTGTTTTATCAATGTACGTAGAAAATATTGTCTTTTACCTGTCAATGGCAGGCCAACATTTGACTGGTGAGTAACATCGCTAGAGACACCACATTTTGACACCAAGGCGCCCTCTCCAGGTTCAATACTGGCCAAGCCCTCTTCTTGTGTTGCATTGTTCAAGCTCTCGACTTGTTCATTATTGTCCAAGATCTCACCTAGTCCCTTATTCTCCAATGTGACTTGCTGGCCAATCTCCAGGGACATCGTCGATGCCTGCTCTGGTTGTGGATGATCCACATGTTGACTTGGAAATGTGCAGGTATACATTTTATTTAATTTTTTGCAGGTCACTATCCCCTTTCATAATTTACTTAATTTAACCACGATCTATGAAAAATGATTTTTTACCTTCTTGTCCTATTTTGTAGTTCTTTGTGGATTGTCTATCACCTTTTGTTTCATCATCAGATATTGTAATTTGATTGGAGGATACCTAAGTATGCTCTTTATTTGAATTTGTAGTAGAATAGGAATTTAAATAAGTTATTGAACATAACCGACCGAGAAATTTAAAATAAAATCAAAGACATCTGAAAATGTTAATAGAAATACCTTGTTTGAGAAAAAAGTAAAATAAAATTCAAAAGTAAAATAAAATCAAAGAAATCTGAAAATGTTAATAGAAATACCTTGTTTTATACCCAATTCATGGTAGAAACTGTTCATGAGCAGCTCTTGTTGTACCCTCTCCACAATAGAAATAACTATTCTTTCTGGAGACCTGGTCAACGAACGAAGAAGCCTACCTCCTGCGTACAACAAAAGAACTGTGCCTTCATAAGAGACCTATCTGGAAACTATGTGATCCCAGAATTCTTGTGTCCTTTCTTTTGGAAACACATGGCTCCTCGCACTATGACTGTTAACATTGGGCCGAGGTAAATCAAGCATCGGTAGGCCCTCGTATTTCCAATCCATATCGATTTCAAAGGTAGATAAAATATCCTCATCATTTCCAATGCACCAACATTGTATAAAAGAGAATCCTCTAAACAGGTCCCCAGAGAATTCTCTCTATACTCCCATTGTAGGATTCGTCGTAACATGTTTTTTTTATTTCTTGCTCCAACTTGTGAAAGCTTTAGAAATCATATAAGAGTTCTCCATATCAGCTAGAAAAATACAAGTACATTCCTCTTGATTTGTTTCAAGGTAGTACAAAAATGCCAGCATGTCTTCTTCTATCCATGGAATAGCACAATTACACATATCCACAGCAACATATTCACAGCTGACTATCGCACCAAAAAATGGAATTGTTCTGAGTGTGGTGACCAAAGAATCAGGGTAACAACATTGACAAATAAACTGTGAACTATTTTCGACGTCTTCAATGGACATCCTCTCTTTATTGATATATAAATTCAATATTTTCTGAGCATCAATTGGTATTTTGGTACCAATATCCACTTCAGATTCATTCTTTCTCTTTTTACTCAGAGATTTTGGTTGCTTTCCTAAGCATATAATACTGCACAGTTGCTTGAAATGGTTTGGTGCAATTTTATATATTTCAATGATGTTATGGTCAATGACATTCTGTGATCGATCAGTTTGAAGATCATTAACTTTGAAATATTCAGCGATCAAATGCCTGGTTGACCTTTCGTCCTTTATTCGTTTGCAATATTGACTTAAAGTTTCTGCGCAAAACTTTTTATCGACTGATGTGCTCAACCAAACCGATCTGTTGATTATATTGTCCGCCACAGCAGTCAATTCATCTTCATCAAGATCACACAATGGTATGAAAAAATTATTGCCATAACGCTTTATTTTATTTAGAGAAAAATCATCCTGAAAGACACTCTTCCGTGAGAAATCCAAGGCGCCACTTTTGTAAAGCTCGAATACAGACTGCCATTTGCTCCACAGTCGTTCCGATTTCAAAACAAGAGTTAGCTTGTCTTTAAGGCTCTCCTAGTTAACAAGAAAGATATCAATACATTGAGTTTGGAAAGACTGCAAACATATAAAATTGAATATTCCAATTAATTTCCTAATTTCATAACACATGCAACAATCTAAAGAATTTGATTGATAAGAAGAAAAATTATATACCGTCCAAACATCACTGGGAGCGTTTCCCTTTCCCCAGGCGGGATGGACAACCACACAATAACCATCTCTCCCTTGCTTTTTCAACTGAAGAAATGAATGTAGTGTTTGAAAATTCCTTGTTTGACAAGTTTTGTTGTTCGCATAATTTGTTGATGATGTCCTGAGGAATGTATCTATGTACAAGACGAGTTGTTCGATGTCGATACCTTTTATGGAGTTCTTTATATTGATCATCTGCAATGATTATTTTCTGCGCAAAAATAGTATGCTGCCCATCCAATATATAAAAATTTACTGATGGAAAATCAATTTCTTTTTCATTTTCAGGAAGAAAGGGCAATCTGGTCTCCTTATTGAAAGGCAATAGAATAGCATTTCTCAATGTTATTGTAAATGTATGGACAAGTGATACCACCATATTTTGCACGACCTCCTCATCAACCTTTCAATATTGTATGTGCGGAAATGCAACAACACATCTTGTTACGTCAATGGAAAAAAATTTCTCATCAAACAAAAAGTATTTGATCTGATGGTGTTGAACTTATTTTGAAGTTTCGAAGCTCTTAGTCACTTTCCATAGCATCGCTTTAGAAGGACTTCCTTTGAGTTGTTTCAAGGTAGATTTCCGCACATCTTTTACAATATTTTGGAGAAATGCTCTTCTGTTGTACGTTAGAATCTTTTCATGGCATACCATTATTGGCCCCTTATTAATATTCATATAATGTAATACAGAGGAAGTTTTCCTAGCCAGCATTTGTTTCCTCCATACCGACAAAATTCCTTTCTTCAAGGATGTCTCGGTATCAATTCTGGAGCGATTAGAAACAACATACGAGGGAAAAACCCACCCTTGCTTAGCACAGGAAGTAGGATCTGGATCGGGACCATTTTTCATTAGATCTAGTCGATAATTAGGAACCAGAAGATCACACTGTATAAGGAAATACTTTTCACCAGTGATCGCTTCAGCTTGAACTCACAATTTTTTATTAGAATCAACGGGTTCTGCATATGTCAATATCCCAGCTCTAATTAGCTTTCCCTCGAAATCCAAGTAGAATAGATATATATCTGAGTAAAAATTATCTGGTTCTTCCATCTCAACATACCATCCATTTGTGAATGGCGGAAGGTAGTGATCTTTTTGTCAATTCAAAGCAAGGGATTTCCTGGTAGTTACTGAGGCTCAACAAATCAACCATGCTTTATCTGCAAAACAGTCAATATTAAGAAGGCAAATTTAAGAATGCATATAACGCCTATAATTATAAATTAGCATTTTAATATTAGATGTATACTTGCAAATGTTCATGCTAATGATCGATGGTTAGGGAACGACCCCTCATTTTCAAAATCAATTGATTGATTAAGATCAAATCTACTAATATTACCCATGAGAGATAGAATGCACATTTTATAGATTTGTTTGGGATAAGGATCGATCATAGAACGAGCGATCATCATAGAATGGGCGGCTGATCCTTATTGTTTATGTGTATGAGTTTATCACATGTTTTTTATTCAAGTTTATGTGAGTTCTTGTGCTTAATTTATACGTATGTGAATGGTAATTGCACATTGATTAATTGGAATACAAGTGCGTGATTGTGAAGAAGAAGCACATAATTTGACGAATTTGTAGCAAACTGGTGAATACATTAGAGATTCAATGTAGTTCTGTATACTATGATAGTTGCCAAGTGCGAAGTCATCTAGTGTTCTAGTTGATGTTAAATAGAATGTTATGCGAAGATGGTAATGACATCTGTGCATCGCCATGGTTAAGAGAATCTTGATTATGCAACTCCCATATTCGCTTCAGGTTAGTCTTCAACCTGTTTACAAAGTGATGCCGAAAAGTTGGTCGACCCTTATCTCAGTCTTCTTCCAGTGTTCACACGTCCTTCATATACATGAATTGACACCCTCGCATTCAGAGGTTGAATATTTTTACAATTCCCTCGTAAATGAAGGCTAGGCCAAAACTTCTTGTACTCAGGACTCGTTTCGTAATAGTTCAATACAGCAAGAAGGGTCAGTCAATCCTTGTTTTGTTTACCATTCTAGATACGGCTGAATTCACAATTCTCTACTAAAGGAAGGGGCGGCCTATCCTTCTTTCCAGATGTCGGGAGTCAGGACGCGGACAGGGGCTAGATCGATAGTTGATAATAACTACGCAGATCCAAGGTGCGAGGAAGGCAACGTTTGAGAGATTGAAGACTGCGGAAGGCTGTGGGTCTAAGCATGGAAGGAGATCAATGGTACCAGATCGATCATGCAAGATGGATGGCTCAGATAAATTCCCTTATCCCTAGAGGTGCAAGAATGATAGGAAAGGATAGATAATATAAAAAATGGAATGCATGGGGATCTGAGTACTGTTTTATTCGGTTTCTCCCTTCCTCCCATGGTCGAGGTCAAGGGGGAAAGTTAATTTAGATAGACTCAAATAGACTCTAGCACCTTGGTGAATGCACATTCTATCTAGGACCAAGTCCAACAAAACTAATGCAATAACTAAACAACTAGCTCAAAGAAAAATTGAAAGAATCAGGTAAGAGAGATACAATGGAATGGCACATTACACATATGGAACAAAGTTATATTCATTTTGAATCTTTAACATAATATAAGCAAAATTAATCTAGCTAAGGGGTTTAATCTTGCTCCCATGCATATTGCAAGAAAATTTCCCACTTCCATAGGTATGTTCTTCCTCCATGAGATCAAATGAGCTAAGCCTTAAAATTGGACAAAAGTATTTGCAGGCCACCCGATAATTTGAAAACATTTATGGTATTAAGAATGGAATTTAGCTATATTGAATAGATGGCAACCTTAATTAGGCTTGGACAATTATTGGACAACAAGCTCTACAAATCATACAAAGATGACAAATAAAAATTATTAAAGAGTATTGATTGGATTGTTTCTTATCTCTTCTTTCCCACCAGACCAAATCATTTTGACAGTAACTAAATGGCTACCTTTCCTTTCTTAAAAATTGCCATGCAATGAAGGGGTGGTCGTCCCTTCTTCTACCAAGTATTCTTTTCATAATAGTTATAGATTGCAAGAAGGGTCGACCAATCTTTCTTGTCTTCAACATTCTGGATACAGGTGAACTCTTGGATATAGGTGTTCACAATTTTATACTAAACAAAGGGGCGGCCAATCATTCTTGTAGCCAATCTCCATTCCCCACTATTTACAGCGGATGTAGCGAGTCGGGAATTGTTGTCCCATCCTACAATCGACATTCCGAGTTGCGGG
Source organism: Larix kaempferi (assembly GCA_027924585.1). Taxonomy (NCBI): domain Eukaryota; kingdom Viridiplantae; phylum Streptophyta; class Pinopsida; order Pinales; family Pinaceae; genus Larix; species Larix kaempferi. Next base: position 13,445,872 of record BSBM01000368.1, read on the forward strand.
ATAGCGGTATTGATGGAATGTTTTAAGAAATCTAGGTATCCGCAATCCGCAACATATTTGCGTCTTCAGTAAAGGCGATGAAATCCTCATGCGGGGTGCAAGAAGGGTCGGTCGACCTTTCTTGTACCGAGTATTCTATTCAAAATATTTCTAGGATGCAAGAAGGTCGATCGATCCTTCTTGTGTTCACCATTCCGGATACAAGTGAATTGTAACCTATAGGTGTCTACAATTCTCTACTAAACGAAGGGGCGGCCGATTCTTCTTGTCACGTGTAGGGACAAATATTGTTGATATGTTATAACTTAGACAATATACCGATCCCAACTATAATTTCATTGCGGAAGTTGGAAGTCTGGTATTGTTGTCCCATCCTAGGTGGGTTGAATATTTTTACAATTCACTCGTAAATGAAGTGTCGGTCGAGCTTTCTTCTGCCAAGTATTTTGTTCAAAATAGTTCTAGACTGTAATAAGGGTCGATCGATCCTTCTAGTGTTCACTATTCTGGATACAGGTGAATGGTTGGATATAGTTGTTCAAAATTTTATAATAAACGAAGGGGTGGCCGATCCTTTGTGTCGGAGGTCGGAAGTCAAGGTAAATATTTTTTATATGTTATAACTTAGCCAATCTCAGTTCTAGGATGAATTCTGCATTAATTTGGAAGAAAGAACATTGACAATATTTAAATGTGTGGATCAGAGCATATAAAATGAATTATAACCCAGTTATTACAGTCAACTATCAGGCAAAGCGATAAGATGTGTTAACAACAAAATTAACACCCTTAGTCAAGTGACGGAAGAAGCGCATTTTACCATGCACCCACAGCAAGAAGACATGACACAAGTTCATGCAAAGATGAATCCTCTCTAAGCAATGCATTAAAATGCATTAATGATGGTTAAAATCATTATAAATGGTGCAAAAAGCCTAAAAACTATGAAAAGTGGGTTTTCAAGATAAATTAATCTAAAATGGATTATCCCACACTCAAAAGAGAAACCTAAGGCACATTTCCCAAGGCTATATAAGAAAGGATTTGGGGCATGGTAAGGACACACAAAGGAAGAGCAAAGGAATGCTGGAAACATTCTGAAGGAGAAGAAAGAGCTCAAATTCTTCAAAAGCAAGGGTGAAGGAAGGGAAGCTCATGTCAATGGAGGAAGGATTCATGTCTAATGCCATGGTAAGGGTTTACTCCATTGTTCTACTATGAATAGATTCAAGTTTCTGCCATTATGATGTTTGAATGTTGCTTGTATTGTGTGATTTAAACTTTTAAATGGATGTAGATCTTAAATTTGCTTGTCTTAAATGGATGAATGACTCTAGATTTAAAATAAATTATGATAATCTTTTCATAATGCTGATGTAGAGACTCACCAGCTCTTAGAATAATAGTCAAATTAGTGTAGACATGTCCCTGCACTAAAGATTGTTATCAAGATGGTGTAAAACGAAATACATCGACAAAAGAGAAATTAAAATACTGAAGAAAGTAAAAACATATGAATCTCTATTTCGGATATACTTTTACTTCTGTTCTTCACTAAAGTCTTCAAAAAATATTACGTCACTGTATTTTTTGCTCTTGGATCCAACCCCTATTACTCTATAAAATCAAAATTTATACAAAACGATCTTTGAAATCGCCGCTAAAAAAAGAAATTTCAAAGAAATCTCTCTGATCCAACCCCTATTATCTTGTTCAAGTTTGAATAAATTTTGCATTTATTTCAATCCTTCTACTGTTTGATGATCAAAAGCCTTGTTTCCATTTAGATGTATCCTTTGCGATATAATTTGATGAGGATCATAATTCATCCTTTCAGCCTCTTGGAAAACCATAATCTTCAGTAATTTTTCTACTATAGAGAGGGCTGCCTTATTCTTAATGATGAATGGACCAACTTTAAGGGGGAATTTCACTTCAGAAGCTCCAGTAAAACCATACACCCTAATTATACTATGTTCTCTATACAAGAACCAATCACATGTTTGGCCTTCTGGTGTAGGCTGTAAAGTTTCTTTTTCTTCTAACACTCGGGGCATTTCAGCATTAAAAATAACTCTGTAAATTTCTGCCATGATTTTATGGGTGAACTCAAACATCTTCACCTGTTTATTAAGGTCATGAGAAAATTTGGTACCAAGAAACTTGGATTTCAAAATGTTTGAACAATATGACTGATACCTGAAATGGTTCAACTGGTTTAAATTCACCAACTGGACATGAATCTCTTCAGCTAGGAATTCATCAAAATTAAAACAACACACTGGACTCGACTGTGACTCTGGTGAAATTACTTGGAGAAGGAAACCTAACATGACTTCTGTGATTCGACTTATCACTATCTAGACCTAAAATTTGACTCAACAAGGACAAAACTAACTGGGTATCTCGCTGAAAGACATCAATACTCAATGGGAACGATAGGTTTTCATGCGACTGACCATCTTTCAAGAGTTGTAATAAAAAACTTGTCTTTTTCTGCAGGACTGTTGTTTCTATAAAATTTGCCAAATTTTCTTTGTTAAACGACTCAGGTCTTTTGGGAAATGTTTCAGGTAAACTTAGAACCTCACGGATAGTCTGCGCATTTACTGGGCATAGAATTTTGGTCGTTTTTACATTAATTATTACCCTTTCGCCTTGCGAATAATTTGTCGCACACCAACAAACAAATTTGGGGAAGTGTAGGGTTTGTTCGACACAAAAATAGTATAGAAAAGAACCAAAAACATTAAATACATCCTTTCCCTACGACTTAAACTCCATTAATTTCTCCTTATACTGCGAAATACTACACAGACAAAACAGGGTCAAAAACAAGGTCAATTACAAGCTTCTCCTTAGATTGCGAAATACTACACACGGACAAAATAGGGTCAAAAATAGGGTCAAATACAAGCTTCTCGTTTTCATCTGAACTTTCATTGAAGTGATGAAGGTCTTGGGTTTCTGCCATTTGGGACACAAAATCTAAATACTGAGGGTTTCGAGCTACCTATGAACTGTGAAGTGAGCTTCTTGGGTGCTGTTCCAGTTGACGAAGACAATGACGTGTTTCATGCGGACTGTTCTTTTCCTCCAGGTAATAAGCAACAAATTTTTTTTTTTAAACTTTGAACAAACCTTTTATAGAACATATGCTTGGGTGGTTTCCGAACTTGTGATGAGCGGTTTATATTTAATCGCTTTTCATAGCGGGCTCCACCAATGCTTGCCACGTGGTAAGCGATTTCATTTCCGCTCTACCTTTTCCAAGTTTAGCCACCGTGTTAAATTTTCAAAATTTACTTCAATCTGATCTAGGATCTTAACTGAGAGAACAACATGTACAGCAAATCTACAACATATCAATCATGGACACAATAATGCAAGCACACAAGAGACACAGAGTTTACTTGGGGAAAACCATAAAGGTGAAAAACCCCAATAACTTCCTCAGAGATAGATAGAGCAATGATACAACCAGAATACAAGAGATAGTCTTCTCCTAGCAGCAGAGCCTCCTCCTCATAAGTGCACCACTTTCCGAATGAGAGAAGTGTGTGTAATGAATGATCAAATAGAGATCTTTCGATCTCTATTTATACTTGTTCTGTCCTGCCCAATAAATTAATGGGGCCTACATGTCTAGCTTAACCCATGGTTAACTTAATCCGAGCCGACCCCACACTTGGTGGTCTAATAACCCTTTGACCCACATGGCCAACCCCTAATAGGGTGGTCTAATAACCCTTCGACCCACATGACTTATACAGGGCCGACCCCAACAAGGTGGTCTAATAACCCTTCGACCCACATGACTTATACAAGGCCGAACCCAACAAGGTGGTCTAATAACCCATCAAGTATAAGTTACGACACTTACAATATAAATGATGACACTTCCGTATAGAGGAATAATAACATCTCTATATGAATACAAACACTTCCGTATAGAGGAATAATACCATCTCTATAGGAGTACAAAATACATATATGAAATACATGGGTGAAATACATTCCGAAGTTACATATACATCAACACTCCCTCTTAACTAGGAAGGTATTTCTCGACACAGATCTTCTACCACAAGTCTTCTTCTCTGGATCATCATCAGGGAATCATCATCCTCGAATCATCGTCATCGTCACTGTTGCTGCTATCTCAATCAATCTCTGAATCTACTCGTCATAGGAATTTCTACAAAGCCAGTCCTTTTTCATACTGGATGTAGGCCGACCACCTGTAGGTCTTCATCATCACTGGCCATACTGTGGAAATCTCAGGACTTATTATGTGCGTCACAAAACCTCGAAAGAGCATCCCAGGATGTTACAGGTACACAACTCCGACCTGTAGGATCTCCCAGGGCCATATTATATGTGACCTCACCACAAAACCTTACAAGAGCATCCCAGGCTGTTACGAGCACACAGCTCTACCTATAGGATCTCCGAGGGACAGATTATATGTGGTCACCACAAAACCTCGCAAGAGCATCCCAGGCTGTTACGAGCCATAGGTCTACCTATAGTATCTCCCAGGGACAGATTATATGTAGGCATGGCAAAACCTCGCAAGAGCGTCCCAGGCTGTTACGAGCACACAGCTCTACCTATAGGATCTCCCAGGGATAGATTATATGCCATAGGACAAAACCTCAAAAGAGCATCTGCCAGATATCCCAGGGCCAAATTATATGCCATTGGAAAAACCTCGAAAGACTATCTGCAGATCTCCCAGGGCCAAATTATATGTCCTCCCAGAGAAAAACCTTGAAAGAGCATTTGCCAAATATCCCAGGGCCAAATTACATGCCATAGGCAAAACCTCGAAAGACTATCTGCAAATCTCCCAGGGCCAAATTATATGCTCATCTGCACAACCTGATCCATGGCCATAGAGTATCATCCTGATACTCACCATACATCATCCTGATGTATACATGATCATCCTGATCATCATCACTGCAACATCCTGCTGCAAGTCATCTGGAGCAACATCGTGAAGATTGTCGTCCACGATCATCCCGATCATATCATGCATCTACCTGATGCATACAAAGTATCTACCTGATACATATCATCATACATGATCCACCTGATCATACAATGTATCCACCTAATACAAATACAAATACATGATCCACCTAATCATACATGATACATATCAACATACATGATCTACCTGATCATACAATGTATCCACCTGATACATATACAGATACATGGTCTATGCATCCAACATGATGCATATACAAAATACATACAAATGATCGAATCGATCATATCCAGCATCCAACATGATGCATACATACATATACATATAAATGATCCAACTGATCATATCCAGCATCCAACATGATGCATACATACATATACATATAAATGATCCAACTGATCATATCCAGCATCCTCCTGATGCATATACAGAGCAGTAACTGGAGCATCGTCTTGATGCTCATCATCTAGCGCTTACATCCACAGCCATGTGAAGGATCCTCCTTCCAACATGCTTGGAATGGCTTCTGCAAATGTGTCCATCACTTCTTCCTCGAAGTGTCATCAATCCGAAGAACACCAAGCCTCTCTTTGAAGTACTCAAACTTCACTATGGCTAATGGTTTCATCAGCACATCTGCAATTTGATCGTCCGTCGCAACATACAGGAGCTTCACTGCTCCTCTCTACATCATATCCCTGATATAGTGATATTTGATCTCTATGTGTTTCGACCTATCATGAAACACTAGGTTCTCAGATAGCTTCACACAACTCTTGTTATCACAGAAGATACCAGTAGCATCCAACGAGAGATCAAATAACTCAGACAGTAGCTTCCGAAGCCATACTACCTCACAACTAGCCGAATAGGTTGCAACATACTCTACCTCGGCTGTACTTAGTGCTACACAGGACTGCTTCATGCTAAACCAAGAGATCACACCTGATCCCATACTGAAGTAGCACCCAGATTTTCTCTTCCTATCTACAGCACTGCCTGCCTAATCTGAATCAACATAACCTTGCAGGTTAAACTTTTGATTCGCTTCATACTTGAGCCCATAATCAACTGTACCCTTTAGGTACCTCACAATATGCTTTACAGCAACCAAGTGAACACTCCCTGGATCCGTCAAGAACTAGCTCAATGTGTTCACCGCAAAGCAAATATCTGGTCTCATGTTCGTCAAGTACATCAAGGACCCAATCACATGATGAAACACAGTGACATCAACCGGCTCAGATGAAGCATCACACAGAAGTTTCAGGTTTGATGCCATAGGTGTGGCCATAGCCTTGCAGTCCATCATCCCGAACCTCTTCAGGATCTCTACTGCATACTTCCCTTGTCTAAGGAAGATTCCAACTGCACTCTACCACACCTCCATACCAAGAAAGTAGTGCATCATACCCAAGTTCTTCATCTCGAACTCTTCCGTTGCATGTCGGCAATCAATCTATCTTCACTTGTAATAAATAGGTCATCCATATACAAAAGTAGTATCGCTGGATTGCCTTCCTCAACCTTGTAGTAAAGGTTGGAATCCGCTTTACTCTTGGTAAAGCCCAAACTGGATAGAAAGTTGTCTATCCTACCATACCAAGTTCTGTACATATATGACTCCTTGTCATGTGTCTCAGAACCAAGTGGCTGCTCCACATATACTTCCTTGACTACACCATTCAAGAAAGCTATCTTGAAATCTATCTGGAGTATCTTCTACTTCATCACTCGCTTTGTATTTTTGTTTGGTTGCTGGGTGGACTCCCTCTGAATATTTGCAACTCCATTCTGATGTGGATTGTGAGAAGTGATCAACTCCCTCTGAATATCTGCATCCTTGCAGAAACTACTGAAGTGTGCTCCTTTGCTTTCTTGCAGGAACAACTGGAGTGTGCTCCCTCTTGATCTTTGCTTCTTGGATTACCTATTCTTGAACTTATATCCATCCTTAACCACTATGCATGCTTATTAATATCATCATTGTGTTATCCTTGAGTTCTCATACATAATCACACATTTATTAGTATAATCTTAATACTATCAAAACACAATAATCTTAAACATGTATAGTCATGATCATTCATAGATAATAAACATTAGTATTCAAGGTTTCAGTGAAGTCTTCTTTTACTCGTGCATATTCTTATTTGATCATTGGACTCTTCTGATTAGTTAAATCATCAATGCATAAACCCGTGATTACTCAAACCTATACCTTCATGATTCTTCTAGTTAGTCATATCATCAATTATGGTAAGAAACATAATATGCATACAACCATGACTATTCAAACTTATGACTTCATGAATAATCATGATCAACAACACAATAGTATAAGATCCTAACACAAGGTAGGATTCTAGCTTGATATAGGAAAAACATACCTGGATTAGCATGCTAGCTAGTTATGTCTAACATACCCGCATAATGTCTTCTGGTTCTCTTCAGTGACTTGTGCTAGTAACCTGCATGTCTCATAAGTTAACCATTGTAGAACCAAGTTATACATACCTCGAAAGTAGATCTTCTATGTGATCCATGGCAATGGATGAATCTTTGTCTTCATGTCACCATGATCATATGATCTTGAAGTAGAACATGATTTGACTTTCTTGGTGTACCTTTTGTGTTAGCGAACAACATAAACCTCATACAACATCACAATGCATTAGTACAATCATAAGTGTCAAAACCTTAATCAATGAATATCTTCTATTAAGGTGATATGACAATTCTAGTAATTAATCAAGATTGTGTTGTAATGATATGAAGACAAACATATCATAAACTTAACCATGAACAGAATTCGAAACATACCTATCAAGATTGCTTGTAATCTTCTTATGGAAGTGTTGGAGAGAACTTCCGCAGCATTTAGGAAGCTGCTAATTTTGGGAAGGATAACTAATTTTGGAGAGAAAGTACCAATTTTGACGGTAAGACAAAGATATCGCCGTAGCACAAATTCCGGCGGGAATCACGGCGATAGGTACAGAAAAGTCAAGCATGTGGTACAAAGAAGAGGCCGAAGGGAGAGCTCAACCACCGCAATAAAGGCGCCGGAGATGAAGAGAGGGTTCAGCTACCCTCATTAAAGAAGAAGGACCACAGTCAGCGTTGCTTGAACCAAGAAGAAGCGACGGGCCGATGCATTAAAGACTAAGGACTGCAGGAAGCGGCGACGAGACAGAAGGCGGCCATGGAAGTACAGCCAGTTGACTGTAAGTGGTTAGGGTTGAGTCACTGTTGGGATAAGGCCCACAGTTTTGTAACTGCGATGAGACCTTCGGGCCATCTATATATAGTAGTCTTTTTATAGGATAAGGGGTTGGCCACATAGCGATAGGGACATCAGGTAGATGCTAGTCAAGTCTTTTGTTGTTGCAAGCCTGAACATCCCTGAGAAGACAAGGGCCGACCTGTTGAGAGAGTGCAATCCGCAGGGATTGCGAGAGGAAGAGAGTGCACTGTAAAGGCAAGAAGAGAAAAGAGGTCTATAGAGAAGGGCTCCCACTGAGGTGGAGTTTCCCAGAAGACCCCTGTTGTAAAGAGTGGAACGGAGCTGTGTTTATTCCCCAGAGTTGTAAACAAGAACCGCAGTTCCCCTGGGCGTAGTCTTTGCCCTGGGAGTATCAATGTGCTTATCTAAGTAGCACTATTGTAATTGTGTAGCCATTGTTCTCATTCACGTGTTTGTGCTATATATGAATGCTTCAATCTGTTATAAGTAATGTACATGGTCGTCAGTTAACTTCTGAATGATGTATAACAATTGCGATAATCATAGCTAACCTCTTTGCGAACTAGATAATTGTTAAACAGAGGTTAATGTGCGAGTAAGAACTGAATATGAGGCATGAATGGTTTATTTAGACATTGCGCAAAGTAATGTTCTACCTAGTTACGTGTTGCGAGATATCAAGGGTCGAGTTCATTAGTGAGGGTTAGGCTTGTAGGCTGAATGTTGTTGCTAACTGCAGTACCAGGATAAGGATAGCTAAGACCACCTATTAACCCAGGAAGCGGTAAAAGTTCGCTTGCCGCAGGAACTAGAAGGGGAAGATATCGCACCTACGATATCTTGGGTATCGCTAGACGGTTTCACATAGGGAAAGACTTATCGCATTCCCTGCGTACTGCGATAAGACAGAGGCGTAGCCGGAGTAATGGAATGAGATAGACAGCTTCTGTGAAAGGGGTTAAGGAGGGTTTAACCACCCTGGATGCCTCGGAACTTGGCTGAGGACACTTGAGTCTTCTGCCTCCCATTAGAATCACTTCGGGTGAGACTTCAGGTTGCTTCTGCGACCTGTTGCCGAAAGGGCCAGTGAGCTAAGGGTTCTGTTGGTCTAAAAGATTACCGCCAGCCCGGGTCTGTCCAGAGAGAAAGGATAAAAGATCAACAGGAAGGCCTTAGCCTCATCTCCCTCTGAGACATGAATTTCTTCACTTATGGAGGTGACCAATCCACTTGATTTGCAGGAACTGGATTTGGAGTTGTAATAGGGTTTGTCAAAGAAACCCAAAAAATTCAAACTTTGAATTTCAAACTTCCGAAAGGATAGAAATATGCGCCTTGATGAGCTAATCAAGCTGGTATATTCAGAATTTGAAAACTGCAAAGTTTCACTCCTCAAATTTTCCTTTGAAACTTTCGGATTCACTGGACGTGACCCCGAACTGGGGTTTGATGAATCCCACTCTTCTACCCAATCAAAAGGTTTGATCCAAATCTCTAAGCTTCTATTTTTCTGAGGAGCTTCCAGCCATGGTCATAGACTTCAAAAATTCCCATTTTTGCAGAAGCCCTAATTTTCCACTTTTCCAATCAAAGTCCCGAACTAGGGTCTGATCAAGCCCAGTCTTCTGCCCAACAAAAAATTCTGATCTTGGTCTCTAAATTTCTATTTTGATGAGTAGCATACAGCCGTATTCTTCAATTACAAAAATTCTAACTTTCTCCGAAACCCTAAATTCCGGAAGCCATGAATGAAGGTGCTCAAAAAATAATTATGTTTTGACATAAATATGTACCTGATTGTTTCTAGTGTAACTCCCCACTTTTCGATCCACAGGGTCTGAAACCTTTTCTTGAGATATCCCAACCTATAATATTTCCATCCTGATAGGTCTGACCTCAATTGGATTCTCTGAGAGAGAATTATGCCAAGTGTTGCAACGTGACCTGTTTATGGGATAAAATAGGAGAGCGAACTTGTATGGTGTGCCACGTGTCACTGGTTCAACTTCAGCCTCTGAAAACATTTCCTAAGATATTACAGTCTGTGTACTACCTGTCACATTTTATGAAATTTTATTTGGAGCTCCCTAGCCCAAGTTATGACCTTTGTTTCCAAGGTCACCTATTTATGACTGAGATTTGGAAGAGGCAGAAACCCTATATTGTACAGATCATAAATCACAAAGTACAACGAATTAGAAGTTGTCCTTTGGACACAAGGTACATGGGGATCTGATCTTTGACCTATAAAAGTTTAAGATCTGAAAAATTCGCCAAAATGGATTTATAGCAAAAGTTATATGATGACAGGTTTTTGCTATATCAAGCCCTAGCATCGTAAGTGCAACAAGTGTCATACATGCCATATCATGCCTTATTTCAGGCTAGCAATGATACCATGTTAAATTTTCAGAATTTACTTCAATCTGATCTAGGATCTTAACTGAGAGAACAACATGTACAGCAAATCTATAGCATATCAATCATGGACATAATAATGCAAGCACATAAGAGACATAGAGTTTACTTGGGGAAAACCATAAAGGTGAAAAACCCCAATAACTTCCTCAAAGATAGATAGAGCAATGATACAACCAGAATACAAGAGATAGTCTTCTCCTAGCAGCAGAGCCTCCTCCTCATAAGTGCGCCACTTTCCGAATGAGAGAAGTGTGTGTAATGAATGATCAAATAGAGATCTCCTGATCTCTATTTATACTTGTTCTGTCTTTCCCAATAAACTAATGGGGCCTACATGTCTAGCTTAACCCATGGTTAACTTAATCCGGGCTGACCCCACACTTGGTGGTCTAATAACCCTTTGACCCACATGGCCGACCCCTAATAGGGTGGTCTAATAACCCTTCGACCCACATGACTTATACAAGGCCGACCCCAACAAGGTGGTCTAATAACCCTTAGACCCACATGACTTATACAAGGCCGACCCCAACAAGGTGGCCTAATAACCCATCAAGTAAAAGTTACGACACTTACAATATAAATGACGACACTTCCGTATAGAGGAATAATAACATCTCTATAGGAATACAAACACTTCCGTATAGAGGAATAATACCATCTCTATAGGAGTACAAAATACATATATGAAATACATGGGTGAAATACATTCCGAAGTTACATATACATCAACACACCGTACACTTTCTAGCACGGGAACCCATTTCCACCGTCGATTATCTGGGTGTGTCTGCCCCGTTGCTACACATTTGCAACTTTTGGTGTGAGTCGTCCAATTTTTTAGCGCCTTTTCCACCTCCGCCCTTGGAGTGAGAAACCTTATGTAGAGACCTTAGAATAGTGACAAGATTTGCATTGTTCCTCTCTATAAACATTGATAACCCAAGAATCCATATAGAATAAAATTAAAAAACATAAAGACAAAAATGCTAGCAATATGAAGAAATCACTTGTTTGATGAATAATACCAATTCTAGACATTGTTTGTAGATGGGTCTGTAGAAGATCTAGTGTAACATGGGAAGAAGTCAATGAAGAAGAGGGGGAGATGACCATAAGAGATAAGAGAAGTCTAAACAACAAGATCAATCTTCCAAGATGGCATTGATATGAAACATTAAATTAGGAAAAGAATGAGAGATCACATGTCGTAGCAATAACATCTAAGGTTGTGTTGTTTTTTTAAACAACCCATTTCATATTAGCTCCATAATTATATTGTTCATGTTTGACTACTAATAACTCGAATGCTTCCAAATGGCTCCAAATCCTTTTGATTTAGGTCTCAAGGTGTTTGAAAGGTATTAGGACATAAAAAGCAACAAAATTTGCATTGTTCCTCTCTACAGCTTTTAATAAGCAATGTCTAACTGAGATAAACCAAGAACCCATATAGAGGAAATTTTAGAAACATAAAAAATACCTAACAATTTGAAAAAAACATTTGAAAAATATTCATAACCATTGAGATTGAATAGACAAGTAATCAAACTTCTAATAGAAAAACCAAGGTTGGATGCAAATGGAATACAATCTATGCAATTTCCAATGAATACAAAGATCGATAAACACAAAAGAGGGAGTGAATCTAAAAAATGTGTTCATGAATACAAAAACTATTATCTTGAATCACGTCATTAACAAATGCCACTCCTTTGAAGCCCTTTGGCAACTTGAAAGTGGACGACAAAGTGAAAAGGTAACATTAACCAAAGCTAAAGCTATAGCCAATTCGTGAGCCTTTAGACAGTTTTAGAAAGTGCTTTTGACAACTACGGGGTTTTATGCTTTTAGTAAGCCTTACTTTCTTGTGTTTTTCAACTGGCCTTTAAGGCATTCTTTATGTTAAATTCTTGTGTAATGTCCCCAACTTGGAACTTTTTCCAATTCGGTCAATTTTCAAAACTTGGACTAGTGAAGCCTCAAAATGTCCCAAATGATCCCAAATTCTTTCGAACTATGTCTAGAGTGGATTGAGGTGTAATATGACACATTTATGCAGCAATTATAGGCATGGAAACTTCCAATAGACTTCAACCACTTGCATTTACAATTAGAGAATGAAAGGAAGAATCACTAGGAAAATCTATGTTGAAGCAAGGGTAGATGGCTCCAAAAGACTCTTTAAAGGATTTCAAATTGGTTCTCAAGGTATATGGAGGGTATTAAGAAATAAAACGAAACCTCATCGATGATTATAGACTAATATCAGAATACTTATGCAACATCCATTTAACTTCAGGAGAAGTTGGGGAATTTTACTAGTCAAATCGAGGTTCAAAACCCCCAAGGGTAGGGGACGAACATGGATTGTGATAGTGACATCAATACAATGATACATGGATAATGACATATAGGTACAAGGACATAGATACACGTATAGTTTAATGGCAATCGTGATACAATGGCAGTGGAGTATTGTTCTTCTTATTCATATTAGGGTGGCAGGATCGAGAAAGGATAGGAGATAGAAGTCTCCTTTGGTTTGGTGCTTGTGATCTCAGGGAGTTGGGGATTCCATCCAATTGGTGCTAGTAAAACTATTGAGTTGGACTTTACTGAGGTCTGGAGTCCTATCTATAGGTTGGAAATTATGAAAACCAAGGGGTTGTAGCCTCGTTTTGTTATCTTTTCATCATTTAATTCAAATTAATATGATCTAGGATCTTCACTAAGAGAACAACATGTACAGCATGTCAAACACAAGAGACAATAGACACAAAACATTTCACCAGGGATAACCATAAAGGTGAAAAACCCCGCAACTTCCTCAGAGATAAAATAAGCACCAATACAAAATATCACAAAAATGAAACCCCGAAAGATAGATGTCTCCAACAGTTCTTCCTCCAGGCTCCTCCACTTGTGCGCACTCCTCTCTCTCAACTATGCAAGTTGGATGTGTGCGTGAATGAGAAAATATAGTGGTGCAACCACTCTATTTATACTTTAAATTAACTTTACCTTCCTTTTATCCTAACTGGGTCAACCCCCTAGGGCGAGTCTAATAACCCTTCCACTTAACACATACTGGGCCGACCCCTCTAAGGAGGTCTAATAACCCATCAAATATAAGTTACGACACTTAGAATAAAACTTGTGACACTTGCAAATACAAATGACGACACCTCTGAATGGAGGAATAAGAACATCTTCGCCGAGGATACAATAAAGTACAAATGTAATACATACAATATAAAAGTGAATAGTATCTTCTGAAGTTACAGATAGTACATTAAGACTCCCTCTTAACTAGGAAGGTATTCTCTTGACACGGGCGTCAATACATATAGGCACAAGTATTCAATACTGGAGCTAGATAATCAACACTCGATCACTAGAGAATCATCGTAGGTCTTCATCATCTCTGCGAGCAAGCCATCAAGTAGGTACATCTCAGGACTGATTACACTATCTCTGCAAAATTTTGTGTACCCTAATCTCACCCCATAATCTTTAGATTATACAAGGATTTCTTCAGTTTGCACACATGAGTCTCCCTGTTGTGTGTCTCAAACCTGAGTGATTGCTCCACATATACTTCCTCTTCCACTACACCATTCAAGAATCATGTCTTGACATCCATCTGGCGTATGATCTTCCTTTTCACGATCTTCATTATCTTTTGGTTTTACTTCATTCATTGTTTCATATCGATTCCTGAGTACTTCTGGTTCTTCAAAGTCTTCTTCTTGACTTCATCAATCTTCTTGTTGAATCATCGTCACTTGTTCTTCGAAACAAGTCTCTCTTGTAGGTGATGGTACAAGGTATTTCCTACGGGACAAGTTCAATTGCATGATTAGAAACAAATTCAGAACAAATTCTTACACATAAAGACATATGTCATACAGTCATGCAATTATCTTAGCCAATCATGCTTCAATACAACATTTATTAATCCCGTAACTTTATATATGCCTTCCATCTCTACCAGAACATTGTTAAGAGTGTGCAAGTCTACTCCAACATGTCAGCAAAGAGGTTTCATTCTAGATAAGTAGCAATGGAATGTTGTACAGTACCATCGACAACTAATACCCATTACTTGCATATAAGTAGTATCTCTTTCATTAATGCAATTTTTTTCTAACATCCTAATATACTCATGGCTGGCCTCACTAGGGAGTCTGATAACCATATCACATACAATGATGACCTTTCCAATCGGAGGAATGAAACCTCTCCATCGGAAGTACAATGCCATATGAATATAATATAAAATATACAAGTGAAATACTGCATTCCGAAGTTACAAATACATCAACACTCCCTCTTAACTAGGAAGGTATTTCTCGACACAGTTCTTTAGCACAAGTCTTCATCGTCGACTACACCATTCAAGAAAATTGTCTTGACATCCATCTAGTGTAATTCTTCCACTTCATCACTGCAACCAAAGCAAGTACCATTAATAATTATGGAAGTGTATCTGGCTACAGGTGCAAAAGTTTCTTCATAATCTATCCCTTCTTTTTGGGAGAAGCCACAAGCCACAAACCTTGCCTTGTATTTATCATCCTCCACTTGTGCACACTACTCACTTGAGAGAATGAGTGAGTGAATGAATGAATAAATAGAGAGTCTAATAACCCTACCTCCTCCACTTATTTATACTTGTCTTCCACTTTCCTTTTACTCTACCTAGGCCGACCTCTCTAGGAGGGCTACAGGTGAAATATGATGAATTAATAAAGCAGGTTACAGTTAAGACCTCCCTACAAGAAGCAAAGCAATTCATTTGGGATGACATTATTGTGGAGGCAGAGAAATTGAGGCCATATTTCGATTTCATTCTAGACAAAGAGGGTGTATTAAAGTTAGCTAGGCAAAGCTTAATAGCACTCAAGGAAAAGTTCAACAAGAAGCTCATGGACTGTGCAAAAAAGGCCATAGAATTTCTAAATGGGCTGACAGAGGATGAGGTGAAAACAACTAGCATAAACTTAGGATAGAGTATCTAGTATTATTTGGGCAAAGAAGTTGGTGAATAAGTATCACCAGATGAACACAATTTAGGCAAGGATAGACATTTTAGCAAATCAAGTAAAACTCTTCAAAGAAATGCTTGATTCATTATTCAAGAAGGGACTTCCTATCTTTTGGGAGGAGGATGGCACCATGAGGACATGGAAAGAAGAATATCAGGGCAAGTTGTGGGGATGTCGATTCAATTTGGATTATGTATAATTTAGGTAAATTTATTCTAATGTTTATGTATTGATTCATTGTAATTTTTTGCATAATTAATGAAATTCAGTTGGTTTCTCTTGGCCATCTTTTTTGGATATTAATTTGTCGAATTTCTTTGAACTATGTTTTATGTTGCCAATTTAATGAATACACCGATCTGTAGGTTGGATTTCTATTAATATACGATTCATGTGTTATTACGTGTTAAATGAATTTCTTCATTAAATTAACTCATTTTATCTATAATTATCTACAACTGATAAACAGCCACACATTTATATTGATGCTAGTAAGTGGAAAAGCACTCTTACAATGCCAGTTACTTGGATCTGCGTTGGATAAAGATGAATAATCTTATGCGTTGATTCTGATGCGTTTTTATTTCATTCTTGCATGTTGTGATTGTGTAATTGAAAGGTTTTTAATTATGTTGTGATTGTGTTATTGAAAGGTGTTTTCCACTATGCATGTGCAGGTTGACGTGGAGACGTTAGGTGGGCAGGAAGTCCGGAGTGGAGGAGACACATTGGCAGAAGCCCTGACGTGGAGGAGTTGCATGGGCAAAAGGTGTGATGTGGACCAGCCACATCATATCCACACGTGACAACGACCGTGAAGGATGGGTGAAGGTGGTTTCACAAATGGAGGATGGTGGTTTTCCTTACCACCCTTCCAACTTGCGAAATCATGTGGTGCTGCCACGTGGAGAGCGGTTTCATATTTCACAACCACCCATCCCCTCATCCTATCGTGCATGTTGGGGATGCAGAATGGAAGTGGGACCCTTGATCTTCTGCTGCCTGATTGATCTTTTCCTTCATTTAAAATGGTTTGTACGTTGGCATGGAGGTGATATTTTCCTTCATTTAAAATGGCTTGTACGTTGGCATGGAGGTGATATTTTCAGCCATTTAAAATGGTTTGTACATTCGCACGGAGGTGATATTTTCGAACATTTAAAATGGTTTGTGCATTGGAATGGAGTTGATCTTTTCCGCCATTTAAAATGGTTTCTACAGCGATAATGGTAAATGATGGATTGTATCACTCGTGTGAATAATCTCATCACGTTTATGAGGCGCCCATTTATGATGGATTGTGTTTATGTGTCATGACATACAGATGATATCCCTCCACACTGTGATAATAAATGTCACAAACTTTTCTGCATTGATATCCCGCCACACTTCTCTTCCCACCCACACTGCTCTTCCCTCCCACTGCCTACATTGAAACTTATCCCGCCACACTGCTTTTCCCACCCACTGCCTACATTGAAACTTAAAGTTCAAACTCTCTGTGTTTGACAGTTTGGAGCTCTGTTTTCTCTGAGGATCGAGGTTTGCTTTTGCTGAGGTGGAACCGAGAAGAGTGTTGGGCGGCTAGAGCAGTAAGATTGGTTTGAAGAATCAACTGCTAGTTTTTCAATTGGTAGGTATTTATATTATTCAAACCATAAATCTAAATCTGTAACAGAGCATGCTTATTCAGCCTCCGAGCTAAAAATCCATATCTTCCATGGTTGTCAAAAATCAATGCAATGACAGTTTGAAGTTTATAGTAATTTAAAGTCATTGAATGTTTTAGATTCTTCAGATTTCCTTCCACCATTCAATTCCGGGTAGTTATCTTCTTACAATCCATTAATATGAATTCACAACGCTATATTTGTAAAATCGTGCATTACTCATTACTGGGCTAAATTAACGGAATTAACAGGTTTAATGTCGATTCTCGCCAGCTTGTATACGTTTTTTGTCTGGTGATGTAGCGTATTATTTTCATATATTCCATATTGTTTTCTGCAAATCCTCTAGCATTTGGCTAGGTTTGTTGGAAAAGATAACAAGAAATGAACTCAGAAAATTGAAACATGTTTTTTCTTTTTAATATCATTTTGCAATTAATATTCACTATAATATACCGATCTATGTAAACATTAATACTTTATTTGAAATATTTGAAATTGATAATTTATGTCTTAATTTATATAATATTGATTACATTTCTTTTAATACAAATATATATAATTTAAGTATTTAATTTAATTGAATAAAATTAAGCAATCAAATACTAGCTTTAAACAATATTAAGGTATAATTGTTTGCCAATACAGTATCTTGGCTAGAAAAGTCCAATGTATTGCGTAGTTGGATGCGGTGTATGACTCAAATTGTTGGATGCAATGAGAACACATGTGAGTCTTGCATACGATACCAAGGCATTTAGTTTTAGAGATAAAGCTGATAAAAATGTTCTTAAAATTTAGGCAGGAGGCTGTGTTGGAAAATGAATTTAACAGTGACGACAATGTAGATAGTGATGCCATTAGTTGGAAAGATTCTGGTTGCGGTTTAATAACCAGAAAAATATTCTTTCATACTTTTGGGTTGAGACTGCGGTGAATGATATAGCAGCTTCTACTTCGCCAAGTGTAGCACAGATCAATTCTGCAATAATCAAAGCCACGTGGCACAATCTGAACGTTCCACATGTCACCCTAGAGACTGGATTTCGACATTTTAACGAAAAAATTTACAGACGTTTTGCTACAAAGAGTTTTCCATCAAGTCAAAATTTTGTCAATGAAAGTGAGGTCGCTCTATCATAAGGTTGTTCCATTTCTGGGTGTTGGAAGTAGATGCTGAGGAGAAAGAGCGTCTACTCCTTCCTCCAGGGATGATTTTTCGTAGTGGATAAAGTAGATATCGGCACTCTAAACACATATTTCATAGGAACATTGCTTCACACATTTTGTTGGATAGTGGAAATATCCAAAGAGAAAGATCGGTCGCTCTTTCTCCAAGTTCTATTTTTAGAATTCCCTCATAAAAGAAGGGGCGGACGATCCTTCTTCTTCCCAATATTCTTTTCATTATAGCTTGAGACTGCAAGAAGGGTCAGTCGATCCTTCTTCATCTTCACCATTATGGATATCTTTCAATTTCTAGATAAAGGTTTTGACAATTATCTACTAAACGAAGGGGCATCTAATCCTTCTTCTCGAAAAACAGAAGTCGGGGCAAACAATTTTATATGTTATAACTTAGTCGTGCTCAGTATTATTCCAGTGTTCACCATTTTAGATATAGATGAATTGACATACTAGCTTATGTAGGTTGAATAATTTTACAATTCCCTCATAACTGAACGCGGGGCCGACACTTCTTCTGCCCAATATTGTATTCATAATAGTTCTAGAATGCAAGAAGGGTCGATCGTTCCTTCTTTCTTTCGCCATTCTGGATATATGTGAATTGCTGGATATAGTTGTTCAGAATTATCTCCTAAACGAAAGCGCGGCCGATCCTTCTCTTCGGAAAATGGAAGCCGAGACAAACATTTTTATATGTTAGAACTTAGATGATGTCCGAGTCCCTACTATTTACAGCGGAAGTTGGAAGCCGAGAATTGTCGACATAGCCTTCATAGATTAAATATATTTAAATTTATTTCGTAAATGAAGTGTTGGCTGACCCTTGTTGTGCTCAGTATTCTTCCCTTGTTCACAATTTTGGAAATACATGTATTGACGGCCTAGCATTCGTAGGTGGAACATTTTTAATATTCCGTCATAAATGAATGGGTGGGAGACGCTTCTTCTACCCAGAATTCTTTTCGTAATATTTCTATACTGCAAGAACGGTCGTTCGATCCTTCTTATGTTTGCTTCTTCTACAAGAAGGGGCGGTCGATCCTACCATTCGGAAAATTGGAAGTCCGGACAGCCATTTTTTATATATTATAATATATGTTATATCTTTGTTTAAAATAAATATGATTGTTAATGTGCTCATGTTATTTTATATTTCATAAAACGCTTATGGACTGGATTTTGGTTCTGAACAATGTGTGATGTTATTTTATATTTCAAATATTGTTTATGAAATAGATTTTGGTACTCAACAATGTGTGGACCTATTTTTGAATGGATTGAAAGTTGCTGAAGGAATCTCGTTTCCAGAAAGAAATTTTTTGCATAATATTAGCATTAATGAAGGATGTATCATTGTAAATGTTACCAAGTCTTTGAATGCAAGTTTTCCATTTCCCTATCGATCAAAAGGTGTAGATACATTGTCAGAGGCTGTTGATGGTTATATTCAATGTCCTGTATCTGAGATCGTTAACTAGATTAGGCCCGCTCTTCGCGAGAACGAGGTGAATGATATACCAGCTTCTTCTTCAACAAGTGTAGCACATATCATAACAACTGAGAATGAGGTGAATGATACACCAGCTTCTACTTCGACGAGTGTAGCACATATCACAACAACTGAGAATAAAACTTCTTTTATTATGAGAAAAGTTAAGTTGTTACATAAGTGTTCAGAAAGAAAGGATTGCATTTCCATAGGTTTTGTAACAAATGTGAGTGAGACTAATTTTTTTGGGGGAACATTTTTGGGTGACTTCTCCTTTGGTATTCTGGTCGATGAAGTGGTGTTTTCTTGTATGGCATGTTGTCCAGAGGTGAGAAGTGGATCTTTTGTTGTATGGCCGATTAAAAGAATCATCGATTTTAATACAGAAACATTGCTTTCTGTTCCAAGCGCTTTCAACAATAATCAATCTGAATCTACTAGTTAATTTGATACATCAATGTTCTTTAAAGCCATAGTATGTTGCTCGGGGATTAGTGTCAACTGTTTTTAAGGGAGACATTGTACAATTCAAAGTACTAGATGCTAGTGACTTTGGTATTTTAGTTCATAAAGTCTTCCGCAATTGCAAGGATTGTGGTGTATTTGAAGGCTCTATTATAAGATGGCCTGCAAACACTTTGCTTGACCTCGATAATGTTCCTTTGGATGTTATACATTTGGAATGTTTTTGAAGAATGTCCTTTACAGATGGTCCTTCCAGGTACTCCCCATTGTGAATATACACATGTTAAAGGTAATCGAACAAGGCCATACAATTCCATAAATGAGGTAGCACATATCATAACAACTGAGAATGAGGTGAATGATATACCAGCTTCTACTTCGACGAGTGTAGCACATATCACAACAACTAAGAATAAATCTTCTTTTATTATGAGAAAATTTAAGTTGTTACATAAGTGTTCATAAAGAAAGGATTGCATTTCCATATGTTTTGTAACAAATGTGAGTGAGACTAATTTTGTTGGGGGAACAATTTTGGGTGACATCTCCTTTGGTATTATGGTCGATGAAGTGGTGTTTTCTTGTATGGCATGTTGTCCAAGGGTGAGCAGTGGATATACCAGCTTCTTCTAAAATTTCCGAATGAAATTTAAGAATCAGGGTGCACACCTTTCAAACATTGGCACTGAACATTGTTCCTCAAATTTTTGTATATCAAAAATTCCTCTTCGATCAATAGTTGAATGTGCTAAGAAATTTGATAGTTGAATGTTATAAATTCTATGGGATCAAATGCTCCTGTGGCCAAAGAAGGAGATGACAGAAAAGAAGCTTGTTTACAATGAGATTAGACACAATAGACATTTGTCAAAATGCATGGTATAAATTCCATCAGATAAAAAATATCACTTTGGGTAAGGCGATTGGTGATATTTATCAGGAGTCAGATGCTAGTACTGTCATATTGGAACCATCATGTTAAACTGTCATGTTTTTTTCCAAAACTTATTTTTTATGGGCACTTTATTCTCTAAACCGTCATTAATTTTTGTGGGTCACTCTTAGTAGAATTTGGATTTACATTTTGCAGCTAACCTTTCTAATTTCTTTTAATTTTTTTTCCATGATCATTAATTTGTTTGATAAGTTAACATAAACAACTTGGCATTAAAATAGAAAACTCCAAATTGTTAACTTGACATGTAACCATTGGACCTTTCTATGCATATCATACCTGGAAATAAACGTATACATTGAAAATATTTTCAGCCATGAGCATTTTCTATATAGTTAAAACTTTTATTTTCTATGTAAATGTGAACTTTTAATCAATTTTAAAATATATATTAATAAAAAAATTACTATGGATAGGTAATTATTTTATCTGCTGAAGGGAAAAATTTAAACCAGACCATTTTTGGACAGGGAATATATATACTTAAAAAATTCTTAGATAGACAACAACAATGGGTTGTTGGTGCAAAAGAAAACATGAAGATCGATGTAAATAGCATCATATGGGCATGGTCACCAAGAAGGGCCTTGCAGTAGAAAAAATTAGAATAAATGAGAAGGGCCTTGCAGTAGAAAAAATTAGAATAAACGAGAAGGGCCTTGCAGCAGTCAAGGCACAACGAGAAAATATGGGGAATAGTGTTCAAAGTGGTGGATGTTCTCAAGGGTTGATAGTAGACAAAATTGGTTTCTAAATCATTTTCTCTATGTGGCAGTTTTAAGCAACAAAATTGTTCTGTTTCTAAATTTCCACTTGGTCAACAAAAAGTTGTATTTTCTCATTTTCATTAAAGTTTTATAAAAGGAAAGATACAACTTATAGCCATTGGGATTGATAATGGATGGTTATTTGTTACAAAATTGGATTTGTGATAAGTGTCGTAATTTGAGCACTAACTGTCATTAAGTGTTGTAATTGTGCTTAAGAATAATTGGCCTTTAGAAGTGGTTTATCCGCTGCACTTAAAATCAAGTAATTATCCTCAGAGTAACTACCTAAATACAAAAATATGATCCACTATACTCAAATTGCCAAATTCAGCGGTGCTCATAGGAAAAAATATTCTATACAACCCAATATTCTATGCGATCCAACTATATTTCTAATACTGAATGTGCCAAATCAAATATGCCACGTGTCACAATATGATCGTTCCGCGTGTCACTCCGGGATATTAAATATCAACATTTAAAAAACAAAATTTATAGACGTTTTGCTTCAAAGACTATGCTGGCAAGTGAAAGTATTCTCATAGAAAGAGTGACCGCTCTTTCCCAAAGGTGTTCTATTGTTACGATTCCCTCATAAATGAAGGGTCTGCTGACCCTTCTTATTCCAAATATTCTTTTCATAATAGTTTGATACTGCAAGAAGGGTCGGTTGATCCTTCTTGTGTGCTCTATTATGGATATAGCCGAATTGTTGGATAAAATTTTTCACAATTAACTACAAAAAGAAGGGGCGGCCGATCCTTCATGTTGAAAAACGGAAGTCAGGAGAAACCATTTTTTATAGGTTAAAACTTCCAAGGTGTTCTATTTTTAAAATTGCCTTGTAATTGAAAGTTCGACCGACCCTTTGTATTCCCAATATTATTTTCATAATAGTTTGACACTGCAAGAAGGGTCGCTCGACCCTTCTTATTCCAAATATTATTTTCATAATAATTCACCACTGTAAAAAGGGTCAGTCGATCCTTCTTGTGTATTCCATTATGGATATAGCTGAATTGTTGGATAAATGTTTTCACAATTCACTATGAAAAGAAGGGGCGGCCGATCCTCCTTGTCGAAAAACAGAAGTCGGGACAAACGAGTTTTATATGCTATAACTTAGTCAATTGATTGGCTATTCTATTTTTGTATTTCCAATTGACAGGCTATTCGGAAAACAGAAGTCGGGACAAACGATTTTTATATGTTATAACTTAGCCAATTGTGGAATCTTGGTTTTCGGTTTTGATATATTTTCTTTTCGCAACCTGCAACCCACAATTGCGGATTGAGGATTGCGAAAAGAATGTACATATTTATGAAATAAAACCCCGCAACCCTTCTTTTCCTTCCAGCATGTTTATGTTTTAACCGTCGATTTGTCTTGATCCTGCGGATGAGATTACACCGGGTGATTAAAATGAAGTTTAGCTTGCCCATTTAGCTTGTCAGTGTTAGCACTAGCGTTGTCCTGGATGAAACTGGGAAGCTCAATTTCTAGAAAGAACGGATAAAACCTCAGTGGTCTGAGAAAAATAGAATCATCTGGGTAGGTATTGACAGCCTCAAGGGTGAACTGATCAAATCCCAAGCCCAAAACTTTGTAAGGAGAATTAAATTGCTGAGGTCCACCTACAGTTACATATCTGCACAAATAAACGGTCTAGATCGGTGGTGGTGAACATCTACAGTCATGAGAATGCTTCGCGCAAAAAGGGTGAGGTGTTCTAGATGGAGGTGGGAGGCTTATCCCACAAGCATATTAAGTAGCAGATCAACAGCCAATGGAGAAGATCGACGTTCGAGAACTACTTCTACGATACGACATGCATGGAGCAAACAAACTTTTGGATCTGCAAACTTTTGGTAGAGGCCCGCAGGTTTGGACAGCGCAGATCTGAGGAGGCCAATATCTATGGCCAAGGTTTTGTTCGTGGATCTAACTTGCACGAAACAACAACGCAAGCCAAATCCTCAAAGTTGGTCAAATTCGTAGCGTTTGACGGCCAGGATTCGAGGCCACCAGGGATCAGGAAAATGGACGGCCAGGGAAGCTTCCACGCCGCAAGAGATGCAAGGGTGATAGTAAAGGATAAATAATATGAAAAACTCGCCTACACGGAGAGCTGGATTCCTATTTTTCATCCGAAAGCGACAGGAGAAAGCTGTGAAGAAACAGACAGGTCAACCAGGGGCCCAAGCCAACCTCAAAAAAACAAGTAGGTTATCTGCTCTATAGCAAACTATTTAATGGATGAATTGAGTGATAGAGAACCCATAGAAACACTGTTTATAGACAGAGACGCAGAGGTCTACGACACTATAATGACTAATGACCCCATGGAAACTATAAAAAACAAGCTGAAACTGGTTAGGGAGCGAGGTATAGATGTGCACCAGGTCCACCAGTCCTATTTTCATCTGTTTACAGTCGACAAAACCCCTGGTTTTCCCGAATTTGTTGAATGGTGCACCTCTAACTACTCTTCTACCAAGAGGGAAATCATGGACGCTTCCAAGTCCAATATCCTTTGCAAAATCGATACCCAAACCCTTAGAAATGCCCTGTCAGTCCCAAAAGAGTTTTTCCAGAAAGCTATAAGGTATACCGAGGAAGCCCTAATCCAGTTTTTTAGACAATCCCTTGTTGAAGTAAAACAGAATTTCTACAGATCATGTCTGAATCCTACTATCCAAATATAAGAGCAGGATTTCCCAGCTGAAGCCAAACTATTCACGGAAGAATCCATAGGTGTTATCGCCATGATGAGCCAATTCCTAGGTCTAGACTCTGATATGTATGTCACAGACCCTCTAATAAGTTTGTTTTTTGTCCTAGGCACCTCCCCCCTAGAATCCGATGACCCAAGCCAGTCTACCCAATGTGCATGCCTCAGGTTTGATGAAGTTTTGGTTGAAAGTATACACTCCCAGCTAAAGAATTTCCAGGAAACAAGGATTTTCATATTTCAGTCCTACTTACTAAAAATGTTCCTAGCATTCAATGAGGAAAAATTGCAAATGCCTGAAGTACTACTTACTCAGGATATGTACACTGATTACACCAAGTTCCATGACGAGCTCATGTCTGAGGTTTATCAGGTCATTTTCCAAAAGAAGTTGCCTAGAGTATTACCAGAAATGCAGGAGTTACTACAGCTTTCTCCTGAGAAGAGGGTCGGAGATTGGTTCCTTTCAGAGCATGGCACAATCATCAGGTTTTATGGGTTTCCTTATGCACCCTACGTGATACTAGTTTTCCTGACCCCCAGAATGTTTGCATTAGAATTCATCAAACAAAAATTGAAGGCAGAAGCTGAGCACTTTCTAGATCATAGAAAGGGCTCTGATATTGTGTTTCCATGGACTGTAGGTCCATAATTAATCAAAAACAAAGGAGCTCTTACAGCCATCGAATGCAAGATAAAGGAGATGGGTTTCAAAATAGAAGCAGCCTTAAACTATGATCCCCACCACATCATTTCCAATAGGAGGAAGGAAAGCAATAGGAAGGATTTTGTGCATTTCGAAATTCCAGGCATGGCAGAAGCTACAAATTTATTGGATTGTCCTAGCAGGAGCCAGATGGAAACAGACACACTTGAGAGCTCCTCCCTGCTGAGACAAGGGAACACACCCACAATGCCTGGATCTTCTAGCCTAGTCCTATCAGTGCTGTGAGTATTTTGATCACAGTAGATCGAGGAGCTATGGAGAACCTCACAAAATCGAATTAATTTGCAAATACAGTGGAAAAACTTGAAAAAAGAGATAAATTTACACACAATGTATGCTCAAATCTTTGATTAACTGACTGTCTAACATGTGAAATGTTAGTAACAGGTTTTTATTACATCCATGAGAAAATCGAGAGCATTAGGTGGCTCAAGCTGAGTGTACAAGTCATCAATGCCAAATTGGCCTCAATCCCCCCTAAATGGGTCCAACTCAATCCCAATCACCCCAAACAGCTACGAATTCTGGTGTGGAGGTGGCTGAAGCATGCTGAGTCATTAATTAGCTCAAGGCAGGCGTGGGTGAGCAAATAGAGGAGGTTTGGGGGCCCAAGGGAGCATTAAATGCTCCAAATCTAGCCAAAAGTGGGCAAAAATCCACCCTAGCGCCCTTGGTCAACTAAATTCCCCAAAACAAGGAGAGAGGGCGCACCAGCAATAAATGAGGGCGCACTTGTGGACAAAACTGGAGGCTGGGTGAACTGGTTTGCTCAGAAGTGGGTGTGAACACTCTCAAAGTGGGTTTTTGACCAACTATAGTCACTTAATCCAAAACATGGTTTAATTAAGCACATGGGCAATTAAAAATTTATGGATTATGGTACTAAGTGTGGTTACTGTTCTAACACCCCCCCTTAACCATAACTTTGTACATCTCATGAAAGATAAGTGGGAGGCCTTGGCAACAAAGGCTCAAGTCACCTCAATACAAACAGAAATTTTATTTGTCCATATGAACCGAGGAAAAGAAGTAAAACCTCATGGGATAAAAACTTCCCTCAAAAATGGACATGGGGCTGAACCTGCAATTAAATTGCAGCAATCACCATCCATCACTCACTCCAAGCAAAGCTCTCAGGTGAGTGAAGGTCTTCTCAGTAAAGCACTTGGTGAAAATATCAGCAGTTTGCTCGGTGGATGGGCAATACTGCAGTGAAATCACCCTGTCATGCACCAAGCCCCGAATGTAATGCATGTGGATCTCAATGTGCTTTGTTCTTTGCCTCTGTACTGGATCAGTAGATATCTTGATGGCACTTTGATTATCCACCCAAATATTGGTTGGAGAATCAATAGCAACACCAAACTCCCGAAGAATGCCTTGCAACCAAACACACTGTGTGGCTGCGTTCACTGCTGCCCTGTACTCGGCCTCTGCTGATGAAAGAGAAATTGTGTGTTGTTTCTTGCTTGACCAGCAAATAGGACCTTCAGCAAACATAAACACAAAACCTGAAGTGGACTTTCTATCGATGGGATCTCCCGCCCAATCGGAATCAGAAAATCCAGCTAGTTGAAGTGAAGAACCAGCTGCATAGTGTACCCCGCAGTTCTTTGTTCCTTGGACATAATGAAGGATCCTTTTGGCTGCCTTCCAATGGATCTCATGTGGCTTCTGCATATACCTTGCTACAGCACTTACAGCATAAGACAAATCAGGTCTTGTATGTGTAAGGTACAGCAAACTTCCAACTAGCTGCCTATAGAGAGTGCAATCCACCACCGGAGAGTCTTCAAATTCACCTAGTTTTATGCCTGAAAGGAATGGGCACTTGGCTGCCTTACATTCAGCCATTTTGAACTTGAATAACAGGTCTGAAGCATACTTAGATTGACTCAGCAATATACCTCTCTCAGATTGCTCAATTTCCAAACCCAAAAATTGCCTTAGCAATCCTAGGTCGCTCATGGCAAATTCACTGTGCAAAGAAGCTTTAATTGAGCCAATTTGTTTGGTGCAGCTCCCTGTAATTAAGAGATCATCAACATACATTACAATGACCTGAAAATTATCATCACAATGCTGCAAATAAACATTTGGATCAGACTTGCATCGACAGAAACCAATTGAGAGCAAAAAAGCATCCATTTTGGCATACCAAGCCCTGGGGGCTTGCTTGAGTCCATAGAGTGACTTCTTCAACCTGCATACAAGTGTGGGATCCTCTTGGAATCCTTCAGGCTGCTGCATATATATCTCTTCCTGTAGCTCACCATGCAAGAATGCACTTTTGACATCCATGTGGTGAACTTCCCAACCTTTACTAGCTGCCATGGCTAGAGCTAGTCTAATTGAGTCCATCTTTGCAACCGGTGCAAAGGTATCCGTATAATCCACACCATGTATTTGTGAGTAGCCCTTAGCCACTAACCTAGCCTTATATTTCAGATCAGAACCATCAGCAACAGGTTTGGTTCGAAAAATCCACTTACATTGCACTAGTTTCCTCTTGGGAGGAAGAGGCACCAAATCCCATGTTTTGTTCTCTTGGAGAGATTGGAATTCTTCTTGCATTGCTGCCCTCCACCTTGGATCATGATGAGCTTCCTGATATGATGTTGGATCAGATCCAATCATCATATAACAGTGATCAACAAGCTCACTCTCATTTGCAAAGGAAGCATTGATTGTTTGGGATCTAGTCTTCCTAGGCTCTTGGGGATTGCCTGCCAATTCACCTGCAGCTTCTATGATTTTTTCAGCCCACTTGGGCCTTGATGGTGACTCATGTACAGCAATGTCATCTTCAGCTATGTCATCTTCAGCAATATCAGAAAAATCAGAGGAAGAATCATCACTAATCTCATTGAGGTGTGGAGGAGAGGAGCTTTCCCCCGGTGCAAGCTCAAAATCTGGAATTGGTTCTTCTTCGAATTGCACACTTCTCTCAATGAAAGTTTTAAGTGTGGATGTGTCAAAGAGCTTGTAGCCCTTTGTGTCCTCACCATATCCAACCATGATACATTCCCTGCTCTGTGGCTCCAAAGCCTTCCTCTTTTCTGATGGAATTCGAGCCCATGCTCTAGACCCAAAAATCCTGAAATTTGACACATTTGGTTTTTGGCCAAACCATGCCTCATAGGGGGTTTTTCCTTTGACTGATTTGTGAAAGGCTCTGTTCTGAATATGAGCAGCACAATTGATGGCTTCAGCCCATAGCTTAGGGCTTAGATCCCTAGCTTCAATCATGCAAGTAGCCATCTCCTTGAGAGATCTATTTTTCCTCTCTGCCACACCATTTTGCTGAGGTGTGTAGGGGATTGAATGTTGCATTTGGATGCCACATTCCTCACAAAGGTGCTGAATGTTATTATTCACATATTCCTTTCCATTATCAGTCCTAAGGATCTTTATCTTATGACCACTATGGTTTTCCACTAGGGCTTTCCAAATCTTCAGTTTCTCAAACACTTCTGACTTCAATTTAAGGAAGTAAACCCAGCAGAATCGAGAGTAGTCATCTATGAATGTAAGTACATACCTTGATCCACCATATGATGGAGTGGGAAGAGGACCAATGAGGTCTGAATGTACCAATCCAAGTGGTTGAGTGGCTCTCCTTGCCATTCCCTTCTCATAGCTGCGCTCAGGATGCTTTCCAACTACACACCCAATGCATGCACCATTTGATGACTTGATTTCTGGAAGCCCTTCCACCATCTCGTCCTTGTGCAATTGCTGGAGGTATTTGTAGTTCATGTGGCCAAATCTTTCATGCCATAACTTGGAGGTCTCGTTGGCATGAGAGACAAGAGCATGGTCACTAGAATTTGGAATGAAATTTGAGAATTTGTACATTCTCTCATCATGATCTGCATACCCTACAGCCACAACTTGATTTGAGGAGATTTCTGAGATTTCTACCAAATCTGGAGTAAATGTCACTCTCTTGGCTTCTCCTGTATGGGTCATTTGATATACTGATAGCAAATTTGCAGCCAATGAAGGTACATAGAGCACATCACTGAAATAGCCATGCTCCATGTCAATCCTACCAATCCCCTTGGTCTGGATTTCTGAATCATCTCCCATTCGAACTGTTGGGCCACCATTCGAATGCATAGAGGAGAAGAGCTCTCTAGATGAAACCATATGTCTGGAAGCTCCTGAATCAATGATAAAGGAAGAGGGATTCGAAGTACCTGCTACCAAAGCATGACACTTCTCCTTATTGTCAGGGTTTGAGGTGCTCTCCTTCTTCCTTGCGCCCTCAGGGACTGGGATGTTGTTCTTCTCCAGCAACTGCGCCATTGAGTCAATGGTTTTCTTCATACATGAGCTCTCTGGATGCCATCCCCTATGACAATAGGTGCATTTGGTCTTTTCCTTTCCCTTCTTGTCCTTCTCCTTTGACAGATTCGAACCCCCATCTGCAGACTTGGTCTTGTCAAACTTTCTCTTCTCTTGCTGCTTCGAATTCTTGGCTTTCTGCTTCCCTTTGCTTGCATTTGAAACACCCATTGCCAATGCTTGGTCCTTTGATTTTATGGTGCCCATCTGAACTAGTTTATCCTGCTCCTGAGTGAGACACTCCATGAAGGTAGCTAGTGATGGCATTTGCCAATTTCGAAGGGTCATTTTGGCTGAGTGAAATGTGCTAACAAATATTGAAAACTCTGGGCCTAGCTTCGAAAGGATGGACAGAATCAGTTGTTCCTCCTTCTTAACAATTCCACATTGTTGCAGTTGAAGCACCAGTGACTTGAATTTCGTGAAGAACTCCTGGATGGTTTCAAAATGCGCTGGGCTCAAGCTAATGAGCTCGTTTTCAAGCTGGTGGCCTCTCAGTTCATCAGTTTTCCCAAAGAGTGATTCTAGCTTCACCCATACTTCATTGGGAGTTGTCAAACTGTCTGTATGAAACAAGAGTTCCCTTGAAATGCTCAGGCATAGCAATCCATAAGCTTCATCAAGTCGATTGTAGTACTTTGCTTTCTCCACAGCAGAATTTGGCTCCACTTCTGTGCCCATGGTCACTCTATAGAGACCCTTAGATCTCAGCTTGATGACCATCTCAGCCTTCCAATCGAAAAAATTGAAGGGTGTGAGCAACATTTGGTTTGCTTCCATGACTGCTGCGTTAATGGTGAGAAAACTACTGAAACACCTGCAAAAAACACTCAATTTTTGTCTGGAAATCCTCTCTAGAATGCAGTTCAACGCTCAATGTTGGCCTGCAACTCACTAACTCCACGATGGCTCTGATACCATGTGAGTATTTTGATCACAGTAGATCGAGGAGCTATGGAGAACCTCACAAAATCGAATTAATTTGCAAATACAGTGGAAAAACTTGAAAAAAGAGATAAATTTACACACAATGTATGCTCAAATCTTTGATTAACTGACTGTCTAACATGTGAAATGTTAGTAACAGGTTTTTATTACATCCATGAGAAAATCGAGAGCATTAGGTGGCTCAAGCTGAGTGTACAAGTCATCAATGCCAAATTGGCCTCAATCCCCCCTAGGTGGGTCCAACTCAATCCCAATCACCCCAAACAGCTACGAATTCTGGTGTGGAGGTGGCTGAAGCATGCTGAGTCATTAATTAGCTCAAGGAAGGCGTGGGTGAGCAAATAGAGGAGGTTTGGGGGCCCAAGGGAGCATTAAATGCTCCAAATCTAGCCAAAAGTGGGCAAAAATCCACCCTAGCGCCCTTGGTCAACTAAATTCCCCAAAACAAGGAGAGAGGGTGCACCAGCAATAAATGAGGGTGCACTTGTGGACAAAACTGGAGGCTGGGTGAACTGGTTTGCTCAGAAGTGGGTGTGAACACTCTCAAAGTGGGTTTTTGACCAACTATAGTCACTTAATCCAAAACATGGTTTAATTAAGCACATGGGCAATTAAAAATTTATGGATTATGGTACTAAGTGTGGTTACTGTTCTAACAAGTGCCAGTTGTTAGGATATTCCTATACTCCATCCTAAGTCCCACCAGTATTTTGATCCTTTACATTTTCAGTCATGCATGCACCTTTTAGGGTTTGCATGCATTCTAGGGTTTGCATGCATTTTGCATGCATCCCAGTCATCAGTCCAGCACCTAGCCCTCAGTTAGCCAGCCCCCGGGAGCTTCTCACTATTCAGCTTTAGCCCTCCAGTTGCTTAATGCACCCTTCTTCCTTGATTTTAGGGAGCAACTCGCCCTCCTTCACCTACCAGTCCAGTTGTCACTCAGTTACACTCAGTTACAGTTAGTTACACTCAGTTACACTTAGTTACACTCAGTTACACTCAGTTATAGTCAGTTACACTCAGTTACATTCAGTTACACTCAGTTACATTGAGTTACACTCAGTTACACCTACCAGAGTTAGTTTGACTGATGGTTGATAGTTACTTGAGCATTGATGACTCCACTGATGATGATGAAGACTTCCAGTTGCGCTCCGATGATCATGAGGACACCTAGTTGTGCTCCGATGACACTCTAGTGATCCTTTGATCACTCCATGAAGGCTAATTCGAATTGCCACCTTAGGCATTCGAATTCCTCATGCATTGTATTATTTATATGTCCATTTGTGATTAATAATCTAGTATGACCGAAGTATTATTGCTTCTATCTGAGTTCTACTGTACCATATTATTCTATTGCTCATTATACTGCATGTATCACTCTTCTTCTATTTTCTTGCTTAATCATAATTATTCTCTTGTGAGATACATCATCTCTTAGATCTGCTGTGAGGATTTTCACATGGTATCAGAGCATGTTGAGAGTATTGTTTATCTCCATTCTTGAGATTTTTTTGCAGGTTATTACCAAGATTTCGAGTTCAGCAGTTGCAGCAGTTTCTGCATTTTTGCAGTAGTAGCAGTTGCAGTTATTCTATATTGTTTTTGCAGGTCTTCTACAACTTCAATGAATTTAGAAGAAATTACTCCTCTTTCTCCATTCAACTATGATGAATGGAAACCAAGAATGATAGCATATTTGAAGAGCCATGATCTCTTTGATTGCTATTTTGAAAGAGAGTTCGAATCCTCTACAAAGAAGATTAAATGGTTGAATAAAGGTGACATGCACATTGGAAGAATGAAGCTTACTATGACTGATTACATATTGTACCCGACCATATTTGATATTGAAACTCCAAAAGAGTTATGGGCTCATCTGGATGAAAGATTCAGCAAAAAGAATGATGGATTTGGTCCAAATCCCTTCAAAAGCAAGCAAGTTGATGCATTCGCTCCACTTGATGGTCTCTCAGATCATGATGCATTCGCTCCTCCTGATGGTCTCTCAGGTCATGTTGCATTCGCTCCCCTTGATGATCTCTCAGATCATGAACCAATATCATCTCATATTGAAGTTGTTGACAAAGAACTTGCAGATTCTCCGCTCATGCTCAAACTTTCTTCTCTTTCTGTGCCAGTTCACACTCTAGATATTGCAGAAGGTCCTAAATCCTCTCTTGCACCAGAGTTTGTTGGTTTGCATCATGATCACATGATTATTTTGGAGGTAACATCAGCTATTGGAGGTAATTCATTCGCTCCTCTTCAGCAAACATCTCTTATTTACTACTATATGATCATTAGCACATGCTTTCAGAAGGTTATTGAAGAATATGGCCATTGCCACCCGCTTGAGATAATTTCTCATGCATATGATAGTTTTGATCTCACCCTTGCTGGTTCAAAGGAGATCTCAAGAAACTATTTTGAAAGTCTTAAATCTGATTTTGATTTCAAGCAAACATGTAATAGTTCTTTTTGGCATAATCTCACCCATGGTGGTTCGAAGGAGAAGACAAAGGACTATATGCACATTCAAAAATTTGATCCTACCTCAGCTGATTCGAATCACAGGTTCAAGGATCATTCTAATACTGTTGGATTTGTTCTCATCACATTCGATCTGACGAGCAAGTACAAGCACATGCTTTTTGAGCATGATCCACTTCTTCCCAAGAAGAAGATACCTCCAGACATATGACCAAGCATCACACATGCTTGAGTTTGGAGCTTTTATTTTTTTATGTGTGCCTTACAGTCTATTTTTTGAGGAGGGGGTATGTTTCCCATGAAATTTTGCCACTTCCTTGGTTTATTGATTGTTATTATTCATTGTATTGGGTGACCTTTGGTCTTAGTTACCAGGGCCCAGGATGGATTAAGGGGGGGGTGTTAGGATATTCCTATACTCCATCCTAAGTCCCACCAGTATTTTGATCCTTTACATTTTCAGTCATGCATGCACCTTTTAGGGTTTGCATGCATTCTAGGGTTTGCATGCATTTTGCATGCATCCCAGTCATCAGTCCAGCACCTAGCCCTCAGTTAGCCAGCCCCCAGGAGCTTCTCACTATTCAGTTTTAGCCCTCCAGTTGCTTAATGCGCCCTTCTTCCTTGATTTTAGGGAGAAACTCGCCCTCCTTCACCTACCAGTCCAGTTGTCACTCAGTTACAGTTAGTTACACTCAGTTACACTT
Organism: Larix kaempferi; assembly: GCA_027924585.1. NCBI lineage: Eukaryota > Viridiplantae > Streptophyta > Pinopsida > Pinales > Pinaceae > Larix > Larix kaempferi. The sequence continues at coordinate 13,480,090 of BSBM01000368.1, forward strand.
AGTTACACTCAGTTACACTCAGTTACAATCAGTTACACTCAGTTACATTCAGTTACATTCAGTTACACTCAGTTACATTGAGTTACACTCAGTTACATTGAGTTACACTCAGTTACACCTACCAGAGTTAGTTTGACTGATGGTTGACAGTTACTTGAGCATTGATGACTCCACTGATGATGATGAAGACTTCTAGTTGCGCTCCGATGATCATGAGGACACCTAGTTGTGCTCCGATGACACTCCAGTGATCCTTTGATCACTCCATGAAGGCTAATTCGAATTGCCACCTTAGGCATTCGAATTCCTCATGCATTGTATTATTTATATGTCCATTTGTGATTAATAATCTAGTATGACCGAAGTATTATTGCTTCTATCTGAGTTCTACTGTACCATATTATTCTGTTGCTCATTATACTGCATGTATCACTCTTCTTCTATTTTCTTGCTTAATCATAATTATTCTCTTGTGAGATACATCATCTCTTAGATCTGCTGTGAGGATTTTCACACCAGTAGCCATGCCTATGGCCATCAACTTAATAAACTCCAGGAAGGAAGCTGATAGTGTCCCTAAGGACACAGAAGGGGAAGCTGAGAGAGCCCCAAAGAGGCAGAAAAGTGACGAATCTAAGCAGCAGCTAGTACCAGTGGGGACTCGTAAAGGAAAAAAGAAACAAGTGGATAAGCTACCAGCATTTGAGATCAAAGATTATGTGTTTAACCCAGAAGCCACTCAGCCTGTTGCCTTAGGAAAGACTAGAGATGATTTGATAGATGAATACAAGGTGGACTCATGGGAAGCCTCAGAGGAGTCCAAGTTATATACTGAACTAAGGCAAATTTCAAGCAAAGAAGTGTCTCTAATGACTAGCAGGAGCCTCGCTCAAAACACCCTAAGTTTGGCCTTGGCCACCAAGAGCAAGGCCATTGAGCTAAGGATGAATTTAGATGACATCCCTGTCCCAGATGTAATAAACTTGCACAAAGAAACTGTGGATGTTATTTATACTAAACTGTTGAGGACAGCTTTGGAGCTATCAAAGGTATAGGTCAGTAAGAGTAAGGTTTCCAGCCAGCTCAAGCAGGAAAAGATGGAAAACAAACCTCATAAGGAAAAGATCAAAAAATTGCAGGGTGACATAGTGGCCACTAAGGGTCGGCCTGATAAAAGAGCCATTATTCAAAACCTACTCAACGAAAAAGACAATATCATCTGATCTCTAAAAAAGGGGCTGAAAATCCCCTCTACCCAGTTAGTAGCAGTCTCTGAGCTAGCAGAATTGGAGGAAAAGAAGGAGAATTTGCAAACTGACTTGACACACTATAGGGCCAAGCTATTGAAGCTTGAAGAAAAAGAAAAACAATGGCAGATAGATATAGCCACTGTAGTGGCAAGTGAGAAAATCTTAAAGGCCAGAGTGGAAGAGCTTGAGAAGAGACTGCAGCAAAAAGAGCAAGAAGTAGAAAGCATGGCCACTCCATCCATAGAGGCTGGTGATTTCTCCCTGGTAGGGGCTATAGCCGAAGCTAGTCTGGAAGACATGGAAATAACAAGATTAAGACAGTAGAATGTGAATCTGAAAACCCTGAAAGATAATGCAGAAAGAGAAAAGGAGGCTTGGGAAGCCAAGCACCAGGAGTTGTACAGTAAATATGATGAGTTGGAAAGACAAGCTACAGGGAAGACTTCCTTGCTAGAGGCCAGGAAGGTCATCTGGGATGGCATTGTTGAAGAAGCAGGGAAATTGAGGCCCTTCCTTGATTTTGTCTTGGATAAGGAAACAGTCATAAAATTAGCCAAGAGTAGTGTGACAGCAGCAAATGAGAAATTGAACAAAAAACCTATAGAGTATACTGAGAATTCCATTGAATTCCTGAACGGCTTATCTGAGGAGCAGGTCAAGACAACTAGTGTAACAGATAGGGTTTCCATCATCATTGGAGCCAAAAAAGTGATGCACAAGCACCAGCAGGTAAAGGCTATTCAAGCTAAAATAGATGTCATGGCACAGCAGATCAAGTATTTCAAAGACATGTTTGACCCTTTGTTCAAGAAAGGGTTACCTCTGTTTTGGGAGGAGGATGGAACAATGCTCATAAAAGAATAATATCAGAAGAAATTGGCAAGATGTAAAGTGCATTTCAACGATTTTGCAGGTATGGATTAGTTGCTATCAAGGAAGACAGTGGTGGAGAAAATGGCAAAGGATTTTGAGTTAAGCATGATGTTCAAGGAGGCTAGTGCACATCTGCAAAGCTACTCTTATAGGGACCACACTGAGATCCGAGTCTTAATGAAGGAGTTGGCCACCTCAGAGCTGCCAGCTGTTGAGCTATGGAAGCTCGTTGAGAAATATGGGAAGGGAAAGCTGATATTGAACTGTTGAAGATTCAATGATCGTGGGATAGTAGCATGGAGGAAATATTCGTTGAAGCATTCTGTTTATTTTGTTAGAGTTTGTTGTCTTTCGGTAAAAATGCTCCGTAATTTTGTAAAAGGAAATTGAGCCAGTTTTACCAGCATTGTCATTTTGTTGTAACTAATTCCTGAGGGTGGAGAACCTTTTTGAATAGGTGTCACCTACATTGTAACAACTTCCTATTGAGGCAGCTCGAGCTGGAAGGCTCTGAGAATCTATGTAAGCAATGTAATAGAAGGAGAAAGGGTTGGAAACTTTTGTTGGACTCATGAATTCCCTGTGTTATTAAGCACTCTGAGATATATTTTAATAAAATCTAGCTAGGCCGAGCAAGGTTTTCTATCAAATATTCCTGTGTTATTCGTCTTACAGTCTGTTTACTTCTTCTCTTATGTGAATGTTTCTCTCACTATTTAATTCATACTATTATGCTTTTTCATGCTTGGATAAGTGTTGTATCGGAATAGAAGTCATAAATATTATGCTCTGTTGCTTTCATTTCAAGCATCCACTACCATTTTCTGCTAAAGTCGGTATAGAATTCATTTTCATAGGCTCTATATTGATGGGTTGTTCATATCTTCTTCTTTAATCACTAAACAAAAGCTCTTTAATCAGCTATCCTGCCTCTGATTAGTTTTCTTTGCATAGCACTGTCATGTTTAATCATATCCTGCCTCCTGCCTCTGATTAGTTTGATCTACAGTTTGGATTTGTCTTTACTCATGATCTGTGTGTGTTTTATGTTTTAAGTGAATTTATTTAATTAGAACATTTATCTATTTCTGCAAATGATTAACATAAATTAATAAATTCATGTTAATTTTTCAATTAGCATCCTAGCTACAGGGTAATCTTGCATGTGCCTAATCCTTAAAACTACTAAGTGAATTTTCATTTCCTTATTGTGTTGTGGTTAAACCCACATTAGTAACTTTGCTATATTCAATGTGCCAAATCAAATAAAAAATAGTAACCTCCCTATACTCAGTGTGCCAAATCAAATATGCCACGTGTCACAATATGATCATTCCACGTGTCACCCTAGGATACTAGATATCAACATTTTAACAACAAAATTTATAGACATTTTGCTTTAAAGACTTTGCTAGCAAGTGGAAATATTCTCAGAGAAAGAGCGGTCGCTCTTTCTCCAAGGTGTTCTACTGTTACAATTCCATCCTAAATGAAGGGTCGGCCGACCCTTCTTATTCCAAATATTCTTTTCATAATATTTCGACACTCCAAGAAGGGTCGGTCGATCCTTATTGTATTATCCATTATGGCTATAGCTGAATTCCTGGATAAAGATTTTGACAATTAACAACAAAAAGAAGGGGCGGCCGATCCTTCTTGTCATAAAATGGAAGTCAAGACAAACCATTTTTATATGATATAAATTCCAAGGTGTTCTATTTTTACAATTCCCTCGTAATTGAAGGGTCGCCCGACCCTTCTTATTCCCCATATTATTTTCATAATAGTTGGACACTACAAGAAGTGTCCGTCGACTCTTATTACCAATATTCTTTTCATAATATTTTGACACTGCAAGAAGGGTCAGTCGATCCTTCTTGTGTTCTCCATCATGGATATAGCTAAATTTTTGGATACGGGTTTTCATAATTAACTACAAAAAGAAGGGGCGGCCGATCCTTGTTGTCGGAAAACAGAAGTTGGGAAAAACTATTTTTATATGTTATAGCTTTTCACCTTAAAATTTTGAAAAATTACAAATGAAAATTGCAATTTTGAACACTTTTCAAATCAAAAATTGCATTTTTTTATTTTAAATTCACATTTGAAGGTTATATATTCATACCTCCCTTCTAGCATGAAGGGATTTAATTAAAAAATAATAATAACTAACAACACTTTTCATTCTTTTTATGAGATTTCATTCTGTTTAGAAAAAGAAAAAAAGAAATAATGCTTCGATTTAAAAAAACAAAAGGAAAGAATGTTTCTATTACAAAAAAGAAAAAGAAAGAATAGAATAGCTTTCGTATAATGCTACTATGATGATACTAATGTAAATGTGTAAAGTTACTTATTTACAATTACTTGCACAAGTAAACTTCAGTTCGAGGAGCATTAACCCCCGACTACGAATGTCAGCATGATCTATGGGGCCATCCCCCCAGCATGTGGAGAGCATGAGGGGAGGGATCCTAATCTAAGTTAGAATCTATTCTAAGGAAGACTTGTTGTTGTGCAGATCGGTCTTGATGTGAAAGGAACAAGCATGTTTTCCAACTCCAACAGAAATGTAAAAGATGCATTTTACTTGTTTACTTAAATCATCACCAATTAATGAAAATTAAAAGAGAATAATTCAAGTAATTTAAACCTATTCAAGATCAATCTGTGAACACTGTGTCAATTGAAAAATTAACATTGATCAAATAGCATGTAAATCATTTGCAGAAATCGATAAAGAAAAATATATTAATTAAATAAATTCAACAAGATATTTTATACATAGATCAGCCATAAGAGAAATCAGTACAACAGACCTGTGCATTAATTCATACATGCAAAAGGGATCACATACTGTAGATGACAATTTGAGATATGAAATCATGCGTTGTCAAAGAAACTTGAACAATAAACAGGAAAAGATTCAATGAGATTACTTTACTGTATTAATGAGTTCTGCAAACAATATTACAAAGCTCCAGTAAGACAGAGAATCCACAGTCGTCTCCTGCTGATTCCCAATCCCAAAATTATCCACCCCTTTTCAAAAGAGGCATCTATCCAATAAGAACTACAACAGGGTACAAAAATGGATATCCATGAAAAATAGGGATTACAAAATAAAAAATAAGCTAATGTCCTAGGACATCTTTCCATTTTCCCCAAATCTCTAACAGCTCATCTATCATAGGATAATTTGTTGACTCGAGTCCCAACTAGGCATTGCACTCGAACATCTCCATCTCATTCTTTGTCAGCTTATGCCATATACAGATGTAGACTTGGATCTTACGTTCCAGGGAAACTGGCTTCCTAATCAACTTCTCCATGTCATCAACCTTGACTTCTTCTAGAAGTTGAATTTGATGCTGAACTTCATCAAACTTATGCTCAAATTCCTTAATCTTCAATTTAGGTGGACATGCATCTTCAATGAGTTCCATGGCAGGCAAATGGAGAACCAACATAACATTATCTGTTGCATACCATCACCTGCTACAGATGGATCGGGCTTTTTTAAGAATATCTTCAACTGATTAGTTTATTTCCAACCAAGTATTCAACACACCTATGATCTTCTTAAATTGAAAACTGTTAAGCATGGGAAATCCTTCTAGAATGTCTTTAATGTACTTCTTCCATTCAACAATGTTATTATATTCCTTGGAAGCCTCAAGCCTTTTACCTTCCTACCTTTCAAAGGCACTAAGCATCTTGCCAAAAGTGATATGAGTTTCTCTAATTTCATCCAATGTGCAAAACAGCTTTTCCAGGTATTCATGATACTCTTTATTGACTTGAGAATCCAAGTCCTTGAATTCCTGAGATGTCATCTTGAAGAAAGTAGAAGAGGCTACACTTGCAGTTGCATCCTCACAGTGTTTTTGCAATAAAGCAATTTGTTGAACATTGGCAGAATTCTCAACTTGTAACCTTTTAATTTCAACCTGCAAAGATTGGCTCTTGTGCTTCTCATCTCCCAACTTATCTTCCCAAATCCTTCTATAATCAACATAAATTTGATGTTCCTCTTTAGCCTTTTCCAACTCTTCTTGAAGCTTCTCCACTTCTTCCCTCTTCTAATCAATTTCTCTATTGAGAACCTATATTGAATCAAGATTTGCTCCTGCAAATGCCCCTAGGGCTGTAGCTATCTCAGTTGCCCCTATCTGAGGGTTACTGGCTTGTTGAGCCCAGACTATCTGGTTAGGAACAGACACTTCTAAGCATTTTTTATCAATGCTTCTCTTCTTACCCCTCTTTACCACTACCTTATTGCCCTTACTGTAGAAGTAATGTCCAACAGGGACTATTTCATCACCCTCCCATTCAATTATTACTTCAGAAGTGACTGAAATAACATTTTCTGTTGAAACCAATGAGGGAGTTTGAGTGGCCATGGCATCAGGCATACGCATGGTAACTTGAGGAACAATCATAGGGGTAGAAGCAATTTGAGGAATTGATGAGAGAATAGTAGGAGAAGGGATTGAAGTGATAGCTTCAGAAAGGAGAACTTGGTCACCATTAGCAGTTGATGGTAATGAAGAAATAGTTGTGAATGAATCTCTATCAGTGGGTAATGATAAAGTAGATGTGGGTAATTGCAAGAGGCCAGTCAAATACTGGGCTTCTGCAAGTATAGTAGAAGGAATGGAAAAATAAACTGAGTTACTAGGAAAAGGGGTGGCCCTATGAGTCAAAGTGTGGAAAAACTATGAAATAGAGAGTGGTGGGATTTCCCCTGCAGGAAAAATAGAAAGATCCTGGATAGGTGGTAACAAAAGTGATGGAACTGTGATGTCAGGGTTAGTAGAGGTAAGTTCCAAAATTGGTTGATCAAGATCAGATTGGTCCATTTCAATACTGTCCAACAATTCTGTAAGTGACTGTGAGTTGTCTATCACTTCCCTAGTGACTTCTTCCACAACTTTGTCAGTTACCTTTTCAGGTACTTCTTCAGTCACTTGAACTGCAGCCCGTGGCTCATCTTCTACATCACTGTTAGTGAGATCAACAATAGGAACTTCAGATGTGGAAACCTGAACTTTTTGTCTCTTAGGAGGATTCTCTTCAATCATTGTTGAGTCATCAACCAGCTGCAAAGCTGTAGCAGTTACTTGAACACTCATAGCAACCTTGGGCGATTCAGTTGTCTTGGTACCCAACACTGAAGTCAATTTTGCCAAATGTTGCTGAAAATTCTGAGATGTCTGCAACAAGGCTTTAACCTGCTCAGTGGTTTTAATATGAGGAGGTTCCTCCATGGGATTTTTACCTTTGTCTCCATCTGTATAAGTAAGCATTAAGGGAGCATTGGCTAGCTGAATTTGCTTTTGTTCTCTGCTCCTTCTAACCTGTTCAGTGATATTCAACTCCAAGGTTCTTTTCCCATAAACCTGAGATTTTATTTCTTTTTGAAATGCCATAATCTATCGCTGCTCATCCAAGCTATTGGCTCTTGCTAAAACTTCATGGAAGGTGTTCACCCCTCGATAGATAGAGTCATCTGGAAAATTTTCATGGACATAGTCCATTTTCCTGTGATATTGCTTGAAGTGTGCATCCAAGAATTTCTTGGGATCATGCTTTCTTTTGGGTGCTTTTCCCAACTTCAAAGGAGCCAACTAATCACCAAGTACAACAGCCCAGGTTGAAGTAAGAATAACTAGTGGGCCAAGATTTAGAGAGAACTTAGGCAGCCTCTCTTTTTAGGACCAGTAATTTTCTTGTAGACTCCAGCAGTGACAGTCTGATAGAAAACTTCTTGAATAACCAACCTGTCAGGTACAATTCTGGGCAACAGGTGAACAGTGTCACTTCCCCAAACTCTGATATATGCAAAAGACTCATAAACATACCAGTCCCCAATGGTGTTGATGAAGGTTCTGGCATCTACTGAGAAGGAAGGAGCTTCCTAGTGAAATAATTTAAAATAAATGGTACCCATGAAGTGGTCACAAATTTCATAAAGCAAGAGTAGATAATTGCTTTCCCATAATGCAGAATGATATATATAAACTGGTGGAGCCTCAGGGGTCCAATTCCACCCCAAGTTAGGATATTGAAAGTCAACGCAGAAGACATGAAGGATGTAGGTTGATAGATAAAAATGTGGCTTCTTTGAGGCAAGTGCCTTTTGATAGTTTTGAATTTGTGTCTTAATTTCTGATGATAGGATGGATGCCCAGGGAAAGGATTCACCTGTTTTTAACACATGATGGTCTATGGGAGCCCATTCAGCCTTGAAAACTGAACAATTGGGGAGACCAAAAAGCCTGCAAATCATGGCTGTGAGTAAAGAGTAAGGTTCCTTGAACCAAATAATAGGATAGAGATCATCCACCTTGGGCATGAAACTATTAGGTTTCATCATCCAACATTTCATCATCTCATAAAAATTATTTATGGTCTTGGAGGATTGAATAAAGTCATGACTTAGGGTTTGTATAGTTGGCTTGAGAGCGAAAGCTCTGATAAAAACCTCCAGGCGAAAGGTAGTCAATTGCGAAACTACGCAATCATTGAATGACTGGTCTTTGGTATTGGCATTTTCAACAATCCATTTTACAGGGTCTGTATAAGGTAAGATGGAAGGGCGAGCAGCAATGGCATGAATTTGGGAAGCCCTAATTTTTTCATACGCTAGCCGATCTTGTTTGATGCCTGAAAGGTCATGGTTGTTAAAGATTGATTAAATTTTTGCCCAGTCCATTTGATAATCCTCATTCACCCTCTCACTTTTGTCTGAGAAAATGCCGAAATTGGGATCCTTAGTCAGTGAATCCCTATATAGTGCCTTGGACCAGGTAGTTCAAGACTTTCTGATGAAGGTTTCGGGAAATTCTGATAAATAAGCAAACGAGAGTCAAAATCAACCCATAAACAGTAAAAGCACGAAAAGAAGATCCAAAATTCACGACAAACCAACCGGATTTCAATTGAAAACTGTGCAGGTGACCCTGGTAAAAACTCCACAGTAAAATCCACGTAGGAGCGTAAAAATTGACAATAAAAATGATAGTGAAAAATCAGAAAAAATCGTTTATTTAAGGTTTTTTCGACCGGATGAGATCTAGACCGTACACCTTGGAAGAAACGAACGGCCGAGATTACTCCTACGAGATGCAGGATTCGGGGTAAAGTTTCAAAATCTTGCTTTATTCAACGTTCCCAAAATCCGCAATCCGAAAATGCGGGTTGCGGGTTTCGGGTTCTCGAAACTTTACCAAATAAGCAATCAATAATCCATGTTGTCTATGAAAATTGTTTAATTTTTGCAATCAATAATCTACACTGTTTATGAACATTGTTTAATTTTTGCAATCAATAATCCATACATTGATCTACTAATGATCTGTGTGTCTTTTATGTTTGAAGTGAATTTATTTAATTAAAACATTTATCTATTTCTGCAAATGATTAACATAAATTAATAAATTCATGTTAATTTTTCAATTAGCATTTCCAACTACAATGTAATCTTGCATGTGCCTAATCCTTAAAACTACTATCAATGAATTTTCATTTCCTGATTGTGTTGTGGTTAAACCAGCATTAGTAAACTCGCTATACTCAATGTGCCAAATCAAATATGACACGTGTCTCAATAAGATCGTTCCACATGTCACCCTAGGATAGCAGATATCAACATTTTAACAACAAAATTTATACAATTTTTTATTTAAAGAATTTGTTGGCAATTAGAAATATTCTCAGAGAAAGAGCGGTCGCTCTTTCTCCAAGGTTTTCTATGGTTACAATTCCCTCCTAAATGAAGGGTCGGCCTACCCTTCTTATTCACAATATTCATTTCATAATAGTTCGACACTGCAAGAAGGGTCGGTCGATCCTTTTGACATTCTCCATTATGGCTATAGCTGAATTGTTGGATAAAGGTTTTCACAATTAACTACAAAAAGAAGGGGCGGCCGATCCTTCTTGTCATAAAATGGAAATCTAGACAAACCATTTTTATATGATATAACTTCCAAGGTGTTCTATTTTTACAATTCCCTCGTAATTGAAGGGTCGGCCAACCCTTCTTATTCCCAATATTATTTTCACAATAGTTCGACACTGCAAGGAGGGTCGGTCGACCCTTCTTATTCCCAATATTATTTCTATAATATTTCGACACTGCAAGAAGGGTTGGTCGATCCTTCTTGTGTTCTCCATTATCCATATAGCTTAATTGTTGGATAAATGTTTTCACAATTAACTATGAAAAGAAGTTGCGGCCAATCCTTCTTGTCATAAAACGTAAGTCGGGACAAACAATTTTATATGTTATAACTTCCAAGGTGCTCTATTTTTACAATTTCCTCGAAATTGAATGCTCGGACGACCCTTCTTATTCCCAATATTGTTTTCATAATAGTTCGACACTGTAAGAAGGGTCGGTCGATCCTTCTTGTGTTGTCCATTATGGATATAGTTGAATTGCTGGATAGAGGTTTTCACTTTCAAAGGCTAAAGTTACTCAATGTTTTAGATTGTCCTTGTCATTCGCTGAATGTTGGCGGCATCTTTTATTCAGATAGATGCAAGCTTGCTTGAAGGGACAGTAGTGGAGCTATCGCATTTAATACTCTACAGCTCAATGCTTAGCTTTCACGGTCTACACCTCTATCCACCATCATGACAGTACTATCCGGACAGATGCAGGCTGGTTTGAAGGGACGGTAGTGGAGGATGACATGGGGCAAGGGTCAACCAGACACCCTGTAACATCATGCCTCCAATAAATTACACCCTCAATCATTATGCTGATGTCAGTTTAGACAATTTGTTTCTATCATTGCTTCCTTACGCATAACTGCCTCCATGCTGAAGGCAGTAATTCAGGTTGTACCGCACTGCCGAGCAAGTACTGCAAATTGATTTTCAATTGTATGAGATGGCCTTTTACATGGATTTTGAGTCATTCAATCTCTACAAAGCCATTAATGGAAATCCTCTCGTACGTGTGGGCTTCTGTGAAAATATCTGGGAGTCAAGTCGGCTCTCCTCCCTGCTTTCCATAGAAATTCCTATAAATATTTTCAATGGAGTAGACGACCTCCATTCGAGAGACCTGCAATTTAAAGCTTAGCTGAACTTCTAGGTGGATTTCTGGTGGTTTAGTTTTTTTAATTGGTATATCATGGCTGCCCATATGAGGGCGTGTAGACGCAGGGGATCCAACAGGGGTATAGGGTCTTCACGACCTGGGGGGAAAGTTGCTCTCAGGGAGAAGGCTTGTCTCAAAAGCACACCATGGGGATGGAAAAGTCTGCCCTGCAGACCTTCAATTAGGGGGCTCAGTATCTAGCAAAGACACCTGCTCCGATAGACGCGCAGATAGCACACCGCAAATTATCCCTTCTATGGGAATACAAATCCCACTTGGGCCAGAAATTAATCTCCAACCCCTACTGGGCGGTGATGATCTTTTCGCTCGCAAAATTCAAGCGAGGAACCAGCTGGCTCACAGCCTCCATGAAGCCCTCTAAATTATAAAAGGCGGCCAACAAACTCATTCGGCCGGTGTTTGCTTGCTCAATTTTTCTCTGAAATATTACATGGATACCTCGAGGGACTTCCCTCATGAAGAACCAGTTTCCCCACAGGGGGAGCGCCTTGCTCCCTGATTGGTCTTCCCAGTCTGCGTTCATGCTGGTCTTGGTGGTCAGCGTCCAACTCGCTGGTGGCTCGCTATTTTTTCTGTGTATTTTTCGTTGGTGGCTCGTTGTTTTTTTTGTGTATTTTGCCATGTCTTTGGAAGTTCAGTCTTGGTGCAGACTCTGTATTTTAGTGTGTTTTGGTTATGGGGGCTGCTCGGTCAATATTCAATTGTTAGAATCGATCAATATGGACCATTGAATAACATATAAATAGAAGTGAACTGTAAGCCTAAGGGAAGATTAGAAGAGAGAGAGAGATAGTGGAGAAATCCTCTTTTTGGTCTAATTTGGATCTGCAACATTATGTTTTGACTGTTCCTGCGACGGGTTTACCACAAAGTTTAATGAATGCATGAAGATATTCGATTATTGTTCTAATTCTGTCTATGTCTCTATCTCTATCTCTGTGCGATGGTGAATGTTGCATTATGTCTATTATGTTGTGGATTTAATTATAATGGATCATGCAATTAAGTAGAATGGATATGTTATTGTGAATGTTTACTTTATGTTGAATCTGCGAATTGCTTACATAATATGCGAATGATTAGTAAATAGTAGGCTGTCAAGTTGATGATATCTGGTTAACTTTCTGCGATAAAAGATTTGTGGGTAAAGCATATTCTCAACGCCACTACAGAAACTTGGTTCTTGCAGCACCCTCTGCAGGTGTTGCTGGGAAGGGTAACTCATTTCCAGGCCAGTGTATAAGGGATTGTTGGTGCTTGTTGATGACAGTGAGAACCCCTGTCGAGAAGAGTTGAGTTAACACGGGTTTTATCTGCAGGTAGCCTGGTTGTATGCTCCTTAGTTTGATCTACTCTGGCTTTTTTACCAAACTCAGTATGGCACGAGATTTTGGGCGCTCGTTTGTAATTGTATTCAGTAATTGTGTCTTCCATTTTGATTCTTTCCAACTTGTTGGATGCACCAACATTTTTTTTTTTAAATAGAAACATTTTACTTTTTAAAGAGAAACATTCTTTATTTTTGTTTTTTTTAAATAGAACATTTTACTTTTTCTTTTTTCTTTTTTTAAATAGAACATTTTACTTTTTCTTTTTTCTTTTTTTAAATAGAAACATTTTAGTTTTTAAAGAGAAACATTCTTTCCTTTTTGTTTTTTTTAAATAGAAACATTTTACTTTTTATTGCAATGGTATAGATACAAAATCAATGACAATTATATTCAACATTGATTCCATGTATAATTTAAAAAACAAGCAACAAATGCATGCATTCCTAGACACACCATAAAGCTAATTAAAATTTAAGCAGGATAGTGTGTTGGAAAATGACATTCCCAGACGACAATGCAGATAGTACCATTAGTTGGAATGATTCTGACTGCGATTAACCAGACAGAAACATTCTTTCTTTTTCTTTTTTTTTAAATAGAAACAATATACTTTTGGGTCTGCTCAAAGTTCCAAATCAAATATGCCACGTGTCACAATATGATCATTCCACGTGTCACCCTAGGATACTAGATATAAAAATTTTAACAACAAAATTTATATAATTTTTGCTTTAAAGACTTTGCTAGCAAGTGGAAATATTCTCAGAGAAAGAGCGGCCGCTATTTCTCCAAGGTTTTCTATTGTTACAATTCCCTCCTAAATGAAGGGTCGGTCGACCCTTCTTATTCCCAATATTCGTTTCATAATAGTTCGACACTACAAGAAGGGTTGGCCGATCCTTCTTGTAATCTCCATTATGGCTATAGCTGAATTGTTGGATAAATCTTTTCACAATTAACTACGAAAGAAGGGGCGACCGATCCTTCTTGTCGAAAAATGGAAGTCGAGACAAATAGTTTTTATATGTTATAACGTTTCACCTTAAAACATTGAACATTTAGAAATGGATATTGCAATTTACAAATAAAAAATTCCCCGTATTATTTTCATAATATTTTGACACTGCAAGAAGGGTCGGTCGACCCTTCTAATTACCAATATTCTTTTCATAATATTTCGACACTGTAAGAAGTGTCGGTTGATCCTTCTTGTGTTCTCCATTATGGATATAACTAAATTGTTGGATAAAGGTTTTCACAGTTAACTACGAAAAGAAGGGGCGGTCAATCCTTCTTGTCGAAAAATGGAAGTCGGGACAAACTATTTTTATATGTTCGACTGACCCTGGTTATTCCCAGTATTGTTTTCATAATAGTTGAATGTTGCAAGAAGGGTCAGTCGATCCTTCTTGTGTTCTCCATTAATATTGGGCATTGGTCATAAATGAATCCAATATCAATTTTAGCATAAAATTGGTGAATACTTAGATGCGGTAAACCAAAGCATAAACATATGATTTTTTATTTAACATTACTTTCATCCAAGCATGAAGAATAACACAACGGAAAATATCTACTGGAAATAACAATTAATAGAGAAAGGAAGGAAATTTATAGACACACATAATTTACTGCAAATAACAATTAACAAAGAAAGGAAGGAAATTTACAGATTGTCATTGCAAGAAATAAAAATTAACAGAGAAAGGAAAGAAATTTACAGACTGTCATTACTAAATAGTTTTTTCATCAGTGGTACAATTATATTCAACACATTCCATGTATAATTTCAAAAACAAGCAACTCGTGCATTCCTTCCCAGACACACTATAATGCTAATTACAATTTAACATTGATCAACACGACGGTTTGACATGTTCTCTGAAGTGGTCGAAAGGAGGACCTAGTCGGGTGGCCGACCTAAGATCCTCTAGCATCTCCCCAGCGAAAAATCTATTTCTTCATCCTGAAGAAATCAGAAAATAACTGGAGTTGAATTTTTTAGAAACTTTGTTGACTATGAAAGCACAGTCCTTCTACCTTCTACTTGACGCAGTAAGAAGAAGTTGATAGCATGGTCACATTACATCTGGTACTAAAACAACATTCGACAACTGCTGCAACTGTTGACGACCGCATGTGACGACGGCTCCATCCCATCCTTACATCTATCTATTGCAGATCTATCTCACCGTTCACGGTTTTAGGTTGAATTATTGCATGTCGTCACATGTATTGTTTCATAGTTGCATATTCTTGCTGGATTTCAGTGATTATAAGTTTTGCAGGCGAATTCAGATCCTCTGTTAGAAAACAATGGCTCCATTCCGTCCATATATCCATCAATGGCAAACCTACCAATCTCTTTTGGTCATGTTGTCAGATGCCTAACATTCCAAGATCAGCGTTTATGTGTACAAATGATGGTTCTTAATAGTCGAGATGAAATGAGTTGCTTCACAACTACGTTAAGCTTTTCGTTTAATAAAATAAACCAAAATCTTAACGTAGTTGTGAAGCAACCCATTGCTTCTCTGTTAGGAACCATCATTTGTACACAGAACTGCTCATCTTGGGACAATATGACCGAAAGAGATTGGTAGGTCTGCCATTGATGGATATATGGACGAGCAATATTTAAACAAAATGCTCCATCATTCACGGGAAAACGTTATAATCAACTAAAGGCAATAAGAACAATACATGTGACCAATACAAGTGACGACGCACAATAATTCGACCTAACAACGTGACCGGTGAGATATATCTACGATAGATGGATGTAAGGATGGGATGGAGCCGTCATCACATGCGGTCGTGCAGTAGTCGTCGAGATAGATAACTAAATGAAATACTCCATCGTTCGCGGGAAAAAGTTATAATCAACTACGGGCAATAATTAAACGAAAAGGTTCGCAGGAAAAACTTATAATCAACTACAGGGAATAATTAAACCAAAAGGTTCGTGATAAAAACTCATATATCATGAGGATAACTAGGGAGTGATCATAAGACTCAAGCATTTCTCATAAAACAACAGAGGAATTAAAAGAAAATTCCATGGCTTCCCAGACGACTTCAGTTTGTTGTGATATGGGGCATGGTTAGCCTATATACAGTGAGTGGTCACTGTGTTGATGGATTAAAAATATTGTGTTGGATTAATCGTACATGTATCACTCCAATCGATTCCTTGCAAATCAAACGGCCAACATGTCTGCTTCCAGCACATTAAATGGCCTACAACAAGCTCCTATAGCAGGCTGAATAATATTCGCCATAAGTTTCAGCCTATGTGAATCAAGTATACCATATATTAAATTATGCAATTACTTCCCATGATTGTTTTTAAGAAACAAAATTGTTTATGTGAATCAAGTATACCATATATTAACCATGGATGTCGGCATCACCATTATACAAGGGGCCACGTGTTGGACATGAGGAGGGCATGTGGGGGAGAAGCCTCGACCCAGGCACCCATAACATGGCACGTGTGCCCCATGCAATATACCACCTCGCTTGCTTCCACTTGCATGCCCTCACATGTGCGGCTTTATGGCTCCTTCTCGATTCTTTGCTCGCCAGTGCCTTCACCGGCTAGCTGGCTGCAACTCTGGTACCTCGGCCCTCTATGCATTCAAAGCAGCCCTCACCTTGGGGAAGCTCCATGTCTACTAGGGAGATGCCACATTCTCTCTGCTCTATCTACTAGGGAGCTGCCCCATTCTCTCTACTCTGTCTCCTGGGGAGTTGCCCCATTCTCAAGGAATAATGGGGCAGCTCAACTATTATCAGTTTAAAACTGATTTGGAGTGTATCAGTTTTAAACTTCGTTAAAGAACTTCTACTCAGCAACTCAACCATAAATTCCTTGCACCATCTTCATCTTCAACTACTTCTCATTTCTCCACAAACTGCAAGCTCTACTTCTCATTTGGACCCTGGTCATATAACATCCTCGTTGCTAGTTCAGAAAAGACAAGAGCTTAAAACAGCCCCCAAATGTTAAATGGTACCATTAATTTCCTTAATATTCATTTAAACAATATTTAAACTAATTTTAAAAATCAAATATGCCACTTGTCACAATATATGCGTTCCATGTGTCGCAAAATTTATAGAATTTTTGCTTTAAAGACTTTGTTGGCAAGTAGAAATATTCTCAGAGAAAGAGGGGCCGCTCTTTCTCCAAGGTGTTCTATTGCTACAATTCCCTCCTAAATGAAGGGTCGACCGACCCTTCTTATTCCTAATATTCTTTTCATAATAGTTCGACACTGCAAGAAGGGTCGGTCGATCCTTCTTGTATTATCCATTATGGCTATAGTTGAATTAATGGATAAATGTTTTGACAATTAACTACGAAAAGAAGGGGCAGTTGATCATTCTTGTTGTAAAATGGAAGTCGGAACAAACCATTTTTATATGATATAACTTCCGAGGTGTTCTATTTTAACAATTCCCTCATAATTCAAGGGTCGGTCGACCCTTCTTATTCCCCATATTATTTTCATAATAGTTCAACACTGAAATAAGGGTCGGACGACCCTTCTTATTATCAATATTCTTTTCATAATATTTCGACACTGCAAGAAGGGTCGGACGATCATTTTTGTGTTCTCCATTATGGATATAGCTGAATTCTTGGATAAAGGTTTTCACAATTAACTACGAAAAGAAGGGGCGACCGATCCTTCTTGTCGAAAAACGGAAGTCGAGACAAACTATTTTTATATGTTATAAATTCCAAGATGTTCTAGTTTAACAATTTCCTCGAAATTGAAGGGTCGACCGACCCTTCTTATTCCCAATATGATTTTCATAATAGCTCAACACTGCAAGAAGGGTCGGTCGATCCTTCTTGTGTTCTCCATTATGGATATAGGTGAATTGTTGGATAAATGTTTTTACAATTAACTACGAAAAGAAGGGGCGAACGATCCTTCTTGTCGGAAAATAGAAGTCGGGACAAACCATTTTTATATCTTATAACTTAGTGGATTGACTTGTTATTGTAAAAATCACTGGATATTTTAAACAATGAATTTTTCACATTAAAATCTTGAACATTTACAAATGAAAATTGCAATTTTCAAATAAAAATTGCAGTTTTTTTATTTGAAATTCACACTTTTCAAATCCAAAATTGCATTTTTTGATTTTAAATTCACACTTTGCAAATCAAAATTGGCATTTTTTTATTTGAAATTCACACTTTTCAAATCAAAATTTAAATTTTATATTTTAAATTCACACTTTTCAAATCAAAATTTAAATTTTATATTTTAAATTCACACTTTTCAAATCAAAATTTGCATTTTTTTATTTGAAATTCACACTATTCGAATAGAAAAACGCACTTTTCAAAGCCAATATTGCCACTTTCAGAACCTATTTTTGCACTTTAGAAAGGTTGATATTGACACTTTCAAAGCCTAAATTCACACTTTCTTAGTCCAAAAATTGCCTAATTTGTCCAAATTTAATGAAATAAGCGTTGTGGATCCTCATTCCTTCTATCTATGTTCATGATTTGAGGATTGAATGGCCTCCTATACTGATTTGGATTTCTCTATCCAAATGCATTAGGATTTATATTTGGATTATTTACTTCCCCCTCCATCCTGTTGATTTTAGTTGAAAGACCTCTAAGTAATCTTGACATTTCCTCCACCTTTTCATCTTGATTTGATTTATCTCTACCAAAGGTACCATCCTCATCTCTAGCATTCTTCTTTACTAGACCATGCTTGTATATTAGCCTTCTTGAGGCATTCATATTCCCTTCCACATCTACAGCAACATCATGCATACTTAACAGAGTTGTAGATATTCTTTCTCTAAGAATCATAGCAAATTTTGATTCAAAATCTTCTGCATATGTGAACTTAGCAGCCGCTTGTGAAGGCTTAATGTCCCCAGTGATTTTATTGTATTTTTTTTAAATATTTTGTTAAATTCCCCAGTTGTTTCCCCATTCTTCTTCCTTAATGCAGCAAACTTTGTTAGATAGTATAAGTGATCCCTCTTTTCACCCCATTGTCTCATCAAACCCACTTCTAGAGCATGCCAGTAATTTAAGGAGTCTGTTGGTAATGCTCTGAACCATTTCCTTACTTCACCTTCTAAGGTTTGCACAAACAACCTCATAAACACATCATCATTTTCTATGTAAAGATTATCAATAAAATCTTGGAACATAGCCATGTGTTCCTCAATTGTTGTAGCTTTCTCTCCATCAAATTTTGGAAAAATATTAAATAGCTATCGAGTAGATCATGAAGATTATTAGAAATATCTAATGGACCAAACCTGGCAGCTATCCAGGGGTTTACAGGTGGGAGTGGAGGTGGACCTCCTCCTCTTCCAGCCATATTCAAATGTTAAAATATTGTATTCTTGGCTTCAAGTGTAATGGGAGTCTTTTGAGAATGAACTTCAGGATGTTCAAAGGTACAAGTGTTAACAAAAGGTGATAAGGAAGCAAAGTGGAAGCAAATGTAGGTTCTAAAACTAGATCTAAAGGAGTGTCAAAAGTCTTATGAGTATCACCCTAATTATTTAAATCTTCTAAATTTTCTTGATCTAGGAAAGTAGGAGATATAAAAGGGTAATTTAAATGAGGAATACCTTCTCCTTGAGCGTCTTGTGATGTGTGAATATTCCTCCATTATACTCTTGAGTTAGGAAGGATCCACAAATATTTTGACCGTGGATTGGATCTGGTGTGCCTACTTCTAGAATCTAGCTTGCTTTTGTGGAGTCACCAAGTGAAAAACTTCAACCAAATATGTCTAATCCATTTTCACCACACAAAATTTGGATCTTTAACAATTTTCATGCCCAAGGAAAATATGAATTATCTTCCGTCTTTGGAAACGGTGCCATTTTTCATTTTATTTCCATGAGACATACTAGGATGGAAGTAATATAACACCAGGTCATTATAGGGCTCAAATTTTATATATCGTCAAGCTTGATCTTTTAAATAATTTCAACTGTGAATTTAATAATTCTTGAATAAATCTACGTATGGAACAACACGAACTGACTGGATACAAAAAACATCATTTCAAAGGAATTTCACAGAGCATAATAGTACTTTGAAATTAAGTGAGGGTGAATTTAGTAGATGGAAAACAATTTAGAACATTAGAGGTGCTTGCAGGACAATTATTTGGTATTCAATGGTAGAAGAGCATACTGAGATTTAACAAAGAACTCAATAGCTAAAACAAAGCATATAACATCTCATAAATCTATATGAATTCATCTGGCAGTATAACATGTACATACACCATAATAATAGAATATTTCAGCTACAAAGAGTCTACATACATGTACTAGAAATGAACCAAAGGATATGGAAACATAAAATCTATTATAACATTTACAAACTCAAAAACACATGCATTTACAACACATATATGGTCAAATTTGTTGCTCAAAGCTTGATATTATATCAATGAGATAGTTACATGGACTAAGAAGATGTGGATAAACATGTAGAAATACGATATACAAAGGGAAACTTGTCTACAAATGCTCTGCAATTTTATCAAAAATTTTAATTATGAGTATCAAGAGTTCAATCGACTCAACAACTCCCTAGAGCCCCTCTACCAAAATTGGCATCCTTTTACAATGAATTCAATGATGGATTTATAGCCTTTCACAAAGTAACAGAATTATGTTCTCTTTCAAAAAATTTATAACTGATTTTCACTATGCCCCTTTACTTTTACTTTTCACTTTTGAACTAACAACACTTTCACCTTCAACTTCTCTTATTCAAGGCTTTCTTTTTTCCTTTTGATGATGTGGTTTGGCCTCTATATAGACATTTGGTTAAACAAATGGCTACCCTCCCACTTGACCTACTTGAGGTATACCTTCCTAGCTCATCCGATGCATCATCTGGATGTTAGCTTGTCCTGTAGGTGGCATGAAGCAAGGGGAGTAGGCTGATTTGCAAATTGAATTGGAATCTGCGTTGAATGTTATCCTACTACTAGACTTGAAGGTTGACTTGCTTGTTGTCCTAATGACTAGCTTGATAACTACCATGTTGCTTGTCCCATTTGTGGTACATTAGGTGGTAAGACCAATTTATGATATTGAACCATTGAATTCCATTCTTTTCCCATGGGAAATCTATGTGATTTTAATGCCTCTAGAGATATCCCAACATTGGTGGTTTTCTCATATGAAATAGGTCCCAATTTCCTAGAAACGCCCTTTAATAAAAAATGATTTCAAAATTACTCTTTATTCTCAATTAATGATTTGATTTGAGCTCCATCAGAAGAATTATCTCCCAATGCTATGACCTTTTCATCCAATTCATTAATAGTTATTTGTTTGGCTCAAGTAGTCCATTTCTCAACTTTCCATAGCTTCTCAAACTTTTCCAAGGCCATCCTTAGCATTCTATCTTCTTTTACTGACTTCAAAATATCTGAGCATATCATATGACTATATTGCTTATAGAAATCAATATTTTTAAGCTTTCCAAACTCCTTGAATTCCATTGTATGCTCTTATGCTTTCCAATCGTGCAGACTTCAAGGCTTGGGAACCTTGGGCTCAACTATGGAAAATATGAAAGTATCATACTGATGTTCAACCACTATGATAAGCCTCTTTTCAGCTGCAGGGATATATTATCTGATGTCATTAACTAGCATTGTGCCCCTTTATCTGATATTTATGTACCTTGTTTGCAAATTTGTGTTTACAGGTATAGGACCCCCTGATGGTGAGGCTTGGATTCCTTGTGGAACTATAAATTCTAAGGAAGGATAGTGTGTATACTCCATAGGTGTCCCTCCTATGCTAACTGAAGAGGGTGTAATTAAATCTGCTATCTCCCTTGGGACCTCATCAGATTCTTCTCCACAGACTACTTCTTATCTCCCTTCCCGAGCTTATGTTTTATCCTTCTTAGGCTATGGGATTTGCTCAAGGTCATCAATTTCCATTTCTGTCTGGAGCTCTTTTGCTCCTCTTTTATGACCTGCTAGCTCTTCTACAAAATCTTTCTCTTATAGGATATTAACGCCTCTTAAAGCTCCCCCTATGTCTCCTTAATTGCAAT
Organism: Larix kaempferi; assembly: GCA_027924585.1. Classification (NCBI taxonomy): domain Eukaryota; kingdom Viridiplantae; phylum Streptophyta; class Pinopsida; order Pinales; family Pinaceae; genus Larix; species Larix kaempferi. Next base: position 13,501,780 of record BSBM01000368.1, read on the forward strand.
TTTCTCCCAAATAGGCCTTGGCTCACATATATAGGTAGAATTTTTGTTTTCTAGCCTCTGGTTTGATATTACCTTATGAGGATCTTAAGAAACTTTCTCTACTTTTACTAGGTTTAATTGATTCAAGTAGATTTCCACATATTGCGATGCATTCATGCCTCTAACCTGAAGAGTTCATATTTCCTTAGGAAATAGAAATGTTTTGTATTTCCTAAAGTGTCTAAAATGCATTTGATCTGATATAAACCTTTGCCTCACATATTCCATGGAAAAAATTCTCTGATTTAGGAAAACTAGTAGCTTGTATGGTTTCTCCTCAAACCCATATACCCTTATTACTGTATGGTCTTCAAATATGAACCAGTCTCCAACTTTCACATCTGGGGTGAACTGCAAGTGCTTCTAGTTCTCTGGGAACATCCTAGGGGGTGATATGCCAAAAATTAAGTTGTAGGCAATTCTCATGGCCTTATTTGTGACTTATGTAAAATTTGAGTTGTATTCCCTCCTCAATACTAAGTCAGCCCATTCATAAGCTAGACGTTTTGGATGTTATTCTCATCAACTATTTTCAAATCCATGTGCTTGAAACTTTCATAGTTTTGATAAAAGAACATAGAAAATAGAAAATATGGGAATCTAAAACATTCTATGGCTGGCAGCTCTTCTAATTACACATGGATGGTCTCTTCCAGGTAACAACATAGGTCATACTTAGGGGGGCCATACCCAGGGTTTGTAGTTAAGTTGAGTAGGGTACCCGGTATTACATCATCTATAGCTTTGTCATCTTCCAAACCTATAATAGTGCATATAATTGAAATGGACTTTATGGAATTCTCAGGAAATATTATTGTGTTGTATGGAAGTAGGATAGTGGGTATGGCCATACCTGGTTTAAGTTGCTTGGATGTAAACTGGTGGTGGTTAAAATGCTAGGGGTTTTGGAAAGAAGTGGAGATTTATTTTCATCAAAGGGTTGTTGTACTAAGTATTCAGGGATACAAAATATTTTCTGTAAAATTTCAGCATGAATAACACATAGGGTCTTTGATTGGTTTCAGGACATCATGATTATTTTACTAGGAGAGCATTGCATGGAACACCATGTCCTGAATTCCAAAAAATAGACAGATCTAGGGCATATGGCCTGGGTGAAATTTGAGTTCCATAAGTTGCGTGGGTCTTGGTCTGACATGGACAAATATTTGGCATCCCTAATGGTTGAATTTAGATCTGCGTTTGTCACAACAGTGTCAAATATGTCAGCTTGATGGTCAAAAATGTGATTCATCTCCTGAAAATCTAGCTTGGGAGCTTAATTTTGGTTTTGGAATCCATCTTAATGGATTTTACTTCACTAGTAGGTTCAATGACTATCAAAGTGAATTAGGGAAAATTAGGGCTTTTCAATTTTGTATTATACGACAGTATAAGCAAAATTCACTAGGATTGGTAAACTGTAAAATATCTAGACTGTGTTTGATGGATGATTTCGACTGGTCAGCTACCGAGGTGTACTGGTTTGTTATGCAAAAGCTTGGATGTAGGGTCTTCTTCGGTAACAATATTAAAAAAAAATACTGTTTTAATGGCTAAACAACTTTCAAAATAGGCATGCGACAAAATTTTATTGGATTCTGACATATGGGAGGACAATGTACAATGGGACCCTCTAGGACACGTACCAGTTGACGTGGATGAGAGGGACGACTTGGTAGTCAGGTACACTTTATGAAGATTCAAATCGGACAGAAACCACCCTAGTTTTCCAAAGCAGTAACGCTCGATAGCGGGGGTGGTTTTCTAAAAAACTCATTTGGAGGTGTGGTCAATCATAATGGAGCACATGTCCTTGGTGGTTTTGAGGACAACATGCCCTCAGGATTCTTTTAGGAGGGGATCACTTTATCGGCATGAGATTGATCAGCATCGTCGATCTGATGTCTCCTCCACTTGATTAGCTCGCCAGTTTTCATTGGTATCTTTCTCGTACTTTATGGGAGCGCGCAACTTCTCGATTGTAGATATCTATAAAATATAATGGCTTATTATTGTTTATAACTTAGTGCTCTATTATAATCCTTTGATCATGCACCCACGGTCATGCCAACCCTATGCTTGGGCTTGGAGGTTATTGTTTTAGCTCCTCAGGGCTAAAAATTTTGAACTGTTAACTTTTAGAGTCAAGAAAGTCCCCGGTTTCGAAAGCCTTAAAAAATATTAGTAGTAACACATGGTGCCACTGTTCTTTATCAAAGCACCACAAAGTGTGGCACATATAATACGCCATTTAGTGCACTACCATAGATAGAAGCATCATCCATAGTGCACTTAGTCATCGATAGTAGCACATTGATAAAGGCGCTACTTGTACACAACAATGCATTGCATGTCATATGAAAATAAAAAATTGGCACTAGGTTTTTTGGACCCAAAATCCGATGGCCAAAAAGTTGGATTTTCTACATTTTGTGGTCGACTATCCAACAACCTCAGTATTTTTTTAACATCGGTCCAATTTAAGATTAAAACCGACGGCTCGGACTTCGTCGATTATTCAACACCTCTGGCGGTCAAATAACCAACGCCCCTCACAACTGAAAAGGGCTTGGATCCGACGTATTTTGTCATCGGATCTATGGCATAGTCGTCGGTATTTTTCACTGTGGCGGTCGAAAAACCGATGCCCCTCACAACTGAAAATGGCTTGGATCCAACGTCTTTTGCCGTCAAATCTATGGCATAGTCGTCGGTATTTTTCACTGTGGAGGTCGAAAAACCGACACCTCTCACAACTGGAAATGGCTGAGCACCGACGTCTTTTTTCATCGGATCTATGGCAAAGTCGTCGATTTTGTGCACTGTGGAGGTCGGAAAACCGATGCCTATCCCACTTGAAAATGACTGAGCACCGACGTCATTGGCCATCGGATCTATGGCGAAGTCGTCGATTGTGTTTGCTATGACCGTCAGTAATCCGACACCTATGGAAAATTTAAAAAAAAAACAATATTGTTTCAAAGTGTATGTTGCTACAATTCCTCTTTTTCTTTTCTAGTACACCCTCGGAGTCTTGAACTTTGTGAAGTGATGTTTAAACAACCATTGCCTTTTATTGTCCAAATTAAGGTCTATCATAGCCTTCCTACTCATTGCAACTTCCAAGTTGTACCATGCATAAAGTTGTACTATGCCTGAAGTTGTCCCATGCCTCATTCTTGTTCAAAGCCAAATAAGTTTAAATTATTATTATAAAATCATTTATAAATTATATATGATTTTAATATAATAATTTAACTTTACCTTTATAATAAAGTTGAAAATATTTTGCCAAATAAGTTTAAATTATTATTATAAAATCATTTATAAATTATATATGATTTTAATATAACAATTTAACTTTACCTTTATAATAAAGTTGAAAATATTTTGTAATTATTATAATAGTCCATTATTTAAAAGGTGGATTTTATTATCAAACTTGAAACAACAACTCTAAGTGTTCACTCCAAGCTAAAACCATACTTAGCATTATTTAATATTCAAGCTATCAAGTCAAGTAAAGGTGTAGGAGAATTGATTGTAGCAAAATACAATAAGGAAAAGATTGGGGGTAAAGGTCGAGCTTGTACAAGAAACTCAATAAATAATGGAAAAACTGTAATAGATATATGTTGCAGTAGTGAGTGGTGTTGTTGTATAAGATGACACTATAGAAGAGAGTGATGTTACAATGGTGGAGTAACAAGGAGATGATATTTAATTAGATGTAGTAGTGGAAGATGCAAATGTGAACGTCTTATTCCCATAATGTGTAGTGTATTGATATCATTGCAGATGAATTTGAAAGTGCAACAAAAGAAAACATAGTGGATAAAAGGAAGGATTCCTGCAAACACAAACCACTATGTTACGCAAACTTATTTCAGGGCTTTGTTACATTTGCTTCTAAGATCTTTCATCGCTTTGTTACAAGAATATTTTTTACCTAAAAGTACACTTGATAGGTTTGGATGGAACAGATTTCCGTGGAAATCCTCTTTACATTCATTCTTGAGTGACTCGATATTAACAATTTCGATTATCACAAGGGGATACATAATGTTAAAAAAGGAAAATAAAGAAAACACATAAAGGGATACGTAAAGTTGACAAAGGAAAATAAATAAATCTATAATTTGCATCGAAAGAATAACCGGGTATGAACTAAACTGAGGAGATTCGAACCTGCGATATATGTCTAGTCCCAAGGCTACCAACTTCAAGCCTGACCTTGTCAATCAATTCCCATAGCCATTTACTCTCATACGAAGTCCCACAACCATTTCTCTTGACACCCAGTACTCTTCATTCATTCTGCATGCATTTCACTATGCAATGGTCTAAGATTCACTACATTTTTCCTGAATTAGTGTCTCAATTCAATATGACCCATGCCCGCAGTCCAAGGAGTGTTGCCAACGGTCTTGAGTTTCAGCTTGGAAATGGTGACGATTCATGGTATTATGTTTCCCTTCAGCTGGAATATGGAAAACTCATAGTCCACTGCGAAGGTTTGTCTGACAAATGTGACTGTTTCGGTCATGCTGAATCGAGAAACCGAAACCATCACATTTGTCAAAAAAACCTTCGTATGAAAGCTTTGAGTTTGTCATATTGCATCTGAAGGGAAACATAATACCATGAATCGCCACCATTGCTAGGATGAAACTCTAGACCGCTGGCAACACTCCTCGAACGGCAGGTGTAGGTCATGCTGAATCAAGAAACTAATTTAGGGAAAGCTGGTCCAGGTGGATATTGGCGGCCACCCACCTTTCCAACTGGCTCAAAATAGTTTTATGGCAATTTTGGTATTGTACTATTTTTAGCATTTTTTTGGGTCCTGAACTTCCGGGGCCATTTTGAGGCCCTAAACGACCTTTTTTGGAAATTTGGGGGGCTAAAGTATTGTCTCTGCCATACATTTGGCCCTAGTCGAAAGTTGTAAATCTCGGATAGACCTTTCCAATGGGCTACTGATCGCCGCAAACGGAGATCGTATGCAAAAGTTACGACCCCGTGAAGTTGATGTACTAACTTACCCAAACGGGGCCCACATGACTTTTGGCGCTTCATCTCCTAGGGTTAGGTTTTTGGATGTCTAGGGTTTTTCACATTCCTGTTTATTGTAAAAGGCCTTGAGAGCCTCATTGTAACCATCTTCTTGCGAAATGAGCGCAGCCGTCACATCTCTTCTCAGAGATAAGCCGCCACCATTCCAGCAAGCTTGTTTTCCACTGCATTTTACAGTTCTAGCTTATTTCCTTATTGAATAGAAAACCAGTTTTACTGTATCTCTGTTATTTTGTGTTAAGCATCTGATAATAATCTGTATTCATTTAGTTCTGCTCATAAAATCCGGATCAATGGTATTAGAGTGGTCTGCTCCTTGTCGTCTTAATGCATGTCACCAATGAGGTCAGGGTACAAAGAATTGGGTCTCGAGCTTGTTTCTCTTGAGGACAAAAGCTCTCGCACGCCCAAGCGACCTCTCATGGCAGGAGAAAAGAAAGATGACGGGACAAGAGATCCTATCAAAATGTTGCTTGAGGAAGCCCTCACGCAGTAGAGGAATGAGATGATGAATAATTTCGCGCATGTCCTTCGACAACTACCAACAAGCGATGCATCTTCCTCGAGCGGAGGCGTCGCCCCCTTCAAGGTACAAATCAACTTCGACATCCCTATATTTGAAGGACAGATAGACGCAGATGCTGTAGATAAGTGGTTGAATCTACTAGAAGGGTATTTTTCTGTCCATAACTTTTCAAAATAAAGAAAAGATTACTTTTGCGCTCCTCAAAGCCATTCCCCATGTCAAAGATTGGTGGGAAACATTCTGCGAGCAAAAGGACACAGAAGAAGCCTCATTATTTTCAGTCACGACCACCTGGGAATCCTTCAGGGATGCTATTAAGGAACAATACTACCTTGTTGGAAGTTATGACGACTTGTATACCAAATGGACCACACTGCGACAAGAAAGAGACCAAGCAGTGCCAGAGTTCACAAATATCTTCCATACCTTGCGCACCAAGCTGGGTACCAAAGATTCAGAGCGACATCTGGCGCTCAAGTATCGTGGTGGTTTGCATAGATACATCCAGACTGAAATGGAATTTCTGGACATCTCTTCCTTAGGCGTGGCCTACCGATATGCCGTCAAAATCGAGCAGAAGCTCAAACAAAAGACGCAGCAATTTTGGCCTGGGAACCCTTCACAGCAAAAGACAGGAAAGGGCTGCCCCAACCCACAGAATAAAGGACACAGCAAAGATGGACAGTATCAGGACAACCAGTCCAAGCCGTAATCAAAGAAGGACACCGGAAAAACAAAGAAAGATACTGGGAAGTGGTGCGACTTCCATAAGAGCCCTTGGCATAACACTACTGATTGCCACTCAAAGCAGTCGTTGGTGGCCGAAGTGAAAGCATCTGAATCAGATGCGGGTTCTGAATCTGAGTCCGAACCAGAAAGGGGAAGACGGATCACTGACGCGAAACCCAGTGCCACCATTGCTACCACCAAACTCCATCCTGATGAACCAGATGAGCCAGAAGAAGGAGAATGCCTCTTCCATTCACAGATGTGGGTAAAAGGCACCCCACTGCACTTCATCATTGATAGCGGTAGCTAGAAGAATCTCATCTCAGCAGAGGTCGTCAAGCGCTTGGCCCTGCCGACAACGCCGCACCCACAACCCTACACCATTGGATGGCTCCGCAAAGGAAGTGATTTCCGCATCAGCCAACAGTGCCAACTTCCATACGGCATCAAGCCCTTCAAGGACGAGGTATTATGTGATGTTTCTCCTCTCGAAGTTTCAGATGTTCTTTTGGGCCAACCGTATTTATGGAAACGCCATGCTATATATGAGTCTAGGCCTCGTAGTGTTATTATTTCTTTGAACAGGAAATTGTACAGGATACCCGAGGCAGTCCCTCCTGGTGCTATTTCCTTGATCTCTGCCAAGCAATGCAGGAAGGTCATCTCACAGACTGAGAAATTTGTCTTCTTCGTGATTCTCTCTCAGAGTGAAAGAAAGATCGCAGCCACATCTCGGGCCTCCACGACCGATCTATCCACACAACAGAAGCAAGTGGATAAGGTGGTGGAAGGATACTGAGATATCTTCTCCTCTACGACCGGGGTATCTCTGCACTGTCAGGTCAAGCATCCCATCGATATGACCCCAGGCGCACCGCTACCCAATGGGCCAGTCTATCGCTGCTCTCTGTTGGAAAATGGGGAGATCAAGAGGTAGATCCAAGAATTGCTCCACAAGGGGCACATCCGTCCCAGTTCATCACCTTGTGGGAGCTCAATCGTGCTAGTGTAGAAGAAAGATGGGACCTGGCGTCTCTGCATTGATTACCGGGCCCTGAATAAAATCACAGTCCATAACCGGTACCCGATTCCCCGAATCGACGACCTCCTTGATCAGCTCACGGGGGCCAAATACTTCAGTAAGATTGATCTGAAGTCTGGCTACCACCAGGTCCCAATAGAACAGACAGATGTATGGAAGACTGCCTTCAAGTCAAAAGAAGGTCCTTTTGAATGGTTGGTCATCTTTTGGTTTGACAAATGCTCCAGCAACTTTTATGAGGATGATGGATGATATCCTACGACCTTTCACCAGCAATTTTGTAGTGGTGTATTTGGATGAAATCCTCATCTACAGCAAGACTTGGGAGGAACACTTGCAGCATATTCAGCAGGTCCTGCACACACTGCGGAAGTACAAACTATATGCAAACTTCGAAAAATGCTCCTTCGGCATGGACAGGGTCCATTACTTAGGCTACATCGTTGATCGACATGGTGTGCATGTGGATCCATCCAAGATCCAGGTCATCCGTGACTGGCCAGCCCCATTCACACTCACTGAACTTCGGAGCTTCTTGGGCCTAGCCAATTTCTATCGCCAGTTCGTGCTGGGATTCTCTCATATCGCATGGGCCCTCAGCCAAGTGACCAGGGGTGGTAAGGAAAAATTTGTGTGGGGCCTGTCCCAACAACAAGACTTCGATGACCTCAAGAAGCGTTTGTGCTCATCACCAGTACTCTCATTACCGAACCTGCAACATCCCTTTGAGATCGAGATAGATGCTTCAGATTATGCTGTGGGCGTCGTTCTCACTCAACATGGCCACCCCGTGGCATATCATAGTGAGACACTATCAGATGTTATCCGCAAGTACCCTACCTACAACAAAGAAATGTACTCCATTGTACAAGCCTGCCGCCAGTGGAGACATTACATTCTTGGCAAGGAGACAGTTATCCACACTGATCACAAGCCACTATAGTTCATGCAAACCCAAGGAAAGTTGCAGAATGACCGCCATCAGAAGTGGTCAACATATTTACAGCAGTTCCACCTCAACATCAAATATAAAACAGGGACTACCAACCGAGTTACTGACTGCCTTAGTCAACCTCCAGTCGCGGTACTTACCACGGTGCTAGACTCTTGTGGCCGCGAGACCTCCGGATGGCCCCACCTCTACGAGACAGACCTTGACTTCTCCACCACCTATCAAATGTTGCGCTCCAACTCATTGGTTGGTAATTTCTCTCTTCAGGAAGGGTTGTTGTGTCGTCTGGGCCATCTCTGTGTTCCATCAAGTGAGCGCATGAAGCGGATTTGGGAACCTCACTACAGTCGGGTGGCAGGACACTTTGGCGTCGAAAAGACAGTGGCAGTGTCGCAGAAACATTTCTACTAGCCGAAACTTCGACAGGATGTCGGCAAGTATATTAGGTCCTGCACCGCTTGCGCTATTGCCAAACTGACCACTAAGAAACATGGCCTATACACCCCTCTGCCTACTCCTAACAGGCCGTGGGAATCCATCTCAATGGACTACATGTCGGGCCTCCCGTCCACCAAGAGGGGAAACGACTGTGTTTTCGTGGTTGTTGATCGCTTTTCCAAGATGGCGATTCTAGCCGCTTGCAAGAAGAACATCACAACAGAAGCCACTGCCAAGCTCTTCTTTGAACGAGTATGGGTACATTTTGGGATCCCACAGACCATTATCTCAGACCGTGACAGTCAGTTCCTCAGCTCATTCTGGTTAAGCCTCTGGTCACTGCTGGATATCAAGCTCACCAAATCCACTGCCTTCCACCCCCAGACCGATGGACAATAGGAGGTTGTCAACCGGATGGTCGTCCATATCCTGCGCATGTACAATTCAACACACCCCCGCACATGGGATGAGAGTCTCCCCTTTGTCCAACATAGCTACAACCGAACCCTGCATAGCTCAACTGGCCACAACCCCTTTCAAGTGGGGTTGGGATTCCAACCATTGGGCCCCAAGGATGTTGCACTTCCCCTTGCGACCACCTCGGTCGACTCATCCCCAGAAGCTGACAAAGCTTCCCGGTTCATTGAACGGATCCAACATATCCGCCAACAGGTTCAGGATATTCTACAGAAGTCTAATTCCAAGTACAAGCAGCACCATGATCAACATCGGGTGCCACATAAGTTTCAAGTGGGCGACAAAGTTTGGTTGCATTTGCAGAAAGAACACCTTACAGGGCCCCATCGAAAGCTTTTCCCACTCCGTTATGGGCCGTACACCATCACCAAGGCGGTGGGTGACAATGCTTTTGAGCTCAACATTCCTCCCTTCCTTGGTCTGCATCCAGTCTTCAACGTGGCTCTCCTTTGGCCATATTTCCCACCACTATTAGACACCTCAGAGATAGCAGAGAAGTTGACACCAACAGAGCTCAACCTTGACTGCCTACAACAAGCATCCAGTGATCATATTGCAGACACACAGATCAAGGGCACTCGACATCAAAGGATCCAGCTTTATAGAGTTGTCAAAGCAGGGCAGCTCCTGCACCAAGGCAAGTGGCTCACCCGAGGCCAAATTCAGCAGAAATTTCCTCATCTTATGGGGGAACTCAATGCAATGGAGACCATTGCTTCATAAGGAGGGAGGATTGATCCAGGTGGATATTGGTGGCCACCCACCTTTCTACATGGCTCAAAATAGTTTTATGGCAATTTTGGTATTGTACTATTTTTAGCAGTTTTTTGGGTGTTGAACTTTCGGGGACATTTTGAGGCCCTAAAAGACCTTTTTTGGCAATTTGGGGGCCAAATGGTTGCCATCGACAACCTTTGCCCCTAGTCGAAAGTTGTAAATCTTGCATAGACCTTTCCAATGGGCTACCGAGCGTCGCAAACAGAGATCGTATGCAAAAGTTACGACCACGGGAAGTTGATGTACTAACTTACCCAAACGGGGCCCACATGACTTTTGGCGCTTCATCTCCTAAGGTTAGGTTTTTGGATGTCTAGGGTTTTTGACATTCTTGTTTATTTTAAAAGGCCTTGAGAGCCTCATTGTAACCATCTTCTTGTGAAATGAGCGCAGCTGTCACATCTCTTCTCAGAGATAAGCCGCCACCATTCCAGCAAGCTTGTTTTCCGCTGCATTTTACAGTTCTAGCTTATTTCCTTATTGAATAGAAAACCAGTTTTACTGTATCTCTGTTATTTTATGTTAAGCATCTGATAATAATCTGTATTCATTTCATTCTTCTCATAAAATCCGGATCAGTGGTATCAGAGCGGTCTGCTCCTTGTCGTCTTAATGCATATCCCCAACGAGGTCAGGGTACAAAGAATTAGGTCTCGAGCTTGTTTCTCTTGAGGACAAAAGCTCTCGCACGCCCAAGCGACCTCTCATGGTAGGAGAAAATAAATATGACGGGATAGGAGATCCTATCAAAATTTTGCTTGAGGAAGCCTTCACGCAGCAGAGGAACGAGATGATGGATAATTTTGCGCAAATCCTTCGTCGACTACCAACAAGTGCCGCATCTTCCTCGAGCAAAGGTGCCGCCACCTTCAAGGTACAAATCAACTTCGACATCCCTATATTTGAAGGACAGATAGACGCAGATGCTGTAGATAAGTGGTTGAATCTACTAGAAAGGTATTTTTCTGTCCATAACTTTTTGAATAAAGAAGAGATTACTTTTGTGCTCCTCAAAGCTGTTCCCCATGTCAAAGATTGGTGGGAAACATAATGCGAGCAAAAGGACATAGAAGAAGCCTCATTATTTTCAGTCACGGCCACCTGGGAATCCTTCAGGGATGCTATTAAGGAACAATACTACCTTTTTGGAAGTTATGATGACTTGTATACCAAATGGACCACACTGCGACAAGAAAGAGACCAAGCAGTGCCAGAGTTCACAAATATCTTCCATACCTTGCACACCAAGCTAGGTATCAAAGATTCAGAGTGACATCTGGTGCTCAAGTATCGTGGTGGTTTGCATAGATACATCTAGACCGAAATGGAATTTTTGGACATCACTTCCTTGGGCGCGGCTTACCGATATGCCCTCAAAATCGAGCAGAAGCTCAAACAAAAGATGCGGCAATTTGGGCCCGGGAACCCTTCACAGCAAAAGACAGGAAAGGGCGACCCCAACCCACAGAATAAAGGACACAGCAAAGATGGACAGTATCAGGACAACTAGTCCAAGCCGCAAGCAAAGAAGGACACCAGAAAAACAAAGAAAGATACCAGGAAGTGGTGTGACTTCCATAAGAGCCCTTGGCATAACACTGCTGATTGCCACTCAACGCAGTCGCTAGTGGCTGAAGTGAAAGAATCTGAATCAGATGCGGGTTCTGACTCTGAGTCCGAACCAGAAAGGGGAAGATGGATTATTGACGTGGAACCCAGTGCCACCATTGCTACGACCAAGCTCCAGCCTGATGAACCAAATGAGCCAAAAGAAGGAGAACGCCTCTTCCATTCACAGATGTGGGTAAAAGGCACCCCGCTGCACTTCATCGTTGATAGCGGTAGCTAGAAGAATCTCATCTCAGCAGAGGTCGTCAAGCGCTTGGCCCCGACGACAACGTCACACCCACAACCCTATACCATTGGATGGCTCCGCAAAGGAAGCGATCTCCGCGTCAGCCAACAGTGCCGACTGCCATACGGCATCAAGCCCTTCAAGGACGAGTTATTGTGTGATGTTGCTCCTCTCGAAGTTTCAGATGTTCTTTTGGGCCAACCGTATTTATGGAAACGCCATGTTGTATATGAGTCTAGGCCTCGTTGTGTTATTATTTCTTTGAACAGGAAATTGTACAGGATACCCAAGGTAGTCCCTCCTGGTGTTATTTCCTTGATCTCTGCCAAGCAATGCAGCAAGGTCATCTCTCAGACCGGGAAATTTATCTTCTTCGTGATTCGCTCTCAGAGTGAAAGAAAGATCGCAGCCACATCCCAGGCCTCCACGACCGATCTATCCACACAACAGAAGCAAGTGGATAAGGTGGTGGAAGGATACTCAGATATCTTCTCCTCTCTGACCGGGGTACCTCTGCACTGCCAGGTCAAGAATCCCATCGATCTGACCCCAGGCGCATCGCTACCCAATGGGCCATTCTATCGCCGCTCTCTGTTGGAAAATGAGGAGATCAAGAGGTAGATCCAAGAATTTCTCCACAAGGGGCACATCCGTCCCAATTCATCACCTTGTGGGAGCCCAATCGTGCTGGTGCAGATGAAAGATGGGACCTGGCGACTCTGCATTGATTACCGGGCCCTGAATAAAATCACAGTCCATAACCGATACCGGATTCCCCGAATTGGCGACCTCCTTGATCAGCTCACGGGGGCCAAATACTTCAGTAAGATTGATCTGAAGTCTGGCTACCACCAGGTACCAATAGAACAGACATATGTATGGAAGACTGCCTTCAAATCAAAAGAAGGTCTTCTTGAATGTCTGGTCATGCCTTTTGGTTTGACAAATGCTCCAGCAACTTTTATGAGGATGATGGACGATATACTACGACCTTTCACCAACAATTTTGTAGTGGTGTATTTGGATGACATCCTCATCTACAGCAAGACTTGGGAGGAACACTTGTAGCATATTCAGCAGGTCCTACACACCCTACGGAAGCACAAACTATATGCAAACTTGGAAAAATGCTCCTTCGGCATGGACAGGGTCCATTACTTAGGCTACATCGTTGATCGACATGGTGTGCATGTGGATCCAGCCAAGATCCAGGTCATCCGTGACTGGCCAGCCCCAACCACACTCACTGAACTTCGGAGCTTCTTGGGCCTAGCCAATTTCTATCGCCAGTTCGTGCTGGGATTCTCTCATATCGCATGGGCCCTCAGCCAAGTGACCAGGGGTGGTGGTAAGGCAAAATTTGTGTGGCGCCTGTCCCAACAACAAGCCTTCGATGACCTCAAGAAGCATTTGTGCTCATCGCCGGTACTCTCATTACCAAACCTGCAACATCCCTTTGAGATCGAGATAGATGCTTCAGATTATGCTGTGGGCACCATTCTTACTCAACACGGCCACCCCGTGGCATATCATAGTGAGACACTATCAGATGTTGTCCGCAAGTACCCTACCTACGACAAAGAAATGTACTCCATTGTACAAGCCTGTCGCCAGTGGATACATTACATTCTTGGGGAGGAGACATTCATCCACACTGATCACAAGCCACTACAGTTCATGCAAACCCAAGGAAAGTTACAGAATGACCGCCATCAGAAGTGGTCAACATATTTACAGCAGTTCCACCTCAACATCAAATATAAAACACCAACCGAGTTGCTGACTGCCTCAGTCGACCTCCAGTCGCGGCACTTACCACGGTGCTAGACTCTTGTGGCCACGAGACCTCTGGATGGCCCCACCTCTACGAGACAGACCCTGACTTCTCCACCACCTATCAAATGTTGGGCACCAACTCAGTGGTTTCTAATTTCCATCTTCAGGACAGGTTGTTGTGTCATCTGGGCCATCTCTCTGTTCCATCAAGCGAGCACGCAAAGTTGATTTGGGAACCTCACTACAGTTGGGTGGCAAGACACTTTGGCATCGAAAAGATAGTGGCAGTGTTGCAGAAACATTTCTATTGGCTTAAACTTCGACAGGATGTCGGCAAGTATATCAAATCCTGCACCGCTTGCGCTATTGCCAAACCGACCACTAAGAAACAGGGCCTATACACCCCTCTGCCTACTCCTGACAAGCCGTGGGAATCCATCTCAATGGACTACATGTCGGGCCTCCCGTCCACCAAGAGGGGAAACGACTGTGTTTTCGTGGTTGTTGATCGCTTTTCCAAGATGGCGATTCTAGCCGCTTGGTAGAAGAACATCACAGTAGAAGCCACTGCCAAGCTCTTCTTTGAAAGAGTATGGGTACATTTTTGGATCCCACAGACCATTATCTCAAACTGTGACAGTTGGTTCCTCGGCTCATTCTGGTCAAGCCTCTGGTCACTATTGGATACCAAGCTCACCAAATCCACTGCCTTCCAGCCCCAGACCGATGGACAAACGGAGGTCGTCAACTGGATGGTCGTACATATCCTGCGCATGTACAATTCAACACACCCCCGCACATGGGATGAGAGTCTCCCCTATGTCCAACATAGCTACAACCGATCCCTGCATAGCTCAACTGGCCACAGCCCCTTTCAGGTGGGGTTGGGATTCCAACCATTGGGCCCCATGGATGTTGCACTTACCCTTGCGACCACCTCGGTTGACTCGTCCCCAGAAGCTGACAAAGCCTCCTGGTTCATTGAACGGATCCATCATATCCGCCAACAGGTTCAGGATATTCTACAAAAGTCTAATGCCAAGTACAAGCAGCTCCATGATCAACATCGGGTGCCACATAAGTTTCAAGTGGGCGACAAAGTTTGGTTGCATTTGCAGAAAGAACGCCTTACAGGGCCCCATCAAAAGCTTCGCCCACTCCATTATGGGTCGTACACCATCACCAAGGCGTTGGGTGACAATGCTTTTGAGCTCAACATTCCCCCCTTCCTTGGTTTGCATCCAGTCTTCAACGTGGCTCTCCTTCGGCCATATTTCCCACCACTATTAGACACCTCAGAGATAGCAGAGAAGTTGACACCAGCAGAGCTCAACCCTGACTGCCTACAACAAGCATCCAGTGATCATATTGCAGACACACAGATCAAGGGCAGTCGACATCAAAGGATCCAGCTTTATCGAGTTGTCAAAGCAGGGCAGCTCCTGCACCAAGGCAAGTGGCTCACCCGAGGCCAAATTCAGCAGAAATTTCCTCATCTTATGGGGGAACTCAATGCAATGGAGACCATTGCTTCCTAAGGAGGGAGGATTGATCCAGGTGGATATTGGTGGCCACCCACCTTTACAACTGGCTCAAAATAGTTTTATGGCAATTTTGGTATTGTACTATTTTTAGTAGTTTTTCGGGTCCTGAACTTCCGGGGCCATTTTGAGGTCCTAAACGACGTTTTTTGGTAATTTGGGGGGCCAAATGGATGCCTTCAGCAACATTTGGCCCCATTCAAAAGTTGTAAATCTCGGATAGACCTTTCCAATGGGCTACCGATCGCCGCAAACAGAGATCGTATGCAAAAGTTACGACCCCGAGAAGTTGATGTACTAACTTACCCAAACGGGGCCCAGATGACTTTTGGTGCTTCATCTCCTAGGGTTAGGTTTTTGGATGTCTCTGGTTTTTGACATTCCTGTTTATTGTAAAAGGCCTTGAGAGCCTCATTGTAACCATCATATTGTGAAATGAGCACAGCCGTCACATCTCTTGTCAGAGATAATTCGCCACCATTGCAGCAAGCTTGTTTTCCGTTGCATTTTACAGTTCTAGCTTATTTCCTTATTGAATAGAAAACCAATTTTACTGTATCTCTATTATTTTGTGTTAAGCATCTGATAATAATCTGTATTCATTTCGTTCTGCTCATAAAATCTGGATCAGTGGTATCAGAGCGGTCTGCTCCTTGTCGTCTTAATGCATGTCCCCAACGAGGTCAGGGTACAAAGAATTAGGTCTCGAGCTTGTTTCTCTTGAGGACAAAAGCTCTCGCACACCCAAGCGACCTCTCATGGCGAGAGAAAAGAAAGATGACGGGACAGGAGATCCTATCAAAATGTTGCTTGAGGAAGCCCTCACGCAGCAGAGGAACGAGATGATGGATAATTTCGCGCAAATCCTTCGGCGACTACCAACAAGTGACGCATCTTCCTCGAGCGGAGGTGCCTGTTAGGAACCTATGTCAACCCTTCTCTTTACTATGTTAGTATATTGTTGTTGGACGCATATGCTTTGTAAGTCATCCCGTAGTATTTGTTGATCCTTAGTTTATATTAGCCCATATTATTGACCCATAGTATTGGACGCATATGCTTTGTAAGTCGTCCTGTAGTATTATATGTCCCATGGTTTTGACTCATAGTATTGGGCATAGACTTAGTATATAAGTGTGTGTTGAGGTCATTGAAGGCACCGTGAAGTTAATTGTATTGAGCTTTCTCAAAGGAGGTTGCCCCCTCGAAGTGGCCCGTGATCAATATAAAAGTGATTCTGAGTTCTGTCATTTCTACTATTTCGCATATTCTTATTAATTAATTGTTGCAGGTGTATCACATCTGGTATCAGAGCACTTTCTTGGGCTCGTTGGGTGGATTTTCTGCCAAATTTTTTTTTTTCACATCTGTTGTAGCTTCGGATTTGGGAATAATCCCTATCCGCTTAACTGTGGGAAGTAATTGGGCATAAGCCCTAAAACTCATTGTGAGGAGTACCACAGGAACCCCAAAGTAGCTGGCCCATTGAGAGGACCTGCCAGCGAAAAGGGAAACGACCCCTACCTGACTGACTAGTTCCCACCCGTGAGGTAAACCAAGAGCTGTTGTTTGTGGCAAAGCGGTTATCAGTTTTACCTGAGCCGTGGAGTGAGGGGTACTGCCCCAATACGCAAGCCGTCAAACAACATTGGTGGCCGAGTGAAACACCTGAACTATTAGGAAGCCGTACATACCTGGGGTCCATATCTATTTTCAGTTGAACTATTGCCGATCACTTCTGCTCCAGATCCAGCTATTTCAGATCTATTCTGAAAGTCATTCCACATCCAGTTTTCGTTTCAGATCCAGCCGTTTTCGATCCCTTCTGCGCCGTTGCGGATCCCTTCCGCGCCGATGTTGCAGATCCATTTCTGAACAAACAAAAAAAGTATAAAATTCAGTTTTTTCCCCATATCTCCCTTGTTTTCACTCTGTTTCCCTTGAAATTTTTGGGGAACCCCTGTCATCCCATTCTGCATCTTTCATTCCTGAGGACCCTCTCCCCAATTCCCCTTCCCAAAGCCCGAAATCCCACATTTGTCTATTTTTAGGGTTTTCCATAACTTCCTCAGATTTCACCCAATCACCTTCAAATTTTACCACAAAGTTTATTTCTGAATTCTGCTTCTTTGTCCCTCTTTGCCAAATTTTCTCATTCTATCACCCCGCTTCTAAAATCCCCCTTTTTTCCTTCTTGTCCTTTCGACAGTGTCCAAAATCTAGTCAAACCCCAATTACCCATCCGATTGTTTCCCCAATCCAAATTTCCCTTTACTAAATCAGCTTCTGTTTGTGTTTTTCTACCCATTCCACCAAAAAAAAAAAAAAACCTGGTTATGGTTGTCACCCGTGTAGGAGCACACACCATGGAGGAAGCACTTGTAGCCATCCAAACCAAACTCTAAGATCTGGATGAAAAATTTCTCAGCCTCCATCTTCAACATTCAGCCATGAACAATACCATACAACCAGAATCTTTTGCAGCCACCAAGTTCTCTTCTTCCAGCAATTTTCGTGGGTCGAAGCTTGATTTTCCTCGCTTCAATGGTACTAATTCGATTTGATGGATATATCGAGCAGAACAATATTTCAGTCTGCATAATACTTCTGATGCCCAGAAAGTTCCACTTGCATCCTTTCATTTGGAACAGGAAGCCCTTCAATAGTACCGTTGGTACATCAAAGCTCATCCTGAGCCAAACTGGACATATTTTTGCCAAGTCATTTTGCCATGATTTGGTCCTAGTGCTTTTGATGATTTCACAGGAGCACTCACTAAACTTCACCAAATTGGCACAGTGAGAGAGTATCAAACAGAATTTGAGAAATTGGTCAATCACACAGAAGGATTGTCTGATGAATTCTATAGGAGTTGTTTTATCAGTGGTCTCAAGGATGAAATCCGCTCAGAGGTCAAAATTTTTTGTCCCAACACAATGATGGAAGTCCTAGGGTTGGCTAAGCTGGCCGAGGACAAGATAGCAACTCAACAACACTCCAAACCCACCTTTGTTCCCTTCAGAAATATGGGTTCCCAACGACCTCCCATCACGCCTGCTCCTCAACCAACTCCTATCCAGCATTTGTCTGAAATAGAAATGCAGGCACGCCGAGAAAAAGGTCTTTGCTGTAATTATGATGAGAAATTCACTCGAGGACATCGATGTGTTCACCAAAAGCTCTATCTCTTGGATGTGGATTCTCTGCCTGCCTTAGAACTTGGTGAAGAAGCTATAGATACAGCAGATGATCAGGTTGACATTCAACACCCGCCTGTTGACACCCCATCTCAGGACGACCCACCCGAGATCTCTCTCCATGCTGTAACCGGCATCACCACCCCACAAACAATGCGGGTCAGGGGATACTTCAAGAAGCTCCCTCTTACCATACTCATTGATTCTGGTAGCACTCATAACTTCATTGACCCTCAGATTGCCAAACAGGCTAATTGTTTTGTCCATCCTTGCTCCAACTTTGAAGTCATGGTTGCCAATGGGGGCACCTTACCTTGCAAGGGGAAGTGTCACAATGTGCGTCTCTCTATGGAATATTATAACCTATGCTCTGACATGTTTGCCTTGTCCTTAGGTGGATGTGATGTGATTTTGGGCATTCAATGGTTACGCACACTTGGCCCCATCTTATGGGATTTTGCTAAACTTTGGATGCAGTTTAAAGTCAATGGGGCACAACACAAATTTATGGGCTTACAACCAGGGTCTCTCTGCATCATCAGTTCACATCGCCTGGAAAAAATCCTTAAGAAGAATTCACATGGTGTCATCGCTCAGCTCAATTCCATTCAGATGCACCCATCAACAGTCTTCACTACTTCCTTGGATAGATATGCAGGTATCTTTGCTGAACCAATGCACTTGCTGCCTTCAAGAGACCTTTCCGGTAAGAATTTAGCCACATCTACTTCTCAGCAGGAAATGATGGCTATTTTGCATGCAGTACAGAAGTGGCAGCCATACCTATTAGGGAATTATTTTTGCATCAAGACTGCTCTCCAGATTCTAGAAAATTTTCTGGAACAATGGGTCTCCTCCCCAACACACCTGAAATGGGTTATCCAACTCATGGGTTCTCCCTATGTGATCACTTAAAAGAAGGGTAAGGACAATATGGTGGAAGATGCTCCTTCTCGCACAATTGATGACCCAGTTTCTCTTACAGCTCTTTCTCTACTTGTTCCAAATTGGTTGCAATATGTTCAACAGGGCGATCTCTTCTATGAACTCCATGCTTCTTCATCAACAGGGCACTCTGGGTTCTGCAAAATGTATGACCAGGAACAATGTAACTTCTTTTGGCAGGGACTAAAAATGACAATTCAACAGATGGTGGCTAATGATGATACTTTCCAAGTCAATAAGGGTGAAACGACACTCCTTTCGGGATTGCTCAAACCCTTGCCCATCCCTACACAACTTTGGCCAACTATTTCTATGGATTTCCTAGCAGCGCTATAGTGGTACAATACCACATCCCAAAGGACACCATATGAAGCAGTCTATGGAAAAACACCGCCAGTTCTTCTTCCATACACCCTTCGCAGCTCCCCAGTTCAGGAAATTGACTCGGTTCTTCGAAACCACGATCATATTCTTCTCATTCTGCAGGACAATCTTCACATGTCCAGAATTCGCCTGAAACAACAAGCCGATCAGCACCGTTATGAGTGCATTTTCCATGTAGCTAACAGGGTTCTTCTTCATCTACAGCCTTCCAAGCAATCCTTCTTGACACTCCAAAGGCGTCAGTGGCCCGAAATGCAACCCGAGGATGCTACCGGGGAACCACTCCTTCAGATTCTGCAGCACTTTCTCCAACCAAAGCTTTGAGGACAAAGCTTTTTCTAAGGGAGAGGGGATGTTAGGAACCTATGTCAACCCTTCTCTTTACTATGTTAGTATATTGTTGTTGGACGCATATGCTTTGTAAGTCTTCCCATAGTATTTGTTGATCCATAGTTTATATTAGCCCATAGTATTGACCCATAGTATTGGATGCAGATGCTTTGTAAGTCGCCCTATAGTATTATATGTCCCATGGTTTTGACTCATAGTATTGGGCATAGAATTAGTATATAAGTGTGTGTTGACGTCATTGAAGGCACCGTGAAGTTAATTGTATTGAGCTTGCTCAAAAGAGGTTGCCCCCTCGAAGTGGCCCGTGATCAATATAAAAGTGATTCTGAGTTCTGTCATTTCTGCTATTTTGCATATTCTTATTAATTAATTGTTGCAGGTGCATCACAGCGCCGCCCCCTTCAAGGTACAAATCAACTTCGACATCCCTATATTTGAAGGACAGATAGACGCAAATGCTGTAGATAAGTGGTTGAATCTACTAGAAGGGTATTTTTTTGTCCATAACTTTTCGAATAAAGAAAAGATTACTTTTGCGCTCCTCAAAGCCGTTCCCCATGTCAAAGATTGGTGGGAAACATTCTGCAAGCAAAAGGACACAGAAGAAGCCTCATTATTTTTAGTTATGGCCACCTGGGAATCCTTCAGGGATGCTATTAAGGAACAATACTACCCTGTTGGAAGTTTTGACGACTTGTATACCAAATGGACCACACTGCGACAAGAAAGAGACCAAGCAGTGCCAGAGTTCACAAATATCTTCCATACCTTGCGCACCAAGCTGGGTATCAAAGATTCAGAGCGACATCTGGTGCTTAAGTATCATGGTGGTTTGCATAGATACACCCAGACCGAAATGGAATTTCTGGACATCTCTTCCTTGGGCGTGGCCTACCGATATGCCCTCAAAATCAAGCAAAAGCTCAAACAAAAGACGCGGCAATTTGGTCCCTGGAACCCTTCACAACAAAAGACAGGAAAGGGTGGCCCCAACCCATAGAATAAAGGACAGAGCAAAGATGGATAGTATCAGGACAACCAGTCCAAGCCGCAAGCAAAGAAGGACACCAGAAAAACAAAGAAAGATACCGGGAAGTGGTGCGACTTCCATAAGAGCCCTTGGCATCACACTGCTGATTACCACTCAAAGCAGTCGTTGGTGGCCGAAGTGAAAGCATCTAAATCAAATGCGAGTTCTGACTCTGAGTCCGAACCAGAAAGGGGAAGACGGATCATTGACGCGGAACCCAGTGCCACCATTTCTACCACCAAGCTCCGGCCTGATGAACCAGACGAGCCAGAAGAAGGAGAATGCCTCTTCCATTCACAGATGTGGGTAAAAGGCACCCCGCTGCACTTCATCGTTGATAGCGGTATCCAGAAGAATCTCATCTCAGCAGAGGTCGTCAAGTGCTTGGCCCTGCCAACAATGCCGCACCCACAACCCTACACCATTGGATGCCTCCGCAAAGGAAGCGATCTCCGCGTCGGCCAACATTGCCGACTGCCATACGGCATCAAGCCCTTCAAGGATGAGGTATTGTGTGATGTTGCTCCTCTCGAAGTTTTAGATGTTCTTTTGGTCCAGCCGTATTTATGGAAACGCCATGCTGTATATGAGTCTAGGCCTCATAGTGTTATTATTTCTTTGAACAGGAAATTGTACAGGATACCCGAGGCAGTCCCTCCCAGTGCTATTTCCTTGGTCTCTGCCAAGCAATGCAGCAAGGTCATCTCTCAGACCGGGAAATTTGTCTTCTTCGTGATTCGCTCTCAGAGTGAAAGAAAGATCACAGCCACATCCTGGGCCTCCACGACCAATCTATCCACAAAATAGAAGCAAGTGGATAAGGTGGTGGAAGGATACTCAGATATCTTCTCCTCTCCGACTGGGGTACCTCTGCACTGCCAGGTCAAGCATCCCATCGATCTGACCCCAGGTGCACCACTACCCAATGGGCGAGTCTATCACTGCTCTATGTTGGAAAACGAGGAGATCAAGAGATAGATCCAAGAATTGCTCCACAAGGGGCACATCCGTCCCAGTTCATCACCTTGTGGGAGCCCAATCGTGCTGGTGCAGAAGAAAGATGGGACCTGGTGACTCTGCATTGATTACTGGGACCTGAATAAAATCACAGTCTGTAACTGGTACCCAATTTCCCGAATCGACGACCTCCTTGATCAGCTCATGGGGGCCAAATACTTCAGTAAGATTGATCTTAAGACTGGCTACCACCAGGTCCCAATAGAACAAATAGATGTATGGAAGACTGCCTTCAAGTCAAAAGAAGGTCTTTTTGAATGGCTGGTCATGCCTTTTGGTTTGACAAATGCTCCAGCAACTTTTATGAGGATGATGGACAATATCCTACGACCTTTCACCAACAATTTTGCAGTGGTGTATTTGGATGACATCCTCATCTACAGTAAGACTTGGGAGGAACACTTGCAGCATATTCAGCAGGTCCTGCACACCCTACGGAAGCACAAACTATATGCAAACTTGGAAAAATGCTCCTTCGGCATGGACAGGGTCCATTACGTAGGCTACATCGTTGATCAACATGGTGTGCATGTGGATCCAGCCAAGATCCTGGTCATCCGTGACTGGGCATCCCCAACCACACTCATTGAACTTCGGAGCTTCTTGGGCCTCGCCAATTTCTATCGCCGGTTCGTGCTGGGATTCTCTCATATCGCATGGGCCCTCAGCCAAGTGACCAGGGGTGGTGGTAAGGCAAAATTTGTGTGGGGCCTATCCCAACAACAAGCCTTCGATGACTTGAAGAAGCGTTTGTGCTCATCACCGATACTCTCATTACCGAACCTGCAACATCCCTTTGAGATCGAGACAGATGCTTCAGATTATGCTGTGGGCGTCGTTCTCACTCAACATGGCCACCCCGTGGCATATCATAGTGAGACACTATCAGATGCTGTCTCCAAGTACCCTACCTACGACAAAGAAATGTACTCCATTGTACAAGCTTGCCGCCAGTGGAGACATTACATTCTTGGGAAGGATACAGTCATCCACATTGATCACAAGCCACTATAGTTCATGCAGACGCAAGGAAAGTTGCAGAATGACCACCATCAGAAGTGGTCAACATATTTACAGCAGTTCCACCTCAACATCAAATATAAAATAGGGAATACCAACCGAGTTGCTGACTGCCTCAGTCGACCTCCAGTCGCAGCACTTACCACGGTGCTAGACTCTTGTGGCCACGAGACCTCTGGATGGCCCCACCTCTACGAGACAGACCCTGACTTCTCCACCTTCTATCAAATGTTGGGCACCAACTCAGTGGTTACTAATTTCCATCTCCAGGATGGGTTGTTGTGTCATTTGGGCCATCTCTGTGTTCCATCAAGCGAGCGCGCGAAGCTGATTTGTGAACCTCACTATAGTCGGGTGGTAGAACACTTTGGCGTCAAAAAGACAGTGGCAGTGTTGCAGAAACATTTCTACTGGCTGAAACTTCGACAGGATGTCGGCAAGTATATCAGGTTCTGCACCGCTTGCGCTATTGCCAAACTGGCCACTAAGAAACAGGGCCTATACACCCCTCTTCCTACTCCTGACAGGCCGTGGGAATGAATCTCAATGGACTACATGTCGGGCCTCCCGTCCACCAAGAGGGGAAACGACTATGTTTTCATGGTTGTTGATCGCTTTTCCAAGATGGCGATTCTAGCCGCTTGCAAGAAGAACATCACAGCAGAAGCCACTACCAAGATCTTCTTTGAACGAGTATGGACACATTTTGGGATCCCACAGACCATTATCTCAGACCGTGACAATCGGTTCCTTAGCTTATTCTGGTCAAGCCTCTGGTCACTGCTGGATACCAAGCTCACCAAATCCACTGCCTTCCACCCCCAGACCGATGGACAAATGAAGATCGTCAACCGGAGGGTCGTACATATCATGTGCATGTACAATTCAACACACCCCCACACATGGGATGAGAGTCTCCCCTATGTCCAACATAGCTACAACCGAGCACTGCATAGCTCAACTGGCCATAGCCCCTTTCAGGTGGGGTTGGGATTCCAACCATTGGGCCCCATGGATGTTGCACTTCCCCTTGCGACCATCTCGGTCGACTCGTCCCCAGAAGCTGACAAAGTTGCCCGGTTCATTGAATGAATCTAGCATATCCGCCAACAGGTTCAGGATATTCGACAGAAGTCTAATGCCAAGTACAAGCAGCGCCATGATCAACTTCGGGTGCCACATAGGTTTCAAGTGGGCGACAAAGTTTGGTTGCATTTGCAGAAAGAACACCTTACAGGGCCCCATCGAAAGCTTCACCCACTCCGTTATGGACCATACACCATCACCAAGGCGGTGGGTGACAATGCTTTTGAGCTCAACATTCCCCCCTTCCTTGGTCTGCATCCAGTCTTCAACGTGGCTCTCCTTCGGCCATATTTCCCACCACTATTAGACACCTCAGAGATAGCAGAGAAGTTGACACCAACAGAGCTCAACCCTGACTGCCTACAACAAGCATCCAGTGATCATATTGCAGACACACAGATCAAGGGCACTCGACATCAAAGGATCCAGCTTTATCGAGTTGTCAAAGCAGGGCAGCTCCTGCACCAAGGCAAGTGGCCCACCCGAGGCCAAATTCAGTAGAAATTTCCTCATCTAATGGAGGAACTCAATGCAATGGAGACCATTGCTTCCTAAGAAGGGAGGATTGATCCAAGTGGATATTGGTGGCCACCCACCTTTCCAACTGGCTCAAAATAGTTTTATGGCAATTTTGGTATTGTACTATTTTTAGCAGTTTTTCGGGTCCTGAACTTCTGGGGCCATTTTGAGGCCCTAAACGACCTTTTTTGGCAATTTGGGGGGCCAAATGATTGCAAGCCCCATTCGAAAGTTGTAAATCTCGGATAGACCTCTCCAACGTGCTACCGAGCGCCGCAAACGGAGATGTATGCAAAAGTTACGACCCCGAGAAGTTGATGTACTAACTTACCCAATGGGGCCCACATGACTTTTGGTGCTTCATCTCCTAGGGTTAGGTTTTTGGATGTCTAGGGTTTTTGACATTCCTGTTTATTATAAAAGGCCTTGAGAGCCTCATTGTAACCATCTTCTTGCGAAATGAGCGCAGTCGTCACATCTCTTCTCAGAGATAAGCCGCCACCATTCCAGCAAGCTTGTTTTCCGCTGCATTTTATAGTTCTAGCTTATTTCCTTATTGAATAGAAAACCAGTTTTACTATATCTCTGTTATTTTGTGTTAAGCATCTGATAATAATCTGTATTCATTTCGTTCTACTCATAAAATCTGGATCAAAAGCATAGAGGGGATTTGAGACTGTTGCATAGTGAAATGCATGCATAATGAATCAAGCAAGGTGGTAGCCCGTCGTCTCCCACTATGAAATGCATGCAGAATGAATCAAGTTGCTTGAAGGTGGTCTCCCATTGTCAGTTGCACTTCAAGCTTGAAGGAATATCCTTGGTTAAGTTGCAACCATAAAAAATGATGAACATTGACAACAGGCAGAATGTTTCTAATTGTTGTTGGTGTATGCTAGATTAGTTTCAAATATCATGCTTCAGAAGCCAGGATTCAATGGTAAATAAACCATTTTGGAAGGGTTCAATGTGAGGTTAAGGATATTGATTCCAATGAAATTAAAGAGAAGGTTAAGGATATTGATTCTAGTACATCATTTACTCAGCCTTTGAAGTTGTTGAAACTCGAAATTGGTTATGATGAGCAACCAAACATCACAACAAGCTCCAAGAAATTGTCAAAATTTAGATGACATGCTAGTGGGTTGTAGAAAGCCAGCATCGTAGCCATTCATTGAGCTCCTCTCTGTTTCAAGAATAATTTAATATTCTCTACTGAACAGGGCCAACCATGTGAAGGTGGAAGCTCTTATGGCCCCTCCCCCCCCTCACATCACTCTCAATTCCCCATACCCAATGCATGTACTTGAAAAAAACAAATACATGCAAATTCATCCATATTTCATCATGAACTTTCATCTACCATTCATTCAATAAAGCCTAACATTCATTAAACCATTGTTTCATTCAGTCAACACATTCATACAATAAAAGATAACATTCAGTAAACCATTCATTCATTCAGTCAACACATTCATTCAATAAAAACTGACATTCAATAAAGGTAACAGTTTACTACACTTAATCATTAAACCATTAAACCATTCATTAGGCCAAAAATCATGGATGATATATTGTTATCAAAAATAATTAGACGAGTACATTTTTCGAGTCACTTCTTTTTACTAGCAGTTTTTCTTCTCTTTATAAATGGTAAATAATCTCTAAGAGGAGCATCTACCCCTGGACTTTCTGTTCCAGTTCTTGGTTCTTCATCAGGTTCTTGTGGTGATGTCTGCAACAAGGGGTTCGGATTTGCTGCAACAATGTGAAAATGTTACATCGTTGTATTTTGATATTGTAATGACAAGTATTTCATTTAAAAAAAACATTACAAAGGTGTTTTTTGGCCACGTCATGTAGTTCATGTTCTTGTCCAGGCTCAACTTGTACAGTTTCACCCTCTACATGCTCTGCAGTTGAAATATGGTGAACTACAATTAATGTTCACCATTTGCAATGTTATATATAAAATTTTAGCATATGAATAAATTCATTACCAGGATTAGAAGCATGATCTTCGATTTGTTGTTCTCCCTCCTCGACGTTAGGGGGATCATTACTTTCCTGCTCAAAACAAAGTCAATATTGTTTTTCAAGTATTTATAATGAATAGATTGCACAAGCAATTAATATTCAATTAAGTATATAGATTCTATTTACCTGTGCACCGGATGGATTGGTACCAGAAGACTGTGTTTGGCCAGACAAGCTTTTTCATCATTCAACAACAACACCAAATCCTTCCTTGAAGCCAAGCTTCATGTCTTCCTCAGTGGGTTGTTCATTGAATCGTTCGGCCTACACATTTGCATAATGTCGTTAATTAACATTTTCTGGTGCAATAAAACAAAAGAAAAAAGAAAAAAAAAATTGCAATTTATTATTTGCATGCATTATTGGTTTTTCGAAACTTACAAATCATGCTGCGAAATTGGAATAACCACCAGGCCCAAGCTTGTGCTGACCTATTTTTTCAACTTTTTCCTTTGTGGCCTTTGATGTGTCTGGCAGCCTATGCAAGTGTTGAAATACGTTAGATGTTCCAAGTTCGATATAGAAATATTCAATAATAATAAGGTTTTGAATTACATTGCGGAAAGTATTGCAGACCTCCCTATGCCTGGTGTTATCTTT
This sequence comes from Larix kaempferi, assembly GCA_027924585.1. Lineage (NCBI taxonomy): Eukaryota > Viridiplantae > Streptophyta > Pinopsida > Pinales > Pinaceae > Larix > Larix kaempferi. The sequence continues at coordinate 13,529,197 of BSBM01000368.1, forward strand.
CCTTCTCTTCTCTAAGCCCTCTCCCTTCCATCATCCACTAGAGCTCTCCACTCCATTGGTGAAATCATTGGAGGGCGCTCATACTTAGGGTTTTTTTCAAGGTGTGTCCTATATTGGTCTTGGACAACCTTCACATGTTGACAAGCCTTTTTCATGGCCTTGACTTTATTAAAGGTTTTTTCGCCAAACAGGCCAACCAACCGCTACATGAGTTCATCTTTTAAACATTTCCGTTGTTTATCCCACCTTTCTCGGATGGTGAGACTGAAGATATCCAAGCACACGTCATTCATTTGTTTATAGAAAACGTCATTTCATGCGAAACGATCATGACATGATCATAATTAGTTGAAAGAAAACGTTTTATCGGTATATTACAATGAAGTTATAAACAGTAACTTGATCAACGTATATTAATTACCTGGGACCTTATCGATCTTTATTGGGATGAGATTGGCGTCGACCAAAAATGTTACCTCCATTGTTTCTGTGCTAGTGACACGGAAAGATCCTGGAAATGCAACTAGGTCGATATCAATATTACCTAGATTCTCGTTGTCAACCTCTTCCGATGGACAATCCAGTGTGCGTTGGTCACCAGCGGTTGGTGCGCTCATAGTTGGGGTCCATGGTGTTTCAGAACATGTTGCTGACTGTTCAGTCAACAACAATGGCGAAGGAGTCGATGTAGTATGTGGAGTCGTTTTCTCATGATTCCACGTCTCTTCACAAGCCTCGCTGCCACCAACATCTCCTCCACCACTATTGTGTGTTTTCCGATAATTCTGTAAATACAAACCACGTCTTACATGTTCCTTACTATCATATAAAAGAGAAAATTATAAAGTTATAAATGAATTATTTTATGAATCAATATTGCTCAACTTACTTCCAAGGATTCAGATTTCTGTTCTAACAATTCAATCCTTGCCAGGTTCTTGCTTTTCTACGGAAACTTGATAAGCAGAGAAACGAGTTCCGCAGTATATTTTTCCAACAATTTGTCTATCATCGTAAACCGGTTTGTGGCTTCACCAGTTTGTCTATCATCTTTAAGCATCTCAGCCACGTCAGGATCTACTGGACATTCTTTTGATGTTGTTTCATACAATGATTCATCAGGCTACAACAAAAAAATATAAAAGACTATTGAGTTATATCATGATAGATTCCTAAAATTATATGAACAAATCCAATGGATTATACCTACAACGTAGAGGATCGTGATCCACTCCTCGGATTGATGCTCATAGGTGACTTGCCCCGATCTGCTAATAACTGTGAGTTTCCCCTTACAGATACCTAAATAAAAAACAAAGTGAAAGTCACCTAAACATAGTGAAAGTCAACTATTTTTTCTTATTATATTTGCACTATTAAAAAGATGTATACCTGATCCCTCGAGGAAGATGTACTCCTCTGACCATCTGCTGGCGGTGCTTTATCCTGATCACTAGCCTGCGAAGTAAATGGGGAAAATTTAAACGAAATAAACTAACGAAAAAATCCTTAATATGTTAAATTCATTAATAAAAGGTTGGGTAAATTGTTATATGTACCACTCCCATAGTAACCTTTTTTGTATCTACTCGGTTCAAATTGTAATTAATAAGCAACTCTTCCCCTGCATATATTGATTTAATGGAAACTACAAAAACACAGTTTCCTTCACGCCCCTCAAATTCACAGTTTGGTTGCTTAATTGTAGACCCTGGTTGTGTACTATTTATAAACCCCGCAATATTCCCTGTGGCCTTTAACCTTTCGTCCATGTACAACGTTGCTCCTTTATTTTGATTTTTGTCTTTCAACTGTAAATAGTTTGTTGACAATCCATAGCTACACATACTTTTTGTAAATTGGACCAAGCACATCCAATATTTGTAGCTGTAACGGGGTCCAACATACTCCATCAATTCTGTACATGTGTTGTAAGGGACCCTTATGCCATCCATGCTGAACAACCCAAAACCATGTATTGACGACGGTGTTATTCGATATATCCTATCGTTCACACAAAAATCTGTGTTAGGTTGAGGAAGATCCTTGGGTACCCATTGTTTCACTAAATGTCTGTACCTCAAGGGCACCTCGAGGTTGTCTTTTGTCTCATCACCATAGGAACATGACCCCCCTTGACCGTGAAAAAATTCATTGCGTTTCTTGAATTTTCTTCTGGTCTTTTGACATCTAGTTCAATATACAACTCTTCTAGACCTACTGGATGTCTCACTTTCCTCTAGCCTTCCTAAACTCCCCTCGCTCGAGGAAGACAGATCTGACAAATACTTGTTTGGTTCTACCTGCAACATGGGAAAAAAGTTTAGATACGACCGCAAGGCATAGCACCTCTTAAAAGGTGACGTGTCATGCCTTTTATAATGTTACTTTATCCTCATTCCCTTTCTCAACATGTAGGCATTCAAGCGATGAGGAAGATGATCACTTTATCTTTCTTTTATGAGTACAAATTCATGCAATTATGAGCTTTCTTTTATTGCTCCTTTGGGTCTTAACTCCCATATCAAACCATCCAATTATCAGATGTGTCGTCATTGCCCTAAAGTCTCTCTCATCCCATCAGTTTGGGTTAATCAACTCGGTAATTGAAGTCCAGTCACATTTAGTAAGATATTTATATTCATCAATAATAATATAAAATAAAAATCACTAACCATTATGGAAAACGTCTAAAAGTTTTTAAGACTTTCAAAAGTAAGATCTTTTAAGTGGTTAATAAGTGTTCACAAATCTTAAAAAACAATATTTTATACAATGTTGTGGAACTTGTATAATCTTATTCAAGCATGGTCTTCTTAGATGACTGAAAGTAATTGAATCAAGCAAAAATGGAACCGTAAACATGTAAGCTGTTTTGAAAAATGGTAGCTTTTAGTCATACTCCCAACTAATGTTGTCTTTGGACAATTACTTGTAATATTGACTTAGGGTATTTAATACATAACATAGATTTTCAATCATATTGACAGAGAGAAAAGTAGGGCTTTCTTTATATTATCATGACATAGTTACAAAGACATTCTTTTCAATCTTTTTGACAATTTGAATGGACATGCCCCACTCATAGCCAAATACTTTTGAGATATTTACAACTCATCGGAGTATGGGGGACCATACAATTCTCGAAAGACATTGGATTCAACAACCCATGCCTTTGAATAAACAGACCTCAGGACCACGCATCTATTCTGATGCATGTGGACATCTATGTGGGTTTTGACAAGCCACTGTCATTCATTTTTAACGTAGTGCCGAAGGATTTGAGCCTCAGTAAGCTTTGTCTGTAAAATATCTTTGACCTGTTCGATAGATTCTCCAACTTCCCATTTTATATTATAAATAGCACCTAGATCTAATGCTGTCAAGTTGATGCCGAATGACCGCCACCAGTCTCTAGTCCAATCAGGGACAAACCATGCAGGATCCTCATGGATATGTGTCATTTGAGGTACAAACTTTAGCATGGTATAATATGTTCTATCTTTATTTTCTTTTCTCAAGAATTTCCACTATAATTTTTTATATTTTTCATAAGTGTGTGTAGTACTTGGAAACCGGAGACTAGCATCTTGATGTGGCCATGCTTCCAAAGAACGTATCCGGTTAATACAGTAGTATTGTTGTTCTAGTCGTAGCCTAGGGTGAGGTGTAGAGCCCTCCGTCGAGATTAGGTTAAGATCATGGTATAGGTGAGTTAACCAATTGTTTGCATCAGCTGCTTTTCTCAAGGAGTTGTTGTAAATCATCTCTAGTACATCAATACTAGATCCCATTGGCATTCTTCTGAGTTCTGGCACTAGTCTAATAAAAGCATCAGATCCTTGTAAGTTAGCATCTAATACTTCAGCATGTCTTAACTCCCACCTAGGTTTCCAGTCTTGCATATAATCCAACCAACTCATATTATCATTGATAGTATAGATATGATTTTTTCCTCCGGTCCAAGCAGAGATTTTCATGTTTACTTGTGGGTTATGGGCCCACTGGATTCCTCTTTGAACTTCTATGCTCACTTGCCTCGTGCTCGCTTGCACCAGGCTCACTTATTTTAGGCTTGCTTGCTTTAGGCCCACTTCTTAAAAATTAATAGCACACTTCTATGTCAAATATTCTCTTGTTATAAAGTCAGGAATGCTTTTTGCTTTCCCAGAAATGTGCTCATGAACAGTACAGTTATAACATTAGAACAATGCTTCCCATCTTACAAACTTTCCTTTTGTTGTTACAAATTTTATTGTGTTGTTTAGCTCACAAATGGAAGTCTGGAGCAATCTTTTATAGTTATGATAAGGTCATGGTTCAAGAAATAAAGTCATAGTTCTACTCAGTTTTCTGTCAGGACACTTATTATCCAAGATAATTTTCCACACAAGTTCAGTCGAGGTCGAGTTCCACCACTCTTAAAATTCTTTACCAACAAATATAATTTGATTACCAACAATTTTGTATGACAGGACAAGCCTTAACTACTTAATTCAAATTATTTACCACGTATTTGATTACCAACACTTTGATTACTAATTAAGTATTATAACCAACACATATTTAATTACCTGGGTGTAGACGTTTCCTGTAATATACTCAAAAGAGTTACTTTCAGAAATGACTGTGCCTCTTAGAGGCTAGTCAACTCTAGGAACCAAGTGACCCTATTATAGGGTTAGTACAAACCAAAGAGAGAGATGATTGGCTATATTGGTATGTTCAATCAAAGAAATCCAATGACAGTCGAAAGGCTCAGTACAATCACAATAAAGATGAGCTGACAGCTAGCAAACTGAGGCCAAAGAGACTCACGGCCCCCAGTAAGGTACAAGGACCAACCAAAGAGTAAAAAAACCAACCAGTAAGGTACAAGTAAAAAAGAAAAGAGTGTGTATAAATTAGACTCATAACCCTTGGGACTAAGGGGGTGTAGTACCTCAAATGTGGACAATCTACCATAGTTATATCCACAAGACCAAAAACAAAAAAGGTGGTACAATTCAAAAGATAACTCAAGATCAGTTAAAGACCCAAAAGGTGAGAGGCAAGGTACCACAAAAAAATGAAAGGACCAAAATTAAAGGACAAGCTACGACAAGACCAATAAACAACAGGGTGTAAGGTCCAAAAGTAAATCAACCATTGTGGGGAAGGTACAAATAAGGTCAAATATATATTGCAATAGCTCCTTGTAACTACCTGTTATTTGACATGCCAAAGAGATGGAAGGTCAAATAATGTCAAATATATGCAATAGCTCCTTGTAACTACCTCTTATATGCAATAGCTCCTTGTAACTACCTGTTATTTGACATGCCAAAGAGATGGAAGGTCAAATAATGTCAAATATATGCAATAGCTCCTTGTAACTACCTCTTATATGCAATAGCTCCTTGTAACTACCTCTTATATGCAATAGCTCCTTGTAACTACCTCTTGTGACTCAAATAGGACCACCAAAAGGTATAAAGACTCATAACAACTTGGACAAATTAGGGTGTGTACCTCAAATGTGTACAAACTACTGTAGTACCCACAAGACCAAAAACATAAAAGGTGGTACAAATCAAAAGATATACCAAGATGAGTAAAAGACCCAAAAGGTAAAAGGCAAGGTATCACACAAATATTATTGACAAAATGGAAGGACCATAAGACAATCAACCAAGGTGGGGTACAATGTACCAATCATCTCTCTCTCAAATGTACCATTGTTCCATATAACCTGAAATACCATCATCACAGTAAATGGAAAAGTCCACACTGATGATGTGATCACGTGGTCCTCTAGACTACTCCTAAGGTCCAGCATCAGTGGCTCCATCAAGAGGTGTTAAGTCCCTTTAGAAGACCATCTAACTCAACCATCTCGAAGACCTAGGAGAAGCGGACATCACACATCATCAGATAAGCTCAAAAAACTGTACTGGGACCGATGTCACAGTAAGCGAGCTGAAACGAAAGTGGCCAGAATGCCAACAAGCAGCACTAAAAAGAAAAAGACCCTCTAAAAAGGTGAAATAGCAAGCAAAACCTCCTAACTAAGACTTGGATACCTCAACAAGTTGTATCCTTTACAAGGTGATGAAATCCAAGTCGAACAATACAAAATGAGAGACCAATAATGGAAGGATATCCCTCTACCAAAAGGGATCCTGGGTAAAAGAGCCCTAGTAGAAAAGTCACTAAGCTACCTCGTTCATGACACGTCGAAAAAGGTTTTCAGCACTTCTACCTTATCACCCTTGTATCACCAGTATGGTGGCCAAAGAATACAAGGAAGACAATGATCGATGTTGCCTTAGGGCTAAGTGGAGTGCGGCATTCCACAGAGTCCATCCGGTTCTCGATCTCGCGGCAGTTTAACCCCTGAAACAACAGGAGGCCCCTCCACAAACTGGTCGATGATCGTGTCAACAAGTACAAGAGGATTTTAGCACCCTAGAGGACAACAACTATGTCTCAGATGATAATGACAAGGGGGAATTATTTGGATGCATATCCCCGGTGTCCTCCCTAACCAACAAATTCTTTTTATCCTCAAGCGAGGTTAAAGTGTGTTGAGTTAACGAGTTAAATTTTAATGGTTGTATTACTCAGTCGGGTGATGGAAGTGCAACTCGTGGTGTGATGACTGAATCAAACCATGCAAATGCATATGAATAAAATAAGCCTTTCCTTTCAATGAATGATAGCTAAGGTAAGGAGAGAGTTCTTTCAACCTATAACTACTCTTTCAAATTAAATGAATGCAACAAGTGTTCAAGTTCATTCATGGGACCTCGAGGAGAGCTTCAGATATACTCAAGTCATGCAAATGAATTCATCACATAAAACAAAGTGATAATAAATATAAGGAATTGTACATATCCATGTTCATAATTCTCTAGGAACACTTATAACATTCTTCAATCATTCTTCACAAAAACACAGGGATAGTAGAAACAATAAACTGCATATAAATATTCATGAGATTAATAAAAAAATAGTAACCACAACTAGGGAAGCTATACCACAACTTGTTTTTTTATGAAGCCACCAGAGTCCAAATTTGAAGCTACTATATTCTAAGTGTTAAAGCTGCTACAGTACTACCCTATTCGAAGACTAAAATTGCCACAATCCAAATCATGATGGTTTGATTGAAGTCTGAAGTATGATGATGCATGCTTACCTTTTATGAATTTACTAACCCTGATGAATGATACAATCAAAGCCAATTTTAAGAAGATGAAGACTTTAAAACAAACCATAATAGCCTGAAATATTTCCTAAACCAGAACAATAAAAATGGGTAAGCAAAATCGAAGTTCCGTTTTCCGTCGTGGCGGTTTACAAATTGATTTAAATTTGACCACAATGGCACCAACTGCAATTTTAGGCCTATATAATTCTGTTCCTTTTATATATATACGTTTCCAATCTGTCAAATGTTTCGTTACTTTGTACCCTAGGGCCACTTTCTGGTAATTATCATCTTCAAGCAGCCTCGATGGAAAACAGAACTTTGATTTTGCTTATATCATGATGCTAATGGTGTTATAGGATCTATGTGACATGGTTCTACTTCTTAATGGGATGGGGCCAATTAATCTTACTATCAAAACTCATATGGTGGCAATGATTGATCCATTCTCATTCCTCACATTCTACATTGCCCAAAATTTTCTAATTGTACGAAAATTGAAGCTTTCAATTTTATCCAAACCATGTAAGGAGAACTTGACCTAATTGCAATTTTTATAATCTACATGGAAGGATATGTCAATTATAGACAAGGCAATTTTTAGCCGTAGTATAGTTATCAACCTAATCCTTCGCATATCAAGGAAATCTAATTTATAGAGACAGGGCAATTTAAAGAGGATGATGATTTGGTTGACATCCATACCAGATTGATCTTTAATTTGTTGTTGAGTTATTTAACATGCAAACCATATGACTTGAATCTGGGTGAGACCCAATTCTGCAACAAATTTCAAAAGATAGAAGAGCAAATTGAACTCACCCATATTGTTTTTCCTAGCCCCCAAGTAGGATTTATCTATGAAGAAATGGCTATGTGATATATATAGAGAAAACTGATCTTGCACTACTCTATGGGGCCTTAACAGGCCCCATGAAAAAAACTCCAAGTCATATCTGGATTCACTGCTACTTCACTAATAACACACCGAACCTTCAAAACTACAATCAGGGAATATAATTTAAATGGAGCTACCACTGGATTAAAAAATTGAATGTGGGGATTCACTTTTCTTCTAGAATGCAAGCATTTTGAAGCAACCAAACTCCCCAACAAATCAAATAGGGGGTCAATATGTGGCCTCTAAGATCACGACAAGAAAATAACTCATGTAAACATTCAACCATGGTGCCTTTGACCCATAAATTCCTCAAGTTAAAATGAAGTTTGATATCTCTCCATACATGTTGTCAATAAGAGTAAGTACAGAATAAGTGGTAATTGGGTACATATCCCAGGCATGAAGTTGAAGATTGAGTAAAGTATTGCATTAGGGATTATCTAATTGCTCAAAATTTAGTTTACATTTTACAAAGTTGTAGCAGAAATAAGGATGCATCCCAAGCTCTCATTGGCGATAGTAAAAACTCCTTAGTTCGAGTTTATAGACCTATCCATCGGTCTATTACGTACAAATGGTACATAGAGCTATTTGTTTCAAAATAGAGGGAGGGCAAAGCTTGGAACTTTGTCCTGGTGAACACTGGTTGTGTGGTTGAAGTTTTGAAGTTTCGAGAAATAGTGTACTGGTGGGAAAAACTTTGGGACCTAAAGTACCATATAGTGAGATTGGATGAATCAGAGAAGGTGTAGGTTCCTTGACACAATTAATTTAAGATAAATGTTGAAGTTGTAAGAGCCTACTAAGTGTTTTTAATGTCAGAAGAGATGCTTTCCTTGAAGCATATGCTGAAGGATTTTTCATTCTAAATAAGTCGTATATCCGAAATTTGAAATACCACAGGTGTACCAGGTAAAATTATATGAATTAACTGGCCCCTACAAGGAAATGACGTGGTTATATGGTAGACGTGTTGGACAGGAATCCCCAGCTATAATGCTCAAGTATGTTACGTATGCTAGCTACTAAATCCTATATATAAAGATAAAATTTTGATTGGGATAAATAATTTCGTATGAAATAGCACTTCAGCTAATTAAATGAAAAATAACCAAGAGGTTTTTCATGTATTCATATTTAGCTTTCGCTTTGATTTTATGTAACACTTTTGAGAAGCTTCCACCAAATTAGAATTAAACTCCGACCGAGATTTAATGCAGTTATGGTACCCTGTGTTATGGAGGCATAAGGCCCACTTCATTTCTATAAAGTTCAAGATGCATTTGTGGGAAGATTCAGAAAGATGTTGACTAGAAAATAGCCTTAGTACCTCACTTTACAGGTGAGTGATTTTTAGATGGAAAGGTTTAATATTTTTATGAATAAAAATAAACCTACATTAGTAGATATGGTTTTGAAGGTAAACCCTACTATCTGCTGAGGTTTGTTTGTGGCAGGTTCTTTCTAGTATAATTATGTAGGCAGTGATTGGGATGGTGTAGTTTTATCCATGGTAAGAAGAAGCTTTTATTGTAGTTTCCTTTTACATATGTGGGAATCACTATAAAAAAAGTTACGCTTAGAGGAATTGGCTGAGGGTTTATACTCCTTTCATTTCAATGAAGCTAAGGCTTATCCTGGGTATGGCCCTAAAGGTGTGTTTAAATATCACGTGATTTCTATCCAATATGCTAGTAATCTACCTTAATATGAGGCAAAAAAGAAGGAGCTAGTTACAATGAAGAGGCCCACATTATAGATAAACTCGTTGAGCCCGTGTGTGTAGTTCCAATTCTGCGATCATGGTGAAGGAACGAGACATCCAAGAAGACATTAATACTCTGATAAGCCAAAAAGTAAAACAGAGGCAAAATAATAAATAAAGTAAAACCACAGTAAAACTTTGCAATACCCTAAGAAGCGAAGGGATACTACTGAGCGGCAGCCTGAAGGGATACAATGTATAAAATGAAGTAATAGCTCGGGGGTTATTGCAAACAACTCTAAAGGTACATCTTATGCAATTATAAAAGACAGAAGGAAAACCTCCCATCAAATGCTAGGCAAAAATATATAAGGAAAGCCTGGAGTGGTGGGATTTAGATTCTCCGGCAGTTAAATGAAATTTGTGAAGTTATTTAAAAGAGAAGGTCTCAGGTTTACTAGAAAGTGAGAGAAACTACGCAAAGTATGGAAGATTCAACTTTACTCCAAATTGATATATATATTGTGTCCATCCGGCGGGAATAAGGGTTGAATGGCAGATAAACGGATAACGGGGAGCATGCCGTCCTATCATCGTCTATAGGTGTGTACCCACCTAACATGAGGATCTTGCTTTTTTCATTCACGGTTTGGTTGGTTAACTTAACATCCCTCCAATTTACAACAAATTTTTGTGGCATTCATTTAATTTGGTGGGGGCTGAGGCATTCGTTTCAAAATTGGAGATGGAGGCTGCTTCCATGCCGAGACTTGAGGAAAGTTCAAAGTATGATGGTTTTAGTTTACAAAAAGTACTACTTCGGGACTATTCTGGGACTAAGGTCTTCTCAGGAGTGGCTACATCTTGTTGTATGAGTTGAAAATTGGGTTAGGTTAGGGTTTGGAGCAGAAAATTAAAATATTTATACTTTAATGCATAAATAAATTCCTAAATCAATGCTAGAAACAAAATAAGTACAGTTGTGACAAGGTAAGAAAAATTTAAACATAATTTTCATCTCTTTCAACTTTAACACTCTTTAGGACAGTCATACAGCAATCAAATAACAACGAGGAAGCATTAAACCATACACCCTCAGACAATGGCACCTTGATACATAGCAGTAGCAACCTCAAAGAGTTGAGAATGTGCAAGGGCACTCTTTGAATGGTCATGACATACTCAACAAGGGTCACTATAAGCACTAGCAAGGACACAACCCACTGAACAGGCCTTGAAACAGTCATGATAGGTACCAGTAAGGACAAAAAACACAGAACAGTCACTGCAGCCCATACAGGGTCAACATGGTCACGGCCCAACAAAATAATCTTATGGCAGCCCAAGAAGAATCATCAATAGTCACGGACCAGCCCTAATAGGCTCAACACTAGTCTCAACGACCTTCTACAAGCTGAAGCAAGTCACGACATCCTTCTACAGTCTCAGACAAGTCACGACTTCCCTCTACAAGCTAGGCGGAGGTGATAGCTTCCTACAACACAGCTTTCACAGAACTCCTAGCAAGATTACATAGGTCACAATGCAGCCCTAAAAGTCATGGTCCGGTGCTAGCAAGCACATAACAGCCTAATAAAGGTCACGGCTCAATGCGGTATTGTCCTAAAGGCGGACAGGAAAGCAATCCTGGAAAAGATATCATTGTATATGACAAGCACATGTATGCATTAAACATATAATTCATAGACATACCGAGGACATATCTGCCTTCTCGAGCTCCTCTTTGTCGGATTGAAATCATTTAGGGTTTGAAAATTGATTTTGCAAAGCACCTCTCTTGATCGCACATGTCGAATTGAAATGGGGTATCAAATCATGCTCTCCTTGGGCTCTCCGCTTAAGGTTTCATAGAGTTGCAGAGCTCCTCCTTCCTCCTGGTGTCGAATTGAAAGTGAAATGGGGGCGTGGTGAAATGGGGGCACGTCGAATCGAAAGTGAAATGGTAAGTGATTTTTTTTTGTATTATATATAGTTTGTTTTTATTTTGTTTTTTTTTATTATATAATATTTTATTTTGTATTGTTTTATATTGTATAGTGTTTTATATTATATATTGTTTTATATTAAGTTGTTTTATATTAAGTTTTTTTATATTAAGTTTTTTTATTATCAATTTTCAACCCATTCAAATGCAAATGTGTAGAAACTAGAAAAATAACAAGACTCAAGACATTTAATGGGAGTGGATAGAGTTAAAACATATTCAACTTTTTCCAATATCTTTGTCACATTGAATTCATTAAAGAAGAGATGAGTTTGTTACAAAGTAAAATGAAAAGGCTTTTCAAACCAAAGAATATTCATATATTCTCTAACACCATAATTGAGGCCTTTGAATTGTAATTAGTATTCTCTAAAACCATAATTGGGGCCTTTGAATTGCATGAGAACTTTTGATAAGAAGAATTGGATTAATTGGGGAATTGCATTAGAACTTTTGATAAGAAGAATTAGAAGAACAAAACTGTTGGTATAAGCCCTTTCTTAATTGGACTAAGAAGAACTTTTTAAGGTGTTGGGCAACCCGGGAGTTGATGGAGAGGTCTAATAAGAGATGATCAGAGAAAGTTAGTTGCATCCTTTATAGAGAAGGAGGACACAAAACCAATGATGTTACTAAATCTAAAGCCCTTTTTACCGGTTTGAAGTTGGGTAGAGACCTTAAGTCCCATTCCATTGTTATAGAAAGTGATTTTATAAATATTCTCAAATCCCTCACAAGGAAATTACTCATACCATCAAAAACATCATTGCAGATTCTATTGTTGTTTGAGACTCCTTTAATACTATTTAAATTGTGCATGCTTTTAAATTGTTCATGGAAACTAGGTTGCTTATTTTTTAAAGCTAACTTTGGAGTTTCAAATAGTGGGATGGATTTGCTTAGTACCTTATGGTTTAGTATTTTTTTTAATTGTGGTTTATTGGCGTTACAGACTACATCCATGGAAATAATAGACACCTGCTATTTGCGAAGAATAAGGGTATCCCCAATGTCCACCATAACATGTCGTGAACTAGATTTGAACTTGGGTGGAGAGTATCACAACCAATATTCCCACTACCCAATCTAGTCTTTGTTAGCTCAGTACCTTATAACTTTGGTGTGCTAGCTCCGGTGATCATTGGGTCTTTATCTTGGGGGATGGAAATATAACACCAAGAGCTTCCATATAGAGTATAGAAGGCTATATTCAATATAATAACGGGAGCTACCATAACAGAGTGTGATTCATACAATAAAACAATAATGCATGTAAATTTTTTCTTAAACTAAATCCCACCTGGAAGTGTTATGGTGTGTATGCCAATGGTATGTCAAAAGGTTTGTTAGTGGCTTGGAACCCACTACATGTTGATTTCTCTCCATTTCACACAATTGCAGGTATCAAACTCTAAGGTCGTATTAGGGGGTTGGAGAGACCCCTTAATATACTTAATGTGTATGCTCCATACTGCAACAGAAAGGTCTTCTGTGACATAATGGTTGATTTTGGTATTTTGATGTAAACATGAATGGAAAAGCAAATAAATAAGTTCCATCAATGATGTTACCATATTTCTTAATGAAGAGACCAAAATGTTTGTTATCTAATTTGATAGCAATTTAGATTTAAATGAAGATAGTGCAAAAAAGATACAAGAGAAATAACAAATGATAAACCCTATAGTAGAAAAAAGATACATTATTTAATCTATAGGTATGGTTTTTGATGTTGCAATGGTAATTTCCAATCATGTTTGAGTCTAGAAACCCTCCCACACCGTCAATGCATGCGTCTAGACTAACCAATATGCCAAATTTCAGTCCAAGCCAACACATATTTAAAAAATTTCAACGTTGGCCCCATGTATCACATTATTTAATCTATAGGTATGGTTTTTGATGCTGCACTGGTAATTGTCAGTCATGTTTGAGTCTAGAAACCCTCCCACACTGTCAATGCATGCGTCTAGACTAACCATGCAAAATTTTAGTCCAAGCAACACATATTTAAAAAATTTCAACGTTGGCCCCATGTATCACATTATTTAATCTATAGGTATGGTTTTTGATGCTGCAATGGTGAGTGTCAACCAAGTTTGAGTCCGAAAACCCTCCCACGCCGTCAATGCATGCGTCTAGACTAACCATGCCAAATTTTAGTCCAAGCCAACACATATTTAAAAAATTTCAACGTTGGCCCCATGTATCACATTATTTAATCTATAGGTATGGTTTTTGATGCTGCAATGGTTATTGTCAGTCATGTTTGAGTCTAGAAACCCTCCCACACCGTCAATGCATGCATCTAGACTAACCATGCCAAATTTCAGTCCAAGCCAACACATATTTAAAAAATTTCAACATTGGCCCCATGTATCACATTATCTAATCTATAGGTATGGTTTTTGATGCTACAATGGTTATTGTCAGTCATGTTTGAGTTTAGAAACCCTCCCACACCATCAATGCATGTGTCTAGACTAGCCATGCCAAATTTCAGTCCAAGCCAACACATATTTAAAAAATTTCAATGTTGGCCCCATGTATCACATTATTTAATCTATAGGTATGGTTTTTAATGCTGCAATGGTTATTGTCAGTCATGTTTGAGTCTAGAAACCTTTCCACACCGTCAATACATGTGTCTAGACTAACCATTCCAAATTTCAGTCATTGCCAACACATATTTAAAAAATTTCAACGTTGGCCCCATGTATCACATTATTTAATCTATAGTTATGGTTTTTGACGCTGCAATGGTTATTGTCAGTCATGTTTGAGTCTAGAAACCCTCCCACACCGTCAATGCATGCGTCTAGACTAACCATGCCAAATTTCAATCCAAGCCAACACATATTTAAAAAATTTCAGCGCTGGCCCCATGTATCACATTATTTAATCTATAGGTATGGTTTTTGATGCTGCAATGGTGAGTGTCAGCCAAATTTGAGTCCAAAAACCCTCCCACACCATCAATGCATGCGTCTAGACTAACCATGCCAAATTTCAGTCCAAGCCAACACATATTTAAAAAATTTCAACGTTGGCCCCATGTAGCACATTATTTAATCTATAGGTATGGTTTTTGATGCTGCAATGGCTATTGTCAGCCATATTTGAGTCTAGAAACCCTCCCACATCGTCAATGCATGCATCTAGACTAGCCATGCCAAATTCCAGTCCAAGCCAACACATATTTAAAAAATTTCAACGTTGGCCCCATGTAGCACATTATTTAATCTATAGGTATGGTTTTTGATGCTGCAATGGTGAGTGTCAGCCAAGTTTGAGTCTGAAAACCCTCCAACACCGTCAATGCATGTGTCTAGACTAACCATGCCAAATTTCAGTCCAAGCCAACACATATTTAAAAAAAATTCAACGTTGGCCCGATGTATCACATTATTTAATCTATAGGTATGGTTTTTTATGCTACGTTATTGTCAGCCATGTTTGAGTCTAGAAACCCTCCCACGTTGTCAATGCATGCGTCAAGACTAACCATGCCAAATTTCAGTCCTTGCCAACACATATTTAAAAAATTTCAACGTTGGCCCCATATTGTATCACATTAATTAATCTATATGTATGGTTTTTTATGCTCCAATGGTTAGTGTCATTCATGTTTGAGTCTGGAAACCCTCCCACACCGTCAATGCATGCGTCTTGACTAACCATGTGGAATTTCAGTCCAAGCCAGCAAATATTTAAGAAATTTCAACATTGGCCCCATGTAGCACATTATTTAATCTATAGGTATGGTTTTTTATGCTCCAATGGTGATGATGGCGATGCCGTGATGATTATGATGATGAAGAATAGTGATGATGATGATGATGAAGATGATGACGATGATGATGATGACGATGATGATGATGAAGATGGTGACGATGATGATGATGGTGGTGAGGATGATGACGATGATGATGACAATGATGATGATGATGGTGGTCGTGACGACGACGATGATGATGACAATGATGATGATGATGATGGTGGTCGTGACGACGACGATGATGATGATGATGATGATGATGATGATGATGATGATGATGATGATGATGATAACGATGATGATGATGATGATGATGACGATGATCAAGATGATGAAGATGTCAATGAAGAAGAAAAATATGACGATGATGATGATTATGTTTGAGTCTTGATAATTATGCATTTCCTTACTAAGCTAATTCTCTCTGTTTCGAGAATAATTTAATATTCTCTACTAAACAGGGCCAACCACGTGAAGGTGGAAGCTCTGATGGCCCCTCCCCCCCCCCCCTCACATCACTCTTAATTCCCCATAACCTGACAAAAATATATATGTACAAAAACTTTAAATGTGTTTTTTGACATACTCTATAACAAGCAATGTTTCTAATTATATCATACTGGAAAATGGAAACTCACTAAGAAACAGTTAATTTATTATTATTGCATACCTCATAAACTTCAATGGTCTTCATCATCTTCTTCATCTGAGTCATCATCTGTACTATCATCCGATGATCCAGATTCAACATTGTAAGGATTGGCCATATCATCCTCGTCGTCAATGTCAGTTATGATCATCATGTCACCGTCGATATCATCTTCACGGACATTGTTTGATACATCATATGATTCAATAAGTTCTTCGACATCTTCTTCAGGAACATGATCATCTAACTCATGTTGATCATGATCATCTTCTACGCCATCTTCTTCATCGAGAACGTCTTTATTACCTTCATCTATGTTATACTTTACCAGCCTTCCCCTTGGACCGTGACTCACATCAAATGACCAACCTGCTCTACCTGGAACCTCAGAGTAAAATACCTGTTCACATTGGGTTGGAAGAACATAGGGTTCCATTCCTGGCTCAAACAACCTTGTATTTACCATGGTAAATCCATTATCATGTTCAATTATTGTTTTATCAGGATCACGTTGATTCAATCTACACCTGTACCATTTGACAATGAACAAAAATACCTTGAAGGAGTTAAATTCACACTGAAGAATGTCTTCCAGATACCCATAGTATCGATTTTCAGAGAGTTCTGGATGTCTGCCACTCTAGAAGAAACATTGGTCACCTCAAAGACTACAGATATCCCACAATCAGATGTTTTCTTTGTTTCATCCAACTTTTTTATTCGATATCTACATCCATTGCACCACATAGCCTTATGATGTGTTACCTACAACAATCCATACAGGAAAAGATTACATAATGATCCAATATTTATGATTAACTAGTGCATGTTTATAATGCCATACAATGAAAAAAACAGCATTACGTACAACAGCATTATTTTTTACAAAAAAAAAATAGTGTGGATGATTAATATGCTTACCTTCTTATCTTTTAAACCTCTTGCTAAATTGATTTCCCTTTGTGTTAGATTGGTGTCTCCATTGCAATGTGCAGCTTTAACCAATGAAGCCACACCTTCCCATGATATTCCATGACCAGATTGTTCACATCGTTCGATCCATACCTTCATCCAGTCAAGATTGTTTGTGATGTATAAATGAATTGCACCCCACTCTCAACCAACTATTTCATGACAATAAAATTAAAATTCAATACAAATGTAATATAGTAACTTAACAAAGTATATTACAGTATAAATTTATGCAAAATACTAAATATAAGAATGTGTTATATTACCTTTCACCTTCCTCGATCTACCTTTCCCCTTCGGGTACTCCCCTTCAAAACTCTTATTGGATTCCGGGTCACAAATGCGACGTAAATTGAGCTTTTCTGCTAATTTAGGAAGATATTCACTAAAATACAACATGTTTTGGTATACCATATATCCCTCCATCATAGAACCCTCATCATATGCTTGTTGTCTAACCAAACCCTTCATAAATTTCAAGTGCCTCTCAACCATCCACATGGACCTTGAGTGCACAAGTCCACACAATTCAATCTCCTCAACTTGGTGTATGAGGTAGTGTTCTTGTGCATTGAAAAATGCCGAAGGTTGATGTTTCTACATTTAACACATGAGATGAGGAATTTCTCTCCTCCAATACTTTATGTCTTCTTTATGGAATTCTTTAGATGACAACCATCTACAAGTGACATGACAACCAAATCAAGAGATTAAAGAAGAAGAAAAAATATTACATAACATCATGAATTACAGAACGAAAATCAAATATAAGTTCTATGTTGAATTAAACAAACACTAAGCGCATGGAAAAAATCACCACTTACCTCATGTATTTCCCGAGACTATATATTATTTGCTTGACATTGTTGTCGAAGTTGTCCGAGATAGAGAGAGGTAGAACATACTGTAACAATAATATACAAATAGTTTCATTTTATCAACAAAGAGTAGACAAATAAAAAATATACCAACCATATTCACTGGAATAGGAAAAAAATAATAATTAAATCTATACCATAATAATTACCTTCATGAAGACATGCCAATCATGAGTTTTCAGCCCCGCGAAATCACCTTTCTTTGTTATGATATTCTTCATGTTCGCACAAAATCCGGTGGGAAATTTAATTTTTCAAATGACTTCTTTTACAACATTACTTTGTTGGTCCATTACCATCCATGGAAGTGAGTTTATATTAATTTGCTCTTCGTTGCTATGAAATTGAATGACTTCTTTCATTGCATGGTTGCTATCTCGAATGTCTTTGCAAATTTTGACAATTTTTTCTTTGTCACTCCTTCCATCCAATATTTGCCATAATGTTTTGGTCACATTCTTTCCGATATGCATTGTATCAAATAGATGAGCAATTTGTAGGTGCTCATAGTAGGGCAACCTACTAAATTGTCTAGGATAACTTTTCATTCCTCGTGGAAGCCCATTAATTTCTTCATGATCACATGAATGACAATCATGAAATTACATAAATTAATGTCAATTACAATAAAAAACACACAATATAAAAAAATACAATATAACATATCATATACGATGATTCATTATACGTACCTTGACGATTTCTATTATATTGCAACTTCCATAGGCGAGGTGTCATTCTCTGCGATTTTAATGCAGTCTCTTGCTTGCCATTGAACAAATTTTTTTCGGTAGTTCGATACCTGTGATTCTTATAGAGGAAGTGCCTATACTCATCAAACACCTCCTTTCCTAAGCTTTTTGAACGACGAGATTTGATCTTAGGACCACAAACTGGACATGCAAATTTCCCCTTTGTCTGAAGACCTACATAAAGAGATGGAATATCTATGTGATCAATTATAATTATATACAAAATGACTGGATTATTTAGAAAAACATGCGTGCGTAGTATATTAACTAGTAGTTTGTATAACTTTTTGCAAATAAAGTGGAACTTATAATTACATACCACATAAATGGGTTAACCCTAGGGCATCATGTATTGTCCATACAAGCATTGCATGGAATTGAAATTTCCTTTGTCGTATTGGTATAGATATGTCATACATAGTGATGCCATTCCATAACTTCAGTAGCTCATCAATAAGAGGTTCGATATATACATTCATATCTTTCACTTGGTACTTACCTGATTGATATGAACATATAAAAATATAAATATGAGACTAACCATTTAGATTACATATATTAAACCATATTGCACAATAGAAAAACATTAAATATATATATATGACATTATGCGACAAATGAGATACAACTACTTAAAAAAAAATTGCAGGGTTCGTACCTGGAACAATCATCGACAACATTATGTGCTCCCTCTTTATTGTCAACCATGGAGGAATGTTGTTGTTGATAACAAAAATAGGCCACACCGAGTAAACAGATCTCATCTCTGCAAATGGATTGACACCATCTGTTGCCAAAGAAATCGTAAGATTACGAGGTTCTTCTTTAAAGTGGGGCCATTTTTCCTCCATATCTCTAAATGCAAACCCATCTGCAAGCATCCGAATAATGTCATCTTGACTTATGTTCCGTGCATGGTAATCCATAAACTGCGCTATGTTTTTGCACCTAAACAGTCGTTGCAAACGTGGAATAATGGGAATTAAACATAGAACCTTGCGAGGCACCTTTTTAGTTACTTGATATGTGCGATATCTACTAATATGACATTCAGGACATTCTGTTGCAAATTCATGCTGATTGTAATATAGAACATGGTCATCGGGGCATGCATGAATTGCTTCATACTGCATTCCAATTTCTTTCATGATGGCAGATAAATCTCAATATGTGCGAGGTAAAATATTTGACAGTGGTAACAAATATTCACCTATCATGCTACAACAAATTAAAATAAAAATCTAGTTAATATAATATAGAAATAATATTAATGGGACAAATTTCATCCATAATAATTTGACTTATATATGAATGAACAACAAAATTATACGCAATCATATATATTTTGGGATGGAATATATTACGTACCTTAACATCCATGTGACTGATATGTTTGAAAGACCATTCATAACCTTCAAGTTCATTATCAATAATATAGCAGAGAGAATGTTTGTCTTGGAGCCCTCATAAAGGGGTTCGTATGCCTTATCAAGAAGAGGTATATCATGAATATCATCAAAATGTTCATCATTTTCATGATCATCATCATCATGATCAACATCGACCATTCCAACATTAAATGAATCATGGATCAAATTATTTGTAACATCACCTTCAACTCTGTTTTCAGAATGATCATCTTCTTCATTAATGTGATCATTAACTTGTTCTCCATTAATATTCATAGCTTCCGGTACTTGTTGTGGAAGCACTTCCTCCGAACAAAGTGCCCTAGGATGTCTTTCCTTTATAATTACATGAAACCATGAATAGATAAAAGTTAATATAAGAAATTCAACCACAAAATGTAAAAATTTCAAACGCAAAATGTAAACATTTATGTGATGCATTTAAAATGTAACAAATTTTGTACTATTGGGATGAAAAGAGCAACGGCCTATTGAACTGTTGGTCAAATAGGTGCATCCAAACTATCCAAGAGACATAATGATTGACCCAATTACTGAGCAAAGCTACTCAAATATAACACAAAATTTCTCATACTGTACTCCACTAAGGTAAGATAAATGATGCTATGGTAATTTCTATAGAGAAAATATAAGAGAAATTACAGCATGCTAATATAGTTGTTATTTCTATTATCATGATAGAAAGTGTCACAAATCTAGAGAGTTAAGTGCTTTCCCCGGTGAGTGGGTTAGTCTCACTAACGAACAAATAAATGAGTTATTCTACTATACCCTAGATTCAACATGCACAAAAGAAAAAGAAATAGTATAATAAATATTTAATATTAAAATAATATTTATTGTCCATGTTAGTCTCCATCTATTGAAACCACGATCAATACATAAATTTACAAAAGCAATCAAAATAAAAACATATATAATGCAAAACTTACAAATGGATGGTATTCATGTCCCCCCTCAGTGTGCCCATGCTCCCTGCAATGTTTTGTGGCTGTTGTGATCAAAATTCTTCTCCTCTTAAAGCCCCTGCATTGAGTACATGGACAATAGCATTTCCTATCACCCCCTTTTTCAACTCCTTCCCACAATCTAGCAAGCAATTGTCGATTTTGTTCATCTAGATAAGGAATATTGCTAGTTGACATTTTCTCGTAAAGAGCTTGAATGAAGATTATCGAA
Source organism: Larix kaempferi (assembly GCA_027924585.1). NCBI lineage: Eukaryota > Viridiplantae > Streptophyta > Pinopsida > Pinales > Pinaceae > Larix > Larix kaempferi. Next base: position 13,550,638 of record BSBM01000368.1, read on the forward strand.
TCTTAGAAAATGAAGCTCCACACTTCGCTCGCTTGAATATCAAAAACAATGGAAATAATGAAAAATAGTCCACCGAAAAATAGTCCACCGAAAAACAATCCGCCGAATAAAAAAACTTCCGCAAACCGTCGCTTGTATAGCAAACATGTCGAAATGTTTCAATATTTATAAGTTTTAAAATTCAACCTTCCGTCGGATATCCGACGCCTTGAAACTAGTTACCGTTGGAGAATTGATGTCGGATATCCAACATCCAAATGCATAATATGATGTCGGATATCTACAAAACCATCGGATATCCAACATCTCCTTCTATCAATTTTAAAAAGATCATCAAATTTTGAGATTTTTAAGGTGAAATCCGACGACATAGTCCTTCTTCGTCGGAGGTCGGAGGATTTTGTCGTCGGATTTTGGGTCCAAATCCACTAGTGTGGTATGGTGATGCACTACCATGCGGGATATAGCACCGGGACAATACGTTAATCCAACATAATAACACCATTGTGGTGTGTTGAATCATCATAAGGCGCACCTTCAAAAGGATTCCAATTCATCCATGTGCACACCACCATAGCTTGGCGTAGCTACCATAGTTGTGCAATGTACATGAGTGTATATTGTGCATCACTAAAAATTATCCAATACATTCATCACCACAATGGAAAGAACAATAAATTCATGCATGAATCATATTCAAATGATTGGTGCAATTCTAATGAAATGGAGCATTGATAGGAAGTGCAAATTGTAAATTCACCAAAGTTCGATGGACAATTGTCCACACTAGTGGCATTTAAAAGAATAAAAAATGAAAAAATGTGAATTGAAAAGCTAAATTGGAAAACTAAAATATTGAAGCTATAAATTTAGTTATATAAAATATTTTACCTAGTATCTCATCTATGTCACAATAGCATGGTTTCCATGCAAATCGAAGAATTAAATTTGGGAGGTTTAAAAAAATATGAAATGAACTAGAAATCATTGTGGAAGAGGAGGACCAACAAAGTCTAGCAATTCAGTTGTGCAGAGTAATGGGGTGCTCTTAGGGGGATTAGGAGTATTGATGCTTGAATGTGTGTGAAGCATTGGAGGATAGTAAAAATTGAAATTTTCATTTGGTACTTTTTTACCATACCATGGTGTGCCTTGTACCTAGATGCACCAATGTGTATATAGGTATGAGGTACATCACTTCTTTAAAAATATTTAAACCTACCTTGATACACTTGTTAATGTTATGTATTGGTAATTTTTTATGTTTAGTATGCACTATGAACTATATTTTTATAATAAACTTTTACATTGAATTTTTATTTAACCCTAAGGTGGTGCTCCTTCTATCAAGAAGCATTGGTGTGTTGTGTGTTTAGTTTTAACCAAATAGATTTTTTTCTAAATACACTATATTACAAAATTTGAACCGAAATTTGTATTGTTTTAATTTAACCCTACAATGGTGCACCTTGTATCACTATGCACTAGTGTGGTTAAATCTCTATGACACATCGACAAGTTTTTTTTTAATGTCAGACCTCAGGTAGTTTGTATGGTATCGTGTGCATCACTGAGTATATAGGTTTAGTAAGCACCACTATAGAAATTAATTGAATTGTCATTTTTAAAAAATTCAGGGTTTTCAAATTTAACTCTAAAATTAGTGTTCTTTGTAACATGACACACCATGTGATAATGAGCATTGTGGAATTTATATGTTTTGTATGCATCATGTGGTATTATTTTTTCAATTTATGTATTTTACAAAATTTGAGAGCATGAGGCAACTCTTGAATCATTATGTGAGTTGTGTTTAGATATATAATTGAAATGGTGCACATGTTATGATAGCACACCAATGCACTTGACAATTTATGGTGTTCTACAAAGACAACCTCTACCCTCTCTCTTCCACCAGAAAACTTTGCAAAAAGTGGGACATGAAGAATTAACTTAGCTAAAACCTCCATTAATTGATGTTTTTCTTGTAATGTTTGTGTCATCACTCTCAAAATTCACTTCCTATATTTTTCTCTATATGGTTTTTCTACTACCCCCCACACCTTCAAGGTTCTACATTTATAGATTTACTATCAATTGATGTGGTGATTTAGGTAAGGTGAAGAGAGAGGATTGCTTATCATGTCTTAGGACTTTGCTCAAAATCTCATTTTGGATCATTGTATCATGAAGCTAAATTAGTTGACTCATAGGCTATATCTCTTCCTAATCTATAAATTGCAATTGATATTCCACTGGAACGATTTGTCACCACATAACTAACATTATTATGCAATCTCTTATTGTGTAGTGAGATACTTTCAATTCCAATTTATTATTACTAGCGTAGCACATAAAATACTGAAATAAATTGGAATTGAAATGAAAGAAGCTAACGAAATAACACATAATGAACCTCTGGAAAGGGTTTTTCAATTGAAATATATCCACCCTATATTTATTAGAAAATAAATAAATCCAAAACGAATAGCCTCCCATATATTAATGAGTAAAATGAAAAAAACTATTTTCGCCCTAGAAAAATCTCCCTCCAATCTATCTATCGCCCCTAATTTCTAAAAGATTCCAGTGGAATCATTCCTTCTCCCTCAATTTTCAATAATGGAGGCTCCCAAGGGTTATTTCTCCCTCCACTTTCCCTGTAATTTAGGCATACGATTGCATTCACCAGGATTTTTAGTCAATTTCATGTTGATACCTTCTTTAAGCCCTCGATTTGTAGTATTGGAGGGAAAATTGGGGACAATTTTGTCCTATATAATGGCTGCAATGATTCATGGTTCACCCACATCATATTGCACTTGCAGGGTGAAGGTTTCGGTTTGTGTGATTCTACTTTTCATTCTTAGTTTCTCGACATTTTAATCTCCGCGCAGCATCTCCATTATCGAAGCTCAGTTGTTGAAGGGGCATACCACACATGCAATTTATCAGAGAAAATAGACTCGCATCATGCTTTTTATTCAATAATTAATGCGGTATGCTTTTTATCATGATTGTTATGCTTTTTATCTACAACTACAATAGATTATTGATACTGTAAATTTGCCTTTTATGATGCTTTTTATCATGGATTCTTTTTAAGGCCTATTGAATTCTTGGGCACTCTTTATTCTTAGGGCCCATTTAGTGTTGTTAGGGTTTTTATCTATCCTAGGAGCATTAGTTTCATGAAAGCGATATAGAGCTCGGAAGATATGATTTATTTTATGCCTTGTCATGTTTAAACCATTGAATGACATTTATACGTTGTCAATGGTGTTAAATTTTCAGAATTTACTTCAATCTGATCTAGGATCTTAACTGAGAGAACAACATGTACAGCATATCTACAGCATATCAATCATGGAGACAATAATGCAAGCACACAAGAGACACAAAGATTTACTTGGAGAAAACCATAAAGGTGAAAAACCCCAATAACTTCCTCAGAGATAGATAGAGCAATGATACAACCAACCAAGAGAGATAGACACAACCTAGCAGCAGATCCTCCTCCTCCATAAGTGCACCACTCCTCCTTGAGTGCATGAGTGAGAAGTGAGTGAGCAAATAGAGTGCCTCCCGCACTCTATTTATACTTGACTTGACTTGCCTTTTTACCTAACTCATGTAGGCTCGAACTTAACCACATAACATAATGCTGACTGGGCCGACCCCCAATAAGGTGGTCTAATAACCCTTTGACCCACATGGCCGACCCCCAATAGGGTGGTCTAATAACCCTTTGATCCACTTGACTTATACAGGGCCGACCCCAACAAGGTGGTCTAATAACCCATCAAGTATAAGTTACGACACTTACAATATAAATAACGACACTTCCGTATAGAGGAATAATAACATCTCTATAGGAATACAATATACATATATGTGAAATACATTCTGAAGTTACATATACATCAACACTCCCTCTTAACTAGGAAGGTATTTCTCAGCACACTTCTTCTAGCACAAGTCATCTTCTCTAGATCATCGTCACTGGATAATCGTCATCGAGTCATCATCATCGTCACTGCTGCTGCTATCTCAATCAATCTCTGAATCTACTCATCATAGGAAGTTCTACAGAGCCAGTCCTTTTTCATACTGGATGTAGGCCCACCACCTGCAGGTCTTCTTTATCACTGGCCATACTGTGGAATCCTCAGGACTTATTACGTGTGTCACAAAACCTCGAAAGAGCATCCCAGGATGTTACGGGTACACAACTCCGACCTGTAGGATCTCCCAGGGCGCTATTACATGTGACCCCACCACAAAACCTCGAAAGAGCATCCCAGGATGTTATGGGTACACAACTCCAACCTGAAGGATCTCCCAGGGCACAAATTACATGTGATCACCACAAAACCTAGCAAGAGCATCTCAGGATGTTACAGGTACACAACTCTGACCTGAAATCTCCTAGGGCACAAATTACATGTGGTCATGGCAAAACCTCGAAAGAGCATCTCAGGATGTTACGGGTACACAACTCTGACTTGAAATCTCCCAGGGCCCAAATTACATGCCATAGGACAAAACCTCGCAAGAGCATCCCAGGATGTTACGGGTACACAACTCCGACCTGAAAGATCTCCCAGGGCACAAATTACATGTCCTCCCAGAGCAATGTCTCGAAAGAGCATCCCAGGCTGTTACGGGTACACAACTCTGACCTATAGGATCTCCCAGACATGCTCATCTGCACAACCTGATCCACGGCCACAGAGTATCAACCTGATACTCACCATACATCATCCTGATGTACTCATGATCGTCCTGATCATCATCATTGCAATGTCCTGCTGCATGTCATCTGGAGCAACATCCTGAAGCTCATCATCCATGATCATCCTGATCATCACTGCAACATCCTGCTGCATGATCCACCTAATCATCAATGCATCCACCTGATGCATACCAAGTATCTACCTGATACATATCATCATACATGATCCTCCTGATCATACAATGTATCCACCTGATACATGATACATATCACCATACATGATCCACCTGATCATACAATGTATCCACCTGATACATATACAGATACATGGTCCAAGCATCCAACATGATGCATATACAAAATACATACACATGATCCAATTGATCATATCCAGCATCCAACATGATGCATACATACATAAATGATCCAACTGATCATATCCAGCATCCAACATGATGCGTACATACATAAATGATCCAACTGATCATATCCAAGCAGAAACCAGAACATCATCCTGATGCTCATCATCTAGCGCTTACATCCACAGCCATGTGAAGGATCCTCCTTCCAACATCCTTGGAATGGCTTCAGCAAATGTGTCCATCACTTCTTCCTCGAAGTGTCCTCGATCTAAAGAACGCCAAGCCTCTCTCTGAAGTACTCGAACTTCACCCTGGCTAGTGGCTTCGTCAGCACATCTGCAATCTGCTCGTCCGTCGCAACATACAGGAGCTTCACAGCTCCTCTCTGCACCATATCCCTGATATAGTGTTACTTGATCTCTATGTGTTTCGACCTGTCATGAAACACTGGGTTCTCGGACAGCTTCACACAACTCTGGTTATCACAGAAGATACCAGTAGCCTCCAACAGGAGATCAAATAGCTCAGACAGTAGCTTTCGTAGCCATACTGCCTCACAACTAGCTGAACGGGCTGCAACATATTCTGCCTCAACTGTACTCAGTGCTACGTAGGACTGCTTCCTGCTGAACCAAGAGATCACACCTGATCCCATACTGAAGCAGCACCTAGATGTGCTCTTCCTATCTGCAGCACTGCCAGCCCAATCTGAATCAACATAACCCTGCCGGTTAAACTTTTGATTCGCATCATACTTGAGCCCATAATCCACTGTACCCTTCAGGTACCTCGAAACATGCTCTACAGCAACCAGGTGAACACTCCTCAGATCCATCAGGAACTGGCTCAATGTGTTCGCTGCAAGGCAAATATCTGGTCTCGTGTTTGTCAGGTACATCAAGGACCCAATCATCTGACAATACATAGAGACATCAACCGGCTCAGATGAAGCATCACATAGAAGCTTCAGATTCGATGCCATAGGTGTGGCCATGGCCTTGCAATCCATCATCCCGAACCTCTTCAGGATCTCTACTGCATACTTCCCTTGTCCAAGGAAGATTCCTTCTGCACTCTGCCACACCTCCATGCCAAAAACAAATAGTGCATCATCCCCAAGTTCTTCATCTCGAACTCGGTAGTAAGCTTCCGCTGCGTGTCGGCAATCAATCTATCTTCACCATACCAAGTTCTGCACATATATGATTTCCTATCATGTGTCTCAGAACCAAGTGGCTGCTTCTTCTTCAACTACACCATTCAAGAAAGCTGTCTTGAATCCATCTGGTGTATCTTCTATTTCATCACTTTTATATTTCTCTATGCTGCCATCTGCAACATGCTTGATCTGAAAGTTCTATTTGGAAGTCACAACAGACTTCCCTTTAGCTCTTGGGATCGCATCCCAAACATCATTCTTCATGATCGACGGATCATGGCATTCCATTTCTTCATTCCAGATCCTGGGAACTTCAATATCTTCAATAGATATCTTTGTTGCTGGAACAAATGTTGTAGTACTTTTGTAGGTGAAGATATACGTTCTTTCCTACAAAACAGGTTAAATTGCATGATTAGAAACATCTCATAATTTTCAGAACAAATGCTTACACATAAAGAAATATGTCATACAGTCATGCAATTATCTTAGCCAATGCTTCAATACAACATTTATCCATATTCCGTAAATTTCTAGATGCCTTCCAATCTCTACCAGATCATTGTTCAGAGTGTGCACAACTCCCAACATGTCAGCAAAGAGGTTTCATTCTAGATAAGTAGCAATGGAATGTTGTACAGTTCCATAGGCCACTTACCCATGTATATTAGTAGTATACTGTTCATCAATGCAACTATTCTAATATGCACAATACATATCCTAAGTCTAGGAACATGAGCATATACATCATTGAACAATTTTATTTAAACAAACACATATGCAAGAAATGATAATTAAAATACTTATCTTTGTTTGTTCGTTGGGTGGACTCCCTCTGAGTCTTCGTTTTCTTGCAGGAGCTGCTGGAGTCCTAATCTGCAGTAGCTTCTTCTACACCTTTCTGTTGTGGAATGTAGAGAGATGGTCAACTCCCTCTGAATATCTGCATCCTTTCATAAACCACTGGAGTGTACTCCCTCTTGATCTTTGCTCCCTGGATTACCTGTCCTTGAACTTATATACATTATCGATCCCTATGCATGCTTGTTAGTATCATCATTGTGTTATCCTCTAGGTCTAATATAAAATCATACATTCATTAGTATACTATTAAAACACAATAATCTCAAGCATGTATAGTCATGATCATTTCAAACATAAATAATAAGCATTATCATTCAAGGTTTATGTAGGATTCTCATGGTTAGTCAAATCTTAAGAAGCATAACATGTCTAAACCTATGACTCTTTAGTTGAATCATCAATCAAGATAAGAGATATAATATGCATAAAACCTGTGATTATTCGAACCTATACCTTCATGATTCTTCTGGTTAGTCATATCATCAATTATGGTAAGAAAGATAATATGCATACAACCATGATTATTCAAACCTATGACTTCATGAATAATCATTATCAACAATAGTATAAGATCCTAACCCAAGGTAGGATTCTATCTTGATATAGGAAAAACATACCTGGATTAGCATGCTAGTTAGTTATGTCTAACATACTCACATGATGTCTTCTTGTTCTTCTTCAATGACTTGTGCTAGTAACCTGTATATCTCATAGGTTAGCCATTATAAAACCAAGTTATACATACCTCGATGAGTCATACCTGTCGAGATCGCTTGTAATCTCCTTATGTAAAGCCTTAGCCTCATCTCCCTCTAAAACAGGAACTCCTTCACTTATGCAGGTGACCAATCCATTTTCTTCTAGGATTAACCCAATCCACTTGATTTGCAAAAGCTGGACCTGGAGCTGGATATGGGTTTGTCAGAGAAACCCCAAAAATTCAAACTTTGAATTTCAAACTTCCGAAAGGATAGAAATATGTGCCTTGATGAGCTGATCAAGCTAGTATATTTAGAATTTGAAAACTGCAAAGTTTCACTCAATTTTGCCTTTGAAACTTTCGGATTCACTGGACGTGACCCTAAACTGGGGTTTGATGAAGCCCACTCTTCTTCCCAATCAAAAGGTTTGATCCAAAGCTCTAAGCTTCTATTTTTCTGAGGAGCTTCCAGCCATGGTCACAGATTTAAAAAATTTCCATTTTTACAGAAGCCCTAATTTTCCACTTTTCTGATCAAAGTCTCGAACTAGGGTTTGATCAAGCCCGGCCTTCTTCCCAACCAAAAATTTTGATATTGGTCTCTGAATTTCTATTTTGATGAGTAGCATCCAGCCGTGGTCTCCAATTACAAAAATTTCAACTTTCTTCAAAGGCCTAAATTCCGGAAGCCATGAATGAAGGTACTCAAAAATAATTCTGTTTTGACAGAAATATGTACCTGATTGTTTCTGGTGTAACTATGAACTTTTTGATCCACAGGGTCTGAAAAAGTTTTTTGAGATAGCCTGACCTGTTATCTTTCCATCTTGACAGGTCTGACCTCAATTGGATTCTCTAAGAGAGAGTTATGCCAAATGTCGCAACGTGACTTGTTTTGGGATAAAACAGGAGAGCGAACTTGTACGGCGTGCCACGTGTCACTATTTGAACTTCGGCCTCTGAAAACGTTTTCTGAGATAGCTCGGCCTGTTATCTTTCCATCCTGACAGGTCTGACCTCAATTGGACTTTCTGAGAGAGAGTTATTCCAAGTGTCGCAACGTGACCTATTTATGGGATAATACAGGAGAGCGAACTTGTACGGAGTGCCACGTGTCACTGGTGAAACTTCAGCCTCAGAAAAAGTTTTCTGAGATAGTACAGTCTGTGTACTACCTGTCACTTTTTACTAAATTTCATTTGGAGCTTCCTAGCCCAAGTTATGACCTTTTTCCCAAGGTAACCTGATTTTGACTCAGATCTGGAAGAGGCAGAAACCCTATATTGTACAGATCATAAATCACAAAGTACAACGAATTAGAGGTTTTCCTTTGGACACAAGGTACATGGGGACCTTAGCTTCGTCCGGTAACAATTTCAGATCCGAAAACTTTGCCAAAATGGATTTATAGCGAAAGTTCTACGATGACTGGTTTTTGCAATATCAAGCCCTAGCATCGTAAGTGCAACAAGTGTCATACATGCCATATCATGCCTTCTTTTAGGCTAGATCTGATACCATGTTAAATTTTCAGAATTTACTTCAATCTGATCTAGGATCTTAACTGAGAGAACAACATGTACAACATATCTACAGCATATCAATCATGGAGACAATAATGCAAGCACACAAGAGACACAAAGATTTACTTGGGGAAAACCATAAAGGTGAAAAGCCCCAATAACTTCTTCAGAGATAGATAGAGCAATGATACAACCAACCAAGAGAGATAGACACAACCTAGCAGCAGATCCTCCTCCTCCATAAGTGTGCCACTCCTCCTTGAGTGCATGAGTGAGAAGTGAGTGAGCAAATAGAGTGCCTCCCGCACTCTATTTATACTTGACTTGACTTGCCTTTTTACCTAACTCATGTAGGCTCGAACTTAACCACATAACATAATGTTGACTGGGCCGACCCCCAATAGGGTGGTCTAATAACCCTTCGACCCACATGGCCGACCCCCAATAGGGTGGTCTAATAACCCTTTGACCCACATGACTTATACAGGGCCGACCCCAACAAGGTGGTCTAATAACCCATCAAGTATAAGTTACGACACTTACAATATAAATAACGACACTTCCGTATAGAGGAATAATAACATCTCTATAGGAATACAATATACATATATGTGAAATACATTCCGAAGTTACATATACATCAACAAATGGCTAGTACTCTTGTTGGAGAGATGCCACATGGTTTTTATATATTCAAACTAAATTTGACCCAATTGTTTAAAATATGATTTTATTAGGATCTTGCTCTGCAATTATTATTGGACCTGAGGCGCTCATGAGAGTGTGTATGTTCATATTTTGTCTTTTATTGTTGATGTTTGGGACATTTGTTGAATGCATGTTGATTATAATGGTGGGGATACAGTGGAATGCTAATTATTTTGGCACTGTCTTCCTATAGAGTTTTCCAAAGAGTTCTAGTAGATTCTTTTATTTGTATTGAGAAGTTTGTGACTGGTATATTTTTTTATTCGTATTTTCAAGTTTGTTAATTTGATCTATAACCTAATTTTGTTGGGTTTGGTATTTGTTTTACAATATTTTGATTTTTGTAAGGATCATTTAGAAGTAAAATGTTTTTTGGTGATTTGTTTTGATGTGTAGTTACAATCATCATCTAAAAACAGATCTAGTTATGTATGATGAATATATGATTTAGTTAGAACATGACACTTCCTTCCATCATGATTATATATAATATGTGCAAGGCATGTTTGACCTAAGATGTAGACATTCTATTATTTGATATCTTGTCTTTTGCATTCAATGACGACGCTAAACCAACTTTACAACATTTTGCATGTGTTTGAAACTTTCAAGGACATGGATACAAACACCACCTTAGTTTATCTGAGAAAAAATAGTCTTTAACAAAGTAGTTCTAATGATGTGCATGATGATGCATTAATGTGCTTTCTATTCCTATTAGTGTATGTTCTTATTTCTAATAACCCTTGCAAGTTTCTAACTAACTCTAAAAATTCTAAATCAAATGACATAATTCAAATTTTGATTGTCAACAAAAGAAAGGAAAAAGTGGTATTTGTATCTATAAACAAATAAGTAGGTTATTTTTTTCTTAGGGGGTAGCCTAAAAATGAGAAGTTTGGAAAATAAGCTAATTGGGAATTCATACACTATATTGAATGTTGTGGGTCTTGATAAGAATCCACGTTGTAATAACGGTTCGTGGGTGCAATAATCACTCCACAGTGTAAAGTGCTCAAATAGATCAGTTTGTGGATTTGTTAATATTTGGGGTCCCACATGTCCGTTGGACCATTAAGGGATGAGATAACAAGTGGAGTCCTCACTTTCCCTTAATCTTATTAGTGCAGTTGTGTTTCATTGACACCTTTAGTCGTGAGTGACCGAATACTGCTTGTGAAATGTATAAATAAATCCCTCCTATCCTCATTCATGCATTTGTCCATTTGAAAGTCTACGAGTCGAGAGAGTCTATATTTGAACTCTAGTGTATGATCTTCTATTGCACTACCTTAGTAATATGCAAAATCAAAAGTTGGGTCTTCCTAGAAAAAGATTCACTAAGACGTTACAAGGTTTTATTATTCGATGAAAGATTTGCCAAGTTTTTACGATATTTTATAATTCAATGAAATAGTCGACAAGATTTTACAATATCTTATCATTTAGTGAAAGATTCGCCAATATTTTACAAGATTCTATAATAGAATGAAAGATTAGCCAAAAAATTATATATACATAATATATTATTGATAAAATAGCCTTCAAATTTTCCTATATATCAGGGAGATTTGCCCATTTATTATACATATAAATCTTGGGAGATTTCTTAAAATTATCCCTGGTGAGGCGTATTCCTTGCACTTTTTTTCTTAGTTATGAAATGAAAAAATATAGAAAGTGCACTCACAATGGAGTTCCCATGGACACCGTGGCTTGTATGGCTACTACAATATCTTTTACTTCCTTTATTATACTTCATTAACACACTCTCAATGCTCTTCTTTATTATGGAACAATACTAAATACAGTAAGAATGGAACCCCTTCCTATCCCAACTATCCAATATTAACAATGTCCTGATAGTTGTCTAGGATTAGTGTTAGAGTTTGCACATGCTTCAACTCCTAATTAGGGTTAGGGCTTTGGACCCTCTAGAATCTTCTTGTAAATTCACATGTGGCTAGCTCTGCATGTGTGAGTAATGGAGGCTGATGTGGTGTCCACTCGGTATCATAGTGGTCAATGGGATAAGTCAACTTTTAGGAGGTATAACTTCCTCAAATGAACTTCGATTAAGGTGATCTTCATGTAGTTGGAAATCCTCAATGCGTACAAAAACATCAAGAGGATACAAATTCATTTGCAAATCTTTGACCACCAAATGGTCATTTAAGGCCTCAAACACACTTTGAAAGTCTGCAAACCCTAATCACCAAAGTGGGACCTACCCCTAAAAAGGGTCCTACAAGCCAATAGCTCCAATTTTTTGACCCATAATGTACCAAAATAGATGACATTATAATGATCTATTTTGGATCACCTACATTGTTGTTATTCCGGGGAAGAGGATGTGACCTATCTAGTGACTCAAATGTTCTTGTGTATGCAAATTTCAATGAGATATTAGTGTGTGGTATAAGTAGTAAATTGTGGGTTATTGCTTCAAGAAGCAAAGTATACACTTCCCACAATGTGGAAATCCAGACAAATTTGGAGTTACAAGGTCATGATGATCATTTGATAGCCATAGATGAATTCTCAATTCCAAATTTGTGGAGTTGCAAGAGCTTGGTACATATTACTGGGAAGATGCAAGATGGACTTTTAAAACCTAACTAATCATCATTCAATGAGCATCCATGGTTAGGATGTGTAGAAAGTCTTATCGCAACATTAAACCCACAATAAGAAATGCCTTAACAATCTTCTTGAAATCAAGTGTGGGAACTTTTCTAAGTTTTTTTGGAACATCTTTACTTCAACCTAGTAGGTATCTCAAAGCCTCTTATTTCTTTATGGTAATATAATTGGCTAACTATAGTACAAGAAAGTAATTGGTAATATTAAGAATCTTGAGACTCCATGTCTTGAAGCCAAGGATCACACAATAGTTAAAAAGAAAAAAAAGAAAACGGACCACCGTAAACTATAATAAATTCTCAATTCTCAATTAACACATAAATTAAATTCTTAATCAAAATTAATTACAAAATAACATGTTTACAAGAATAATTTTGAAAATTCCATAAAGCAATTCTTGTAGGCATTAAATTTTTTTATAATTCATCATTATTACAAACATAATATGAAAATTTTAATAAATCATTATTATTAAACACACTAAAACATAATATGAAGATTTTAATAAATCATTATTATTAAAAACACTAATTCAAAGTGCTAAATTATAAAGTTAAATATTATAAAATTCACAAATTAAAAATATTAATGGCATGCATTTTAGTTATTTTAATAATAATTTTTTAGTTATTTTAATAATAATTTTTTTTAAATGTTTTTTAACAAATATATTTTATATTTGTTTGAAAATGGGCGATTATTTTTTATGATAGGAACTACGTTAATTTTTTAAACAATCTCCACCTTTTAATTTCTATTTGAGATCATCTTCAAGAGATGAAGTCGAAGCTCAAAGAGAGTTAAGTTGCTATAGACCTAATAAATAGGGTTGGAGAGAGCAATTTGTTATCAAGATATGGTGTGAAATGTGTGAGAGGTGCCATGCTATATTTACTAATTTCACAGGTAAAGAAAAAAACCAAAGTAAATCATTAAATTAATTCTACTTAAGACTTTATATAATAAATTTAATAATATATTAATTATTAATTACATAATTATAAATTAATAAGGTAAACTATAATGAGGTGTTAAAAGTGTTCTTTTGTAAAGACTCACAGGGGAATATAATATTAACATTAAAAAGAAGGCTAATTAAGAATGAATGAATGTCATAAATAAAATGTTTTAAATTGGAAAATAGATGTAATTGATTTTGAATATCATAAAATAAAGATTTGCATGATGTAATTAGTAATAATATAACATTAAAATTTCGCTGGAAAAATAATATAACATTAAAATTATATTAAAAGAAGTATTTTAGTTATTTAAATAAATAATTAGTAAACATAAAAAAAATTTAATTTCAACTTTATCGATATCATATCTTAAAATTATAATTACTTTCTAATTTATCGATTTCATATTTTAAAATTATAATTACTTTCTAATTTTTTATCAAAAAAACTTCAAACTCTGTTCACCATTAAATGAAAATTTTGACAAAACACTTCAAACTCAAAAGCAATAAATCCAAAATTCTACCTTTAATTAATCTAATTTAATGTTAAATTGTTTTAAATATTTATAAATTAAATATATTATTATTAAAAATTCAATCACCATTTAATATATATTCCATACCTATATGTTCGTATGTGATTTGTATAACAAAAACACTTAAACTTCAAAAGAAAGCGAAAGGTACACATGGGCACAAATGGTTTTTCAAATATCAAATTCAAAGTTAACAATGATGAAGCTTCAAAACAAAAACAAAATTAATATTTTTTTTACCTTTCTATCAAAGTTGCATAGGTTTGAAAATAAAAAGATTTGGCTGAGGATGAAGGGCATTGTTTGGTATTCCAAATGCAACGGTAACGATGACAGAGGTCTTTCAGATGAGCTATTTAGCTTTTGATTTACTATATAGAAGGGAATTCATTGTAGTTGTAATTGTATAATGATGTATATATTGACTATATATTAAATTTTAAATTGAATTTTTTTTGGTGTTTGATAGATCTAAGTTTAAGATGGATTTATATTGGTTTTAGCATCACTACCAAGCCAAACACAAATTGATGTATATGGGATTCCCTTGTTTGTGGGACAAAAGACTCCTTTTGTACAGGGATTTGACTATTAAAATGTAGGGAAGTGTATAAGGAGAAACACATGTTCTTAACAGTTAGATCTACATATTCTTAAGCATGCATTTATTTTAAGGAAGAAAATAATGCTCCGATACTGGAAAATGAAGGGTCACATTGTCAGTTTACTGTGGGATCCACCCGGTCATCTAAGCCAGAAGATGTTTCAACAGAATTGATCCCTGGTGAATGGAATGAAATCCATCTATCCCCACCAACGAATCAGCATATCCTTAACTTTTATTGATAAAGCTTAAAAGTTTGTTGTTACGCAGCTCATTGATTTATTTATATTTTAATGTTGCAACTGTTTACTTGTTTGTTTTGCTTCCATATACATGATGCACTCTGATTTGTTTGCTTGTTTGTTTTGCTTCCATATACATGGTGCACTCTGATTTGTTGATATTTAGGTTAACCGTTACATCCCATGCCGAAGGTTCTTTCACTGATCATGCAAACCAACAAACTCTGCACCCATTTCGTTGATAAAAATTGTTACATGACATTACAGGAATTTGTTTACCCAGCAAAATTTAATATAATCCCATGCTTGTTAAGCGCCTATTTTCACTGGAGTTTGAAAGATCTGCACCCGCTGGGTATGAGTTTTTTTGGTGTTCCTTCCACTGGCATATGATGACCTACAGACCATTTAGTTTGCATCCAGGATCCATTTGAATGGATGTGACCAACCATCCCAGAGAACATTTATGGCCTCGGAGGAACCCATTCTTCTTTCGGCTAACCCCTTTTCTTATTAAAAGTCCAATCAATTTTTCTTCCATTCACTTACCCCAGTAAGGGCAGTCCATGTCTCTGGTAGATTACCACTGCTACCAAGGAGCTCATCAGAAAACAGCCCTTGTAGCTTCTCATAGTCCAGAGCCATACACGCATCCCCCAATTGAAATATTTTTCGAATGATGCCTACAAAAATCATATAGGCATATACCACTTATGTATAGAGGGATGATTTTTTAACTACCAAAATCTGAGCTGCAGCACGGATGATGGCAAACTCAGAGTGGCTTTGCAAATAAAATGGCTCTGTTCATTGAAGCCAAATTCCAATTAGGGCGCTGATGTGATCAGGTAGCCACAATACTCGCATTACCAAAATATGTTGTGGGTACCATCAGATCCTCTTCATCATCTTCTGTATTCCATACGAAATAGGCATATGATCCAAGAACATTGCTGCAAAACAGAGCCAATTAGTCAAATAACAGCAGCATAAATTGTTTCATATATTAAAAGCTATAAATTTAGAACAGATTTATAGCTATTTGAGATATCAAGCTTCCTCCCTTTGTCCATGAGATGGGATAAAATTCATAAGTTTTAGAAACATCATGCTGACAACCCACCAAATCCTCAGCTATGAATCTCTAGGCTTAATACCATACAATGCAAACAAAACAACGCATGTGAAAACCGGAGGATATTTAAGAATAAAAACGATACACGAGAATGGAGATAATTGGATAAATCAATAGAGAGAAAGTAAAGATACTAACCAGCCATCTGGAGCAGCTTCAACAGCTTGATCAAAGTAGGATTCAGCACGAGGTGCATCTTTGTAAACATCCCATATTAGATTGGCATAAAGAGAGAGGATATCTCCATCACCCGGACTGGCTAGTATGGCCCTCCCATAATATTCCTCAGCCTTTTTGAGATCATGCTGGACCTAAATAGACAAAAAACCAACAATATTGAGAATTCCTATGTAAGAATATATATTCCATAAATAGTGTCTATAGAAGATATGCTGTCAAGAAGGCTGCAATATATGGGCCTAAGAGAATCCAGTATAGAACTCTAACTAGAAGACTTGATTTATTATGATTCATGGTGTTAGTGATGAGACACGACCTGGACTACTACTCATAGGAATTACTCATTAATAAGATGAATAGTTATGTAACAGCAGCTCAAGTTTATTAAATTAAAACAAAGCTCAGATTTCTCAATACTCACCTCCTGCAAGAACCTCGCATAATTTGTCAACAAAATTGGGTTGTCAGGATCTGCTTGCAGCATTTTCTTGTAGTATGCATCCGTGTTATTGGAATCTGATCCAAACCCACCTCCTCTCCCCCCATACCCTCCCCCACCCAAGAACCCACCTCCATCATCACCGTTAAATCCTCCATTAACAGAACTCATCTCAGATTTAGATCCAACAACAGCCCTATCGCACACCGAAGCTGCTCCGGGGCTTTCATTTACACAGCCACCCATCAAACCCTCAATCCTCCTTCCAGAGGCATAACGTCGCTCAACTCCATGGGTTCCGATGACTGCCATGATTTTCTCTGGAGATTCTTCATGTGGGTTTCCATCGCTCTGAAACCCAATTGAAATATGGGTATCAGAATCCTCAAATTCCTCTTCCGGATCCTCCTCCAATAAGCAATTGCTCAGAAAACTTTCTGTACAGATATTTCTACAGAGGTCCATAGAGCCGGACCCTCTCTTTAGCCCCAGCCTGTTAGGACTACCATTAGATGATACGGGCTTATGTAAATCAGCTTCAGAGAGGGTCCTTCCGATTCTGGTCTGTACATCATGATGAGCCCACTTGCAATCGCCATTAACTGCAACATGTAATTGAGTGAACTGAACAGACCTGTGCGAGTTCAATTCTGTTTCTGGTTGAATCCCATTGAGAGAATTCAGCGCAGGGTTGGATGAACTACGGAGTAACATTTTTGAAATCAACGCCTGATAGAACTACCAAAACCAGATTTCAGCTGAGAGATCACTGACTATTCATGGGCTTGGCAGATGCATGTGAAAGACTCCTGCTGTACCCGTGCTGTATATTAGGCCGGGTTAAAAGCGTCCTAACCGCGGTTGATGTTGAGCCCTCTACTGCTACCAGGGTTAAAGGCCGGAGAGCATTCATCACGTTGAGGAAGAACGTGCGAAGGGGCTCATCGACACTTGTCGGCTCAGGATGAGTCCAAAGGGGATGTTCGTTGGCATTTTAAATCCAATCCACCAGTCGAATGAAAATTTCATAGAAATATGATAACACATAGTTTGTGCAGCGTGTATTTTCAAACCCACTAAAATTGTTGTCGCCTTTGACTGAAAGAGGATCGATGTAGGTTCAATGCACGTGATGGAAAATTTATGGAAAGGACGCCTCATAGCAATTGCAGGTCCATTGTATCTATACTAGGTTAAAATTCTTGCTGAAATTGTTATTTTCGCATTACTACCCAGATGGCCGAAATTGCGATCTGAGCCCTTCAAATTTGACAGAAATTGCTCTGCCTGTCTCTCGTCTCCCGGAAGTCCGAGCGTTTTAGTTAGCCTTTATACAGCTTCATGCTTCTTAGTGTTTCCCTAACAAACAAATTCAATAATTTAAATTTTTATACTAAATATTTTATTTAAAATTATTCTAAATATTTGTTATTTTATTGAAAATATCATGGTGGTTGGAGATGCCATTTATTTGAAAATGGTAATAAGTAAGTTAAGTGAATCTAATGGTTAAAAAGGTGATAGATTTTAGCAATTTTTTGTTTCATAAGCAAGTGGGCTCATATATCAATTTGGTATTTAGCTTGGGAAAAAATATAATTCACATTAACTCACTCATTGCGGTATAAAATCCATCTTAAACCCGTATCTATCAAGTACCTAAAGGGATCCAATTTCTTGAGGTGTATCTCTTTTTTTAAATTTAAACTCAAGAAATTTGATTTCTCTTGATTGATAGATCCGGGTTTAAGTTTTAAGTTTTTTATTTTATAAACGAACATCTATTTTTTAATTACTTTTCATCATATTTTATTTTATGAACCAACATGGTTTTTTTCTAAATGCTTTCCATAATTTTTTATTTTATGAGCCGACATGAATTTTTTTAATTATTTTGTTAGTAACAAACCTTACAACATTTCCCCCATACTGGGTTGTAGAGCACCTCGTTTCTCTCGGTGCAATAATATCTTACTGAAATTGTTGCTTAAAACACCACAATCAACCAATTTGTTTTAAATTATATCATCTCAAAAATCAATGTTATAAATTGTTTTGCATTGTTTCATTGTTGAAACAAATTGTTTTGCTCTATATTGTTGCTAAAAATGAATACACTTAATTAGTCTCACATTGTAACAATTTTAGATAAATGCATCAAATTATTATTATTATTAGGCTTTTTAGATCACTGTATAGTGTATGATTGCTAAAATCAATGTATAGTATTATTTTTCACTATACGTTGTTGAAATCAGTGCACTAGATCATTGCACTATATCAATGTTGTTATTTTTAACGAATGCAATGACTCATTTCACAATGATATATCATTGGTGAATTCAATATATTAACTCATTTTACAATGTATTGTTATTAACATCAATGTACCTACCACACCATTTTACATTGTTATTAAAATCAATGCATCGTATTTATCTTAACTTTGAAACGTGACCTTATAACAAACAATGTATATATAAATCCTATAACAATACCTTATAAGAGAATATGTTCATACTCTCTAATGATTATACAAACCAACAACATATCAAATATAGTGAAAATGAATAGTGCGAGCCATCTTTAATTGCAATCTTCGAAGTTGAGACCCCTCGAATTAGTTGTAATAAGAGTTTCAATGATTTTAGAACATGATGAGTTATACTCGTTAGGAAGTGACCTATTAATCATGTACTATATGTTCGAAGGATTTGTGCAATGTCCATGCTTTGTGCATATTATTACTAGCAATTGTCTCATAAAGTCAAAGGAACGTCGAAATGAAAAAAAAGGAACGTCGAATTGAAAAATAAAATAAATAGAAAGTAAAATGAAAACGATGAAGCAAAAAAGGGAATAGTGAAATAGATGCTATGAAGGGAACAGTAAAACGAGGAGTTTTTTGGTGTTTCACTTAATGCCTAAATTCTAGGACAAATCATGGATTACGATGTTGTCGACGCAGGCCTGTTCCGATAACACTGACTAATTATTTACATAGAGATACTATTCCATTTGAAAATGGTGAATCAACGCAAAAGAATAAATCTGTAGGGAGGAATAAAGTATGCAGTGAGAATTGCAATGCACGGTCTGGCAAAGCTTTCTTGCTCTTATTGATAGGGGAAGGAATGTCGTATGCAATGAGAATTGCAAAGCATGGTCTAGTCAGATCTTTCTTGCTTTTATTGATACTAAATAGATCATTTCCTAGGCCTGAACAAACTATATAGTATATATCTATATATCACTTCGTTTGTCATTTGTATATATCTATAGATCACTTCATTGAGTTGCATATACCTCAATTAACATGAATCTCACAACATATTTCATCTCAAGTTCACCAAAGCATTTGGCAAAATAAAGAGTATCTACTGTCCATGTCAGCATTGGTACACTTCTGAAAATAACATCGAGAAAGTTAATCCTACAAAGTGGTGCAAAATACAATGAAAATGATTTCAACGGAACTACAACTCATTTACACCTTTTTTCAAGGAGGACAGAAAAATATAAAAGGATGGTGCTTTCAACAGAGATGAAAAATACACTGAAAATGATTTCAACAGAAGTACAACTCATTTACACCTATTCTCAAGGAAGACGTTACCAAAAAAATAAAAGGATTATTCCTCAAATTTATGGATAATTTCCCACGAGTTAGTGCACTTAACACAATAAAGTGAATTTATGGATAATAACAACCAGTGGAGCTAATCCCAATTTAAAGTTCCAAAGCATACCTAATACTTACTGGAATTCATATCAATTTACATACGATCTTTTTTTGGTTCAAACTAAATTCACAATATTTCAGTAATTCCAAAAATATTCAGAACAGATCAACTGAAAACACTTACTGCTTCTGCTCTTTAGGAACATGTTTCTCAATGTGTTTGATTGTCGGGTATGCTCGAATAGCAGCATGCAGTTTCTTCTACAACTCTACAATGCTTTCAAGCTCTATACCTTTCTTGATATATTTAGAAAACTGGGATTGATACTTCTCTAGTTCATCTTCTTTCAACGTCTACAAGTAACACAGCATGCCAGTACAAACCAATGAATGGATATGGAAGACCATAAACAAAAACCTAATTATGAAGATGCAGAGCTCATTAACCTTTAAATACCATCACCATCAACTAACTTCAACAGAACATTCTATCATGGGTGGAAAAAATAGTTGCGCTTCTACCTAGTAGTATGGTCTTCTAAATATTTTGAGAACTTCCTACAGCTTCAATGCCAATGTGCTGTAAAGTGTAACCAAAACAGAGGCTATGCTAAGTAAACGGGACCATGATTGAGTGGTCAAGTGGACGAAATATGAAGTTGTCCACAGGATCCCTATCCAAATGGCATGTTTAAGAAGGGATGAGGTTGGGTGCACATTCTAGGCAATTTTTATGAAATAGCTACCCCTCGGACATGAAAACTAACCCAAAGGAAGTCTGAGTTATGTTGTGCATCCTCCAACTTCGGGGCATAAGCTTGCTACTAGAGGCAACTTTCCAAAATAAAAATATAAATTAGAAGATGATCATCATATGCTAAGATTGTTGATATTAAGCAATAGCAAACCTCTGCTAGCCAGGAAAGTCTCTTCGAACAGAGAATTAACAAAAGCCAAAACATGTAATATAGTTCATCGCTCTATAGGTTTTACTATGGAAACACCTAGTTTACAGGGCTTGCAATAATCGCAGCAACAATAGTAACCACAAACATTGGCCAATGCATAGCATCTGCAAGGTACAAATTTTCAGTTTTACATTGAAATATTGGCTATAATAACATACTAAACCACTCGGTAACAAATCATAATCAATGTTTTTCAGTTTTTCTTAAAAAAAAAAAAAAAAAAATTGATTCTTAGTTGGACATCCATCATCTAAGACCACTCAACTATTTTCCCTTTTGCACATTACTATAAGCTAACTTGTACCACAATCACCAACCCTTATTTTGACTAGAACCTACTTAACCTTACTATTTACATCCTTCATAAATACATAAAACCAGCCTTCCATAACACCAGTTCCCTTTTTAGGAGAATAAACCTTTCCTTGCAATTAGCCAGCCCCCTCCTTACCATACAAGTGAAAATACTATGTGCCCACTCTGAATCCCTTTTTATGAGAATAAACCTTTCCTTGCAATTAGCCAGCTCCCTCCTTACCATCCAAGTGAAAATACTCTCTGCCCACTCTGAAACCTTTGACATGTAAATCCAGTCCCTGACTTCTTCACCATCGCTATTGAATCCCATTTCCATTCCTTTGTACCTTCTTCCCCTTCCTCCACATATAACTTTGCCACGTTTTCATATGCCCATGGCTATCCTCCGCCACCACCACATCTATTTCAGTGCACACCATTGCAAACCCTAGTCCACCACTGACCTCAAATCTTGAGGAGGACAAGACCCCTGCGACACCATTTGTTAACTGCTAGTATCACCCCTCTCACGCATTTTTGGATGTGTACACTCTATTAGGCCACTTAAATCTATTTATGGTGGAAATTGTGGACACAATCATTTCTTTGTGAATTGCATTTCTCCCCTAAAAGACCAACATTTGGCAAAGTAGATTTCAAGCTAGGGTTACGAGCCCTATGACAATGAGGCAATCTTCTTTGTATTCCCTTTTTACAGAGTTTGTATGGTTAGCTACCTTTTTGTCCTCTCCTCATTCTAAATATGAACAAGAGTTAGCCAGGTGATTCCTTTCCTGGGCGATGGTTCGTTGACGGCCTGAGGGTGAGGATACTCACAACATTCTGCATGGTGCTACCACCACCGAGGCTTCCCATGCCGTGGAGGTGAAAGCCGAAGAGAACGACGAGAAGCTGGAGGTTGCTACAACGATGAATGAGCAAGCGAGCCAGGGTTCCAAACCAAGTTCCAACAATCGCAATCGAGGAATGTCTAGTGAGGCTTAGGACATGCCGACGCCTTCGGAGACCAAGCTGTGCATGGAAGTCGACCCATCAAATTAGTCCCTGGTTTTTTTGGTTCTTTTTTTATTCACTGTTGGTTCTAATTTTGTCCATGTATCTTAGTCAATATGTCCTATGTATCTACAGTCTTCTAGCACAATTTAGTCCAGTCCAGTAGACATATGCAGTCATAGGGATAATTTTGGATAGTTGCACTTTTGACTTTTAGAATCTTTTGCCCAAGTTGTTTTCTCCTTATGGGAAGCTCAATTTTTTTGTATTCTGTATATTTTATGTGATATAATATAAATTTCTAACTTAAAAAAAAAACAATTTACTAAAAATTTAAATAAAATCAATAAAAACACTTGACTTTATAATAAGATGAATTAAAACACATCTTTAAAATGTTCGAGATCACTCTTCAAAAGAAAAAATAGGATGAATTAAAACACATCTTTAAAATAGTTATATCAAGATAAACTTTTTTATTATTTATTTTAGATTAAAGTATTTGTAGGTTTTATTTTAAAATTATATCAACTATTAGATAAATAAGTTAAAAAAAATATTACGTTTTTAAATTTTTAATATGTTTTAAAATTAATTTTATAAAAAAATTAATTTTTATTAACTTAAAACTATTATAACATTTGTTTAAGTCATATATGATAATTATACTTAATTTAGTTTTAAGTTTTAATTTTTTTTTAAATTTAATTTTATTAAAATTTTAATATATATTAACTTTTTATATCTTTTTATATATATATATATATATAATATTAAATTTTTAATATATATTAATTAAAAGTTATACACCATAATACACTATACTAATTACACATTATATTGAGAATAATAGAATAATAATTTATTGACCATTCAAAAAGAATATGGCTAAATTAAATAATTTAAATTAATTATTTTATTATTTTAAATAATTTTAATTTATGAAATTTTAATTTTTTTTTTAAATTAATTTTATTAACATTTTTAAATTTTATTAATTTAAAAATATTATAATGTTTTTTTAAGTTATATATTATAATACAGCATACCAATTATACATTGTGGTAAGTTAAAAAACTTAATTCAATTTAAGTTTTTTGAATTTTTTTAATATTTTTAAAAATTAATTTTATTAAATTTTGAATTTTTAATAACTTAAAATTAATTTTTTTAATATTTTTCAAAATGAATTTTATTAAATTTTTAATAACTTAAAATTAATTGTTTTTTATTAAAGTCATATATCATTCTATTACATTATATTTAGAATGGTAATTTATTGACCATTGAAAAGAATATAACTAAATTAAATAATTTTTTATTTAAATGTCTAGAAACTCTCCTTTTTTTTTAAAATGAAATAAGCTCATTTTTTGAAATGAAACAAGGCTACATGACAACATAGTCCCTACCGAATAATCATGTCATAGTATTATATAAATGTTAAAGCAATTAAATATTTACAACACCATTGCAAAAGATTATACATAATTAAAATGATTAAAGAATTGGACAAATACTCAAAAAGTTTACCAGTTATTTTTAGCTTGCACTTTAAAAATATTTCAAGTCATTAAGTCAGCTACAGTAATGTATTGCTTTTCAATTTTAGCTAATTATTATTCCTTTGGATCTCACAGATATATTAATACTTCTCTAACTTCATATATATTAATACTTCTCTAACTTCAGTTGTGTACAAGTCTCACCAATACCCTGTTGGCATGTAAAGCAATCAATACAGATCTTATGAATCACTCAATCAAGTGCGAATTGAGCATAAGATTAAGAGTGTGCACAACTGATCATAATTCCTTTATGCGATTTGAAGTTTGACTTTGCATAATATAAATACAACCATTTTTGTTGTTTTAATGGTATCTTAACCACAATTTTTAAAAGAATTGTGTTCAAATAAGACACGAATTTACATTGCTTGGCAATGTAAATATAGAGAAAAATAAAATTTAAATGAGCAGAGATTTGCATTTTGCAGTAGGACCCCAAATTTAAGCTAACGGATTGCAGATCCTAACTTCCTACTCTAATGCGGGTTTAGTGGATGTCAGCTGGAAAGACTCTGAGTCCATGAAGTCAAATTATGGGATTAAGCCTGATTTGGGGCATTATGCATGCTTGGTTTACCTTCTGTACTTTTTGAGCCCAACGCTGTAATGTGGGGTCCTTACTTGGGGACTACAGAATCCATTGCAATACTGAGATGGGATAAAAAGTAGCTAAACACCTTTTTGAATTAGAACCAAACAATGTTGGATATTATATCCTGTTGTCAAACATCTATGCCAAGGTAGGTAGGTGGGAGGATGTATCAAAGTTAAGGACAACAATGAAAGAGAGAAGCAAAGAAACAACCTGGATGCACTTTTATTGATGTAAAGAAAGCGGTTCATAAATTCATAGTGGGAGACAGAACACATGCTATGCATGCAGTAATTACAGGATTGCAAGTTGCAACTTGTCTGCGTTGAAATTGTATTATGAAATGCGAATAAGAAGTGGGAAATTGTAAAAATAATTAGATATGTAACATTTGCAATATTTCAAAGTAATAATGAAATCGGTCACTAATACATTGTAATTTGTCTGTATAAACTTGTATTTGTAATTTGTCTGTATAAACTTGGATTTGACAGTGATATATGTGTGTGAAGAGAATATTATAACACTTCCAATCAACTTATTTTGATCATGTGTGCACTATGTCCATTTTAAATCAGGGATTGTCCCTGCAGCTGTCTGGAACCTTATATAACTGTATGTTACCTATGCGTTCTAGCTTTGATGTAGTTGAATAAGATGATGTGTGTTAAGCTTTGACATTCAGCAAGCCAACAAATGGACAATGATTGTAACCCATTTTAATTACCAAGGTGACAACTCTATAAAAAAATGGAAAGCATGCTGGAAATGACAATAGTATCCTCATAAACAACAACAATATCAGCAATATCCTTGTAAACAACATTCTCCGTACATAAAGACTCAAGAGTAATGGAATATAGAAAATTATATAACTCAATATATATTCTAATTTCTGACAATGTCCCCGAATCACATCACTAATGCATGGATATCCATCTGTCAGGTGAAATCTCCTAGTCAGAACACGAAAGCAATAACAAAAAACTGAACACAAAGGAAAATTCTTGGAATATTAATCATCACGACTAAACCATATGACATCCCTAAAATTCTGAGGTAGTAATATCCATTCCTGAAAATCAATGGTAGTGGTGAATTGATGGTATCCCTTGCAGTAAATGAATTTCATTGTGTAAATCCAATAAGATTTGGATGCCAAAAGGGGTCGATATGTCCAACATGTCAGCATTAGGAGCAGCCATGGCAGAATCTGCTCTTGCCATCATAACGTCCATTGTGGTTGAAGGCGATGTTTATAGGTGAAGCGGCCCTGGAATAATGGGAGCCCATTTGTTTCCACTTTCTCCTTTCTGCAAAATATGCTCAAAGAATCCCAGGTGTGTATACAAGTTTCCTCACTTTTATTGAGCTGAACTTGCAAAATTGATTGAGATTAACATGCAAAATTGCAAGAACTTATGGGAAATTTTGGAGTATGTCTTATGTTAATCAGCACTGTTAAATATCTATCCCATACCCATCTAAACCCTGGTCTGAGATGCACCTCTGGATTGCATCCATGAGCTTCCCAACCTTTACGTTCTCTCTGGATGAGATCGAATCTTGTAATAAATAAGCAATTTGCATTTACCATGCAATAAATTTGTATATATATGGGTAAGTACAGCGATTTTGTCCAAATGAATTGTCTTTTGTAGTGGTTTAGAGGCTATCACTACCTTTTGATGTACTTGAAAGGTTGAATCTCTCTCTGGCGAGAACTATATATAAATAAAAAATCAATATTCATCAATAAAGATATGGCATCTAAGCTAGCAACACCAACACTAAATTGATAAAATAGAAGTAGCAATGCCTACTCCATCCATTTACAGTTTCGCTCATAGCGGTCAGGGTGATCTGAGGCACTCCCCAATTCACCCAATAACAGAAAGTATACATCTTACACGGCTTTTGTCAAGTCTTCTTCAGCCCATTCTAGTTGCTACAGAAAACAAATTACAATGCTTACACTTTCACTCAGCTTTCTGAATAAACCATGTATCATACCACCAAAAGATGCTGCATAAAATGCATCTTACAATCCGAGAACAAGAGCCATGAGGTTGGTTTAGTAGTGGTAGTATTTTTTAACATTAAGTAGGCTCTGTGCACTTACGTAATTAAAGTTTCATTTAGGAACCATAGATATTTCTAATTTTTCAAGTTATGAAAACATTCTAAGATCACCAGTCTAAAACTTAGGTCTATGCTTTAGGATTTCAAGGTGGGGCTAAACCCATGCTGTGGAGTTGTCCCTTCTTAACTACTTGCAAGGATGCACTCTGCCTTGAACGACCAATTTTTTGTTCATTTTGTCTTTGTCATATGTGGACAGAAAGGTAGCTCAATACCCCACCTTCTATATTCATCATACTCAAAGTAATATGGGATTTGACAAACTGTTGTATCTCCTCAGTAGTAATCTTTCCCATCTTACTTTGATCGGATATACTCATCTCCAAATGTTTCCAGGAAAGCAATTGACAGCTTGACTTCCGGGCTTGTAGATTTCTGATTTTTCATCTAACGATGCTAATTCTTAATACCATGTAGATTTTGAGAATTCTAGACTTTATAAAGAAACCATGAAATTAGAAATGTAAGTTGAATACAAACACACTCTGCATTGATTCCCTTTCCCAGATCCAATTCCTTGTCCCAAAGAACAACACACTTGAAACCCTGCATAACAAACCCCGCAACATTTTCAAAATTGAATGGGTGAATAATTTTGTCCAGAAGTGGCAAAGCAGGGCCTTGTCTGAAGTCGATCTTGTGGGAAACTCCTGCTTTCTCAATCATAGGAAACCCCATATCATAGTTTTCTCTATTGATGTCCATGGCTAGTATCTGCATCCCAGCCATTAACCCTTCATTAATTTCAATCGACCACGATTCCAACATTTTGGGGAACTTGCTCAATATGAATTTAAAGATGACTAGATACCTTTCCATCATTCGGC
Source organism: Larix kaempferi (assembly GCA_027924585.1). NCBI lineage: Eukaryota > Viridiplantae > Streptophyta > Pinopsida > Pinales > Pinaceae > Larix > Larix kaempferi. The sequence goes on from BSBM01000368.1 coordinate 13,578,522, forward strand.
AATGCAAGGGTTGTGTTGAGAAGCGAGTAACCAGTGTACACCCCAATATCCATGGTGTTCTTGGCGTTAATGAGCTTCAATAGGAGCCCTGGAAATTGACCCTTATCCTTTGGTTCTCGTAGGGGAGAAAGAGCCCGAAGCTGTAATAAAGCTTGTGCAGAGAATAGAAAAAGGTGAAACCCCAGCGCAACTTCAGATCCTTCGTATTGAAACAGAGATATCCGCTTTCTGTTTCGGAAACAAACATAAAGACCCCATCTGCGCCAGGCTTTCTTTCTTGTTCATGCAAACACCAGTCGCATATCAACTCGTTTAATTCCCCATCTCCATATAATTTGTTGCAGTATCTGGATGTAGCACAAACATCGATTCTGAGTTTGCAGTCAATTATGGAAATAGACAGTCAATATATCAATTGTTATTTCGAAAGCACATCCTCATTTAGATTGTTAGGGTTATTGTCAGAAGTAGAAAGACTCGCATATTATTAATATAAAATTATATATTAAAATGAGAAATGGATGATGTATATGTAACCTGTGTTGAAGGCGATACAAATAGCTTTGGGACTGAAAGAGCTCTTTCTCCATGCCTAAATCTCCACACATACTGCATTCTTTCATGGCAATCTGTATTTGCATTTCAGTAATTATGAAAATGGCATTCAAAGATATAATATTTACCACTACGAAATCCGAGGAAAACTCTCAAATCCACCAATGTACAATTGTATCGACTCTTAGAAAATGCAGATAATAAATCCCCAACTTCTTCACATCATGAAAACTGCCTTTGCAAGCATATAACCATCCATTTATATTTGAGAAATCGGAGATTGATAGGTTGGGGGGGGCTTACCTGGGATGTTTGGCAGTCGCTTCTTGGAGCTCGTTCAATGGCTCTGGCTCACGAGGGTACATTATTGTTTCTATTATATACTGCAATATTCACATTATTAACCATGTGAATCATAGAGGCCCAAAATCTTCAGCGCAGTGATAAGGGCCGTTATCCGGAGGTAACCGTGAAGGCCCAGTTGGGGAACCAGATGTTGAAGACTATCTGACTCCTCTACTTGGGTTGTCTCTGCCTTCACCACTGATGATCATAATGTTCTCGTCCTCCACTTGAACCTTTGCAGGGCACATCAACACACATTTCAACAAAACCCTAATAAACAACCAAACCAAAAGAAAGAAAATAAGGCAAATTTTGAAAGTGAATAACCATGTGTAGACGGGTAAATCAAGAAACCAAGAACGGTGGAAGACAGTGTGTCCTCACGGCACCTGCTTAGCAATCTCGGCGGAAGTGATGAATGTGTTGTGGAATCCATATTGCACTCTCATTGATAGCTTAATTGTTGCCACAGGTTCCAGGGTCGGAGATCTGGCTCAAGTGTTGCGTATGTGTGAACTTGTTGCAGTAGTTGGCGAATGGGCAACTCCCGTAACTTAGGGAAACTGATATCTAGTTTTGTAAGCTCTATGAGCTGCCCCAACCCTGGGATGCTCTGGAGCTTCTCGCATCCCTCAACATTCAAGCTCTCCAAAGAAGTCAAATGTTCCACACCTGGCAGCTCGAGTATCTCACGGCATCCTTCCCCTTAACTTCAGCGTCACGTTATCCGAATTCGAACTGCAGACCCATAACGCGCTATCTCTCCGCTAAAAAATTGGATGAAAACAGTAAATTTGACGGAAATGACAAATTTGGTAGTGAAAATGTACGTGGCAAAATTCTATTCGTCCGATAGACGAGGAATCCTGCTCCAGGAGCAAGGATTATCCTCGCAGAAAGAACGCCTTATGGCGTAATTAAGTCACCTCCCTATATACATGTCTTTTCTTTCTAATAGTAATGGTTATTTTATATTAAAAATATTGTGACTAAACAAGACAACTTTGTAGTACAAAAGGGTCTTTAAAAGTTCAAAGTTAAATATTTAAAATAAAAAAATAGAAGTTTTTTCATGAGGTTGTTCTTCCTTATTCAAGTATATAGCATCATAGACATGAATATTGTTTTATAAATTGATTAAGGAAGTAATCAATGTGGCAAAACATATAAGAGAACAAAAAATAAGAGATATTGGTATACATGCCTATATTGGGCATCATCATGTACTTGGTCCTTTAGACCATATCTAGCAAATTCTAGGCTTTGCTCATCCTCCATTGTGGATGCAACTCAAATACTTTAAATTATTTTGTCTATTTCAAATACAAATGAGAATATTGTCCCCATAATATCCTCAAAGGCCACATTGAAGGGGTTCCACTAAAGGATTAGAGTCGTTGAGGGGAGGAGAAACTATCAACAAGGGGGCACAATTCCTCCAACCAACTCTTGGAAGAAGATTAGTTGTAGAGATGGAGTTCCCCATGGAGTTGAATGGACTCCTCACAAAGGTAAACTTAAATGTCTTACCATTAGGATCTTATGATGCCCTAATTGATATGGATTGATTGGAAAGGCATAGAGCCAAGATAGATTGCTATGAAAAGGTACTTGAATGCATTGATGAAAAGGGAAAACCAAGATTGGTAAGAGGAATTCCCAAGCAAGTTTAAGTAAGACAGATTTCAGCCCTACAGTTGAAAAAGTTTTATAAGAAGGGTTTCCAATTATATGCAATTCACATATCAAATTCATTAGAGGACAAGGGACCAAGGATATAAGACTTTCAGTTGTTACAAGAGTTCCAAGATGTGTTTTCGGATGAAGTGTCGGGACTGCCACCAAAGAGAGATATTGATTTTCCATCAATCTTGTTCCAGGGGCAGCACCAATTTCCAAAGCTCCTTATAGAATGAGCACACCAGAGTTCATAGAGTTGAAGATGTAGTTACAAGAATTAATGGATAAGGAGTATATTAGACCAAGTATATCTCCTTGGGAAGCACCAGTGTTATTTGTCATTAAAAATGATGGGAATTTAAGGTTGTGTATTGATTATAGGCAGCTAAATAAAGCGACAGTAAAAAATAAGTACCCATTGCCAAAAAATGATGATTTGTTTGATCAAATGAATGAAGCTAAAGTGTTTTCAAAGATTGACTTGAAGTATGTCTATCATCAAGTGAGGATAAAAGAAGAACACATTCACAAGACAGCTTTCCGGACAAGATATGGCCATTATGAGTTCACAGTGGTGCCATTTGGTCTTTCCAATGCACCTATTACATTCATGTGTCTCATGAATAGTGTCTTCGGCAAGTATTTGGATAAGTTTGTGATTGTGTTGTTGGATGACATTCTTGTTTATTCAAGGAGTGAAGAAGAGCATATGAACATCTAAGGATGGTGTTGCAAGTTCTTAGAGAACAAAAACTGTATGCAAAGTTGAGCAAGTGTGAATTCTATCAAAAGAAGGTACAGTATTTGGGCCATGTCATCTCAGAAGAAGGAATTGCAGTAGATCCATAAAAAATTGAAGCCATAATGGATTGTCCTACTCCATAGAATGTTGCCGATGTTATATATTTTATGGGTCTTGCTGGCTATTACAAAAGGTTCATTAGAGGATTCTCCAAGATAGCTCATCCAATCACATCCTTGCAGAGGAAGAATATCAAGTTTGTATGGTCTGAAAAATGTGAGAAAAGCTTTCAATAGTTAAAGAAATTGCTTACCAACACTCCTGTTTTGAAGATTGCAAATCCAAAGAAAGATTTTTTAGTGTGCACATATGCTTGCATTGAAGAGCTTGGTGGAGTGCTCATGCAAGAAGGATTTGTAATTTGCTATGAGTCAAGAAAGTTGAAAGAGCATGAAAACAATTATGCCACACATGATTTAGAGCTAGTAGCCTAGTACATGCTCTCAAGAGGTGGAGACATTACCTGTTGGGTAGAAGATTTGAGCTCAGGACAAACTGAATGAGCTTGAAATATTTGTTTGACTAGCCAAACTTGAATTTTAGGCAAACTAGGTGGATGGAATTTCTTTGTGAATTTAATTTTGAAATTAAGCATATCAAAGGGAAGGAGAATAAGGTTGCAGATGCTCTTAGCAGAAAATTTCATGTTGCAGCATTAAGTATGTGTAAATCAGATTTGAAGACAAGAGTTCTTGAAACTCAAACCAATGATCAAGCTTACATTCAAATCTAAGAGAAATTGTAGCAGAGAAATGTGGACGAAACATGTGCAGAATATCAAATTGGTGAAGATGATGTTCTCATTTATCAAGGTACCAGACTGTATATTCCAAATTGTACAAGTCTAAATAAGCTGGGGATAGATGAAATACATCAAATTCCATACTCTGGGCATCCAGAATATCAAAAGACCATAACAACAGCAAGAAAGAAATAATTCTGGCATGGGATGAAGAAGGACATAGCAGGATACATTGCTAGGTGTCAAAAGTGCCAACAAGTCAAGGCAGAACATCAACATCCAGCAGGATTGTTACATCATTTGCCCATTCCGGAATGGAAGTGGGAAATAATTTCTATGGATTTTATAACAGGCTTGCCAATGACAATGAGAAAGCATTATTCAATTATGGTAGTGGTGGAAAAGCTATCAAAAGTAGCTCACTTTATTCCAGTCAAGTCCACTCATAAGACAAATGACAGAGCAAATATCTTCATGAAAGAGATATTCATATTGTATGGATTGCCCAAGGCAATAATTTATGATCGAAGTGCAAAATTCACTTCCAATTTTTGGAAGGGATTATTTTAGGAATTGGGAACTCAACTGGATTTTAGTATAGCATATCATCCTCAAACAGATGGTCAAATTGAGAGGGTGAATCAGGTTCTTGAAGACATGCTGAAGATGTATGTGATGGATAAACCATCCAAGTGGGAGGAATACCTACACTTGGTAGAATTTGCTACAACAATGGACATCAAACATCATTGGGAATGAGTCATTTTGAGGTATTGTATGGCAAAGGATGCAGGACTCCAGTGAGTTGGGACAACCTAGTGAACAGGGTAGTGCTTGGACCATAGATGATCAAGGAAATGGAGCAAGAGATTGTTAAGATCAAGAAGAATTTGAAGGAAACACAGAACAGGTAGACGAGTTATGCAAATCTGAAAAGAGTGCATAAGGAATTTAAGATTGGGGATCATGTTTACTTAAGAGTGAAACCAAGGAAGAGTTCCCTGAAGTTGAGGAGTTGTGCCAAGTTGGAACCAAGATATTGTGGGCCATTTGAAGTCCTTGACAGGATAGGGCTAGTTGCATATAGAATTGAATGGCCTGCTAACATGAGAACTCATAATGTTTTCCATGTTTCTTTGCTTAAGAAATATGTACATGATCATAATCACATAATTGATTGGAATGTGATACAGGTGGAACCTGAGGGAGAGTTTCAAGTGGAACCTATGCACATCTTTGACAAGAAGGTCACATTGCTCCGGAACTGAGCCATCAGACAGGTGAAGGTGCAATGGAAGCACATTAGTTCCGATGAGGCTACATGGGAGTTGGAGGATGTCATGAGAGATGCATTCCCATTTTTGTTCAATTTTGAGAACACCGAGGACAATGTTGTCCTAAGGGGGAGGGAATTGTAATACTCCTATTTTGATCCTTAGGGTTTATTGGATTCAATGTAAATATTGTATACATACAATGTGTGTTTGCCCTAGTGTGGAGCTCAAGGCCCAGGCCCCACTAGTGGATGCTCAGGTTTTATTTAAAAGAAAAGTATTTGACATTCTGTTATCCATGTGCTATTAAGCCATGAGACATTGTAAATTATGTAAATATTAAATATTGCAATAAAATACCAAGAAAATTGGCTATGGAGACAGGAAATAAGAGGGGGCCATGTGTATCCACTAGGGAGAGGTGAGGGGGTTGTGGGGTGGAACCCATGCTGCCACGTGTCATTTTGTGAACCCATTTGACTCCCTTGCTGGCATTTAATTCTTTGGTGGTTGAGAAAACCTGTTCATGAGGTCGATGGAGTATGGAGCAACCTTGAAAATCCGTATGGCAGGGTATGGCTATGTTTTGCTTGTCCCTTAAGCCACTCTACTTCCTGGGAATTCGCTCACCCTAATCCCTATCCCATTGTTGACCAACAACGGGAGCTCTCACGCATCACAGAGCCAACAGGCAGAAAAAGGAAGAAAATCGTGATTTTGTGTAAGTCATGAATTGCAGAACCAAGAATGTACAAGAAACCCTGTGTGGGAAGTAAAACCGGTTGGGACATCCAGTGGACCAAAACTTGAGGTAAATTCCAGAGTGTGAGAAGCTTAGTAAACTTGTGAGAACACCTTGATCTGATAACAAAAGAACCGAGTTGCGGGACCAAGCTTCGGTCGCAACCCTGAGAAGATTCCGGCAAGAATAACAGAGAATATGATGAATCAACGGGTTGGATCAGCTTGATAAACCCAATGAAGGCTAAAGTCTCATGGAAACAACAGCTTGGACCTTTCTAAGCCCACCCTGAAGAGCACTAGAGGGAAGGGGCCCTAAGGGACTGTGCAGTAGAGAAGGGGGCCTTCCTTATGTTGGGTGTGGTAGGCATTATGGGTGCCATGACTGCTTAATGGTTTGAGATGCATGTACCTCTGTGGTTGAGCTCACTGACTTAGCATCATCCTCCCTTTTTTCCCTTGCATGCTTGATAAACCCAACTGTATGTTGGCTTAGCATTAGTGTAAAGCCTTGACTGTGAAGAGAGCCTATTTAGCCCTCCTTAGTAGATACACAACCCATCTTGGGGGTGGTCTCTTAGCTAAAAGAGTATAGGCTGGACAGAGACCTATGGTTGGGTGGAACGTTGCTCTCACTTAGCCAATTGCTTGAACAACTTCAATTTAAAGATAAGTGCTCCTTGTGGTGTTAAATGATTCTAATTCCCTATGTGATGTCTACTTGTTATATTCAAGTTATTTGAATGAATGATTACATGAAAATGACCAGTCAGAAGATTATGTATGAGCCTGAGTATGAGGCAGAGGCATGTTTGATTGTTTCACCATTTGCTTGAGCTTAATGTGTTGCTAACCTTGCATGTTGTAGATGCATTTATTAGATTTAGTTTAATTATATGTATTTTGTTATGCATTGCATACACTTTTAGATGGATTGCATGGCATCACCTGGACTTGGGGAAGGAATTAGATAGCCCATGTTGTGTTTCATGACCCTCTGTGAGTCAGGTGAAGGGACAAGCCATGGAAGAGGGCAAGTAGAGCTCTTTGCAGAAGGGTAAAGAGGCATTGAGGGATTTTGAGATATGCTTCAGTTGGAAAATTGAAAAGTTTAAAGTCCTCAAATGTAGTAGGGGATTATACCAGTTCATAGAGATCTCCAAGAGCTTTCCAACGGTACCCGGATTTGCCAAATTTGGCCTTAGGATGAAGAAGTTATCACCCTGGAAATTTTGCAGGAGCAGGGGTAGGTGGTTCCGACTTCCAAGTTCTGTATGCGGATTGTAGGTTATGAAGGTCGGAGGACCAGTCTTCAGAATTACGTGGTTAGACTTCCGACTTTCCAAATCCGCAAGGCGGATTGCAGATTGCGGAAGTCGAAAGGGCGATTTCCATGTGGTTTGTGTGTTGGACTTCCGACTTTCTGAATCCGCAAGACGGGTTGTGGATTGCGGAAGTCGGAAGGTGATTTTTCCCTAGGTTGCAAAATGAGGTTTCTGATTTCTGACTTCCGCAACGCGGATTGCGGATTGCGGAAGTCGGAAGAGTAAAATTTCCGAGATGGCAATTGGAAGTTCTAACTTCCAAGTTCCGCATGCGGATTGCGGATTGCAGAAGTCGGACGGATATGTTTCTCGGGATCGAAAATTGCAAGTTCCAACTTCTGACTTCCGCAACGCGGGTTGCGGATTGCGGAAGTCAGATGAGTAGTTTTCTAGAGTGGCGGAGCTTGGCGTTCTGACTTCGGAGTTTCGCACTGCGGAAGTCAAAGGCTTGTTTCGTCAAAAGTTGGAATTTGTGGTTCTGACTTCTGAATCCCGCAAGGCGGATTACGGAAGTCGGAGGGATGTTTCTACGAAATTGTGAAATTGGGGTTCCACCGTTTCGAATTCCGCATTGCGGATCGCGGATTGACGAGCGATGATGGTTTTTGGAGAAGTTATGGCAGTTTGAAGAAAAAAAATTAGCAGTGGTTTCTAAGGTTGTCTCCCATCGCCTCTAAATGACAATGTTGGGGATCGAGGACGTGACAGTTATTCTACACCTCCTTTGAAATTATATCTTCCATCAATCCCATCAAAATGAATTATTCATAATGTTGCATTGTGTTTCGACAATTTCCCCAACACACCTCTTCACCCCAATCCGAATTTAGCCTAGTTCACAAAGGACACAACATCCATTTCAACAAGGGCAATGTGCCATGGTCAAGACCCAAGCCAATACACAAGAGTCTCACTTGCAAAAGGGTAGGAACAAGAAGTAGATAGCTACGATGGAGTTGGGGGTTGAGGCATAAAGCAAGGGGAGTGATTCTTGCCCCTATGATTAATATAACTCCCTTTGGAGAAACCCTAATACCAACCACCATAACTATTAAACTCCAAACCTCAAAGAAACACATATTAACCAAACCAAGTGCCAAAATAAATCCACAGTAATGATCTACTCATGCCTAGTACCATTCATAATGACTCACACAAATGACAAGAGGAAGTTACAAAACTAGATATGTCAATTTTTCATCTTGTATTGAATCACGAACTACATGGGATGCCAAGTGGGGAAGAGATATGTACTAACCATTATTTTGAAACATGTCATGGGAGGGATTGAAAAATACCACTCCCCCTATTTATTTTACAAATACCCATTGGGAGAACAACCCCCTTATTTGCTTATATGTCTGCATTTCCATGTTGATTGTGAAAAACATAATAGACTCTCAATCTTTTCAAAATCATGTGCCTTGAGAAGGATTATTTGCATCAATCAAAGTAGGATGGGGTTGGCATGAAGACTTTTACCATGGACAACTCTTAAGATTATAACTAAGTTTTATAACACTACAATCTATAGAATCTTTATCCCCAAAATTGTGCAACTTTTATACAATGTTAAGACATATGCTTCATTATTTGATGAAACGCTGGATGTCCTTAAGAAAATTTTGTTTCTACATTTTCAAGAGGTCTAGGATGGCCCCTCCCCCACACCTACCACCCCTCCATGTAGATAATCTAAGAAAAGGTTTGAAATCAATTTTTCAAAAGACAAAGTAAATGATAAAAACCAATCTAAAACTTAAAAAATATACATATTTATGTAGGAGGATTATTTTTTAATTGGTAAACCTATTGTGGAAAGGCAATATTGGAAAATAATGGTATCTCTTAACCTTTTATTCCAATAACTTAATAACTTATCAATTTTATGGGAAGGATTGTATGGAAGGATTGTATGGGAGAGAAGAGAAGAGATGAGGCTGCTAAGGTTTTCAGCTGGTTCAGCTAGGGTTTCTTCTTGCGGCACTCCAATCTGTGGGCTCAGATAATCAACAAAATGGAGGAGGTTTGTGGTCATTCGGTAGATTATTCGGATGATTCTTTGCCAGATTTTGACATGTTTTGCTCAGACGAAGAGGTACATTGTGCACATTTTCCTGACTTCAGTTTTGTTGATACTCAAGACCCTAGACCCTGAGTACACAGCTGAAAAGACATACATTATTCCCTCGTTGAGATTGAAACATAAACAACCAAAACACCGTTTCGGATCTAGAAGGTAACCTGGCCCCACCAACCGTGAAGAGACCACAGGATACCCGACTCGTAGACCACGGGATACCCAACTCATTACTCGCACAAGAAAATGAAGGGTCGCATTTTCAGTTTACTCTGGGGCGAACGATTCAAGTTCCAATCCCAGGTTTGAATTGAAGGTCCGAAGAGGAAGAAGGGAGAACAGGGCTCTTGGCCGTTGAAAACGTTGGATGCTGATGGTGTGAATGAAATAAGACCGGAAGCCTGTGTTTGTTTCTGGAAGTTGTAAGGGTAGTCTCCCTAGATAAGTTTTATTGATAAAGCTTAAAAGTTCGTTGTTAGGCGGTTCATTGATTTAATTTTATTTTTTAATGTTGCCACTGTTGTTTGTTTGTTTTGCTTCCATATGCATGGTGCACTCTGATTTGTTGACATTTAGGTCAACCGTTGCATCCCATGCGGAAGGTTCTTTTCACTGATCATGCAAAGTTGCAAACCAACAAACTCGGCACCCATTTCGTTCATAAAAAAATGTTACATGACATTGTATGATTTTTTAGCAAAATTTTATATAATTCCATGCTTGTTAAGCGCCTATTTTCACCGGAGTTTGAAAGATCTGAACCCGCTGGCTAGTTTTTTTAGGTGTTCCGTCCATTGGCATAAGATGACCTACAGGCCATCTAATTTGCATCCAGGAACCATTACAAAAAACATTTACAGCACAAAAAACATTTACAGCCTCAGATGAACCAATTCTTCTTCGGCTAACCCCCCTTTCATATTAAAAGTCCAATCAATTTTTCTTCCATTCACTTACCCCTGCAAGGGCAGTCCATGTCTCTGGTAGATTACCACTGCTACCAAGGAGATCATCAGAAAACATCCCTTGTAGCTTCACATAGTGCAGAGCCATATCACATACACGAACCTCCCAATTGAAATATTTTTCGAATGATGCCTACAAAGATCATCTAGGCATACCATTTATGCATAAAGGGATGATTCTGTAACAACCAAAATCTGAGCTGCAGCACTGATCATGGCAGACTAAATCTGAGCTGCAGCACTGATCATGGCAAACTCAGAGTGGCTTGGCAAATATAATGGCTCTGTTCATTTAAGCCAAATTCCAATTAGGGCGCTGATGTGATCAGGTAGCTGCGATACTCGCAGTACCAAAATATGTTGTGGGTACCATTTTCTGATGCTGAAAAGTATCCTGATCCTCTTCATCATCTTCTGTATTCCATAGGAAATAGGCATATGATCCCAGAACATTGCTGCAAAATAGAGCCAACTAGTCAAATAACAGCAGCATAAATTGTTTCATATATTAAAAGCTATAAATCTAGAACAGATTTATAGCCATTTGAGATATCAAGCTTCCTCCCTTTGTACATGAGATGGGATGAAATTCATAAGTTATAGAAACATCATACTGACAACCCACCTAATCCTCAGCTATGAATCTCTAGACTTAATACCTTACAATCCAAACAAAGCAATGCATGTGAAAACTGGGTGATATTTAAGAATAAAAACGATACACGAGAATGGAGATAATTGGATAAATCAATAGAGAGAAAGTAAAGATACTAACCAGCCATCTGGAGCAGCTTCAACAGCTTGATCAAAGTAGGATTCCGCACGAGGTGCATCTTTGTAAACATCCCATATTAGATTGGCATAAAGAGAGAGGATATCTCCATCACCCGGACTGGCTAGTATGGCCCTCTCATAATATTCCTCAGCTTTTTTGAGATCATGCTGGATCTAAATAGACACAAAACCAGCAATATGGAAAATTTTTATGCAAGAATATATATTTTATAAATAGTGTCAATAGATGATAGGCAGTCAAGAAGACTGCAATATATGGGCCTAAACGGTCTAGTACAGAAACTCTAACGATTGGACTTGATTTATTATGATCCATGGTGTTAGTAATGAGACACAACCTTAACTACTACTCAGGAATAACTACTACTCAGGAATTACTGATTAATAAGATGGATAGTTATGTAACAGCAGCCCAAGTTTATTAAATTAAAACAAAGCTCAGATTTCTAAATACTCACCTCCTGCAAGAACCTCGCATAATTCGTCAACAAAATTGGGTTGCCAGGATCTGCCTGCAGCATTTTCTTGTAGTATGCATCCGTGTTATTGGAATCTGATCCAAACCCACCTCCTCTTCCCCCATACCCTCCCCCACCCAAGAACCCACCTCCATCTTCACCGTTAAATCCTCCATTAACAGAACTCATCTCATATTTAGATCCAACAAAAGCCCTATCGCACACCGAAGCTGCTCCGGGGCTTTCATTTACAAAGCCACCCATCAAATCCTCAATCCTCCTTCCAGAGGCATAACGTCCCTCAACTCCATGGGTTCCGATGGCTGCCATGATTTTTTCTGGAGATTCTTCATGTGGGTTTCCAGCACTCTGAAACCCAATTGAAATATGGGTATCAGAATCCTCAAATTCCTCTTCCGGAGCCTCCTCCAATAAGCAGTTGCTCACAAAACTTTCTCTACAGAGATTTCTACAGAGGTCCATAGAACCGGACCCTCTCTTTAGCCCCAGCCTACTAGGACTACCATTACCATTAGATGATATGGGCTTATGTAAATCAGCTTCAGACAGGGTCCTTCCGATTCTGGTCTGTACATCATGATGAGACCACTTGCCATCGCCATTACCTGCAACATGTAATTGGGTCAACTGAACAGACCTGTGCGAATTCAATTCTGATTCTGCTTGAATCCCAATGAGAGAATTCAGCGCAGGGGTGGATGAACTACGGAGCAACATCTTGAAATCAACGCCTGATATAACTACCAAGAGCAGATTTCGGCTTAGAGATCACTGACCATTCATGCAGGGCTTGGCAGCCGAGAACATGCATGTGAAAGGCTCCTACAGTACCCGTGCTGTATATTAGGCCGGGTTAAGAGCATCCTAACCGCGGTTGATGTTGAGCCCTCGACTGCTACCAGGGTTAAAGGCCGGAGAGCATTCATTCATCACGTTGAGGAAGAACGGACGAAGGGGTTCAGCGACACTTGTCCGTTTAGAAGGAGTCAAAAGGGGTTGTTCGTTGGAATTTCAAATCCAATCCACGGTTTCAACCATTTTCTAAGACGTTTTCAGCATTTGATTGAAGATTTGTGACGATTAAGCTTAATTTCTCACCGTATTTGACGGGCAATTTGCCCGTCAAATTCCATCCCTCTCCGCCCGACTCCCACATGCGCTCTCTGTCATCGGTTTTCCAAATTCCGATCATCCGCAACAGCCCACCGGCTTTTACGTTATGCAGGGCGCGAATGAAAATTTCATAGAAATATGATAACACATAGTTTGTTCACGGGTGTATTTTCAAAGCTACTAAAATTGTTGTCGCCTTTGACTGGAAGAGGATCGGTGTAGGTTCAATGCACGTCATGGAAAATTTCTTCAAAGGAATTTAGATTTCTCTTCACAGTAGGTGAACACTTTTCAGCCTGCTGCAGCCCATTTAATGCGGTTGTAGTTGGCTTGTTGATTTTCATGACAAGTTGTCTTTGATTGGAAGAAGATTGGTGTAGGTTCAATGCAAGTGATGGAAAATTTCTTGAAAGGAATTTGGATTTTATTTACTCTTCATAGCAGGGGAACACTATTCACCCTGTTGCAGCCCATTTATTGGGGCCTATTGATCTTCATGGCAAGTGCAGGTCCTTTGAATCTGTACAAATGGGAATGGGATGTGTTTCTTAATGTTTTGCCACAAACAAATTCAATAATTTAAATTTTTATGTTATTCTAGTTAAAATTATTTTAAATATTTGTTATTTTATTGAGAATATTAAGGTTGTTGGAAATGCTATTTATTGCGGCGAGAGGCGCTTTACAGCTCAGTATGAGGGAGATCTTGTAACATGTGAGTGTTTGTCGAGTTTGTCGAAATGTTTGTCAGTTTATCGAATGTTTGTCGAGTAACAAAATAATACAAAGTAAAAGTAATAAATATTATGTCCGCCATAAACAAAAAAGAATAATACAAAGTAAAAAGTAAATATGAGACTTAAACTAGAGACTTTAGAGCTTAGGATTAGGTGATAAATATTATGTCGGTCATAAACCAAAAAAAATAATATAAAGTAAAAAGGAAATATGAGACTTAAACTAGAGACTTTACTTTTTACTTTTAATACAAAGTAAAAAGTAAATATGAGATTTTAGAGTGTTTGTCGAATAACAAAATAATACAAAGTAAACAAAAAAGAATAATACAAAGTAAAAAGTAATAAATATTATGTCGATCATAAACAAAAGAGAAAAAAGTAATAAATATTATGTCGATCATAAACAAAAGAGAATAATACAAAGTAAAAAGTAAATATGAGACTTAAACTAAAGACTTTAGAGCATAGGTTTAGGTGGCTCAGGTATTGCACTCAAGGAGCTATTCAAGGAGAGGTTTGCACCTCGGGAGATTTGATCTCTCTCAGCCCTTGATAGAGCCTAGGATTTGGATCTATGCTGGTTTAAAAATGATAATGAAGTAGAGTAGGTTTAATGGTTAAAAAGGTGAAAGGTCTGAGGTAGGAGGGGGTAGGATATGTACATACTTGTAAATTTTAGCACTTCTTTGTTACACAAACAAGGAGTCTCGTACATCAATTTAGTATTTAGTTTGTTTGTAATTATAACAAAAAAAAATCACTCTAATTCACTCACAACTACATAGAAATATAAAATCCACCTTGATAATATATTTTCATTATATAATTGTTAATAATAATATATATTCATTATATAATTATAAGTGGTAATATGTGTTCATTAAATAATTGCATATTTTCATTATATTAGCATTTATTTTTTCTATATATGTGATGGAAGTGAACCTCACTTTTGACATAATATCTTCCTAAGATTGTTGCTTAAAAGAGCATTGTCAATTTGTTTTGAATTATATCATCACAAAAATCAATGTTGTAAATTGTTTACATTGTTAAAATCAATGAATCAAATAGTTTTGCTCTTAAAATTAAAGCACTTAATCATTTCACATTGTAACAATTTTTAAATAAATACATCAAATTGTTATGCACTATTTTTTTATTAGGCTCTCTAGATCATTGTGTAGTATATGATTGATAAAATTAATGTATAGTATTATTTTTCACTATACTATTGTTGAAATCAATGCTTGCACTATATCACTATTCAAATCAATGCAATGAATCTTTTTACAATGGTATACCATTGTTGAATTCAATATATCAACTCATTTTACAATGTATTGTTATTGATATGAATGTACCTACCACACCATTTTGCATTATTATTTAAATCAATGCATTTTATCCATCTTAGCATTATAAGAGCAAAGTGGATTGAATCTAATACTTATGATATGCAATTCACACTCGGAAAAACAAACTTTTAAACTTGACCTTATAATAAACAATAACATGTTCAAACTTTGTAATGATTATACTAACCAACAACTTATCAAATATAGTGAAAATGAATCATGAACTTTCCTTTTCTCAAATATATTTTTATTTTTACATATTTTTTCAAAATCAAATTTAAAGCATTATTAATTAAATTCTAATTGCACCAATGAATCTTCAAAGTTGAGACTCATTGTAGTAAGAGTTACATTGATTATAGAACATGATGGAGTTATAGTCATTAGGAAGTGGCTAATTAATCCATGTCCTATATGCTCGAAGGATTGCATACTATTATTAAGTCACCTCTTTATATACACATGTCTTTTTTTTCTAATAGTAATGGTTATTATTTTATATTAAAAAATATTGTGGCTAAATAAGACAACTTTGTAGTACAGAAAGGTCTCCAAAAGACCAAAGCTAAATATCCAAAATAAAAAGTAAAAGTAAAAGTTTCTTAATAAAGGGGTTGTTTTTCCTCGTTGAAATGTATAACATCTTAACATATATATTGTTTTACAAACTGATTAAGCAATAAACAATGTGGCAAAACATATAACATAAGATAAGATAAGAGATATGCTTTACATGCCCAGATTCATCATCATGTGCTTGGTCCCTTGACCATATCTAACAAATTCTAGGCTTTGCTCATCCTCCATTGTGGTTGCAACTCAAATATTTTAAGTACTTTTGTCTAGTCCTAATATGAATGAGCATATTGTCCCATGATATCCTTAGAGGCCACATTGAGGGGGCTCCACTAAAGGATTAGAGTCGTTAGGGGGAGGAGAAACTATTAACAAGGGGCACAATTACTCCAACCAACTCTTGGAAGAAGATTAGTTGTAGAGATAACTTCAAATGCTTCTGACACTAAATACTCATGTATGCATCAACCTCCTTTTGACAACTCTTTGGTTTCCACCATATGTCAGGCTATATCCACTGCACAAGATTCCCTCACAACATTGTTATTCTACACCTCCTTTGAAATTCCATCTTCTTATAGAAATCCCATCGATTTGAATTAATTCATAATGTTGCATTGTGTTTCAACAATTTCACAAACACACCTCTTCACCCTAAGCTTAATTTATCCTAGTTCACAAAGGACACAACATCCATTTCAATAAGGGAAATGTGCCATGGTTAAGACCCAAGCCAATACACAAGAGTCATGCTTGCAAGAGGGTAGGAACAAGAAGTAGATAGCTATGGTGGAATTGGGGGTTGAGGCATAAAGCAGGGGAAGTGATTGTTTCCCCTATGCTTAATAGAACCCCCCTTGGAGAACCCCTAACACCAAGCACCATAACTATTAAACTCCAAAACTCAAAGAAACACATATTAACCAAACTAAGTGCCAGAATAAACCCACAACACCGACCTACTTATGCCTAGTACTAATCATAATGACTCACAAAAATTTCAAGAGGCAGTTACAACCATAATACTCCAAGATGTATAGATTACATTATGTACAAATTATAAATATTAAGTAAGTTGTTATAATGATGTGGTTCAAGCGATATGAGCTTAAATAATGTCCCCATGTGTAAATGTGTTTGTATAGGGCCAGATTAGTGAATAATTGTTATAAAGATGCTTTATATGTACAGTATGTACATCGTGGTAGACTTTTCGTAATACCCCAAGATATATTAAAGTCAACCATGGTTAAACTACAGTCAAACTAAATTCAACCACGGTTAACCAAAGTCAAGCATTGTTCACTAAAGTCAACCAAGGACAAATCACTATGGTTCATTAAATTCAACCATGGTTAACCAAAGTCAACCCTGTTTAACCGAAGTCAAAGTACCAATCAATTTAAGTTCATTTCAATCTTGAATTTATCAAGCTTTGATGTAGCATCCCAATTTTGACCTTTTGGATGTATAGATTACATTATGTACAAATTATAAATAAGTGTTTGTAATGATGTGGTTCAAGTGATATGAGCTTAAATAATGTCCCCGTGTGTAAATGTGTTTGTGTAGGGCCATATTAGTGAATAATTGTAGTAAACATGCTTTCTATGTACAGTATGTACAGTGTGGTAGACTTTTCATAATACCCCAAGATATATATAAAAAAAATTGTTGAAAACTAGTAGAAAATTCCAAGATAGTTGTGGAGAGAATGATAGGCTACTCCATGGATACTCCTATATTTTCATCATGTGCCTTATTTAAGTCTCAACCACCATCATTAACTTAGAAGTCAATCAATGAATCAATGTGGTGGTTGGTGAGGAAGTTTACAAACAATGTTCGACAAACCATGTCATCTATGAGAAATTGTGCAAAGTAATAAATAGGAAAAAACCATAAATGGTTACCTTCTCTCGATATGAAAAGGAAACCCAAAATTCTTATGGTTATTTAGGCAGAGAGACAAACAAACAAAGAGCCATCTAGGAATACCAAAATTTAATCACATACGTGACCAAATGGTGACTAAATCAATGATTTGTAGTGTAAGGATGCTTAGGCGTATACCTTATTCTCCTTGTTAAAATGATTTTAGAAGCCTAAACCACATAAACTACGAAGAGCCACTAATTCAAATAGAGACACATAAGCAAACAATAGAGGACTACACAAGCTTAACTACATTCTAACTCAAAAGTATAGCCTAGAACTAGCGTGCACACTAAAAGTTTATTTTTTTTGTTTCAACTCACTCAAGCCAATTCTCAAATAGAGGAACACCAAAAGTTCACAAAACCCAAATTGTTAATCGATCCATTAAAGGACTATAAAGTCTCATCTTCCAACTCAAAAATATACTAGAATGACTTGCCTTTAATCCAGGGGCACAACCTAACAACCTTCAATATAAAATGAATTAGACCCAAGGGTTCACCACTAGGAAATATGACACATCCCTCAGTGGCTCTATGATCGTATTCCACATGTCAAACATGTGTCTAACACATGCCCTAGACGTGTCTTGTGTGTTGGGCACATGCGAGAAGAAAAAGATACTTGTGTGTCTCTAAAAGTAATTTTGTCATTCATATTTTCCACTTTCAGTATAGGGAAAGAACTCTAACACCTTTTCATTGTATAGGTGAAGGGTAAGATAAATATTTGAAGGGATTCCAAGTGTTTTGAAGGTGGATTTCCACAATAGATTTTCCATTTCTCCAACAATTATTTTCTTCATTCATTCCACAATTTTCATGGCTCAATCATTAAATTCAATCGGTAAAGGTCAAAGGAAATAGATGAATGTCATTGCTGGTGTTGCCTCCCTCCTCCAAGATCATTTATCTCAACTTGTTCTAGTACTCCATCTACTACAAGTGGAGATAAATGTAGCTTCCAGTGCTGAAAATAACCCAATTATAGCAAGACAACAAGCTCAAGAAAAGAAATATCCATTGTGGAAGTATGTAACAAGAAAACATGGGCCTAGAGAAAAGATTTATAGGGGGGAATGTTCTTTGTGCATGTAATTTATGCAACACTAAATACAAGAGCACCAACTTCCGAGATAAGGGCCATATGTTGGCCATTGAATGGTCTTGGACCATGTAAAGGGGTGAGTGCTTTCAAACAAAAAGAAATGGAAAGAAAGGATAAAATTGGCTCGGTAAAGGTGACTTACAACAAGTAGGAAACAAAGAAATGAGGATCCTTTTCCATTCTCGAGGAATCCTACTTGTGGATTTGGGAGTGGGACTACAATTCAACCACCAAGAAAGAGGCCAACATCAAGCAATGATGAAATGGAAAAGTTGTTTCAACAAGAGAAGCTAGAAGAGAATGATCTTACCATTGAGTTGTTTTTCTATCTCAACTTCATTTCATTTAATGTTGCATGATCTCCTTTGTTGAGATGTGTCGATCTCTAGTTGAAAAAAATCCAATCGGATATGTGCCTCCCATTTCAGAGAATCTTAAAACCACATTGTTGGTTAAGACAAAGGAGGTGAATAAAATCCTATTACCTATTAAATCATCATGGCCCTCATCAGGCGTTAGTATTTTTTTGTGGACGGATAGATACAACATGCCATCCACTCGTCAATTTCATTGTGTCCTCCTTGAATCAACCAACCTTCTAAAAGCAATGGATGCTCTTAGAAAATACAAGGATGTACAATATGTGGGTGAGTTGTTCATTAACATTATTGAAGATGAAGGTGTTGATTCTTGTGTGAAAATTATCATAGATAATGCACCTATTTGCAAGGTTGTTCGCATGCTTCTGCAAGTTAAATATCCATGAATATTTTGGACATTGTGCATTGTTCATTTGTTGAATTTAGCACTTAAATCTATTTCTTTGCATGTGGCATGGATGGGAAGTCTTATTGATGATGCATGCCATATCCACAATTTTGTACAAAACCCTAACAATTTGTAAAAAGGAAACTCACACATCTATCATTGTTGAAGATTGTATATATTCAGTTTGCCTCCTTATTCATCATGCTTAAGAGGTTAAGGAAGGTCAAGACCATTCTTGATGCCTTGGTTATTTCATATACTTGGTCTTTTTGGAAAAATTCAAATCAAAATTCTTAAAAAACAATTAAGGATACAGTGTTAGATGATGGTTGGCAGGAGAGCACATATATTGCGATTAAGATCATGGACCCTACCTTTCTTTTTTGGTTTACAGACATGACCAGCCCATCTTAGGAGATGTTTATGAGGGGTGGGATTTCATGATTGATTCTGTGAAGAACGTTATTTTATGGAATGAGTCCTCTAAGTATGGGACATCAACATAGATCTTATTCACTACCATGTAGGATATTCTTATCAACAAGTGGAATCAGAATTGCACACATTTGTATTGGTTGGACCACTCATTGAATCCCAAGTACCACAATAATGATTGACTCAATGGTGGGCCTTCACACATATTATCTCATCATAGGGACATAGAGATTTCAAAGGGAGGAAGGAAGCATTTAAAAGGATATATCAAGATAGAGCATCTCTTGATAAGGTGGAGGAGGGATTCATATAGTTTTCCACTTGGCAATGAGGGATTTGGAGACTATGTTGTACTTAGAGATAGGAGGGTTAAAAATACGCATGACGTGCTTGGTAGGCAACTCATGGGGCATCATGCCCTATTTTAAAACATTTAGCCTAGTGAGGCTCCTCTCTTAGGTTAGTTCATCCTCTTGTTGCAAAAGGAATTGGAGCACATTTGAGAATTTGTACAATTTGAAGAATAGTAGCCTTGAGCAATCCAAGGCATAGAAAATGGTGTATGTGCACTCTGAACTTTGTCTTATTTACAGGAAAAGGGAGGAGTGGTTGAAGGGAAAGACAAATATGTGGGATGTGTTTCCTGATGATATGTATGTGCACTCTGACCTTTGTCTTATTTACAGGAAAAGGGAGGAGTGGTTGAAGGGAAAGACAAATATGTGGGATGTGTTTCCTGATGATATGGGTTTAGAGAATAGTGTTGAGTTGGCATTAGTGAACTAGAATCTTAATGAACTAGTGCTTCAGTCGGTCACTTTTGATTATGGTGATCCTCTTGAGGGGTCATCCTGCACACTAACAAATGCGGTTCTTAGATCAAATATAGAGGAGAAGGAGGATGGAGGAGATAGCAATGGTATTGGTGATGATTTTAATGAGGACTACTAACGATGAAAAGTTATGAGATTCTTCCATCTATGATTGTAGTATCTACCCTGTTTTGTGTTTTCCATTGCCATTGCCACCTATAGTATCAGTGACTCAATGTCCATGTAATTTACATTTTGATTTTAATTACATCAAATACCTTGATGACTCTTCTAAGTTTTAAACTTATATTTTATTATATGTATCGAATATTCTAATTTATCGGTATGTTTGAATATTATTGATGTTATTGTTTACATGTAGTTATTGCTAACTATTAGTTGTATCAATATTTTATAAAAATTCTAATTCTAAAAAATGAATTTTTATGACTATATTTCATTTTTATATTTTAATTTACAAATTATATATATATTAAAATTAAAGTAAGTTCTTGAAGTCGTAATGTCCCATTCCTTGTGTCATGTGACTTAGATTAAAAAAAGTCATTTTTTATTTGAAAATATGTAAGGCTAATGTAAACTCACCAAGAAAACCATGGACCTTTAGCTACTCTAAGGAAAAAAAGACTAAATTGCACATATTAACATAACTTCGAACTAACTATTTCAATAGAAAATGGCCATAAATACTTATCTAAACCCATATCCTTAAAAACTTTAAATAAACAAGAGCTGCGTGCAGCTTAGTCCTACCTTTTGATAATAAAAATAATGTTTAGCATATTCATGATACAAGTTATTATCTTGATTCATTGTGATTGAAGTTCTTGTATAGGAGGCTCAAACAATAAAGCAACACCCTTCTTCAAATACTTATGCATAAAACAATGAAACAAGAATTGAGAATAACAATGAAAAAGAAATAAAGAATCAAAATCCTCAACCCCATTCTTTCTATAACTTGAAAATAATATGTGCATAAAACACTTAAAATTTAAGCACACTGACACCAAAGCTTAATAAATTAAATTCTATTGTGATAACCATTGAAACAACAATAACCATAATTTAAGCCAGTGTGATCAAACACACAAACATGTCATATATATTAATTGATGGCATTACGGGAAGTGAATTATTATTTTTAACCAATGTGACCATATTAGAATTTAAATTTTTTTGACTTTAATGTGACCATATTAGAATTTAAATTACTTATCATGAATTAATCAAACAAATAAAAAGTCCAACATTTTTTAGATTCCACATTCAGATTTAAATTCTTACAAAGCATAAGCATATAGAGCTTCTATTTTCACATAAAATGCAAACAAATTTGTTTGAATTGGATACACTTCCTAAAATTTCTATTCCAAAAATTCATTTGTTTCAGTAAAGAAACCATTTTAAAATTTAAAATATTTTTAATGATAATAAACCCTTTACTACTTCAACTATTATAATCTGCACATTTCAAAGAATTGTATGCCAAATGTAAAAATGACTAAAACAAGACAAAGTTGGATATATAGGGCATCCACAAACAACAACAAAGATTTCACAATCACAGTTCCATAAAGGCGTTATGAAATAATCTTCCACAAAATGCTTTGAGTTTTCAAAGCACTCAACCATTTCTTAGAAGTTTGAGTTTTCATAGGACTCAACAATTTCTTAGCCTTAAAATCATTTATGGAGGTCGAATTGAGCTCCATACTTCATTATTTTTATTTTGTTAGGGTAATAGCTATTATAGATTAGAGTTGGGTTTTAAAAAATTACTATTTAAAATAAGTTTTTTTTTTACATTTTTTATATTTAATTTTGTTTTTTTATTATAATGCCTTGAAAACAGAATTTTTAGAGAAAACCCTAAGATTTGCAAAATGCTAAGGAAAATATTTAAAATTTTGTAGAATTATTGTGAGAAGGCTCACATTCAATTAATAGAATGAAATGTAACTATTTTATTTCATTGGGATTATGGGGCATGAAGTTACTCTTTGAGAAAAAAGCAGATCAAGATGCTAGACATTATTATAGAGGGCTTCAATGAGGTTAAAGCCAATAAAAGAAAAATAGGTGTTGAAATTTTACCATTAAGGCAACCATGTTTTAATACACCATTTGTCACCCTTTGCCAAATCTCGTATAAATGATTTAATAAAGTTTGTCAAAAAAATGTTTAACCAACCTACCTAAGTTGGAAGAAATGATTCAATAAAGTTTGTAAAAAAAAATGTTAAACCAGCTATCTAAGTTGGAAGAAAAAATTAAATATGAACTAAGCAAAAATAACTTACAATTCAAACACTTCAGTCTAACAACAAAATAATAACAATAATATGTATACAAAAATAAATGATAGACATATAATTATTGTATATCTATTTCCCTCTAAATATTCAATATTTCATTCTAAATATTCAATGACACACTTTTTATTCCATATTTTTAACCCTTAAAACCAATAAATTTGATGAAAATTTAGTAATATAAAGCACATAACTACTATAATTATTGAGAGACTATCAGCCCCATTTTGGGTGAACATTATCCATCATGCAAAATTGTCCTCAACCTTCAGGTGCTATTTAAAATTAATAGAGTAATGATTCCAAATAGTATGCAACCCATGTTAAATAGGTTGAATAGGTATAGGTAGATGTCGAGTTTATGTTAAATTGCAAATTGTGGATTAATGGTGAACTGATTTTTTATTGAAGCTATTTCTAAATTAGAGGCAGCTCCCTATACAATTTAATTCTATCACTTTTAACCTATACATTAATTAGATAGACAATAGCAAATGTCGGTGTCTATACGAAAAGCCATTAATTAGATAAACAATAGCAAATGTCGGTGTTTATAGGAAAATCCCATGGGTTCTGTTCTTCAATTTTTCAAAATGAAGATTCTTTTAAATGATATAGACACATAACTTTAGGAATCATAAATAAATAAAAAGGCAATATCAAATTTTCGAGGTAAGAGTGTCTTCACCATACCTCACAAATAATCTACTCATATGAATGCATATTGAAACAATTGAAACCTAGAAAAGAAAATGGCACAAAAAATCTTGCAAAAAAATATTTTGATTTTGCTATATTAAGGTCCCTAAGATAGTCGATTATGTGCTCTCAAAAATAAAAGTATTTTACTAAGTAGCCATGGTACTCGTACCGGGGGGTCGGGCACGCGTACCAGTACCGGGTACCCATACCACCGTACCGGGTGCTGGAACTGGTACCTCTGGGAGTACCTTCGAAGTACCCGATACTTCACCTAAGTACCCGGTACTTAGTTACTGGGCTGAGGGTACTGGTACTTCATAAAAGCCCAAGTACCTCGATTCTGGGTACTCTGTGGGTACTTTCGGCCCTAATATTTGACCCTGCATACTTGAAATTCCATTTTTTTATTGGATTTGAAGTGATTAGGGGCTATGGCGATTGTGGTGCCCTCTCCCATGGTACTCCCGTACGGGTACCATGGCTACTTAGGAGAAAGTTCTCAGTAAAATTTTCAGATCAATCTGAGAGGGGATATTACAGTGGGGCATTGACTGTCCAAAGAAGGCTCTAATCTACAGTTATTACAGATCTGAAAGGTATTGCTTAAAAGCTAATTTTGTGTCTTGAATACTGCTGTTCTAGTTGTAAAAGATTCATTTGATTCTGAAGTATGCTATGAGTATTAAATGCTGATGGGTATTCCTTTATATGATCACATTCATGGGATGAACACTATGATATATGCAATCTGAAATAAACTATTAAACCAAACATACACATAAACCCAAAAAAAATAGTTACAACAGATTTGGTCTAGCACAGGGGTATTGCAGCAGTTGTATCCAAAGTGTTTGACGAAAGTCTCAAACCAGAATATACCAACAGTTGGCACAAAAATCTGACCAGATTTAGTTTGGTCATTACACTATCATTCAAATGATGATTTGGGTTGTTTGCATTAGAATCTAGAAGCATAGAAATTACTGGCTTGGAAGACTCCTCATACTCATAATCCTCACTCTTTTAGGTGGAGTTTCTTGAAGCTTGACTAGTGCCAACCTGTTCTGTGACACACTGCTACCATAACAGTGATGAACAGGTCTGAAAGTAGTGATGCATATGGTCCCTTACTGCTGAAAACAAGCTACTTGAAAAATCTTTCAACTTTTCAGTTTTTAACTTTTAAGTATGGAAATATACTACAGGAATTATGGATGTATAATCTGCTAAGAAGTTCTCCAACAAGATCCTAGTCAGTCCACTTCTCATGGCAAGGATCAGAAACCTATTTGATAAATTGTGACTGATCTTATTCTTTGAGATTCCAAACCACAGAGTCTCCTCTACCTGATGTATGATGGTACTCATTTTCATCATTTCACTTCATGAAAACACACGACAGGTCCTTGAAATCGAATTGCAATCCTGATCAGCTATGATGTTTACTTCTAGTTGTTTTATGTTTAGTATTTGATTATTTTCATTTTACTATTTTGTATTTTTGATTTAGTGTTCGGAAATATGGCAAATGCCATTTGTCAAATTTTGAATGTAGTATGACAATGGAGTCATGGAGTCATGGACATATATCATGCTAATGATTCATATCAATATCAATATTATATATGTAATTTGAATTAATGTGCAATGCCAATGTCAAGTGTGTGTTACTTGTTGAAAACTTAATGTATATAAACTTGAAAATTCTATATTATATATAGAAAATTTAATATATTAATATAATATAAACTTGAAAAATATATATATATATATATGTCTACAGTACCCTGACGTACCCAAGTACCGTATTTCAAAAAGTGGCGTACCGATACCCGTCCCAGTACCCGAGTACCCTGGCTACTTAGGTATTTTACATTCAAAGTAAACAGAAGTTGATCGAGTGCAAGTATTTTACAGTCAAAGGAAACATAAGTTTTTTTTCCAATAGATATACGTTTCTACACGTATATCTGTTATTCAAATTGTTGAATCAAGATATACAATAAACCAAACCAGTTAACATGCTCATTTATAGTAACTGATCACTGATTTTGTGGGCCATAAGATCCCAAAAGATACAAGAAAGCAAGTCTATATCATGAAAATTCAAAATAGTTCTTCAACCTAATCTCAGATTAACATGACAATCCAGAAAAACAACACAAGGAACAACAAACAACAGTTGTTATATATACACAATTGGAACTTCCTGAGAGCGAACAACACAAAATAGGTTGTAAACAAAATAGATTGAAGCCAATACCAGCATATATGCTTCACCGGAAAACAGAGTTAAACTTCGCGGGAATCCAATCCAAACAACAGGTTTAGCTTTGCAAATCCATATCAAATGAACAATTTTCCATTTCCTAGCCTTGTGGCTCCATGAAATACATAAAAGAGGCATAGGGAAACTGTGGGAGTCAACCGAATCATAACCATCTCAAAAAAGGAAACAATTTAGCACCAAGGGAAGACATGACATCATTTGTTGTCAAAATGCTTAAAATGAGCCCCTGTAGATAAGTGACTGGTTCACATATTCCTCCAAATATAATGACCCAACCTCCAAACCCAAACCCTCATTTGACAAAGCATAGGATTCAGAGTTCAGTTCATGAAATATATCCTGCAAGGATTTGGCTCTTGACTTCCAATGATAAAAAAATGTCTAATATTGCGTTCATGAAATATATAGTATTTTATTTTTCAATTTTTAATATTGCGTTCAATGATAAAAAAATGTCTAATCAATAACTTTAGTTTAATAATCATTAATAAAAAACTTATTACAAGAAAAAAAATAACATTATTTCAATCAACCTTAATAATAATTAAGAACATATAATCTCTACTACTATAAGGACTAGAAATACACTATGCTCAACAATTCCAATGACTCATTTATATTTTAGAATGCATAAGGCCAAGAATCTGAGCACACCAAAAACCAAGCTAAGGTATCAACGTTTAACTACTTAAAATAGTATCAGAGGAAGAGAAGCCAGATTTCATACTTTGGCATAACGAGAACAAATGCTTCAATAGAAAATGACGATAGATGCCATCTGATCCATACTAACGTGTATTTTGTTACTCATTTGAATGACTTTGTTGTTTTGATTTTGTATTTTCTACTTTAAATTGTATTTTTTTTTAAATCAGGGAAACTCTGAACTTTTTATCATTAATAAAAAATATTCTCAAATTAGTAAGGAATCCCAAAGTGGGTGTTTTTTTTAATTTTAATCTCATGTTAAATTAACCTAAATATTTCACAATAGTAGTTTTGTTTTTAGTTGGTGTATTTTTTTTTTAATTTTAAGTTAAATTAACCCAAATATTTCAACAAATAGTAGTTTTGTTTTTGTTTTTTTAAATAATGGAAACTTTGAAATAATTTTTTATCACAAATTTTTAGAGAATTCTAAAGTGAGTGTTTATCAAATTTAATTTCATATTAAATTGGTCCAAATATTTTGAAACTAAAATGTATTTTATTGTTGAAATTAATAAAATTATTTTAATCCATTATTTATGATTCTTTGATTCAAAGTTCAGTCATATTTTTGTAGGTTGTCCAACATCATATATTGTTAAAGACAAAACATGATTTCACATATGTTTTATAGAGTTGTTACATTATATGGAAAGTATTTTTATAAACAAAAAATAAAAATTTATAATTCATTCTAGTATGAGAATAAGTATAGTGCATTACTTTCATTATTGGAGAGATTATTGGGGAGCAAAATCCTAGACGATGCTACTTTTTTGGGATGGGTAGTAGGTAAGACAATTCTAGTCGATCAACATTCACTCTCTCCAGACAAGGAGATCTCTTCTTTGTTCATGACACGCATGTGGTTATGTAGGGGCATTTTTGGAGTGGTCCACTCGCTCCCATATGCAACTCACCATCCTATAACAAATGGAAACCAATTAGAATTGCTTGATAATGAAGACAGATACCTTTTACTGGAAGAGAGCCTTTAAACATTGAAAAATGTGAGGTAGAAATGTGGGTTAAACTCCTTAGGAGGTCCCTTACATCTTATTATAAAGACTTTCTTATAAATATAAAGATCGTGATTTTAATATGATAGACTTTCATTTTTATTAATAACATATTTTTTCATGAATGTCATAATTTGACATGATTATCGAGGAACATAATAAGTTGATATAAGTTAGCCAAGATGAATGTTGCATGTGCATAACCATTATGGAATGTCACAATCCAACATAATCCTTGAGGAACATGGCAATGCAACATAACTCGACATAATTAAGCCAAGATGAATCTCACAATGTGACATAACCATTTAGGAATGCCATAATGCAACGTAAACCTTAATGAACATCGTAATGTGGCATCACCCTTGTTTAACATCGCAATGCAACATCATCATCGTGAACAATGTAATGTGACAGAACCATTCACCCATAGACAATGACACCAACCATACTCAATAAAATTCAACCATGTCCAACCATAGTGAACATGGTCATCCATAGTCAACCATGGTCAATCATGGTCAACTGAAATCAAACATGATCCAACCTATTAGCGATAAAAAATACACTAATATTTTTTAGAGTGTTTTTTGTACTTTACTTAAACACACTCATTTCTCAATTTTGGACAATGTCTGGATCTCATTTTTCCCAATAAAATCTATCAGCTTTGATAAGCTCCCATAGGTCCTGTTGCTAAAGATTGCTTTGTCACTCTGTCTTTAACCTGCAATACAAAAAGGGCAAATAAATCTTAAACCTTAGTTTATGTTTTTGAGCTTCAAAGATAAAATATATATTTTAATCCAAACAATAGTGTGTGTACACAAGTGTCGATGCTTAAGTATAACCTAGCCTATCAGGTTTTATGGTTTTATAGCCATTTCTTATGCCAAGTTCACAAAGCCAAGCTACGAGTAAAGTAAACATATCAAAGCCAAACTCCAAGTCCATATGTCAAAGCGCAGTCAATACTTAAGTCATCAAATTCATGCAACATACTGCCCTTTGCCAAGTGAAGTTACAGGTGCCCTATGATTGATGTTTGTTCGGTTTTTGGAACATTAGACAGGTCAAAGGCACCAGGCCACAAGGAAGTGTCAGGAGGAGCAAAGTTCATACATTTGCATGATGATATCACAGGTGTTAGCCTCAGGAATGCTACCTCGAGGCCAGACAAGGAGTTCCATCAACAGCACATAGATTTTGTCGATGTCCTGTTCTGCCATAGACCTCACACCTCGATCCAATTAGTTTCCTTTTTGGGGATATGCTCTTAATCAATTATCTTACAGGTGTCATTTGAGATAAAGGTAGAGTTGTTTAGAAAATTCAAGAGATGTGCTTTGATGCCAAATATTGGTTATGGGTCTAACAAGAAGACCAGACACTACCTTCCCAATGGCTTCAAGAAGTTTGTTGTCTACAACGTACACCATCTCGATCTTCTTATGATGCACAACAGGACATACTGTGCTGAAATTCCACACAGTGTTGCAACACTAAAGAGGAAATCAATTGTGGAACGTGCTGCACAGCTTGATTTCGTGGTGACTAACAAGTTAGCTAAGTTGCGTAGCCAGGAAGACGACTAACTTGTGACAGTTTTGGCAGGTTGATGCATTGAGTTGCCAAGTGCCAGAGGTTTCAGGTGCCATGTGATTTGGTATGTGTCAAGATGTAATTTCCACCCAAGAATTTGTAGATCGCTTCTCTGATAACTCATATGGCGCGCAAAGATAGATTTGGAGCAAGGATCGAGTGTTAGATCTTTGAATTGTTTGATTAAGTGACAGCTGCAGGGTTTTGAAAGTTTGTTGATAACAAATCTAATGCTTCAGATGTTCAAGAAAAGTTGCAGAGATCACAGGTCGCCGAGCTTGCAGGTGTATGTGTTTGAGATTATAATAGACTCCATCACCCAATGAGAGCACCCGACTCCATCACCCAATGAGAGCACCCACTGTTTAAATGAAACTACTCGAAGCACAGAGAATATGCTTAATAGAAGATATAGAGCAATTGAAGAAGACAGAGATGCAACACTGACTTCTGCAACTCATTTAAAGCAGCCCTGAACTTAAATGAATAGCCTTGAAGATCAGGAAGCTTGGAAAACACGATTTTGAAGTGTTGAAGGAGTCTTATAAGGACTACCGCGCACAGGTATATTTAGCAACCAAAAGCAGAGCTTTCGGTGACTTACAGGCTCGAATTTTGGCTCTTCTAATCACCGAAAGTACAGAACAGGGCAAAAATGCAAAAATCCGAGTTTTATTGATGCAAAAATGCACAAATCTGAGTTTTATTGATGCAGGTGACTCGAGGGTGATTTATAATGATAGCAAATAATTAAAGGCATCATAATCAAGTTTCTGCAGTGTATTGTGCTGCAAACTGGGGATTTTCTTACAGGTGGCAGATTTGGTCAACCTTGACCTTGTATTCATCTCTTGAAGCAATGACTCATAGTCCAGATGGTGGATAGAAGTTAAGGAAGATTCCTACATCCTCCAACATGCAAAGCAATTGTCGAAGATCTTACATTTTGGATAAGGATTTGACTTCTTTAATATAGGATCTGATCCTATTATTTTGTAATTAGTTTGATTTTATGCTATTTTTAGTTTTTCAACCCTCTTTCATAGGATCTCAGTTATTTATGTAAAGGCTATAAAGCCTGTTGATCTGTTTTCTTTCTTGGGCAGACCCGGGCTAGCTGTACCTTTTAGACCAACAGAACCCTTAGCTCACTGGCCCTTTCGGCAACAGGTCGCAGAAGCAACCTGAAGTCTCACCCGAAGTGATTCTAATGGGTGGTAGAAGACTCAAGTGTCCTCAGCCAGGTTCCGAGGCATCCAGGGTGCTTAAACCCACCTTAGCCCTCTCCTCATAGGCTGACTTATCTCATTCTATTACTCCGGCTATACTTCTGTCTTATCGCATCACGCAGGGAGTGCGATAAGTCTTCCCCTTATGTGAGCCCGTCTAGCGATACCTAAGATATCGCGGGTGCGATATCTTCCTCCTCTCTGTCCCTGCGGTACGTGATTCTTAACCGCTTCCTGGATTGTTACGTGGTCTCAACCACCCTTATCTTATTACTGAAGATAGTAATAGCATTTAATCTCTAAGCATAAGCCTCGCTAATGAGCTTGACCCTTGATGTTTCGCAACGATGCGACTGTGTAGAGTATTACTTTGAGCACTGTTCCAGGTGAATCGTTCATGCATTATGTTCAGTCCATACTCGAACATTATCCTTAGTTAGACAAATATCTAGTTCGCTAGGATTCTAGTTATGATTATCACAATTGTTATACATCAACCAGAACTTAAACTGACGACCATACACATTACTTATAACTGAAGGAAGCATTCATGTATAATAAAGATAAGTGAATAAGAGCAACAGCCACACAAATACAATCGCGCTACTTAGAGAAGCACGTTGTCACTCCCATGAGGGGAGCTACGTCCACGGGAACTATGTTTCCTGTTAACAACTCGAGAGAGTAAAACACAGTCCTTTTACACTCTTTACAACAGAGGTCTTCTGGGAAACTCCACCTCAGTGGGAGCCCTTCTCTATAGACCTCTCTTCTTCTCCTGCCTCTTATAATGCATTCTCTTTCTCCCGCAATCCCAGTGGATTGCACAATCTCTCAATGGGTCGGCCCTTGTTCTCTAGGGGATGTTCAGACTCTGTATCAACAAAGACTCGACTACCCTCTACCTGATAGCTTCTGTCACTATGTGGCCAACCCCTTATCATATAAAAAGACTCCTATATATAGATGGCCCGAAGGTCTCATCGCAGTTACAAAACTGTGGGCCTTATCCCAACAGTGACTCAACCCTAACCACTTACAGTCAACTAGCTGTACTTCCATAGCCGCCTCCTGTCTCGTCGCCGCTTCCTGCAGTCCTTAGTCTTTAATGCATCGGCCCGTTGCTTCTTCTTGGTTCAAGCAACGCTGACTGTAGTCCTTCTTCTTAATGAGGGTAGCTGAACCCTCTCTTCATCTTCGGCGCCTTTATTATGGTGGTTGAGCTCTCCCTTCGGCCTCTTCCTTGTACCATACGCTTTGACTTTTCTGTACATATCGCCGCAATTCCCGTCGGAATTTGCGCTACGGCGATATCTTTGTCTTGCCGCCAAAATTGGTACTTTCTCCCCAAAAATGGTTATCTTTCCCAAAATTAGCAGCTTCCTAAATGCTGCGGAAGTTCTCTCCAACAAAGCCTATGCTTTTGAAGCAATACAAGTTCGATTTTGGAGATTGGCACACATATTGTATTGTTTTCAGACTTCTCATTATATATCATAATCCAAGCTTATTTTGCCTATGATGTTCAGTTTCACTTATTGTTCATTCTATGCTTGTATTTGAATGAGTGTTTCATTTCTTTAAGCTGATCTAGTGTCTGAGAATTGTCATCTTCTCATTACATTGATTGACTGAGTTGTGCAAGTATCATTTGTTTATAATATTGGTCATTCATATATATTGCTTATGTATGTTTCTGCCGATGATATAATATATGTCCATCCATTTATTTATCTAAAACTCCTGAACAAAGTTGGTTAAAAGCCTTGCCCATTGATATATCTATGCATGCTTTGACTTAGTAAAACCTTGTGTTAGTCATCCAACTTGATCCAATTGAGAAAATCATTAAGTTACCAGGCATCTTCAAGCTGCAACCTAGAAGAGTTTCTTGGAGAGATAACACAACCATAGTGAACATGGTCATCCATCGTCAATAAAATCCAACCATACTCAATAAAATTCAGCCATGTCCAACCATAGTGAACAAGGTCATCCATAGTCAACCATGGCCAATCGTGATCAATCATAGTCAATCATGGATATTTGGAGGCTATGATGTACTCAGAGATAGGGGATTAAGAATCCCTATGCTTGGCGAGAAACCCATGGGCAGGATGCCCTATTCTACATCATTTAGACATTTGGATCCTCTCCCAAGTTATTTCATCTTCTTATTGCAAGAGGAATTAGAGCACATATGGGAATATGTATAGTTCGAAGAAGAGTCAGCTTGAGTAGCCTTGGGCAGAAACAATTGTGTGTGTGCACTCCAACCTTCATCTTATTTATAGGCAAATGGAGTGCCTAAAGGAAAAGACAAAGAGTGTGGGATGTGTTTCCTAATGATATGGGTTTGGATAACAGTTTTGAGCTAGCATTAGACTGAACTTGGATCTGAATGAGTTGGTGTTAGAGTTGATCACTTTTGATGATGGTGATCCTCTTAAGGGATCATCCTCCACACTAGTAGATGCAAACCTCATATTGGATATAGAGGAGGAGGATTGATGGATGGAGGAGATAATTGTGTCAATGGTGATGATTTTAATGATGTTGACATGGAGGAGGACTTTGATAGTGACGAACTACAGGGAAAATTTTCGGGCCGAAATTTAGCCCATGGGCTTATTTTCGATGTTTTTTTCCAAGAAAAGTTTCAGTAATTTCCATTTTTTTCTTATATGATTCACCCAACTTCCATAGGTTAAAATTATTTCTCTAAATATCAACAAAATGGTCCATAAACTATATAAAATCCTCAAAAAATTTAATATTTTCCTAAAATATCGCCAACATTTTATAGTTCGAAATTTAAAAGCTAGTAAGATTCACCAAGGTTTCTACACTTTCATAAAATTATGGATCCTTAAAATTTTCCTTGATGAGCTATGAGATTCATCTATTTATGGTTCTAGTATCTATC
The DNA here is from genome assembly GCA_027924585.1 of Larix kaempferi. NCBI lineage: Eukaryota > Viridiplantae > Streptophyta > Pinopsida > Pinales > Pinaceae > Larix > Larix kaempferi. The sequence continues at coordinate 13,611,964 of BSBM01000368.1, forward strand.
ATATTTTGTATTTTCCATTGGCATTCTCACATATTGTATAAGTGACTCAGTATCTATGTATTACATTTTAATTTTGATTGCATCAAATAACGTAATGTAAAAATTGCAGTTTATGGTTCTAACTTCTAAACTTCTAGTTTATGATGTGTATTGAATATTTTGATTGCGTTGTATCAATATTTTGTAAATGTTCTAGTTTCTAAAAAAATTAATATTTAGGTTTATATTTCATTTTAATTTGTAATATATATATATATATCTTTGTGTTCCATTTTAGAGATCATGGTGTCCCTTATCAAATACTCATATTTCCATGTCTTATATGTCCCTGTCCTCGTATTGTGTGACTTAAGTTTGATATAATCGTTTTTTATTTGAGAATATGCAAGGCTAATCTAAACCCACCAAAAACCAAGCCAAGGACCTTCAACTACTCCAAAGAGTGTCAAAAGAACGAAGACTAGATTGCAAATTTTAACATAATCTAGAACTAGTAATTTTATGGTCATAAATACTACTATAAACCTACTAAAAACTGAACTAAATCATCTTTAAAAACTTTCACTAACAAATATACTTAACCCAAAATTTTTATAAATGCACAAGACTAACCTAAACTTACCAAACACCAAACTAAAATATAGTATCTTAAAAATAAAAAACAAAACATAACCAAAATAATTCAAACTCACCATTATCATAGACATATAATATGTTAAAAATAGAAAACAAAACATAACCAAAATAATTCAAACTCACCAACCACCACACCAATGTGTATACTTTAAAGCATTGCATAGAGTGGATCAAAAGAAAAAAAAAGTACAAATTGGAAATCTACACCAACCAAAATGAGTTGCTTCAATTAAAAATTCAGGAGAATGAGCCATTCCACCCAAACACACCATTAACACCCACCTACCTCCAACCCATTAATCTACCAACCACCACCTCCATGTGAGCAGATTCCAAGTGTCCATCAGTCCAGTTTTTAATTTGTTTATTTTCAAAATCTACATTTATGCTCACAAGTAAAGGACCTCCTCTAAAAGCCTATGCGTGGCAAAGTTGTAGCCATGGATTTGGCTTGAGTGAAGCATGTAGGTTAGACAAGTCTAGTCGGTCACAACATTCACTCTCTCAAGACAAGGAGGTCTCTTCTTTGTTCATGATAAGCACGTGGTTATGTAGGTGGGCATTCGTGGGTGGTCCACTCACTAACCATCTTGTAACAAATGGCAACCAATTGGAATTGCCTACCAACGAAGAGAGGTACCTTTGAATGGAAACGAGCCTTAGGATTGTGGCAGTAGAAAGGTGGGTTCTACTCTTTAGAGGAGGCCCATTGCATCTTGTTACACAGACTTTATTTTAAAAACAAAGATGGTGATAGATTAGCTACTCCCTACGAGGCAAAAGGTTCATCTCTCCACTTAAAAGTTGATGTCCCGTAAACACTACTTTATCATATGCCATTTGCCATTATTATAATCTTAAAAAATACACAATTTATATCTTGTATTTTTGTCTACTTTTATTTGATTTCATTTCAAGTATATAAGTATATCAAGTATAATAGGGTTTTGTACCAATTCATTCCATTTCCACGATTATGTTTTTTTTTCCTTTTCCAGAAACCTCAGCCATTGCTTCACTTAGGTAATGGCTTTTATTTGACAGCTAAGCCGAAGTAAAACTCTGATGGTGGAGAACATGGAAATTTAAAGGGTTTTGAGTCTCGGTAGGGTTTGTATCTGGGTTTTCATTGGATCAGCCATAATGCTTCACCACTGGCTTTTACCTTTCAACTCAATTAAATAGTTTATAAAAGATTAAAATTTTGAATTAAAAAATAAAGACTACAACCAAACTTGTAACTGTAATGTCCCAATATGAGTTTTATTAATACAGCCTGAAATTTGTTAGTTCTGACACATCGATTTTTCTTTCTAAATGTTATCATGGTACTCTTATTTTTATATTTTTCTTCAATGAACATGGCACACTTTGATTTGTATTGTAATGATCACATCAATTTGTATCAGAGCTCGAGAATGGCAAGAGCATGATTGTTGAGTAGAGGTCTCAAAGGAGAGACAAAGCCAATGATAATGGTGACTAGGTTGATGTTATTCAAGTTCTACAGAAGATTGTAAAGAACATTATTATTGAGTAGAGTTGTCAAAGTAGAGATAACGCCAGTGATAATGGTGACTAGGTTGATGTTGTTGAAGTTTTATAGAAGATTGTAGAAAAGGAGATGTGCTACAAAGGCTTTCAAATTGAGCGTTCTACATAAGATTGTAAAAGAGGAGATAGTTGAATTTGCATTGTAAGTTCAAAAAGGAGACCCTACAAAGAGGAAAGATATAGAAATTTTATTATGACATGTAACAAAGGCTTTCAAGTTGGGCGGGGTGGACGTAGATCATGTAGAGAAACTAGAGATGAGCTTGTTGAGGCGTTGAGAACAATTTCAACGAGATTGGAGGCCATAGAAATAGCCCAACGAAAAGGCACCATTGTAGTAGCAAACCAATATAGATCCATTTTAAAAGAGGATCTACCATGGGCCGAGAGGGATCAAATATCTTGAGGTACAAACCTCTTTTTAGAGTGCAAATATTGAAGAATATTTTTAATTTATAGTTTTATATATATGTCATTTTAATGTTTAAATCTAATTTGATCCGACATGTTATTTTTTATAATATTTTATTAATGTTAAAAAAAAGACACGTGTCAGCTCCAAGATGAGCACGAAATGAGTTACACATCCCCCTACTGGGCTGTAGAATGTGCCTCTTCGGCGCAATGAGGGGAGATGCCAAGAGAAGATGAAACCATTATGAAGAGATAGAAGTGAAGCTTGGATTGGAAGAAAGACTGAAAAGAGCAATTACAAGTTTGGGAAATAGTCCTAGATTGGATACCTAGATGTATATGGAAGTCTTTCAATTGTAAACTGGATTGCAGAGATAGAGGAGTATTTCTACTTAAAGCGGATGGAAGATCTGTCGAAAGCCAAGTTTGCATGTACAAAGTTAAAAGAACTTGCCTCATTATGGTTGGACAAGTTACAATCTTGGAGAGATCGTAACAATATGATAAGTGTTGTCCATAATGGGCCAAGGAACACTTACCTATTTGAGAAAGAAGGAAGTTTGTTTAATTCAGCAAGTGAAGGAAGAGAATAATCGAGTATTGTTATGTCTACTGATGGAATTTGTGAAATAAATTGAGAAGTTTGAACGACTTCCACAAATTATCAAGGGAAGGAGATGGGTTGAACGACATTGTGTCCAAGAAAGATAAACCAAGTGTGGTTGGTTTTGGTTCAAAGAGCATTTGGAAAAGAAGAAGAGAAAGGTTGGTAAGAGAGGGAAGAAGAGGAAGTCTCTGAGTGTTGGGGATTCATGTGCACAAGGAAGATTAAAAAAAAATAGGGAATAAGGAACAAAGAAAAAAATAGAGAAAGATAAGAGCATGAACCAAGAACTGAGTTGCAGAGTTTTAAAAAGAAAAGAAAAAGAACTATTAATTCAAAAGGGTTCTAAGAGAGGGAAGAAAAGGAAGCCTTTGAGTGTGGATCCGTGTACAACATGGAAGATTGCAGGAAAAAGCAGGGAAGGGGGAATGAAATAGTGAAATATTAAGGGCATGAACCTAGAACTGAGTTGCAAAGGTTTGAAAAAAAAGGGACCCATTAATTGAGAAGGGTGGTAAGAGAGGGAAGAAGAGAAAGTCTCTAGGTGTTGGGGATTCATGTGCAACATTGAAAAGCATAAAAATTAGGGAAGAGATAAAGAAATGGTGAAAATAAGGGCATGAACCAAGCATTGAGTTGTATAGGTTTGAAAAATAAAAGAACAATTAATTCAATTGAGGTTCGCTGAGGATTAGGACCATTGTTGTGTTTTCTCCATGTTTTTGTGAACATAATGCTCATTTCTTTTCCACTAGGGGAATTTGATACAAGAACATTCCTAGATTGTTGCCAATCATGTTAACAATCAAATTAACACCCTTAATAAAGTGAAAGGTAGAAGCACATTTTTACTATGCGCTCGCAACATGAAGACAGAAGACGAGTACACAAGAGAACAATCCTCTCTTATCTAATCACTACTTACATAATCAAAAGGATTGAGTGAAGGAAGAAGTAGCCTAAAGAGGCAAGGTTCATTGATTGAACTGCTCACTTGAAAGCTCAAATCTAGTCTCCACCAATCAATAATGAGAAGAAATGCACAAAATTGCATTAAAAGTGCATGAGAATTTTGAATTTGTGACAAAAGCCTGAAAATATTATGGAAAGTGGGTTTTTGAGTAAAAATAATCAAAAATCAAGAAAAGGTATTACCCCACATTGAAAGTGGAAACTTGGGTTTCCATTTCCCAATACTATAAAACAAAGGCATTTGGGGCATGGTAAGTAGACATAAAGTGAGAGCAAAGGCATGTTGGGGAGATTTCGAGGTTGGAAATCTCATCTTCATCAAAGACAAGGATGGAGAAGGATAGCTCAAGGTAAAGGAGGATGAATTCATTATTTTCTCTTAATGTATTTTGAATAAAATTATTTTAATCCGTTATTCATGATTCTTTGATTCAAAGTTTCGTCATAATTTTGTAGGTTGTCCAACATCGTATATTGTTAAATACAAAACATGATTTCACATGTGTTTTATAGAGTTGTTACATTACATGAAAAGTATTTTTATAAAAGTAAAATAAAAATTTATAATTCATTCTAGTAGGTGAGACAAGTATAGTGCATTACTTCCATTATTGGGAAGCAAAATCCCAGATGATGCTACTTTTTTGGGATGTGTAGTAGGTAGACAATTCTAATCGATCACAACATTCACTCTCTCAAGACAAGGATATCTCTTCTTTGTTCATGACAAACATGTGGTTATGTAGGCACATTTTTGGAGTGGTCCACTCACTTTCATATGCAAACTCACCATCCTATAACAAATGGAAACCAATTAGAATTGCTTGATAATGAAGACATGTACCTTTTACTGGAAGAGAGCCTTTAAACATTGAAAAATGTGAGGTAGAAATGTGGGTTAAACTCCTTAGGAGGCCTCCCGCAGGGGTGTAGATCAATCGACGATTCACTTGATATGAAGGAAATGTTGTAAATGGAGGTCACGAGTTCAAATCACCTCGACTTACCCATGCCCCATGCTTGCGGGCTGTGTGGGTGCACCTAGGGGTATAGTGGTAGAAGACGAGATTGAATCCATGGACCCCGTGTCACGCTAGTACCGGCCCCTTCCCAGTTGTTGATTCCCCTAGTTACCAAAAAAAGAAACTCCTTAGGAGGCCCCTTACATCTTATTTGTAATGTCCTCAGTTTGACCCCATTGCATTAAAAATGTAAACAATGAAATATTGTTACAAAATCATGGTGAGGAGCCCAAGGCCAAGGCCCCACCATCGATTTACTGATGCATATGGTTTGCGTGCTAGCAAGGCACATTGAAAATTCGAATATCATGTAAATATGCATTTTAATAAAATACCCACAACTAGCTATGCAATGCAACAAGAGATGGGAGCATGATTTTACAAGGAATTGGGAGAGAAATATTCAAACAGTTGGAGCCAATCAAGTCAATCCAAGTGTCAATGAGAGAACCCATCAAACCCTCAACTACCCATGTTGAATTTTGTACCCAATCATTGATTTCTCCCAAGAGTTGGTTGAGGTAGTTAATGCCTTGGGGAATGAGAGGTATGGCTGTCCAAATTTGGGTATGGGAAAGCCACCCTACATGGGAAATTGCGTTTTTCTTCTTGGACAAGAAAAGAGCCATGAATTGCTCCCCAAGCCATTGTCCATCAACCGGTTTTCCTCCCTCACAAGTTTGGAGCTACCTGGGCATTTTCCAACCATGTTTTTATGTGTTTTCCTTGATCCTCAGCTGGGAGAAAGGTGTTTTTGTGTTGTATACCAGTGGGGAAGAAGGGGAATCCAATTGGGGTTGCATAGAGACCGTTTGGGCTACTGAATGCTTAGATACTTGGGGGAGAAATCATTTTCCTCCCTGTGAATGTTTTTCCCCATCCCACAATTCATTTTTGGTTGGAAACAATTTGGGGAAATCCCATGGCCACCCTGTTTGTAAATCCCATTGTTAAACATGTGTATCCATGGCCAATGATTGTGCTTCCTGTGTGTAGATAGAGTATGTTGGGTATGGGGTTATGGGAATCCATTGTTTTGGCTTGAGCTTGAGTGCAAGTATCCAAGGTTCAAATGTAGCCTGATAAACCCAGCTATGGACTGGCTTGGCTCAGATGAGATGATTAATTGGGTTGTGCATGAGTTTGAATGTCCCCTTTTCCTTGTAAGAATCATGCCCAGCTCCGGGGTGGCAGTTGTGTTGAGAGATTGATGAACACAACTGGCCTATGGTTGGGTGGAACATTGTAGCGACATAGCTAGTTGCCTGGGACAATTGCACAACGAAGATAAGTGTTTTTCTGTCTATGTATTTACTTCTGCAATGCATTAATTTGATGACTGTTGATATGTTGTATGCATGAGTAATGTGTGTGGATAGTCTAATTCCGCTGTGCATGTTTGATTTGTTTGCATCTGCACACAAATGTTTTATTCATATGATTATAATGAGTGGGATGAGATTATGTGAAAGCCCAAAATTTGGCATCATGTTCCCTTCCTTGCATTGGGATCACGGGAGGGTATGTTACATTATTATAAAGACTTTCTTGTAAATATAAAGATGGTGATTTTAATATGATAGACTTTCATTTTTATTAATAACATATTTTTCGATGAATGTCATAATTTGACATGATTATTGAGGAACATAATATATTTATATAAGTTAGCCAAGATGAATGTTGTATGTGCAATAACCATTATGGAATGTCACAATCCAACATAATCCTCGAGGAACATGGCAATGCAACATAACTCGACATAAGTAAGCCAAGATGAATCTCACAATGTGACATAACCATTGAGGAATGCAATAATGCAACATAAACCTTAATGAACATCATAATGTGACATCAACCTTGTTTAATATCGCAATGCAACATAATCATCGTGAATAATGTAATGTGACAGACTCATTCACCCATTAACAATGACACCAACCATACTCAATAAAATTCAACCATGTCCATCCATAGTGAACATGGTCATCCATAGTCAACCATGGTCAATCATGGTCAACAGAAATCAGACATAATCCAACGATAGTGAACATGGTCATCCATCATTAATAAAATTCAACCATACTCTATAAAATTCAACCATGTCCAACCATGTGAACATGGTCATCCATAGTCAACCATGGCCAATCATGGTCAATCACGAATATTTGGAGGCTATGATGTGCTTAGAGATAGGGGGATTAAGAATCCCTATGCTTGGCGAGAAACCCATGGGGTTGGACGCCCTATTCTACATCATTTAGACATTTGGATCCTCTCCCAAGTTATTTCATCTACTTATTGCAATAGGAATTACAACACATATGGGAATATGTACAAATCGAAGAAGAGTTGGCTTGAGTAGTCTTGGGCAGAGACAATTGTGTATGTGCACTCCAACCTTCATCTTATTTATAGGCAAATGGAGCACCTAAAGGGAAAGACAAAGAGTGTGGGATGTGTTTCCTGATGATATGGTTTGGATAACAGTGTTGAGCTGGCATTAGACTGAACTTGGATCTTAATGAGTTGGTGCTAGAGTTGATCACTTTTGATGATAGTGATCCTCTTAAGGGATCATCCTCCAAACTAGCAGATGCAAACCTCATATTGGATATAGAGGAGAAGGATGGATTGATGGAGGAGATAATTGTGTCAATGGTGATGATTTTAATGATGTTGACATGGAGGACTTTGATAGTGACGAACTACAAGGAAAATTTTAGGGGTGAAATTTAGCCCATGGGCTTATTTTCGATGTTTTTTTCCAAGAAAATTTTCATCAATTTCCATTTTTTTCTCATATGATTCGCCCAACTTCCACAGGTTAACATTATTTCTCTAAATATCAACAAAATTGTCCATAAACTATATAAAATCCTCATAAATTTTAATATTTTACTACAATATCGCCAACATTTTATGGTTCGAAATTTAAAAGTTAGTAAGATTCGCCAAAGTTTCTACACTTTCATAAAATTATGGGTCCTTAAAATTAATCCTTATGTTTGTATTTCATTTTATATATATATATATATCTCTTTGTGTTCAATTTTAGGGATCATGGCATCGCCTATCAAATACTCGTATTTCCATGTCTTATATGTCTGTGTCCTCGTATTGTGTGACTTAAGTTTGACATAATCATTTTTTATTTGAGAATATGCAAGGCTAATCTAAACCCACCAAAAACCAAGCCAAAAATCTTCAACTACTCCAAAGAGTGTCAAAAGAATGAAAACTAAATTGCAAATTTTAACATAATCTAGAACTAGTGATTTTATGGTCATAAATACTACTCTAAACCTACTAAAAACTGAACTAAATTATCTTTAAAAAATTTCAAAAATTTATAAAATCATTTTATTTTAAAATGGACAAGGCTAACCTAAACTTACCAAACACCAAACTAAAATATCTACATTAAATAGTATCATAAAAATAGAAAACAAAACATAACCAAAATAATTCAAACTTATCCACCACCAAACCAATGTGCATACTTTAAAGCATGGCAAAGAGTGGAAAAAAAAAATATAAATTGGAAATCTACATAAACCAAAATGAGTTGCTTCAATTAAAAATTCAGGAGAATGAACCATACCTTCAGCCATTCCACCCAAACACACCATTAACACCCACCTACCTCCAACCCATTAATATACCAACCACCACCTCCATGTGAGCAGATTCCAAGTGTCCATAAGTCCACTTTTTATTGGTTTATTTTCAAAATATACATTTATGCTCACAAGTAAAGGACCTCCTCTAAAAGCCTATGCGTGGCAAAGTTGTAGCCATGGATTTGGCATGAGTGAAGCATGTAGGTTCGATAAGTTTAGTCGGTCACAACAATCGCTCTCTCAAGACAAGGAGGTCTCTTCTTTGTTCATGATAAGCACGAGGTTATGTAGGTGGACATTCGTGGGTGGTCCACTCACTCACCATCTTGGAACAAATGGCAACCAATTGTAATTGCCTACCAACGAAGAGAGGTACCTTTGAATGGAAACGTATCTACGATGTAAAAGGCTAGGGTTTATGTGTTATTGTTTAGGATCTCAAATTGGAATAGTTGGCAAATGGATGAATATATTGGATTATGTATTGTTAAATTAATAATAATAAAACAATAAGTAAGATATTAGTTTTGTGATAATCGCAAAGTAACTAATAATTGGGTAAATTGAAAGCATTTTACTTCACAATTAATTAATTAATGCAACTTTTGTGTATTGTAGGATTTATATGTTATAATTTACAACATGAAATAGTTGGTAATTGGATGATTAAATTTGGGTAAATAACTATTTTACTTTATTATTTATTAATTAATGCAACTTTGACCTATTTGTAAGATATCCAAATTGGAATAGTTGGTGCTTGAATGATTATAACCTAAAATATATTAGATTAAATGTATTTTTAAGTTGATAATATAATGAGTTAAATATTGTTTTTGTAATAATTGCATATTAATAAACCACTTAATGCTCTATCAAGCACCCAGACCAAGGATACCAAGGATCAAATCTCTTGAGGTACAAACTCATTTTTAGAGTCTTAAACTTCCTCAAGAGATTTGATCCCTATTGATCCTTGATAGAGCCATAGTTAAGATGGATCTATGCTAGTTTCATTTCAAGTATATAAGTATATCAAGTATAATATGGTTTTTTATCAATTCATTCAATTTCCACTATTATGTTTTTTCTTCCTTCTCTAGGGCAATGGCTTTTATTTGACAGCTGAACAGAAGTAGAACTTCGATGGTGGACCTGAGCGGAAGTAGAACTCTGATGGTGGAGGATATGAAAATTTAAAGGGTTTTGAGTCTTGTTAGGGTTTGTATCTGGGTCTCCATCTAGTAAGCCATAATGCTTCACCATTGGTTTGTACTCTTAAACTCAATTAAATGGTTTATGGAAGATGAGATTTTGAATTGAAAGGTAAAAACTAGTTTATGAAAGATTGAGATTTTGAATTGAAAGGTAAAGACTACAACCAAAGTTGTAAGTAAAGTGTCTTAATATGAGTTTTTATTAATACAACCTGAAATTTGTTAGTTTTGACACATCGATTTTTCTTTCTGAACGTTATCATGGTACTCTTATTTTTTTATTTTTCTTCCATGAACATGGCATACTTTGATTTGTATTTTAATGATTATATCAATTTGTATCAGAGCTGAGAATGGCAAGAGCACGATTGTTGAGTAGAGGTCTCAAAGTAGAGACAAAGCCAGTGATAATGGTAACTAGGTTGATGTTATTTAATTTCTACAGAAGATTGTAAAGAGTATGATTATTGAGTAGAGTTGTCAAAGTAGAGACAACGCCAGTGATAATGGTGACTAGGTTGATGCTGTTCAAGTTCTACAGAAGATTGTAGTAGAGGAGATAGCTGAATTTGCGTTGTGAGTGTAAAAAGGAGACCCGGTAAAAGAAGCTGCAAAGAGGAAAGATGCAGAAATTTTATTTTATGACATACTACAAAGACTTTCAAGTTGAGCGTTCTAGGTTGTAGAAGAGGAGATAGCTGAATTGTTGTAAGTGTAAAAAGAACCCCTGCAAGAGAATATGCAAAGAGGAAAGATATAGAAATTTTATTATGACATGAAAGAAAGGCTTTCAAGTTGGGCGGGGTGGACGTAGATCATGTAGAGAAACTAGAGGTGAACTTGTTGAGGCGTTGAGAGCAATTTCAACGAGAATGGAGGCCATAGAAATGGCCCAACGAAGAGGCACCATTATAGTAACACGAGGGGAGATGCCAAGAGAAGATGAAGCCACTATTGAAGAGACAGAAGTGAAGCTAGATTGGAAGAAAGAATGAGAAGGGCAATTGCAAGTTAGAGAAGTATTTCCGGTTAAAGTAGATTGAAGATCCGTCAAGAGCCAAGTTTGCATGTACAAAGTTAAAAGAACTTGCCTCATTATGGTCGGACAAGCTACCATCTTGGAGAGATGGTAAAAATATGATAAATGTTGTCCATGATGGCCAAGGAACACTTAGTACCTATTTGAGAAAGAAGGAATTTGTTTAATTGACGCAGTGAAGGAAGAGAATAATCGAGTTATGTTGTGTCTCGTGATAGAATTTGTGAAAGAAATTGAGAAGCTTGAACGATGGCCACAAAGTCTCGAAGGAAGGAGATGGGTTGAATGACATTGTGTCCAAGAAAGATAAACCAACTGTGGTTGGTTCTAGTGCAAAGAGCATTTTAAAAAAAAGAGAAAGGCTGGTAAGGGAGGGAAGAAGAGGAAGTCTTTGAGTGTTGGGGATTCATGTGCACAAGGAAGATTGCAAAGAAAAAACAGGGAATAGGGAACGGAGAAAAAAATAGAGAAAGATTAGAGCATGAACCAAGAACTGAGTTGCAGAGGTTAAAAAGAAAAAGAAAAAGAACTATTAATTCGGAAGGGTGCTAGGAGAGGGAAGAAGAGGAAGTCTTTGAGTGTTGGGGATTCGTGTACAACATGGAAGATTGCAGTAAAAAGCAGGGAAGGGGGAATGGAATAGTGAAAGATTAAGGGCATGAACCTAGAACTGAGTTGCAAAGGTTTGAAAAAAAAAGGGAACAATTAATTCAGAAGGGTGGTAAGAGAGGGAAGAAGAGAAAGTCTCTGGGTGCTGGGGATTCATGTGCAACATTGAAAAGCAGAAAAAAGCAGGGAAGGGATAAAGAAATGGTGAAAATAAGGGCATGAACCAGGCACTGAGTTGTAGAGGTTTGAAAAATAAAAGAACGATTAATTCAGTGGAGGTTAGCTGAGGATGAGGACCATTGTTGTGTTTTCTCCATGTTTTTGTGAACATAATGCTCATTTCTTTTCCACTAGGGGAATTTGATACAAGAACATTCCTAGATTGTTGCCAATCATGTATCGAAAAAAACACATTCTATTTGTCTTGCATTTTGTTTGATTTTACATGATTTCAACTTTTAAAGTCTCATGGGGTTCTCTGAAAATGCATTTCATTTCCACAGTTACACACTAATGGTTTTTGAAGGGTTGGGATTTCAAATTCAAGGGTAATGATGATAGACGTCTCCCACGCTGGCCATTCAACTCCTAATTTACTGTAGGATGGATTCCATTGCAACTGCATAACTTATGCATTGGCCATTTAACTCCAAACATGTGGTCATCATTCACTAGATGACGGATTCAATTGCACTCCATAAGGCATGCATTATTCTTTTCCGGACAGGTAAAAATGCTCAGATACCATGACTTACATTTTTTTCCTGGTACGGGTAAAAGTGCTCAACGCTTATGACTGCCTACCTAGCCTATGTTGTTACTGTCTGAATACTCATGTTGATAATAATAAAGGAAACATAAACAAAAAACCTAATTTGGGAGGACCATTAGGAAATTTAGGATAAGTTCACGGATTTGGGAATCTTCCATGAACACTGTTTGAGGCATAGAATGCAACCTGACCCCAACCTGCCATGAAGAGACCATAGGATAGCTAACTCATGAATCACACAAGAAAGGAAGGGTTACACTTTCTGTTGCCTCTGGGATGAACGATTTAAGTTCCAAGCCCACGTTTTAATTGAAGGTTCAACAGGAAGGAGGGGTTGTGGCCTATGTCAATGAGATTATCTGTAGGGAGAACATGGCTCTTGGCCCTCGAAAATGTTGATGGTGTAAATGAAATAAGACCGCAAGCCTGTGTTTATATCTGGAAATTGTAAGGGTAGTGCCCTAGATTTACTTTTATCAATAAAGCTTGAAGTTCTGTTAGGCTCACTGATTTTTTTTCCTGAATGTTGCCGTGGTTTTCTCTTTGTTTGGCTTCCCTGAGCATGGTGCACTTTGATTTGTGGCATATAGTTTACATCACAGTGTCAAATGTTCTTTTCGTCGTTCATAAAAATTGTTACATGACATTGAAGGTTTTTTTATGCTAGCAAAATTTAATATAATTCCATGTTTATTAAGCCAATTTTCTCAGGAGTTTGAAAGATCTGCACACGCTGGCTATGAAATTTGCAGGTGTTGCTTCCACTGGCATAAGATGACCTACAGGCCATTCAATTTGCATCCAGGATCCATTTCAATAGATGTGACCAGTCATCACAGAGAAAATTCATAGCCTCAGATGAACCCATTCTTCTTCGGCTGACGCTTTCTTTTTAATTAAAAGGTCCAGTCGCTTTTGCTTCCATTCAATTACCCCACCTTGCAGTCATACAAGGGAAGTCCATATCTCTAGTAGAATGCCACTGTTGCCAAGGAGATCATCAGAAAACATCCTATGTAGCTTCACAGAGTGCAGAGCCATATCGCATACACGAATTTTCAACTTGTAAGTTGTTTCTATGTATAGAGGGATGACGTCGTAAATACCCAAATCTGAGCTGCAGCACTGATGGTGGCAAAATCAGAATGGCTTAACAAATATGATAGCACTGCTCATTGAAAGCAAATTCCGATTAGGCATCTGATGTGATCAGGTAGTTGCAGCGGTCGCAGTAACAAAATATGTTGGGGGTGCCATTTTCTGCTGCTCAGAAGCATTCTGATCCTCTTCATTATCTTCTGTATTCCATAGGAAATGGGCATATGATCCAAGAACATTGCTGCAAAATAGAGCCAATTAGTTAGATAACATGAGCTCAAAGTGCTTCATATATTAAAATTTATAGATCTAGCACACTATTATAGCCATTTGTACGCGCGATGTGGTAAAATTTCTAAGTTTTAGGAGCATCGTCATACTGAAAACCCACCAAATCCTCAGGTATGCATCTCTAGATTTATACGATAAAATGCATGTAACAAGCGAAGGATATTAAAAATAAAACGATACACAGGAATGGAGATAATTGGATAAATCAATAGAAAGAAAGTAAAGATGCTAACCAGTCATCTGGAGCAGCTTCAACAGCTTGATCAAAGTAGGATTCGGCACGAGGTGCATCTTTGTGAACATCCCATATGAGATTGGCATAAAGAGAGAGGATATCTCCATCACCTGGACTGGCTAGTATGGCCCTCCCATAATATTCCTCCGCTTTTTTGAGATCATGCTGGACCTAAATAGACACAAAACCAACAATATGGATAATTTTTATGCAAGAATATATATTTTATAAATAGTGTCGATAGATGATAGGCAGTCAAGAAGACTACAATATATGGGCCTAAACGACCCAGTACAGAACTCTAACGATTGGACTTGATTTATTATGATCCATGGTGTTAGCAATGAGACACAACCTTAACTACTACTCAGGAATTACTGATCAATAAGATGAATAGTTATGTAACAGCAGCCCTAGTTTATTAAATTAAAACAGAGCTCAGATTTCTCAATACTCACCTCCTGCAAGAACCTCGCATAATTCGTCAACAAAATTGGGTTGCCAGGATCTGCCTGCAGCATTTTCTTGTAGTATGAATCCCTGATATTGGAATCTGATCCAAACCCAACTCCTCTCCCTCTATACTCTCCCCCACCAGAGAAACCACCTCCATCTTCACCCCCAAATCCTCCATTAACAAAACTCGTCTCAGTTTTAGATCCAGCAACAGCCCTATCGCACACCAAAGCTATTCCGGTGGCTTTACATACCCTACCACCCATCAAATCCTCAATCCTCCTTCCCGACAGATGTCCCCCCTCACCTCCATGGGTTTCAAAGGCCGCCATGATTTTTTCTGGAGATTCTTCATGTGCGTCTCCAGCGCTCTGAAACCCAATTGAAATTTGGGTATCAGAATCCTCAAATTCCTCTTCCAGAGCCTTGTCCAATAACCCATTGTTCTGAAAACTTTCTGTCGAGAGCTTTCTACAGAGGTCCAAAGAACTGGTTCCCCTCTTTAACCCCAGCCTGCTTGTACTACCATTAGATGAGTTATGTGAATCAACTTCAGACAAGGCCCTTCCGAATCTGGGCTGTGCATCATTATGAAGCCCCTTGCCATCGCCATTACCAGCAACATACAATTGGCTCAATCGCACAGATCTTCCCAAGTTCAATTCTGATGCTGCTTGAATTCCAGTGAGAGAATTCAGCGTAGGGGTAGATGAACTACGCAGTAACATCTTGAAATCAACGTCTAATCGAGCTACTGAGACCCGATTTCTGCTAAGAAACCAACGTCCAATCGAGCTATTCAGACCAGATTTCTGCTAAGAGTTCACGAGTCACAACTCTTCATCGACTTCGCGGTAGAGAATGTGCATATGTAATGCTTCCCAGTACCCATTTTATATAGTAGGCCGGGTCAAAAGCATCTTAACCGCAGTTAATATTGAGCCCTCGACTCATACCAGGGTTAAGGCCGGTGAATATTTAGCACGTTGACAAATCACGCACGCGTAGTGTCAGCGGCACGTGTCGAATAAGGAGTGAAGAGGGATTGTTTCCAACGGCGTGGGATATGGGGCACTCAAATCGCCCCGCCGCCAAACGGACCCATCCCCGTTGTGCTTCAACCCCGTCCATCACTAGGGAAGTAGCGGAGCAGGTTTTGACCAGACCTTCTGTTGTCTGAATTTTCCGAAACAAGCTAGAAGAATTTGTTGCAAGCTCATGAGATCGGTAAAAATCATTGGAAACAACCCTGTAAGTAATTGTCTCATATGTGTATTTTGAGTGATATGTAGTGGATAAATCATGAGTTTGTTTGTAAATTATGTGGAAATGGAAGCAAATTTGAGTGGTCTTGTACATGTTTAGGTGGCGAATCTTAATGTTTCAAAATATCAGGACAGTTTTTTTTTTTCACACATAAATATATCTTACTATTAATAATGCGAAATAGTAAATAGGAACATTACATCAGGTCTTCAAACCATAAGAGCATAAAACAAACGGGCACATGAACCCCATAAAACATACGAGCACATGAGCCCCAAACCACATCGCATCAACCAGGATCCATAACATCCCATGCAAACCGATAAAGGTATCACCCAGTTGGGACAGACTCTCACTAACTGCATGTCCAAAAAGTAACAGACCACAAGTAGCAATATATCAAGATGTCAATACATAAATACATGAAATATCTACCCCAAAAAAGGTCCAAAACAGCCAGAGGCCTGGACACATGAGTCTATATAACCAATAGAGCCGCATAACCAAACCGGATCAAAAGTCCAACAAGTAGTTGGAGAAAGGAAACTAAGTACCTGCACAAAAATATATCCGCATATATACATGTGAGAAAATATACCAAAAAAGCCCAAACAGATCCAAACATATGAGTTAGCTCCAAAGCAGGTCAATCGAGCCCCGAGTGGAAAGAAGGTCCTCATGCCATTCCTCCCACAAAATATAGCCTGACGGTGAATTCAAAGCCCTCTTGGAAAGGCTGTCTGCCTCCATATTTATCTCGCGGAAAACATGGGCAAAGTGAATATGCTGAAATTCACTAATGTATTTCCTAACAGTAGCCATCCATTCAGTAAGTATCAATACATTCAGAGGGGATGAACCCAGAGCCCAAGATATAATGGATGAAGAGTCTCCAATAACAACAATAGAGGAAACATGTAAGGCAAAGTATAAAAGAAGCCAGAGTGCACATAATTCACTACGTGTATTAGATCCAGGACCCAAATTTAAATGTAACCGGTAGGAAACTGAGGTGTTTAGATGAAGCACCACACCCGCCCCACATCCACCACCCCCCCCAGCCGCAGCCCCATCAAAGAACCCGCAAGGGTACATTAAAACTGGGGGAGCCATGCGATAACCGGGAAGCTTACCAGAAGTGACATTCTTGCCACCCGTATGTACAAAGACAGAATTATACTCCATAAAAGAAGCAATGATACGACCGCTTAACCAATGCAGATTAATAGCAGTCCCCTCGAAAACGAGGCGATTACGCATTTTCCATAGCTCCCACATCATATAGCAGGGTAGTTCAAGCCATCGAGCATATTGAGAATCGCAGAGCCATTTACCAAAACTATCCAATAATGTGACCGAGTGCCAATCAGCAGTTATCCCAATAGAATTGACAGTGAGCATCCAGAGCTCCCTCCAGAATGGACACGAAGAGAAAAGGTGGTCAACCGTTTCCTCGTGTGTACAACATAAAGGACACCAGCCAAGACCGTTGAAGCCACGACGACAGAGGTTATCCCAGGTAAGAATATTGTTTCCCATAGCCAACCAGATAAAACATCTAATCCTCGGAGGAAGGGCAAGCTTCCAGATCAGAGAGTGCCACCAAACCGCCTTCGGTTTACAGTCAGCAAATAAAGAATCATATGCAAGTTTCGATGTAACCATTCCACGAGCAACATCCCAAGACCAAACCAACCTGTTCGGAGAATCGCCGAGTTGGATGTTTGCTTGACGGAGGAGCAAGGTGAAGTCCGACCATTCTTTACCCATTACCCCATGAATTCCAAGTTGCCGAGCAGTGATCCACCCCTCATTATTGAAAGCAACAGCATGTGACAGGTTGAAAAGCCCACCATCACGTAGGTGCGCAAGGAGTTCAGGTGAGAAGTGAAACATGGGCGCAGTCCCCATGACAGGATCCAAACCGAGTCTGATATCCCGGCCATTGCTAGGGATCCAAGAGAGGCACTTTGCCACAACAGAATAAGCACCCATTAGCCCGTGCCAAATATTTGAGGTGCCGTTTAATAAATGTCTGTCAAGCCGGAACCAGGACGAGACCGAAATCTTTTTGAGATACTTGGCCCGAGTGATACAACCCCACTTTGAGTTATTAAATAAAACACGCCACAGGCTCTTCGCATGAAGTGCTGTCACAAACAATTCCATATTCTTAATATTCCAGCCGCCAAGGCAATATGGTTTTGCCATGCATTTCCAATTTATTAGATGAAATCTGTTCTTTTCACCCCCACCAGACCATATAAAGCGGAAGAATTTTCCCCGCAGAATGTGCATAATAGAAGACGGGATTTTGCAAAGGGAGAACCAGTATACTCCCATGTTCTGGAGTACAGACTTAGCCAAAGTAATCCGGCCTCCCAGTGAAAGATATCTCAAGCTCCAATGGCTAATGCGAGAATCGAAGCGTTTAACAAGCCATAGCCAGTCATTAGTTCTATAATTTGCAGGTTTGAGGAAGAAGCCGAGATATTTGGTGCCTTCTGTTAACTCTTTAAATTGCAATGGAAGAAAATCCCTGACATTATGTTCCACGTTTTCCTCCAGTGAGTGTTTCAGGAAAATTGATTTCACCATACTGATGAGCATACCAGTAACACAGCAAAAGAGGTCAAGAATTTTCTTATACTGTAACCATTCCTCCAGAATTCCCAGCCCGAATAACATCACATCATCCACGAACAACAAATGTGTAACTGAAACATCAGCCGAGATTTTGATACCAACAAGAGAGCCCTCGGATTTTGCTTTGTGAATTGAGAGACTCAACCCCTCAATGATTAACAGGAACAAGAGGGGAGAAAGAGGGCATCCCTGATGGAGACCCCTGGACGCTTTGAAGAATTCCGTCGGTTGGCCATTTATAAGCACTGCATAGTTGACCGTCGTTACATAGGCCATAATCCACTTCATAACCTTCCACGGAAGGCCTATTTGTATTAGAATCAACTTGAGAAAAGTCCAGTTGACACGGTCGTAGGCTTTTACCAGGTCAAGTTGTAGAATGAGTGCCTCCATCTTTTTCTGGGTTATACTATGGAAAACCTCCTGGGCCACACCAACCGCGTCGTGTATCTGCTGCCCCTCCAGAAAGCCATATTGTTCCATAGAAATGAATGTGGACAAGATCGGCTTGATACGTTGAGCAATTACCTTAGATATAATCTTATAAACAATATTGCACAAAGCAATCGGACGGTAATCATCAAAACTCTCAGGATGTGTAGATTTAGGTATCAGTGCCAGATAAGTGGTATTTAGTGCCCCAAAGACCAATCCCAAGGAACGAGATTCATCAACCGCATCCCTCAGGTCGTTTCCCATTACATCAAAAAAATGTATGAATAGCTCCACCATCCACCCATCCGGCCCAGGAGATTTATCCTTAGCTAAAACCCGAAGATTGTTCTTAACATCTGAGCAGGAGATAGTCTCAAAAATTTTGTCCCCCTCCGCATTTGTGAACATCCGAGGATATTCCTTTATAAGTTTAAACTGTTCGGGCAAGGAAGTAGTTTTAGGGTCAGTATAGTAATCAAGAAAATGGCGCGACGCCTCAGACTTCAATTCGTCATCCCCACGAATCCGTCGCCCATCATGATCATTCAGATCCCAAATGTTGTTTTGATTTCTGCGACCATCAGCATATCGATGAAAGAATTTTGTGTTTAAATCACCTGCCTTGAGCCAGATAGCCCGACTCTTTAAACGCCATGACTCCTCTTGATTGAGTAGTATTTTAAGTTTTCTTTCCTCTAGCAGAGCAAGGCGTGATCGATCAGTAGGAGAGATTCCCACTCTCAGAGATAGATCCCGAAGATCTCCAATTTCTAATTCCAGGGCATTTAGTTCTGTGGTCTGTTCGGCTTTTTTGGAGCGTTCCCATTTCATAGTATATTCTTTAAGAGACCTTAACTTTACAGCCAACTTGTCCATAGCCGACTGCTCCCCCGATACATCCGTATCTGCCCATAGAGTTCGGACACCAACATCAAAATCGGAATCATTTAACCATACAGAATTGAATTTGAATGGGTATATCCGGTGCATAGCATCGATTTCAAATTGCAAAATGATTGGGGTATGATCACTGATATGAGTCTTCATGCACCACGATCTGTATGTGTGAAACGCTCTCAAAAGAGGCTCAGATAACAGATATCAATCAATCCATTTTGAAATCAAATTCTCATCAAGCCGACCATTAGACCACGTTGGGGATAATGGCCTAGGTTCCACATCAATCAGGGAGTATGTAGAGAAAAGGTTTTTGAAGTAATTTCCCAGAGGGTCCCTTATGGCCGTACTACCCCAGATTTCCTCGGCCTCCCATGAAAAATTCAAATCACCTGCAAGTATCAAATTGTCCAATGCCAAGAGATGACCCGAACAGGGCAAATTCCAGAAAGTTTCCCTGTTGTTGTAGGGCCCATAGCAATTTATGATATTTACAACCTTATCTGATCCTGAAACTACCAGTCAGTAGTATACCCAATGTGGTAATAAAATAATCCAGTTTAAAGACCCCCGGGTTCCAAGCTGCTAGGAGTCCATCAGAAAGGCCAACCGCATCCACAGAGGACAAACACCACCCAGGTTTTAATTTATTGAAAAAAATACGAGCTTTCTCCCCACAAACCATAGTTTATTGTAAAAGAACCAAATCGGGATTAAAAATTTGTAGGATTCTTTTGAGGGCCAGTTGTTTGGGCACGCCCCCACACCCCTGATGTTTAAGGAGAGCAAAATCATTATCGACCCCTGGCTAGGGCTTTGATTCCTCTAAGAGCCCTGGTGTCTGGGGAGATGGGGGTTTTCAGAACGTCTTTGTCAACACCCCCCCGTGCGTTGACCTTTGAATTTTTCCTAGCGCTTCTAGTCTTTATTGGAGAGAAATCGGTATCCAACCCACCAAGCCGAGCCCCCTTCGCAATACATTGTTCGCCCATCGTGGGAAAAATGGCAGTAGATGGGATGTTATTCGGCACCTCCTCAGTAAGTGCCAATGTCGAAGAGGCCGACGGAGCAATCTCAGATTTAATATATGAATCTCCACCACCAACGATCTGGTTATTTAAATATACAAGGAGAGATGTTTTTTGAACCATTTCCGAATATGAGGGGATGTGTAATATGCGATTCTGAGAGTCGGCCAAGGAATCCGAGGACAAAAGCCCTTCCTCATTAGGCCCGCGGTCAGTCAAACTGAGGTGATTGTCGGCCGGGGAATCCAAAGGTAAGAGCGCTTCCTTATCAGGCTCCATAACAGGCAGAGACTCCTCACAATCCGAGGAGAGTATAACAATAGGACTGTTTGTATGGGCCGACGCCACAAGTGAGATTGGAATGATGGACGAGGTCTCCAGGGGAGAAGTACAGATGGGAATAGGGGAAGCAGTGGTGGGAGGCAAACTATCAGACAAGGCAGCAGGATCCTTATCAGACTCAGATGCAGATGACAGCTTTGGATACAAACGACTCAAATAATTACCATTATTTCCATTGTTGAGTTCCAAAGCATTTATAAATTTGATGTCCAAATTCATAAGGGTCATTTGATTGCAGCTTACCCATTAGACCGGCAGCCGAAGGCATAAACCTGTTTGAATAACCGTCGAGCCCACCATTTGTGTCCAAGTCCTTGTCGCTGGCATCGTCCGAGGACCAAAAAGGGTCCGCCCCCACCGGTCGACCAAAAGAAAACCGCTGGGTGCACTGACGCCATAGGTGACCCACTTGCTTGCAGTTAGAGCACCGGAAAGGGATGCCCCAGTTATCAATAACCAGATCCAATCTACGTCCCCTCCAATTGATATGGAGGACATCAATGAGTCCCAACAAAATGTCCACTTCCACCAAAATCCGGCCCATCCGTCTATCAAAACTGGTAAGGAGATCTTCCTCAACATGGAGAAACCGACCCAAGCTATTGCCAATAGCTTCAAACGCGCCCCGATTCCATAGAGCAAGCGGCATGCCTGGAATGAGGACCCATAAATGACGCATACGCACAGTGGCTGAATCTGGGTCGAAATCAGTGTACCATTTTTGTAACATGAGACTGCCAGCCCCATGAAGCCACGGTCGAGATAAAATATCTGAGCAGTGTGCTTCCTCCTCAAACTTGAATCCGAACCAACCACGGGCTAATGCAAATACCCGCGGAGTGTAGCCCACTATGGGCTTCCATTTCTCAGCCACCCATGCCACAATATCCCTACGGTCCATAGCAAAATATGAGAATTTCCCCAACAAGATAGTCAAATTGAACTCGACGAGCTCCTCTAAGCCCAAATCCCGGCCCATGGTTAGCCAGGCCTCCCTGGGACGACAGCTGAATTTTTCACTGAGACGGTGTGCAGCACGCGAGACCGGTCGGGTATTTCTTTCCTGTGCTTGTGATGGACTACCTCACGTGCTGTCAACAGAGGGGTCGGAACCGGACGTCCTCCCAGGAGCTCCAGATATAGGCAAATGGCCTTTTTTAGCACCATGCCTGGCACGTGGAGCACGTTGCCGGCTACCCGAGGCGAGGTGTCGCTTGCCATGTAACTTATCTCTAAAATATGAAGCGGGTTTGAATAAACCGGCTTCCTCCATCCTATACTCCGAGGCTGTCATGGAGAAGTCCGCCAGGGCATGTGGAACCGCCACATTATCCCCCATTGCCAGATGGAAGCCCTATTTTCAGTTTTCAATTGAAGCTTCTTGAATCCAATGTCGGATGGGGACCGTGCCGCACCCACCTGGCAGAAAACAAACCCCAGAGCAAAGTAACTCAGCTGAAAACCCCAAGGGTGTAATAATGCCCTGAATATTGGTGCATTCAAAGCCCAGGCACTGTGACAGGCGGACAGAAATAGAGTAGCCCAGGAAAGTGTAAAGAAACGGGAGTCAACCCTCGAAAACCTCAGTCCGAGCAACAGACGGCCTCCGTTCTTAACAAATTGTTCTAATAATCATATAGATCTCTCGGTCGTCCCGTCGAAAAAACCCCCAGCAGACCAACAAACGACGAGCCCCGGCAAGAAACGGGCCCGACCACTAAAGAAACGGTCCTTTAGAACAGCGAAAAAAACCCGGGTTAAAATAAACCCATAAAAAACGATGCCCGGAAAACAGTGTTCCACAGCAGCGACCGGGAGCAAAACGCCAAAACCCCAGATCAGAGCATAACCGGTCAATGCCCCCATCGAGAACACAACAGGTCGCTTTCCACAGCTAATAGATAGGCCCTTAGGAAAACCAGAAATTCCAATAACTTGAGAGAAATGCTTGCACCTTAAAGTGTGATGAGAGCCCGTCTGTATCTTCAACTCACCGCCCTATCACCACCATCACCATCGCCACCGCCATCATCGCCACCGCCATCATCGCCACCCATTTTCTTTTCCGAAGGCAATCAGCTTCGAGTGCGAGTGCTACTTGTCAACTTAAATATCAGGACAGTTTACGTGTATGAAAATATCAAAGAACATTTTTTTCATGTGAACATAAGGGTTTGTATTTGAAAAGCTTCTCATGCTTAAGTTTTGGAATGGGCATTAATTTCAAATAAAAAATGTGTTCAATGTTTTTGTTGATTATGATAATCAAGTGTTTTTTTAAAAGATGATGTGGCTATTGGTTAGAATCCTATTGTTTGCATTTCACACTTTTGACAGTTATTCAAAGATTGCCCTGAGCGATCCCTGTTTTGTGAAATTGAGTTGTCCAATAAGTGGTGATCAGTAGAGGTTGACTCAATGGCCCTGTCACGTGCTTTCTTGCAACTGCATATCTCCCGCCTCCACAAGGTTCATTAAGTGCGCAATCAGCAAAGGGCTAAAGGCATTTGCATCTCCCCTAGCTTCAGCTAAATGATGTTCATCTGAGCACAAGAAATGATAATATGGTTGTGGAGTTTATTAATATCCATAATAGCATGGAAACAACATATGGATGGGCTATGCTTATTTATTGCTTTAGTACATTATCGAATTCAAATGTGCGATGGATTGACTGAGTTTAATTGTGTGTGAAACCTAATCTGATTTCAACCTCCTAATATATTGGGAACAGTGCACTGATGCCATAGCTTGTCATCACAATGTCCAGATTTAGGATCTGGTTCACAATAGGCCTTTCTCCCTGAACCCTAAAATAAGGTCCTATAAGTTGTGAAAGAAGATAGCGGTTGGCCTTCAAGGTCTGTGTCCCTTAGATAAGGCATATGTATCTCTTGAACTTCTTGCTTATAAAGGACAAGTCATGTTCTAGCGAAACTTATAGTTGTTCTTCATCAATTACAACAAACTTTAGATTATGTGCTATAGTTAGTTTGCTCAATTCAACTATGAGATCCTTATATAACAGTATGAAAAACCTTAAATGAGGCACAGTTAGTTTGCTCAATACAACTATGAGATCCTTATATAACAGTGTGAAGAACCTTAAATGAGATGCAGTTAGTTTGCTCAGTGCAACTATGAGATCCTTACATAACATTATGAAAAAATGTTTGGCTGCCGTGCAATTTATGTTTTACAACAAAGATCTTGTATGATTGCAATTTGAGGCAGCTTACTTCAAAGTTCAGAGAGACATATCTTACAAGAAATGTAACCACAAAGCTCAATTTATACTTGGAAGCATTAGATTGATCCCGTACAAGTTTTCTAGGTACTATAATTAATATTTATGCTTCAAATGACGGATTGTCAACAAATGGCATTCATTTGCCTCATTTGTCAAACATAATAAATAAAAGAATATCCCCTGCTTGCCATACAAGCAAAAAACCAATCAATACAGAAAGGCAGATTTTGGTCGAGGACAAATTAGCTCCGCTGATTGAGAAGGAAAAAAAATAGTGGAACTCAAGCTAATTATAGTAAAGAAAACACATTCAATTGGCCATCCAGGGGCATTTAGTTAGATCTCTTCCTTGTGGATCATCCTGGTACAAGGTTTTAACTTGTGTCAACTAAAAATAAGGAAAAAAAGGATTTTTCCTAGTATTTAGAATAATCTTTATTATTTTCGATCTGGAAGCCACTAATATGATAAAAAATGGACTGCGATCGAATAATTTCCAAATGATATCATCTATGTGGATCATATATCACAAAATGATTTTATCATATGATCAACTGATCAACCCAACTTTTCATAAGATGGATGGAAAGATTCATGTTCTAATTTCTTCTCTTCATGAATAAATAAAATAGCGAGGTAAAAGAATCGAGAAGTGATAATGGATTCGAACTAACGGAATTGGAGAAAATAGATCAGTCGTTCGGGAACGAACCTGGGTGGGGATAGAGGGATTTGAACCGTCACGGTCTATAAAGCCAACGGATTTTCCTCCTACTGCAATTTGCAATGTTGTTGACATTGACACGTAGAATTGGACTCTATCTTTATCCTCGTCCAACCATTAATTCCAAAAACTGATTCAACTCTCTATCTAGAGTAGATAAGTTCATAATTGAATTACTTAATGTAAAATCAAATAAATGAATTGCAAAAGCCTTTAATGAACCCCATTTTTGCAGTGGAGACCTCATGTAGTGTCAGACAGAGTTATGGGAACTAGGAACTATATTTAATTTCAATTTGTCCTAGCCCTTCAACAAAGTGCCAAAAACATAATATGTTGAGCAAGAAAGATTGGTATTTGTAACATACCCAAAAAAATTAGTCAGTAGTTTAGTGAAATTTTTTTAAAATTCTTTCCTTCACATTAAATACAATCGACCAACATAAATTCATTTGTGCTCAAGACAAGATGTCCTCCATCTCTATATTAATCCATGATGATTTTGTTATTCAAAAATAGAATAATCACCCTACATAATCATTTTCTTTCATCTTCTTTACATTTAATAAATCTTCTAAATCATTCACCATTCCTATCCTTATAAGTAATAACAATAACATTCCTTGTATTTCCTCTAACCAGGCAGCATCCTCTACCACTGAAACCCAGCAACCTGCTCCCCGGTGGGAGATTTCTCCCCAAGTTATTTAATTATACTCTTCTCTCTTGTGGAATCCGCCCAGAGGCGTAGCATTGGATGCTAAGAGACAACTGGAGGTTTTGCCGAGTTTCTTCCTCCACGTAGGAGACAAACTCGCAAAGATTTCTCAAAAATTCTTCTCCGTCGTTTTCCTTTTATCACCCTGTAATTATATGGGGTTAGTGTGATGTTTTATTTTCCACATGGTAAAAGTATCCATCTACTCCCTAATGCCAAAACGCGAAAAAGAAGGGATGTGTCCCCAAGTTCTCTTCCCCTTTCATCGTGGAGTATATGAGGAAAACAAAATACAGGTGTTGGGAGGATCAACGTTTTTTTTTTAATGGCTGGCGCATTCTCCAAGTCTATTTGTTCCCCCCTTAATGCATGATGACCTTAAAACATACGTAGGTATATTTCGTAAAACTTTCATAATATATCATATAAATATAGCTTTGCAAAGCCATAGGTTTAGGGTATTTTCCTATACCAAGATATTTATTACTTTTCTTATAAATATGGTAATTTAACTCTTTCTTAGAATAAGAAAGTTAGTTTCTTGTCATCTAAGGATACCGAGGTATAAATTCGACACTCTTCTCATAATAATGGTAATAAAAATACCTAGTGATAATAGTTAGCTTTCTTAACCATAGGTATAAGTTTATACTAATGGATATGTTGTGGAAGCTAAATATTAGTATGCGGCGAATCATCACATCATCCACCTAGGATGACCACCTTATCCCTTAAGGTAATTAATATAAGTCACTACATTGTTTTATTCTCAAGTGTTAGTAGAAATTAGGATGACTCTTCGTCATTATTTGTCTTCCTCCTAGTGGGTTCGTGTCCGATCACTTTTATTGCATGATGACCTTCGATCTCATAAGCCTAAAATCAATGATTACTAATTAGAAATAATAACAACACTTGCGAGGTTTACTGGCAGGGCCTTGGCATTGAGCTCCTCGCCAGAAACAAGTCCAATTTACATTTACATTTTCCAAGATCATTGGATATAGAAGAGGATGTTACAGTATTGATGGCTTATAGCCTTATTCAGATCGCAGCTAGATGATCAATATATATTATAAAACATACCTAAATAGTGTATAAATGGGATAAATGTATGATAATGAATAGTAATAAAGGCTATTAGTGTAACACACCCAACACTTTGTTTAGGTGGGGGGTTACAATTTACCTATTCTTTTGCCCCCAAATGCCATCCTAGTTTTGTTGGAGTTTCAAGATCTCTAATATCCTATGGCCGATTTTTATGTGGAATGGCGATTTTTGAGTGGAATGGTGTTAGCATGGCATTTGGCCTTAGCTTGTGGAAATATGGTACTATAACTATTCAAGGAGCCACTTCTATATGTCTAGGGAGCATTCATGGATGCTCAATGATGCCTTCTTGTGAAGTGTTACAGCGTGTTCATTTATGGGCATTGTTTAAAGAAAAGCATGCTGCAAATGTTGCTCCATTGCTTGGTAGTTGGTTTCGATCTGTGGCAGGAAATGGATGGGTTCCACTAATTTTACTTATTGTGAAGGACAAAACAAAGAAACTTGTGGATTAGTTGACTCAAACCCAGTCGATAGGGGTTCCCATCACTGTCGACACCAACCCACCGCGATCTCCCTGAGCACCGGCCCGGACAGGTTTTACCCCACCTAGAAACACCTGCAGAGCAGATGAGGTCTCGAGAATGGGTGGAACCATGTTTCCGCCGAATGAAGGAGGATGTTGTGGCATTTGCTTACTTAACTTGTAACGTCCCCACCCATCATGCCAGTGCAATGGAGAGGATCGTGATGCTAAAACTGGGCAATTGGCCCCGATACCTACTAAATAAAAACAACCACATATATAGAAAGACAGACATGCAGATGTACACATCTAAGCAAATACAGCAGAAGTAAATACATAGGTAGAAATACTCATCTTTATTGCAATCGTCCCCAAGCAACTAGCTATGTCGCTGCAACGTTCCACCCAACCGTAGGCTCTTCGACAGCTTATACTGAGTCCGTCCGAAGGCCACCCCCGAACTGGGCATGATTCTCACAAGGAAAGGGAACATTCCAGTTCACACACATCCCATTTACCATTCCATCTCGGCCAAAGAGAAACATTGACAGGGTTACACATTTACAACAACGGTGTTCACAAAACAGGGTCTACATTGGCTCTCCCAACTCATGGATTCACCCGAGCGAACTGTGGAATTTCGATTTCAACCCTAGGGTGCAAAACGATTTCTCTCCACTTGTTAGGATCCTTTCCAATGGCCTAAAGGACCTCTAGGAAGACCCAAAACGTTCTACTCTCTTCCCCCACTGGTGACCAACACAAAAACGCCCCTTCCCAGCTAAAAGATGAAGGGAAGCATAGAAAAACGAGGGAGGAAAATGCCCAGGCATCTAGAGCTGCGTGAGAGAGCAAGGCCATGGTGAATAATGGCTTTTCGGGAGAAATTTCGTGGCTCACTTCTTGCCCAAGGAGACCAACACGTTTTTCCATGAAGGGTGGCTTGCCCATACCCGATTTTGGACAGCCATACCTTCCCATTCCCAAGGCAATAACTTCCCCAACCAACTCTTGGGAGAAATCAATGGTTGGGTACAAAAGTCAACATGGGTAGTTGAGGGTTTGATGGGTTCCCTCATTGACACTTGGATTGACTCTATTGGCTCAAGGGTTTGAATGTTTTCCCTCCCAATTCCTTGTGAAATCATGCCCCCATCTCTTTGCTGCATTGCATAGCTAGTTGTGGGTATTTTTGTTAAAATGCATATTACATGATATTTGAGTTTTCAATGGCATTGCTAGCACGCAACCATATGCATCACTAAATCGATGGCGGGGGCCTTGGCCTTGAGCTCCTCACCATGATTTCATAACAATATTACATCATTCACAGTATTAATGCAATAGGGTCAAGCTGGGGACATTACATTCCCCTCCCCTTGGAATAACACCGTCCTCGGTGTTCCAACACTTCGGAAATAGATACCCACTTTAAATATATCCAAAATTCACAAAATGTGGTAGGTTTGTCTTGTAGTTCACCCTTTTCTTGGGTCTTTCAGGACTAAGTCCTTGGTCTTTACAAACTGCTCTTGCTAGCTAGGACCCTCTAGCTTTGCATGGGGACATCGTTCCAAAACAATTCCTTCTTTTTCTTTTCCTTCCAACTGGTCCACGAACTTGGAGAATTTACGGTTGATGCCCTCGGTTTGCTGCCATGGTCAATGGGCACAACTGAACACACTTTGCTTACTAGCAACACTTTCCGTGCCGGCTGCAACCAATTGTTTCACTTTCTTTCCTGCGAAATTTATCATGGGAAATTCTTTGTTAGGACAAGCATATCTTAAACATTAAGATTAGTCAATTATTTTCCTAATTGACGTGGAATGTCCATGCTTTCTTCATGGGACTTCCACACTTTTCATGCTTTCCCAACATACACATGAACTCATTCATGTTCATCCTTTCACAGGAAATTCACTATTTCAGCATTCACAATTCCTCTCAAGCAGTTAAACACAATCTATTTTCAGCCATGATATGCACTCAACAATCTTTTGTTTTATAAATGCATCAATCAAAAGGAAAGAGAAGAGTAGGGGTTTCTCCCTCTTAGTCTTGTTCTATTATGGAGCTACACCACCGCTGTGGTCTCATGCTCCCTAGTCTCTTTCACTTCAAAGTGAATGCTTTGACCTCCTTTCTTGGCTATGACACTTAGTGTCTAAGGTCTGCATATGGATTTTCGGCTAGGGCACCCTTCCCATTATTGCCTACAGAACCTTGGCTGCTAGGATCCACTCGTACCCGCTAGCACCATCTTTCATTACCACTCATACTGAGCTCTTTAGGACGGTCATGTGTCCACATGCATCTCCAGGATGCCTTCATAATCCTTGCTTCCAGCAATACCTACACTCAAACATTGAATTAATTCACATGTTTAGTTCATTTTCATAGGTTCAACGGTTTAGGAAATCATAACCAAATCATATACACACGTATATTCATGAGCAAGAAGCTGCATGGTAACTGAATACTTATCTGTATTGGATGTCTTCACTTTATTCCATGGGATCCTTCTTTGCTTTACGAGCCTTGGATTTCCCATGAACACAATAACGAATGTTGGGTCAGCACGCGGGCTACTCCACAACCATTCGAATAGGCAATGCCATGCCAGTACGCTGACTGGTTTTATCCATTGTTTTAAGGGGTGTTGGGCCAGCATACACGCTGCTTTACCATATCAAGTGGTTAATTCCCAACTAGTCACTCTCTGGACTTATCAAGAACTTTATAGCGTTCAACCAGCTACTCCCTGGATTTCTTAATAATTTATATCGCCCACTCATTTACTTTCTGGATTTACCAGCAATTCATATCGCCCACTCATTTACTTTCTGGGTTTACCAGCAATTCATATCGCCCACTCATTTACTTTCTAGGTTTACCAGCAATTCATATCGCCCACTCATTTACTTTCTGGATTTACCAGCAATTCATAGTCTTTTAGGGTCTTGCCTTCCTGCAATGACCAAGGTTTCCAACAAAGAAACAATAGTGTATCAGCTTAGCTGTTAGAAGACTTATACCTGTAATCTTCATTATTTCAAACAAGACATAAATGAAAACGAATACTTATCTGTATTGTGCATTTCCCCTCTGGTCCACAGGATCCTGCTTCGCTTCTGCAAGCCTTAGGATCGCATATGGACTTGGATATAGTTAGTGCTTAACCAGTACGCCTCCCCATCGGCTGGATTTATTAAGCATTTGGTGGTGCCCAACCAGTCCCATACCTGGTTGGCCCTCTCCAGTGCCGAGCCAACACATTCGTCTGGGTCATCGACCAATGGAAGGAAACTGCGCCACCGACCATCATAGGTCAAGGATCTACTAAGGAGTCACAGGTATCTCAGGGTTTCTAGTCAGTCATCGGCGCCCTCCCTCCCACTGCTGTCCCAATAGAGATTTCAGGGTTTCCAGTCAGTCATCGGCGCCCGCCCTCCCACTGCTATCCCAATAGAGATTTCAGGGTTTCCAGTCAGTCATCGGCGCCCGCCCTCCCACTGCTGACCCAATAGGCATCTCAAGGTTTTCAGTCAGTCATCGGCACCCGCCCTCCCACTGCTGACCCAATAGAGATTTCATGCCTTTACCAATGCCACCACACCTTCTTGCACCGTAACCCTTCACACACATCAGCTCTTCATTTATACAAGGACGCCACTCCTTCTTTTGTGCAAATCGGGGGTTCCTTTTAGGAACTTTATAGGTGACTTCTTGACTGTAGGTTAACATGACCCCTACTCACACAAGGATGATACCTTCTCTTATTACATAGCTCTTCGGGCCTGTCCATCCCTTCTGGTAATATTTCATGTGAGCATAGATAGGTTGCTAATTCCCATACAGTCTCTTTGCATACCCTTCTTCATTCTTCCTGTTAATGTGCAGTATCAATCTGCATCTGTGTAGGCTGACAACACAAGAAGGATAAGCAAGCTCATCAGTATTGCTGTTCAATTCTTAACCACATTCCACATCATTCACTACCAAGTATTGAAACACCAGGAATGCGTCCATTCCCTTAGGGTGTAGTCAATATTGAAAACCCTATCATGACCCAGCACCAGAAAAGGTGTGCACCCCCTTTCCGATGTGCGCCATGTAGGCCCTAATCATACTCAAGCAGTTTGCAATGATATAAATAAGATAGAGCATGCTCTGCAAATTAACCCTAATAATTTAGACATGAATGTTCTTGTCTAGGGTTATAGAATACTCATTCATTTTGCAGATGTGTCTCACATGCCTTCCGAGCATAGCTTTACCATCATGCAGTTTGGCTGAGGCATTATCAATATTTACAATGGCGTTTCACCCGAAACCCATTTCCAAAGCATGGGATCCTTCCCATCTAGTTTGGCTTCTGCAGGCCATCACACATGGTCTTCCTGCAATGTGTCATCCTGGCACACTTTATCAAATAGCCAAACAGTCAACAATGTTTAGCAATAAGCTTCAAATATGATTGTTTCATAACCAATCAGTAACATTAATAATTAAATTCAACATGAATTTTACAATTCTGTCTCCTACAGAAATCGATTTGCTTAGCAATGAGGCTCTCCTCATATTGTTTGACTCTTGTAAGTGGTATCACTCTGCCCATTATGGTTTCACCCTTGCTACCATACCTGAACAGCCACACACAGCATGTCCTCCTGACACAATTCTATATAAGCCAAACAATCATTAGCAATTATAAGCAAATTCTCAAATCTGAAATTTAAAATTATGTTTTCCTACAGAAATTAGATTTGCAATTATGAGACTATTCTCATAAACTTAAACCAGACAATTTTAGGATTCGTTTCTTGCGTAAATTTACAACCATGAGAGTCTTCTCATAACCTTTGGCTTTTGCACATGGTAGATCCCGGTCTTTACTATGGGTTTACCCTCATTGCCATACGCAAGACTTTTCTACCTGAAACTGAAACTTCAATCAGCCAAACACGTTGTGAGTATCTACGCACATAATAATTCATTTCCATAACAGTCACTGAAGTGATCTTGGAATACTCAATAATTCAAACACCTTCAGCTGTTGAACATTTGAAATGCAATGAAATGTATATACGTTTCTATATATGCATCATTATCACAATAGAATTTCACGACATAGTCACACTATCCATGCAACTTAAATAAATCGTAAATACTCATTATTTCACAATCATATCATTCATACAACTCTGTCCTTCCACAGAGCATTCTAGCAGCCCATCGATCATGATTTGGCTCTTCATGCACTCACTATTCTGCATTCATAACAGCCCATGAAATGGTCCTAGAATTATCATCAATTCATCATTTCATTCATTATTTATTTTGCAATGACATGTGTATCATCCCTATACATTCATACAATGCATCACAAGATTTATAAAATCTCTTAATGCACATCTACTCAATGCTACCTTGCATTGTTTCATGAGTACTATGCATTCAAGCATATTATTATCGAAACATGACTACCTCATATAACTTGCATTATCATAATCAGGACCACTAGTCCTCACTTACTTTGGTTATTAAGTACATAACCAACATACACATGACATGATATAAATTCATATGAATGCATTGAGACTTCTAAACAGTCATAGGGTGTAAGGATCATTTCCTTCACTTACCCACACCTCACCAAGCTTGGTAGGTTAACAGTCCCAATCGGTATTCAATATCACATGCAAACTATCTCAACATAGCTCAAACATAGTTGAAGAGATCTTACCGAATCCTCTTCAACATTCATGCAATTTGGCATTGATAATCATTACCTTCATGGTTACCATTAACATCGCATGATGTTACCCGATCAGTTGACCTCTTACCAAGGCTGCTCGGTCCTTTTTCCAACTTTTGATCATACATTTGTTGCACCATCCTTTCTGCATAAGGTCGTTGGCTTCATGCAACAACATCCTCAGCACATTTAGCCATGCTCTTTGTTATCTTTGGTCCTACAACCAATACCAACATCAATAGTGATCATCAATCACAATATCCTCCATTAGTGGTTCATTGCATATGCAGACTTCATTATTCTACCAATATGCAATATACCATTTAGGCACAAGCATTTCCATATGTACTATGCAATGTTTGTTAAGACGCCATCTAGTGCATATACATCTATGTAATCTCTTACATTTTTAACATTTTTATGCCATATGACGATTTCATAATTGTAAGTATGATAACAAACAGGGGTTTAAAGAATTCTTACCTTTTCGATCCCTCCTCGTAACATGGAATTCCTCTTCCATATCATGCAATTGTAGAAATTGCCCATATTGACAACAAAATTTGTTTGTCAAAACAGCCGCGGGCACTCTTCCGCACTAAATATCTATGATGTATGTAGACCTCACTCAAACTCTGTTCATGTATCATTGTTCCCTGCTGGACAAGCTTTCCAATGCCTGTCTTCATGCTCCATTCCGACATCAGGTGCGGAAACTGCATCTCTTCAAAAATGACAACTTTCACTCCAGTTCTGCACATTTTACACAGTTGCATTTTGGTCCAGAATGCCAACTTTAGCCATTTGTGGAAGAAAATCTATGAGGAATCACAAAAACTTATCTACTGGGAAAAGTTAGTCCATATAACAAGGAACACTCAGCAATTCACCGATTTTCATTCCGATGCACCATTCATCTTCTATGAATTTCTGGGTTTTACTACTTCTCACTTTTCACATTTTTCTAAAATTCTAAATTTTGGGCCAAAAATGGCTATCTCCCAAATGGTGCATTTCCGGGAAATCTTCGTCTAACGGAAACTGTCCATCTTAATGAGAATATGAAATGTCTAGTTCAGTAAAATTTTTGATTCCCACATCTAGGGTCACTTTTACTGTCCACCAGCTTTTCAAAATCCCGAAAAAGTGGCCCGGAACAGTGCTTTTTGGCCTTCTTGATCACCCCGACTCCACATCCTTTGGAGTTTGGCTCCAAGATTCTGAACTTAACATCGTGCCTTCTTGATGACTGCGCCTGATCAATTTCAGCTCAAACCGACCTTCCGTCAAGCCTCGGGACTCCGTCCTTCAAAAGTCACTATAACCCAAATTCTGTTAAATCGGAGTGTAATGGGCTAGGGGTCTTCACTGGTTCTTTCATGGCCCTCGTCAATGGCCTCCGAGCCCCACGGGAATCATTCCATTCCGAGCCCCGATGCTCCCCCTATCCAAAAAATGAGTTTTTGTCACTTTACTCGTTTTTTTTTTTTTTTCGCCTGCCGCCACTGTGGGGCGGTTCACTGAATGCTCCCGGTTGGCTATAGCCTTCCGCAAATTTCAGGCCGGTTGGCTGTATCCTCCCGCAGTTGCGGACCGATTGGCTGTATCCCTCCGTAGTTGCGGGCCGGTTGGCGGAATGCTTCCGCAGTTGCGGAACGACTCGGTGAAGTCTTCCGCAATTGCGGAACGATTCGCCGAAATCTTCCGCAGTTGCAGAACGATTCGGCGAAGTCTTCCGCAGTTGTGGAATGATTCGCCCAAGTCTTCCACGATTTCGGAAGAGATTTCCTTCCGAAATTTCGGAAGAGAATTCCTTCCGAAATTTCCTTTCGACGCCGGGCACTTAGAAATTTTTCTGCTTTTCGGAGCATTTCACCGAATTTTTCCGCGTTGCGGGACAACTCATTGTATCCTTCCGCAATTTCGGAGCCGTTCGCGGAATCCTTCCGCAGTTTCGGAAGACTTTCCCGAATTCTTTCCGAAACAAACCTTAAACAAAAATTTTGAAAACACTTAGAAAATTTTTCCGTCTTTTTCGGAGGAATTCGCCGAATTTTTCCGCGTTGCGAGACAACTCGCGGAATCCTTCCGCAATTTCAGAAGAGAATTCCTTCCGCAAATTTCGGAAGAGAATTCCTTCTGCAAATTTCGGAAGAGAATTCCTTCTGAAAACTTCCCTTCGCAATTTTGGAAAAACTCGCGGAATGCTTCCGAAATTTCGGAAAGATTCGCCGAATGCTTCCGCAGTTGCGGAAGACATTCAGGAATTCTTTCTGAAACAGTCTTTAAACAAAAACTTTTTCAAATAGACTCTAAGCAAATTTTTCAAACACTTAGGAAAATTGAAATCTTTCTTTCTGTCAGAGATGACTGTTATTAGATTTGGCCCATAGAGGCCCAATGCTGCAACCAGCAGCTCCGATACCAAATGTAACGTCCCCACCCATCATGCCAGTGCAATGGAGAGGATGGTGATGCTAAAACTGGGCAATTGGCCCCGATACCTACTAAATAAAAACAACCACATATATAGAAAGACAGGCATGCAGATGTACACATCTAAGCAAATACAGCAGAAGTAAATACATAGGTAGAAATACTCATCTTTATTGCAATCGTCCCCAAGCAACTAGCTATGTCGCTGCAACGTTCCACCCAACCGTAGGCTCTTCGACAGCTTATACTGAGTCCGTCCGAAGGCCACCCCCGAACTGGGCATGATTCTCACAAGGAAAGGGAACATTCCAGTTCACACACATCCCATTTACCATTCCATCTCGGCCAAAGAGAAACATTGACAGGGTTACACATTTACAACAACGGTGTTCACAAAACAGGGTCTACATTGGCTCTCCCAACTCATGGATTCACCCGAGCGAACTGTGGAATTTCGATTTCAACCCTAGGGAGCAAAACGATTTCTCTCCACTTGTTAGGATCCTTTCCAATGGCCTAAAGGACCTCTAGGAAGACCCAAAACGTTCTACTCTCTTCCCCCACTGGTGACCAACACAAAAACGCCCCTTCCCAGCTAAAAGATGAAGGGAAGCATAGAAAAACGAGGGAGGAAAATGCCCAGGCATCTAGAGCTGCGTGAGAGAGCAAGGCCATGGTGAATAATGGCTTTTCGGGAGAAATTTCGTGGCTCACTTCTTGCCCAAGGAGACCAACACGTTTTTCCATGAAGGGTGGCTTGCCCATACCCGATTTTGGACAGCCATACCTTCCCATTCCCAAGGCAATAACTTCCCCAACCAACTCTTGGGAGAAATCAATGGTTGGGTACAAAAGTCAACATGGGTAGTTGAGGGTTTGATGGGTTCCCTCATTGACACTTGGATTGACTCTATTGGCTCAAGGGTTTGAATGTTTTCCCTCCCAATTCCTTGTGAAATCATGCCCCCATCTCTTTGCTGCATTGCATAGCTAGTTGTGGGTATTTTTGTTAAAATGCATATTACATGATATTTGAGTTTTCAATGGCATTGCTAGCACGCAACCATATGCATCACTAAATCGATGGCGGGGGCCTTGGCCTTGAGCTCCTCACCATGATTTCATAACAATATTACATCATTCACAGTATTAATGCAATAGGGTCAAGCTGGGGACATTACATAACTTATTTATCACAACATTCAAAACAGATCTATGCATTCAAGATTAACATCATTTGCATTCATAACATTATTCAATAGAAACATTCATCGCGACAAGCATAACATTGAAGTATTAACTGCAGTAAGAAATCATCGCAACTTGTATTAACAGAGAAGGTACACAAAGAATTTCACCAAACAGTTTTGTCATGTCATATTACTTCAGAAAAACCCTGATACAACATCTCCGCAAAACCAAATCTCAGAAGTATCACTTGATCTCACATACAGACTCGAAGATGCGCATAAACAACATCCACGGATTATGCTCTCTCAACTCTAAAGTTCCAAAAGTTTTCCAACACATATGACTCTTTGACTATAAATAGGATTCCGCCTTTACAATGCTTGTCCACTTCCTAACAACTTCCTAACTGACTCCTGGACAAATGACCAAAATCTAACTGACATGGTTCAAATGACCCAATAACCCGCCTACTGCAGTACAAACGACTCAAATTTACATCTCATATGGTCCAATGACCCAAAAACCCGCCTATTGCGGTACAACCGACTCAAAAATACATAAAAATAGTCTATTCTTCTGCCTTCCGCGACTTCTTTTGATGTGTCGCAGCATCGACGATGCTGCGATTCTTCCTTACCAAACTGCCTGCCAACAGGCCCCCAACACAATCTTGTGGCTCACCCTCGAGCCAGGCCAACTGGATATAGTGAACTCTGTGGTCTTCACTCTACTAGGGCTAAACGATAGTTCTGCAATTGTTCTTGCTGTTTGGATCGCGCTGTGTTGTCCTGCTCCTTTTGCTACACTGATCATCTGCTCGTTGTCATGTACTTCTTTCCCCAAAGTGGATTCTTCCCAGCTTACTGTTGTTTGCAGGCGGTTTGATGAGGGAAGGTCGTGGTACTGCTGATGCCGCGACACATTGGATGAAGGCACAAAAGGAGTATTTTGGGCCAAAGGATACCGCACTTGGTGAGTTTTGGGTCACTTGGACCACATATTTTGTAATATCGAGTCATTGAACCGCGGTATGCGTGTCTTTGGGTCATTAGACCAAGTCAGTTAGTAGAGTGTCCATAGTGTCGGTTAGGAAAGTGGACAAGCATTGTAATTGGCGGAAGCCTATAAATAGAGTAGAATTGAGTATGTTAGAGGGAGAGGAAGAGGGAAGAAGATGAGACAAGTGATATATGCGGAGATTGATAGAGATAATGCGGATGTTTATGTACTGCTTTTGGTTTTCCGAGTAATATAAGGATGATGATTTGGTGCAATCTATGTGTAACATTGCTGGATGTTCATGTTATTTATTTTTAATGCAGTTATCTGTTTTCTATTGCTATAATGTGAATGCTGCGATAATATGTTATCTGTCCATATGAACATGTTGCAATCGAAATAATATGCAATCTCTGTTTCTGGTAATATTAAATGCTGCGATATGCTAGAAATTCATGATGAATGTTTGGAATTGCTACTAGTACCATAGTGCCACAACTTGCCTCCTCCCTCGGCGGAAACATGGTTCTGTCTACTCTTCCTGGAAGCCTCGGGTGAGACCTCATCTGCTCTACAGTTGTTGCTGGGCGGGCTCAACCCTGCCCGGGCCGGTGCTCAGGAAGACTGGGGTATGGGTCAATAGTCGGTGGACCCCTGTCGACTATGAGGTCACGATTCGGTCAACAAATGGTTCCGTTGCCGGGACCGTGTGCAGAGTAGGAAGAGGCCATGTTGTGGCACCCGACGAAGCCGGAAATAGAAAAATGGTTCAATCAGAGGTTGCAGGAGTTCGCAGAAGAAGAAAGTCGGAACACGCGACTTACGGTAGATCAATGGGTGGGAATATATATTCACGATGGTTCGCATGAATGGTTTTTCTGTGAATTCCCCATCATTTTGTATGAATGGTTGTCAAAACTGACCTTTCAGAAGAGGAACTTCCAGGGTGGTGAGCCGATGACCTGGACCCCAGAACTGATTAAGGAATTGCAAAAAGTGGATAATAAGGCATCACGGGCTGTCGAGGTTTGGCTTGACAGCATCTTGGAAGGATACATTACGGAATTTGTGGTTGATACAAAGAAATACTATAGTGAGGCTAAACGATACTTCTTTGACGGACCGAGGGGGAAGGTTTTTGCTATCGCTCCAACTGTCGATTAAGATGCTAATCTGCGAAAAAGGCATATTAAAGATGCACCTTGATCAGTAGATAGCCTGGTGGGAGGAGGCCATGGGTACCGCAACTGTTGGGGAACGGTGTATGAAATGGTAAAGGGTTAGATGGGTACATACCATGAGGAGACTGTGAGCGAAGCCGAGGAAGAGAGTGGCCTTACGAGGGGAGGAGCAAGGTTCCGACAGGAAAAGAGGTAGAGGATAGGAGAAGGTCCTGCTGCGATCGGACTGCAAGACCGTGAAGGAAGGCCACACGGGACGAAGCGACCTCACAGTCCTGATATGAACGACCAGAATACGTCCAGGATAGAGGCAGGACCAAACCCCAGCACCAATGTGCCTACACCTCCGATCACTAGCTCTCAACCAGCAAAGAAAACTACTTTGACACCACCGAGTACGTCGACACCGCAAAAGTTAATTGGTAGTAGTCGTGCAGCGACAGGAGGAAGAAGGCCCAAGATGGCGGGCGATGATGCTAAGCTACCATTGTTCCATGGCAGTGCGACAGATAATCTAGAGTAGTATTGGTTTTTGTGTGAAGCAGTCTGGACCGTGAAACAGATCACTGATGATGATGTTAAGAAGGGACAGTTGGCCACGATGCTGCGAGGTCGTGCATTAGATTGGTTCATGAAATTTGTCTTAGTCCCTACTGGGACTCCAGATAAGTCATTGAATGAGATTCAGGATGGGCTGATTGCTAAATTTAGACGGCCTAAGTTAGAGGCCCAGTACATTACTGAATTAAAGGAAATTAAGCACTATCCCAATGAGACGGTATGGGATTTTGACTAGCGATTCAAAACGCCAATGGCCAAGGTTAGTTTTGACATGACCGTTGTCCAACACAAAGAATGGTTCATTGTGGCACTGCTACCCCATATTCGGCTGCCGCTGATGCAACAAAACATTTCGACGCCTAGTGAGGCTCTAGAGATCGCAATGCGGTTGGAAGCGTCCCCGATTGGCGATAATGCAGCTGGGATGTCACAGATACAGACACAACTCACTAACCTGACTATACAGTTGCATGATTTAAAGAAGAACAAAGAACCACATGATGAAGTATGGTGTATGCGCTGCCGAAGAGAAGGGCATACAAAGATGGGTGTCCATATTTCCATAATTATTTGGTGTCAGGTGCACCATACCCGTTGAATGGCGGCAGCATGCCATGGTGTTGTGTTTGTTCGGTGTTTGGGCATAGTCATGATAGTTGCCCATATATGCAGAAAATGGTCACAACTCCGCAGAATTTGCATTGCACCTTCTGTAAGTCGATCGGACATGATGACAAGGATTATCGTGCATATGGGTTGCTACAGGAGAGAATGTGTGATGCATTCTATGTCAAAGATGATCAGTGTACTGCACCACTACAGCCGCCGATAGCTCAGCCGATGCCCAAGCACAGATGTAGTTTGTAATGCAACAGCAGCAATCGCCCGCAATATACACTGGTAAACCCCCCGCAGCCTCAATATGTGCAACAACCATAGTATGCACCACAAGGGAAAGGGATTCCGCCAGCGCCCATGCAGCAGCAGTTTAACCAACCTCAGTATCAGCAGCAGGGCGGCTATCGGGGAGGCTACAGGGGCAGATGCGGTGGTGGATTTGGTCGTGGAGGAGGAGGCCGAGGTGGCCGAGGACCTGTTCAATGTTACCACTGTGCGGTATGGGGGCATTATCAGCGCGACTACCCACTACTACATAATCAATGTACATTTTGTTCTAGTAATGATCATACAAACGAGAATTGTCCACAGTTTATTGCCAGATTGTAGGTTGGAAACACTCCGCAGCTACAGAACCCAGTGAACCAACCAGTGCAGAACCCGGTGCAGCAACCAGTTCAGAACCAACTTCCCCGACCACTGCCGAACGCCAACCCGAATGTAAATCAACTAGGAAATCTGCAGCAGAACCAGGCACAGTGTGCTAATATTGCAACTATTTCTGCAGAACTGCGACCGCAAGATGCTTCGGTGGCTGTTGTCACTCATGGAGGTAAGACGATTGGGGAAGATGGTTCACGATCGCTCATTCGCTTGGCTGGTCAAAAGACGGTGAATTTCGATATTGATGCGGAACGGGAAACGTTCATGGAGGCACGTCGCACTTTGGAGAAAGATCATGGTAAGGCTGTTGTTTGTGATATACCGCCTATCTTTGATGCTACGTCAGATGCCAATCGACCACCACCAGAAATACTAAAGAAGTTCCTTGAAAGCTGTCTATCCTTAGCATGAGATCCGGTTTCCCTAGTTGAGATTGAGGGATGGCTGCAGTGACTTCCGAAAGAACGGCAGGAGTCA
Source organism: Larix kaempferi (assembly GCA_027924585.1). NCBI lineage: Eukaryota > Viridiplantae > Streptophyta > Pinopsida > Pinales > Pinaceae > Larix > Larix kaempferi. The sequence continues at coordinate 13,653,278 of BSBM01000368.1, forward strand.
GCAGTAAACTCCTTACAACGGAGGAAGACTGGCAAGGAAATGCGAATGAATATTCAAATTGGGGATTATGATGTTGATTCTGTGATTCTGGATCTTGGTTCGGATGTTAACATATTAACCAAGCAGGCATGGCAAAAAATGGGGAGTCCCCCATTGAGCTGGTCCCTTGTACAGCTCCGGTTGGCTAACCATGTGAAGGTCACACCTATTGGGCGAGATCCACGGCTCACAATTAATATTGAAGGAATGAAGACTTATGCCGACTTTGATGTCATAGAGGTAGTTGACGGCGGAAGCTCCTATCCTGCGCTGTTGGGGATAGGATGGGCTAATGATAGTGGAGCTTTAATTAACTTTAAGAAGTGAATGATGACTTTTGAGAACCGCGATTTCTGAGTTATCGCTCCGTTGGGTCCGGCTGAAGGACGCCGATATGTTGAACCTGTCAAAGAGGACGACCACCTTGGCTGGGATCATGCATTTAATATTTCTGAGGATTACATTCATCCCACTGTTCATGGTGAGTTGGAGTGGCGCAGTGAGAGTTCCGTGTCTTCCGACTCCAATGATGCATTGGAACATTGGCAGAATCGCATGCATGAAGTCTCAGTCCGGAAGTGCAGTTTAGTTACGCAATCTTTATGTCAAGTTGCAACAGAAACGATCACATTGCCTATCTATGAGGGGTTGCCTGGCTTAGACACTTTTGTAGCAGAATTTGAAGACCGTGTTCCAGAACCACAGCGACTGCTGGCCTTAGAGGAAGCACTGAAGGCTGTTCCAGCACGCTGGTGGGAAACGCATAAGAAATTTATCAAAGACTGGTCATAATGTCGAAGGTTGATGATGGTTCGATTTGGAAATATGGAGGTTTATCACACTGGCAAGTATGATGGCCGAACCGATCCTGGTGATCACGTGATGGAATGCCAACGATTGTGGGTAACGCGACCCCGAGATGAGTGGGTTCATGCTTTTGTCCACACTTTGGAGGAGATACCGCGATCATGGTATACTGCAGCTGAATTGCGCCATGACATTACAACATGGGGAGAGTTGACGATCTTTTTTACTCATACCTTCACATTTGCGGATTCCAACCCAGATGTCCATAACGCCCTGCAGCTCATCCGCGATGTGATATTTCAGGTTGTTCCAGTGAAATGCACTGTTGACCCACACACACATAGTCAGATGCAGTCTCTCATGGAGTGCTTCAATGTCAGTGGAGGGCCAGAGGATGATGATGACCCCTGGAATATCAACATTCCTGAATCCGAAGGAAGTCGCAATGTGGTACCACCTGTTGCGCCAAGTAACCCGTTCAATCAGCCGTTGTAGCTTCACAAAACAAATATCGACACTGAAGCTATTCCCAAGTGTGCCAATGTAGGGGATTATTGGGATGATGAGATGATGAGCAAAGTTACCGAGTTACTGCATGAATTCCAAGATGTGTTTCCCACGAAGTTTTCTGAAATGAAGGGAATCTTGGGCGATTTAGGAGAGATGAGGATTCCATTAAAACTAGATGCTAAGACAGTCCGACAGCGACCTTATCAGCTAAATCCATGACATAAAGACAAGGTCAAGGCGGAACTTGATCGGATGCTGGATGTTGGTATTATCGAACCTGTGGAAGAGTCAGAATGGATCAATCCTATGGTGGTGCAGGACAAGAAAACAGGTGAAGTATGCATTTGTGTTGACTTGTGGAAGTTGAACGATGCCTGCTTGCATGATCCCTTTCCGACCCCGTTCACTGATGAAGTACTTGAAGGAGTGGGTGGCCAGGAGATGTAGTCTTTCACTGATGAATTCTCTGGCTACCATCAGATTCGCATTGCCAAGGAGGATCGCCATAAGACAACCTTTGTTACTGAGTGGAGTTGTTTTCAGTACACGGTCACGCTGTTCGGATTGAAGAATGCACCTGCCATATTTTCCTGGGTTGTTGTTGCCGCGTTCAAAGATTTTATTCAGAAGTTTTTGCAGGTATATATGGATGATTGGACTGTTTATGGATTGATTCGCAATCACTTGGCCAACTTGTGGTTAATGCTTGAGCGATGCCGACAACACCAGATATCGCTGAAATTCAAGAAATGTATTTTTTCTGCTCCGTTTGGGATATTGCTGGGTCATATTGTGTGTAAGCAGGGATTGTTGGTTGATCCAGCCAATATTGCGCTTATCTTGGGGTTGCAACCGCCGACTACAGTTAAGCAGTTGCACGCAACCTTGGGTCACACAGGATATTATCGCAAGTTCATTAGGGGGTATGCTGCGATTACTGCCCCTATGGAGAAGTTGTTGAAAAAGGATGAGGAAGTCCACTGGAATTCGACATGTCAGGAAAGTTTTGAAACACTCAAAGCGAAGATGGCGTCGGCTCCAATTTTGGTTTTTCCAGACTGGAGTAAGGAATTCCATGTCCATGTTGATGCTTCATCGGTTGCGCTAGGTGTTGTATTGGCTCAACCAGGCGAAGGCGACATTGATCATCCTATTGATTTTTCCAATCAAAAACTATCATCGGCAGAACGCAATTACACTACCACTGAACGCGAAGGCCTGGTCATGGTTTACGCGCTGTAGAAATTCAGGCATTATTTGTTGGGCGACCATTTTAAAATGTTTACTGATCATTCGGCATTAAAATAGTTGGTCAATAATCCTGTGTTGGGGGGAAAGATCTGCCGATGGCTACTTTTGTTTTAGGAGTTTGATTTCGAAGTTGTTGTGAAACCAGGACGATTGAATGCTGGACCAGATCATCTATCTCGGATTGACATAGGGGAGGAGCTGACTAATATCGAAGATGGGTTTCCGGATGCCCAGCTTTTCCATGTGGCCGCGGTTGATCACTATTTTGACGACATCCTTCAGTTTTTGGTGACCGGCACCGCACCTGATGACTTTACCACTTCGCAGAAGAAGCAATTGGTCGTTAAGGCTGCAGACTTTCAACTGATCGCGGGATAGTTGTATAAGTTGGGTGCTGATGAGATTTTGCGCAGATATGTCTTGCCGCATGAGTAGGCTCAGATATTGGCTGAGGCACATGGTGGAGTCGCAGGAGGACATTATGGCGGTCGGGCGACTGCCCAGAAGGTGTTACGTGCAGGGCTTTGGTGGCCCACATTACATAATGATGCGACAGACTACGCTCGGTCTTGCGATGTTTGTCAACGAATTGGCAAACCGTCCAGACGTGATGAGATGTCGCTACTCCCTCAATTAACATTACAACCATTTGAGAAATGGGCTGTGTATTTTGTAGGGTCGATCAATCCACCAAGGAAGCATACAGGTGCTTGGTATATTATCACAGCGACTGAGTATTTGACCCGATGGGCAGAGGCGGCCCCTATCGTTGATTGTTCTGTAGCAACGACTGCTCGGTTCTTGTTTGACCACATTATCACTCGGTTCGACTGCCCTAAGATTTTGTTGAGTGATCAAGGCAACCATTTTCTCAATCGCACTATCAACGCATAAACGGAGGAATTGCAGATTCATCCCAAGAAGAGTACACCCTATCACCCATAGGCGAATGGGATGGTAGAGGCGTTCAATAAGATATTGGAGCATGCGTTGACAAAGGTGTGCAATGCAAACCGCGATGACTGGGATTTGAAAGTTCCAGCGGTGTTGTGGGCTTATCGCACCACATGTAAAAGGTTGACTAGTCAGACACCTTTTAAGCTGGTATATGGGAAGGAAGTAATTATGCCTATGGAGTACATTGTCCTGAGTTTACGAATTGCGGTAGCCACCAGCATGGATGATGTTGTAGCATTGGATGAGCGCCTAGCACAATTGGTGGATCTTGAAGAAGATCGGTTTATTGCTGGCTTTCACCAAGGGGTTGAGAAGGATCGCCAGAAGGCATGGCATGATCGCCACATCAAACACAAGCAGTTTCAGCAAGGTGACTTGGTACTACTGTATGACAGTAAGTTTATGAAACATCCAGGTAAGTTACAAATGCATTGGCTGGGTCCCTACTGCATCAATAATATTACTTTAGGAGGAGTGGTTCAGTTGCAGCGATTGGATGGGGGGATGCTCCCCAAGTTGGTAAATGGTCACAGGTTGAAGCCTTATCACGTGGGCTCGAAGAAGTGTGATGTCTGAGTCACATTAGGTTTCAAAAAAAAAAAGAGATGAATGAATGATGATCGTTGTAGGTTGTTTGGTGGCAGATGGCGCACCAACGGAAGTATGGCATGTAGGAGGTTTCCATCGCAAATTTGGCACAGTCAGTGATATATGGAAGCAGGGCGGCCTGGTCATATCAGTAATAAATACAAAAAGTGGAGATAGTTAATTATCGGCGAGTTTGAATTATGGGCATTAATGAAGGATACGGCTGAGGGGAGGACAAGATCGTCGACGGATTTCTCTCATTAATACGAGGATTTGGTTGAGTTAATGCACGATTCAGTCATGATTAGGGTGGATTTAGGGAAATGCCAAAAGTATGGCCTTGCGTCAGTCGGAAGAGACGACATAATTGGTAAGCAGTGTTGTTGCGAATGGTTGCAGTGCTCTAAGCTACTCGTTGCTGAGCATATAACAAAGAGTATTGAGGTATGCCAGGTGAATTTGAGCCCGTCGACATTAGTAGTGAAGTTGAATCCCTGTTTATTCCGGTTATTGTTGAACAAGAAGGTACATCTTCGGCCACTGTTGGTCTTGGAGCCGAGGTCACCAACATGCCGGTGGGTACATCAGCTGTTGCTAAGAAGCGCTGAGGAGGCCAGCCCTCTGAATCCCCAAAAAGTAAAAGGTTAACACGATCTATGGCGGCTGGAGGAGTTATGGAGCAAGGGGGCTCGTCCAGTCGCCCTGCGACTACATCTTCCCAATGGTTGGGCCAGTCTGCTACTAATATTCTTGGGTACATCCCTCTTGTTCGACCAGATGTCACCCCATGTAAAATCACCTCGAAGCCGAAATTCAGTGTGAAGATACCCGCACTCTCGACAGGCTTGGAGTGCTCAACGGATATTGGGCCGGTGTTGATATGCCTATGCTATGCTGATCATGACATGGTGGCCCAGCCTGCAATTGCCTCCGCACCCTATGTCAAGGAGATGCGCCATTTACCGGAATCAATGATACATGAGTCGGCTCGCGGGCTGAGGCAGGCCAGCTTGTTAGGGCTAATTAACATGCTGCATTTCAGACGCCTGACGGAAGTCAATTCTTGTATCAAGCAGCTCTTGTCATGCTTCCATGGAGGTTCATTATGGTTGGACAGAGAAGTCCCAGTCACTGTCGACTTGATTTCTGAGATTACCGGCTTGCCCAAAAATGGTGTTGATCCAGCAGACTTTCTTCAAGGAAAGGCCATTGAGTAGAAGCAGGCATGTCAATTAGCTCAGAAGTATGGCTTGGAATCAGATGGACGGGGATATCGCACCAGTAGCTACAATAATCAAGCGGTACTCATAGGCATTAAGATTCTGTGTTGTAAGGTGATTAGGGGAGGTCGCCCTAATCAATGTAATGCAGGGATAGTTGCTTGCGCTGAGCAATGCGCGAAAGGAGTCTAGATGAATTGGTCCCTATATCTTCTGAACCAGCTCATGGAGGATGCCGCAGATGTCCAAGTGGGGAGAGGTGCCTTTTCATATAGTTTGTTGTTGTTGCTCATTGCTCTCATCGCATGGAAAGAGCTTGATACATACCAGGGTATGGACTTCCCGGCTGCTAAGGAACGACACGGGGCTCGTTATCAGAATCTGTGGCCTGTGCGCGAGTTGGAGCGAACCCGCGAGTGCCAGGTACAGTTTTGGCTATACCTAGAAATGCTTTGTGATGCCGCAACTTCGGTCCCACGGAGATCTGCAGATATTGTGGCATGCTTCACACCGGTCCTAGCATTTGCAATCCGACCGAGTGTTATACATATCCAGGCTCGCCGTGACATCAATTTCCAGTGGTTGCAGACAAAAGTGACAGCAGCAGAGTTGGAGGCCATCATGAACGAGTGGATGGAGGCATGGAGACAACCCATGAGCCCTGCAAAAATTGATGCTGGAGGTCCACCGGAGGGCCCTCCGGAGCCCAGATCCCCTCAGGATCAACAAAGTCATCATAGTTCCGCGCAAGAGTCAAAGCAAACACCAACTAAGGATGACAGTGACCGCGATCTGGAGGAAAACCGGACAAAGCAGTGCCATGAGTATGCCACTATCAGCAGGATATCCTTACCAATGGAGGCGCAGTTGGGTCGGTTAGTCACAGCCATTAATAATGCCGCCACGGCAGCTGCTGATAAAATGTCTGTCAAAGTGGAGGTGGGCTTCTCTACGATTGCTGCCCTTATGGATTCTCTGGGTAATGCAGTATTACAAACGGAATCGGGCAGTGTCTCTAGATAGGACACAGTCACGATCTGCACCATGCCCCAGGAAAGGAACATCAACATTTCCCCGACTGCGATTGTGATTGACAACGAGGAGTTGAAAACTGTGCTGAAGTTGATTGACCATGTGACTGTCAATATGAATGCACTATCGGCAATGGCCCTGATGATAATGTAGAAGAGTGCTTCCCAGGAAATGGTGGATAGCATGCATAGAATCAGCAAGCATTGTCAACAATTACAGGAAAAAGAGGCAACCGTCATCGTTGAGAAAGAAGAGATGATAAAGAAAGCTGCTAAAGCACGGAAAGTAGTGGATGACCTTAAAGTTGGCTTGAAGTAGGAGCGGGCCGAGACCACTTGCACCATTGAGGAACTCAAAAAGGAACACGACTTCCTTGTTGCGGAAAAGGCTCGCATGTGGGATGACAGTGCTCGGATTGACCAAGCGGTTGCAGAAGCGTATCAGCATGTCCCGGTGCCTACTGAGGAGGTAGACGTGCTCCACCGAGTGCAGCGATTGGGGGCTGCCATTGTTTAGTTAAAACAGGAGAACGACCAGCTGACGGCTTAGTTGAAACCTGTTGAATATTGTATCTTCTAAGAATATTATATTTGTATATTATTTATTCCGGAGATGTTCCATACCTCCGATGTGATTATACTATGAATCTGGAGATGTTTATTCCTCCGAATTGGCTGTGGTAACTAGGGTTATTAGACCCACCATGTGGAGGTCAGCCCAGTCAGTTATAATAGGGTATTTAACCTAATGGTTAAATACGAGCCTACATGTACTTGTGTAAAATACATGTCAGTGTAGTGTATAAATAGAGGAGGTATGTTCCTCATTTGACACACACACTTGAGAGAGGCGCACTTGTGGAGGAGAGGTCTGCTATGGTGGAGAAGGAGATCATGTCTTTGGTTTGCATCTTTGTATATTGCTGGTCATCTATATTGAGGAAGCTTTACTGGGTTTTCTACCCCATGAGGGTTTCCCAGGATAAATCTGTGTCTCTTGTGTTTATGCTATGCTTGTTGTTTCTTCAGTGATCCTGTATATGCTATTATTGTGAAATGGAATGTAATGCTGCTATTTTCTGTCTTAGCATATTAAATTTTAACAAAACCAAGTACGCCTCAGATTGAAGTGGATGAATGACAAAGGGAAATTGAGGAAGTTGCCAACTAGATGGAGGAACTCGAGACAAAGGTAACCAGGCTCATCGCAGAAACAGTTGAGTTTTGGGGCCACATTTTTCGTGATGACCAAATTGAACAACTCACTAAGAGTTGGCAGGATGTAGAGGGTCAGGTTGTGACACTGAAGGCTACAATGCGAACCTTATCCCTAATGGAGCAAGTCGCTAAGTCGCGCCAACTAAAAGACTTGCAACAACGAGTTACCAAGGAAGAAGAATGACAGAAGCGACGTGCAGCCCAGTTAGAAGAATTCCAGGAAACTGACGGGAAGTTGATGGTACAGGAAACTGAAGCACTTCCCACAGTTCAGAAGTATCGACAACAGGTCATAGAGAGGCTTGTTGATCATCCATCCACCGAAGATGTGGTCACAAGTTAGGCAGCAGTCATGGAAGCTCAGGAGTTGGTGAGGAACGTTGAACAACCATATGCAGATTTCAAGACAAAGACCGCGACGTATACTCTATCCAGCAGTTGACGTGGCTCGAGGGCGAGCCACAAGATTGTGTTGGGGGCCTGTTGGCAGGCAGTTTGATGAGGGAAGGTTGTGGTACTGCTGACGCCGTGACACATTGGATGAAGGCGCGAAAGGAGTATTTTGGGCCAAAGGATACCGCACTTGGCGAATTTTGGGTCACTTGGACCACATATTTTGTAATATCGAGTCATTGTATCGCGGTATGCGGGTCTTTGGGTCATTAGACCAAGTCAGTTAGTAGAGTGTCCATAGTGTCGATTAGGAAAGTGGACAAGCATTGTAATCGGTAGAAGCCTATAAATAGAGTAGAATTGAGTATGTTAGAGGGAGAGGAAGAGGGAAGAAGATGAGACAAGTGATATATGCGGAGATTGACAGAGATAATGTGGATGTTTATGTACTGCTTTTGGTTTGCCGAGTAATATAAGGATGATGATTTGGTGCAATCTATTAACGTTGCTGGATATTCATGTTATTTATTTTTAATGCAGTTATTTGTTTTCTATTGCTATAATGTGAATGCTGCGACAATATGTTATTTGTCCATATGAACATGCTGCGATTGAAGTAATATGCAATCTCTGTTTATGGTAATGTTAAATGTTGTGATATGCTAGAACTTCATGATGAATGTTTGGAATTGTTGCTAGTACCATAGTGCCACAACTTGCCTCCTCCCTCGGTGGAAACATGGTTCCGTCTGCTCTTCCTGGACTCCTTGGGTGAGACCTCATCCACTCTGCGGGTGTTGCTGGGTGGGCTCAACCCTGCCTGGGCCGGTGCTCAGGAAGACTAGGGTATGGGTCGACAGTCGGTGGACCCCTGTCGACTGTGAGGTCACGATTCGGTCAACAACTGTCGCAGATCTTGCAAACTCATCCTCCAGTCTCGAGAGACCGACTGTAGATGGAGAGGAATTTTGCAAGCAATGCCAGGGTGTAAAACAGGCCAATGGTTCTGGCACACCAGTAAGCATATGTTACAGGGACCTGGGGGCGACGACCCCCCCTTTTGTGTGGTTGCAGGGACCATAAGACTTCGAAGCATCACCAACTGCCTAGACATCTCAGACAAGACCTCGTGCTTGTAACCCCAGACTGGCCGAGGCGCAGCTTGCTCTAACCGCTCATGTACACTCGTGGTTCGGGCCCTCAGCGCACTTGGTGTGCTCCCACAGGAAATAAAACGGATCATTTCCACAACCTCCTTGGAATTCCTAGCTTAGCTATTTGCCCGAGCGTCGCATAACATAACCTCTCTTAACTGAAACAACCTCTGTGCTCCTATTATCCTTGGGTCCTGTATTTATACAGTGCATTCAATCGTTCATTTGCCTTGGCAATCCTGTGCACCACCTGCTCACGCTCCAGGGTAATCATAAGATTCCATTGCTCGGACGTCGGAAGTGGATGGAGTGATCATATCCCCGCCTGTCGCCCTGTGTGCAAAAGTGTGCGAAGCAGTCCTTCAGCCATACTGCCATGGTGAATGCCTCGTGCCAACCCTCCAAACCATCCCACTAGGTGTCGTCGGCCATACTGCCTCGACATATTCCTCATTTCAAATGTGCGTACTTCTAACACGATTTGATTCGACTAATGACCATATCCGCCACTAAAAGGAAAAGGTGCCAGCTACATAATGATTCCTGATGTGACCCAATCGCAACGCTGCCATTTTTCGTAGACCGCTCCAAACTTGCGGCAGAAGCCTCCCTGCATCCACACTCTGTCCCTGTTGGTGCGCCATCTTGCCACCAATCGAGCTACACACATTTTTTTTCCCGATGTGACTCAGGCATCGCGCAGTTCCATGCTCGACTGATAGGGCTTCAACCTGCTACCATTAATTAACTTGGGGAGCATCCCCCCATCCAACTGCTGCAACTGGACCGCTCCTCCTGAAGTGATGCTGCTAATGCGATATGGACCAAGCCAATGCATCTGCAATATTCCTGGATGTTTCATAAACTTGCTGTCATACAACAACACCAAATCACCTTGTTGAAACTGTTTGTTCTTGATATGGCGATCATGCCAAGCCTTCTGGCGATCTTTCTCCACACCCTGATGGAAACCAGCAATGAAGCGATCTTCCTCCAACTATATTAACTGTGCAAGACGTTCCTCTAATGTGGCCGCATCATCCATGCCAGTTGTTGCCGCTATGCGGAGACTCGAAAGGATATACTCCGTAGGCATAACCGCCTCTTGCCCATACACTAGCTTGAATGGTGTCTACTCGGTCAGCCATTTACATGTGGTGTGATATGCCCACAATACTACTGGGATTTTGAGATCCCAATCATCGTGGTTCACATTGCACACATTTGTTAGTGCATGCTCCAATATCTTATTAAAAGCTTCCACCGTGCCATTCGCCTACAGATGATAGGGTGTACTCTTCTTATGTTGTATTTGCAATTCCTCCATTAATGCGCTTATGGTGCAATTGAGAAAGTGGCTTCCTTGATCGCTCAACAATATCTTGGGACAACCAAAGAGAGTGACGATGTGGTCAAATAGAAACCGCGCTGCTGTGGCCGCGGAACAATCAATGACTGATGCAGCTTCTTCCCATCATGTCAAGTAATCTGTCGCCATGATGATATACCTAGCACTAGTGCGCTTACCTGGGGGATGGATAGGTCCCAGAAATTCTACTTCCCATTTGTCGAATGGTTGCAACGTCAACTATGGCATCAACGACATCTCATCCCATCGGGATGGCTTCCCGATTCTCTGTCAAACATCGCAGGATCGTGCATAATCTGCCACATCACTGTGCAACGTAGGCCACCAGAGCCCCGCTCGAAGCACCTTCCTTGCCATCGCACGGCCACCATAGTGCCCTCCAGCCACTCCTGCATGTGCTTCATAAAGGATATGCTCGTGCTCATGTGGCAAAACACACCGTCGCAATATCTCATCAGCACCCATCTTGTACAGCGCTCCTGCGATCAACTTGAAGTCTGCGGCCTTGACTACCAACTACTTCTTCTGACTAGTGGTGAATTCTTCTGGTGTGGTTTCAGTTGCCAGAAACTGAATGATTTCTTCAAAATAGCCATCAGCAATTCCAACTTTAAATAATTGCGCATCAGGAAACCCATCTTCAATGTTAGTTGGCTCCTCCCCTGTTTCAATCTAGGAGAGATGATCCGGGCCAGCATTTAACTGCCCTAGCTTCACAATTACTTCAAAATCGAACTCCTAAAATAGAAGTAGCCATCGAAAGATCTTCCCCCCAACACAGGATTATTGACCAAGTATTTTAATGCAGAATGATCTGTGAACATCTTGAAATGGCCTCCCAGTAAGTAATGGCGAAACTTCTGCAACGCGTAAACCATTTCCAGACCTTCCCTCTCTGTTGTAGTGTAGTTTCTTTCTACATATGACAATTTTCGGCTGGAAAAAGAAATTGGGTGATCAAGATCCCCCTCTTCGGGCTGGGCCAACACTACTCCTAGTGTGATCGATGAGGCATCAACATGAACATGGAACTCCTTACTCCAGTCAGGAAATACTAATATCGATGCCAAAGCCATCTTCGTCTTTAGTGTCTCAAAGCTATCTTGACATTCAAGGCTCCACTGGAATACCGCATCCTTTTTCAACAACATCTCCATAGGGGCAGTAATCACAACATAACCCTTGATGAACTTGCGATAGTACCCCATGTATCCCAGCGTCGCCCGTAGATGCTTAATAGTAGTCGACGGTGTCAAACTCAGAATAAGCGCAAACTTGGCTGGATCAACCAACAATCCTTGCTTACACACAATATGACCCAACAATATGCCAAACGGTGCACAGAAGATACACTTCTTTAGGTTCAACGATATCTGGTGTTGCCGACATCGCTCCAACATCAATCGCAGATTCGCCAGATGATCATTGACCAAACCATAGACCGTCCAATCGTCCATGTATACCTGTAGAAACTTCTGAATGAAATATTTGAAGGCAACAACGACAACCCTCGAAAATATCGCAGGTGCATTCTTCAAGCTGAACGGCATCACGGTGTACTGAAAGTAGCCCCATTCGGTAACAAAAGTTGTCTTATGGCGTTCTTCTTTTGCAATGCGGATCTGATGGTAGCCAGAGAACCCGTCTGTGAAAGAGTACGTCTCCTGGCCACCCACACCTTCGAGCACTTCATCAGTAAACGGGGTTGGGAACGGATTGTGCAAACATGCATCATTTAGCTTCCCGAGGTCGACGCAAATGCGCACCTCGCTAGTCTTCTTATCCTGTACCACCATAGGACTAATCCATTATGATTCCTCGACTGGTTCAATGATACCGGCATCTAACATGCAATCCAATTCTACCTTGACCCTCTCCTTATGTCGCAGATTCAATCGATAGGGTCATTATCGGATCGGCTTAGCATGTGGTTTTAATGGAATCTTCATCTCCCCTAAGTCACCCAGAATCCCCTTCATGTCGAAAAACTTTGTGGGAACTACATCTTGAAACTCATGGAGAAAATCAGTGACCTTGCTGATCAGATCGTCATCGTAGTAATCCTCGACATTTGCAAACTTTGGATTGTCCTTTGCCCCAATGTTAATCTTGCGGATCTTCAGCGGCTGACTGATCGGATCGCTTGGCCCATCAGGTGGTACCACAGCACGACTTCCTTCTGATTCCAGGATGTTCACATTCTGCGGATCATCACCATCTTTTGGACCAACACTGATATTGAAACATTCCATGAGAGACTGCATCTGGTAGTGCGTATGCAGATCCACAGGATAGGCCACCGGGACAACCTGCAGAATTACATCAAGGATGAGCTGTAAAGCATTATCGACCTCTGGATTGGCGTCCGCAAAACAAAATGTATGGGTAAAACACACTGGGAGCTCCATCCAAGTAGAAATTTCTCCTCATAACTCGGTAGCAGTATACCATGATCGTGGCATCTCATCTAACATATGGATAAAAGCATGGACCCATTTGTCTCTTGGTCGCGAGACCCATAACCGCTGACACTCCATCAAGTGACCACCAGGATCGTTTCGACCATCATACTTCCCAGTGTGGTAAACCTCAGTATCACCGAAGCGTACCATCGACAATCTTCTGCATTTCAACCATCCATCAATTGATGCCTTGTGGGTTTCTCACCAGCGTGCTGGAGCAGCTTTCAGTGCTTCGTTCAATGCCAGCAACTGCTGTGGTTTGGAAACTCGTTCCTTGAACTCTGTTAGAAAGTCATATAAGCCAGGCAGTCCTTCATATATGGGTAGCGTAACTGTTTCAGTTGCAACACGGCATAATGACCGTGTGATCAACCAGCACTTACGGAGTGACACCTCGTGCAAGCGGTTCTACCAATATTCTAGCGCATCATCAGAGTGGGAAGACACAGAGCTGTCACTACGCTATCCTAGCTCACCATTGGCAGTTGGATCGATATAATCTTCGGAGATATTAAATGCATGGTCCCATCTGTTGTGATCGTCACCAGATCCAACGTGGCAATAACTCTGAGGTCACAATTTTCAAAAGTCATCATCCGTCGCTTGAAGTTGATTATAGCTCCACTATCATTAGCCCAACCAATCCCCTGTAGTGTCGGATAAGATCTTCCTCCTTCGACTACTTCTATTACATCAAAGTCGACATATGTTTTCATGCCCTCAATGTCTACCACCATTCGTGGAACTCTCCCAATCGGTGTCACCTTAGCATGATTAGCTAACCGGAGCTGTACAGGAGACCAGCTCAATGGGGGACTCCCCATCTTCTTCCAAGATTGCTTGGTCAAGATGTTGACATCCGAACCAAGGTCCAGAATAATCGAATCAACATCATAGTCACCGATTTGAATATTCATCTGCATCTCCTTAATTGTCTTCCATCGTTGTAGGGAATTAACCGCAAGCTCTTGTTGATCCTGGGCCGGTCGTCGCAATAAAGCTTCAATCGCAGCAAGAGCATCGGGATCTCTTGCCAGAGACAAAAAATGTTCCAAAAATGCGTGAAGTGTGCTGGACCGCTGTGACGGGCTGGCCTCTGAAGTAGCATCAAAAGTGGAGGGCATGTCATACACAACAGCCTTACCTCGGTCGTTTTCTAGTGCACGTCGTGCTTGAAGAAACGTCTCCTGCTCTGCATCAATGTCAAATTATACCTTCTTTTGTCCGGCTAACCGAATCATTGAGCTGTCCGCTCCAGTTGTCTTTCCTCCACAAGTTACCACAGCAACAGAAGCATCTTGCGGTCTTGGCTCTACAGGAATTGTCACGGTATTCGCACCTTGGGTCTGGTTCAGCAGCGGATTCTCGGGTGGGTTCACGTTCTGATTCTGATTAGGCCTCATATTCTGGTTCTGCACTGGTTGCTGCACTTGGTTCTGGGCAAGCTGCTATGCCTGGGGCTGGTTCTGCAACTGGGGAGTATTTCCTGCTTGCCATCATGTAATCAATTGTGGACAATTCTCAACCGTGTGATTGTTAACAAAACATAACGTACACTGGTTCTGCAGTAATGGACAGTATCGCTGGTAGTGTCCCCATACCGCACAGTGATAGCATTGAACAGGTCCGTGACCACCTCATCCTCCTCCATGACCAAATCCTCCACCACGTCCTCCCCGATATCCTCCCCGGAATCCTCCCTGTTGTTGGTACTGTGGTTGGTTGAACTGTTGCTGCATTGGTGTTGGTTGCATTCCTTGCCCTTGCTGTGCATACTGCGGTTGCTGTACAAACTATGGCTGTTATGGAGCCAGCTGCATTGGAGCATATTGCAGCATGAATTGTGGCAGTTGCTGCTGCTGCGGTACAAACTGCATCTGTGGTTGAGGTAGCGGCTGGGCTACCTGCGGTTGCGGCTGTTGTACGGTACACTGGTTGTCCTTTACATAGAACACATCACACATTCGCTCTTGTAGCAACCCATATGCACGACCATCCTTGTCATCGTGACCCACCAATTTGCAAAATGTACAATAAAGATTCCTTGGGGTTGTGACCATTTTCTGCATATATGGGTAGATTTCATGGCTGTGCCCATATACATGGTAGACGCGACACCATGGCATGCTACCACCATTCAATGGATTTGGCGCTCCTGAGACCAAATAATTGCGGAAATCCTAGCAATTGTCCTTCGTATTCCCTTCTCCTCGACATCGCGTACACCATACTTCTTCACGCTGCTCCTTTCCCTTCTTCAAATCTTGCAGTTGTATAGTCAAGTTAGAGAGCTGTGTTTGTATTTGCGACATCCCGGCTGCATTTTCTCCAATCGGCGATGCCTCCAATCGCATTGCAATCTCTAGAGCTTCACTGGGCGTCGAGATGTTTTGTTGCATCAATGGTAGCCGAATATGTGGTAGTAGTGCCGCGATGAACCACTCTTTATGTTGGACGACGCTCATATCGAAACTAACCCTTCCCATCAATGTCTTGAATTGCTAGTCGAAATCCCACACTGTCTCATTGGGATACTGCTTAATTTATTTTAATTCCATAATATATTGAGCCTCAGACTTGGGCTTTTTGAATTCGGCAATCAGCCCATTCTGAATCTCATCCAGCAAATTCCCTGGAGCTCCTGTAGGAACTAGAACAAACTTCATAAACCAATCTAATGCACGACCTCGCAGGGTTGTTGCTAACTGTCCTTTCTTAGCGGCATCATCAGCAATCTGTTTTACGGTCCAGACTGCTTCACACAAAAACCAATACTGTTCTGGGTTGTCCGTCTCACTCCAGTGGAACAACGGTAACTTAGCATCATCGCCCACCATTCTGGGATTCCTTCCTCCTTTTGCTGTACTACTATCGATTAAATTCTGCGGTATTGATGAACTTGGCGGTGTCGAAGTGGTATTTCTTGCTATCTAAGAGATAGTGAGCGGAGGTGTGGGTACGTTGGTGCTGGGGTTTGGTCCTGCCTCTATCCTGGGCAGAGCCTGGTCATCCTTATCAAGACTGTGAGGTCGCTTCATCCCATGTGGTCTTCCTTCACGGCCTTGCGGTTCGATTGCAGCAGGATCTTCTCCCGTCCTCTGCTTCTTTTCTTGTCGGAACCTCGCTCCTCCCCTCGTAAGACCACTTTATTCCTCGATTTCACTCACAGTCTCATCATGACCTGCACCCATATACCCCTTATCATTCCATGTACCGCTCCCTGACCGCCGCGGTACCCACGGCCTCCACCCACCAGGCTGTCTACTGATCAAGATGCATATTCAATATACCCTTTTCAGAAATAAGCATCTTAATCGACAGTTGAAGCGACAACAGAAACCTGCCCTGAGGTTCACGGAAAAAATATCTTTCGGTTTCGCTATAATATTTCTGAGTATCAACCATGAACTCTGTGATATAGCCGTCTAGGATGCTATCGAACCACACTTCGATAGCCCGTGATGCTTTATCATCGACTTCCTGCAGTTCCTGAATCAACTTGGGGGTCCAGGTCGTCAGTTCACCACCTTGGAAGTTTCTCTTATGGAAGGTCAACTTCGCCAACCATTCGAACAACAGGACAGGGAACTCACAGAAGAACCATTCATGCAGATCATCGTGAATGTACCTATCCACCCACTGACCTACTGTCAGTCGAGTGTTCCGGCTTTCTTCTTCCGCAAATTCCTGCAAATTCTGATCAAACCATTCTTGGATCTCCGGTTTTGTTGGGTGCCACAACATATCCTCCTTTCACTTCACACATGGTCCCAACAACAGAACCATTTTTTGACTCAAACCCAGTCGACAGGGGTTCCCATCACTG
The DNA here is from genome assembly GCA_027924585.1 of Larix kaempferi. Lineage (NCBI taxonomy): Eukaryota > Viridiplantae > Streptophyta > Pinopsida > Pinales > Pinaceae > Larix > Larix kaempferi. The sequence goes on from BSBM01000368.1 coordinate 13,670,103, forward strand.
TCGACACCAACCCACCGCGATCTCCCTGAGCACCGGCCCGGATAGGTTTTACCCCACCCAGCAACACCTGCAGAGAAGATGAGGTCTCACCCGAGGCGATCAAGGGAGAGTGGACAGAACCATGTTTCCACCTAATGAAGGAGGATGTTGCGGCATTTGCTTACTTAACTTATTTATCACAGCATTCAAAATAGATCTATGCATTCAAGATTAACATCATTCGCATTCATAACATTATTCAACAAAAACATTCATCGCGACAAGCATAACATTGAAGTATTAACTGTAGTAAGAAATCATCGCAACATGTATTAACAGAGAAGGTACACAAAGAATTTCACCAAACAGTTCCGTCATGTCATATTACTTCAGAAAAACCCTGATACAACATCTCCGCAAAACCAAATCTCAGAAGTATCACTTGATCTCACATACAGACTCGAAGATGTGCATAAACAACATCCATGGATTGTGCTCTCTCAGCTCTAGAGTTCCAAAATTTATCCAACACATATGACTCTTTGACTATAAATAGGCTTCCACGTTTACAATGCTTGTCCACTTACTAACAACTTCCTAATTGACTCTTGGACAAATGACCAAAATCTAACTGACACGGTCCAAATGACCCAAAAACCCGCCTACTGCGGTACAAATGACTCAAATTTACATCTCATATGGTCCAGTGACCCAAAAACCTGCCTATTGTAGTACAACCGACTCAAAAATACATAAAAATAGTCTATTCTTCTGCCTTCCGCGACTTCTTCTGACGTGTCGTAGCATCAGCGATGGTGTGATTCTTCCTTACCAAACCGCCTGCCAACAGGATTCATGTGCTCTTTTGGGGATCTCGCACTAAGCCCATAGTCATACCAATGATTCTCTTCTACTTTAGGGGCTCATAGCTAGCCTTTGGATCGATCAAATGATGGATGGAATGAGATTAAATGCATCCGCTATTTTTGACAAGCTCCACCTCAACTTCAATTCAAGTTGCTAGGTTGTCTCTTGGAGTGACAAAATTGGGTTTGGTCATCTGCTCTTCTGATTCATTCCAAGAGACAACGTAGTAACGAGTCATTAGGTGTGTGTATGTTTATTTAGATCCATTGATCCACTGAAATGGAATATTTCTAGAATTAAAGGCACAAAAGACAAGGATATGGATAACAAAAGCTTGATTTTATTAATGAAGGACTCAAATTGCACCACCCTTTAGTCAGGTTCATGAATTCTAAGGAGGGTATTATACTCATAGGAAACATGGGTGATAAGATGGTCACAATGGCACACTTAGTTGAAAACTCACTTGTCCTCTATTAGGATTCAGGACAATAAACACAAAAAGTGACTCAACAAACATTGCATAGGAGTCAAGACACTTCCATCCCAACCGTGATGATCTAGTAATAACCACGAGCCTTTGCAAATAGTTCCGGACCTGCAACAATTAGCCCTCATACATAGTTCTAGGTTATATCTAATCTACGATTGGGAAACAAGTTTCAACAACCTTTTATCTGGCCTCACCCTTCTCAGGACCAGACACCAATCTATTACACTCTTGACTTCATTACACTCTAGCAAAGTGGAAAACCATTGGTCACACTTGGCACACCTTTGCTCTCAATCTCGGCCTTTGTGTTAGAATTGATCATATCTTTTGACCATTTGTTTGCCATTGTAGAATACAAGGTTCTCAAAGAGATTAGGCTAATTGCTTTACATATGCAAAGAGTGAATGGATGCATGAGCGACTGAGCTGGTGAAGGAGTTGGATACAGATGTATGCATTCAGAGCTGCATGAATTGTGTTACATTATATGTTTGTTGCTTGAAGCAGGTATTTCTAGAGTTTGAGTTGTCATTATATTTCTCAAAATTGGTTAGGCAAATGACTACAATGTCAACTCTAAAAGATCAAGGCACATGTTCTTATATTTTCTTTCCCTTTTTTTTGCAACACGAGTACAATGTGGATAATGGTAAATGCACTTTGTTCGCAAGGTCAACATCCATGAATTTCTTTTTGTTTCTTCCACATCTAAAGATGATTATATTTTCCTTTTCTTTTCAAATACAAGATTTATGGCCCTGCCCCAAGTGGATAAATCAATATTATATTTTTTTTTAATGGTAAATCACGCATGTGCCTAATAGAGTCTTGGCACTGCCCCAAGTGGATACATCAATATTAGAATTTTTTTTAATGGTAGATCATGCATATGCCTCAAAGAGCCTTGGCCTTGATCTCTGATTAGTTTGGATGGTGAATTATTATATAGCCATAACATATCAACCAAAATGTCAAAATCCTAAAATTGTCGGAGTCAGGGATATTTTATTTCCCCTCCTCTTAAAATAAACATTAACCTTAGTGTGGTCCCCCTTTCTAATTATGGAAGATCTTTAGGCATTGTTCCTTTGTGTCTCTTCCAATCTCCAAGTTGTTGCACTAGCCTTGTAGTGCCCCCACAAAACCTTGACTTGTACGATGGCTTGTTTCACCAACATCTTGAATCTATGATACAATATTTAGGTTCGAAACAACTCTACCTACGATGGCTTGTTTCACCCTACACTCACTCTCCACAGTTGGGCTCTCTTGCACATTGTTGAGCATCCTTACCTAATTCTTCCACTTCAGACAATCTCTGGCATAGTGTCCTCAATCTCCACATTCATATCAACCAGGTTATTCACTTTCTTAATAGCAGGTTGGTTCTTGATGAAATTTGACTGTCCTTCATCCTGCTAGGACCGATGGAAGGATAACTTACCTTATATATACTTGTACCATAAATAATTGATGTGTCACTTGTCAATCATCCAAGGCTGCATATATTCGCCCTACACTCACTCTCCACAACTGGGTTATCTTGCACATTATTGAGCATCTTATCTGGTTCTTCCACTTTAGATAGTCTGTAGGATAGTGTCCTCAATCTCCACATTCATAGCAACCGGGTTATTCACTTTCTTATTAGCATAATGGTTCTTGCTGAAATTTGACAGTCCTTCATCCTGCTAGGACTGATGGAAGAATAACTTACATTCTGTCTTCTATCAGTTTTCTCCAGCTTCTCCTTCCACTTCTTCCAAAGTCCTGCAGGTCATGTTGTTCCTCAGAAGGTCAGGCCTTTTGTACTACTTCTGCAAAAGTTCTTAGCTCCATGTTTCAAATTTGGCTAGAACAGGAGGGGTTCAATCCATTGAGTAAGTTGTTCCCCTCTAGCTCCTCGGATTTGATATAGGTGTCATACTTTAGTAACTTCATAATTTTTAGTCATACATGTTCATGGTCATGTGCCCTTGCTCATAAATAATGTTTCGACATATACTCCTGCACAAAACACTTATATTTTCGTCAACTCCATCCTATTTTTCAGAGGCATCATCCAAATGTAATGAAGCTGCAACATCATATTTGAAAGTTGTTGAGCATCCACAACCATGTAATTTACAATCTGCCCAACACCATGAGATTTCCTAGTAGAACTAGACAATCTTAAACCCTTTCTGTATAAAGTCGTGATCAAAGTAGACCTTATCAACATCTCCAACTTCTAACACTGAAAGTTATATTGATGGGAACAAAGAACATTTGTGGATTTTGCTGAAAGAAGTATCAATACAAGCATTTAGCCCTCATAAGGAAAGCTCTGATCTTCAGATGTAAAATCAACAAATTTTTGTATCAAAACTAGCCCAATATACATCACACATAGTTTTACAATGGCCAGAGACGTAGTGTTCTTCATAAGACCAAATTATTGTGGTATAAAAGATCGGAGATCACTGTTCTTAAGAAAAGAAAATTTACAAGCATTAGATCTTTATGTTCCGGGAACAGGGAGAAAGAAGAAATTCAATTAATAAAATGGCAAACAATAGCCAAGCCAAAGGAAATGGGTGGATGGGGCCTAAAAAAAACATATTCCATTTTGAAAAAGTGACAGCAAAAGCAAAACCTCAAAGAATTTGAAGGCCTCCTCATTTATAGTTTGGAGCATTTTGCTAGCCATGAATGCTAGAATTTTCAAAGCTCAACATTTTCCACCTTTTCAATCTTTTCAAATTCTAAACATGTATCCACATGCTCACATAGACACATAGACAAATATGGAGCATGGGTGTACTCTGATGGAGCTAGTCAAGGTACCCCCAAAAGTGGAGCATGGGTGTACTCTGAAGTGGTATCCTACTAAATGATTCTCAATGCATCAAATTTAAAGCCAGATTAGGAATGATCAAGCAACTATGCAGAACTTCTCACCCTGAAACTACTATTTAAAACTAGCAGCACATAATGGCATCTCAAAAATACAATTGTTTGGTTCTGAATCTAATCATTATCAACTGGATGAATGACAAGAGCAAAATGACAAACTTGGTTCTGAATCCAATATTTGACAAATCAAAATTGTTTTAAATCGGCATGATCTGAACATGTCCACAAAGAATTTAATGGAGAAAAAGACTCCTTGTCGAAGGAAGCACTACAACTAGTTGATGGTACATGAATATGGTGATAAATCAAGGATGATCATCTCCTCAAATGCAGAGTCCCTTAACAACCAGATTTCTGAAGATGAACAGGCTGATTCCAGTGAAGATTTTTGATATTTAGAGATGATACAAGCCACTAACAATACCTCTGATTTTCTTTTTCTTTTTTTAATTTCTGAACATTTTATGATCATATATTCCTTGGGGAGTATTTTTTGTTAAAGCATAATGATGTTGACAATATATGACATCCACACAGGCGTAGGTTTGATTTTTCTTATTGGAAGAGAAAAATATGATGAGAACTCTTTCATCATAAATATACTATTTTTTAAATTAAAAGGGATAAGTTTGATCAAAATTATCATTTTTTTTTGGCATAAGAAGGATAATTATTCTATACTTCTTATGTTCCCATTTCGATGGAAATTGTTGAAACAGTGTTTATAGTTATACACATGCTCTAGAGAATGAAGAAAGAAGATGGCAATTTATCTAATATTAGAGATATCCTCTTGTGTGGGATAAACACAATATGATTGGCTCCTGCATGTCCATGCCCTTAGGTCATACGTACTAAATGATTGCTAAAATGGATTATAGCCTATACTCTGTAGAACATGGACCACCTAGGACAATAGCAAGGAGTAGAGAAGTTGCCCATTTTATTTCTCTCTCCTTTTAATTTGCACCATATAGATGATTAGAGTGAAGATGTGTTGTATATAAATGTTCTTTATGACTATTTTCCTAGAATTTTACTATGTACGGGAGTTCTAAACTCATACAAAGTAAAATTCCATAAAAATAGTCATAATGAATGTCTACAATGAAAAACTACATTCTCAAATTATAAATGTTCTCGACAAGAGCAAATAATTAGAAACAACACCACATGGATAATAAATTATAATGTATCCTTGTTCATCATTAACTATATAGGAGATCATAATCCAAGAGTGATGCCTATCCATTGAAAATTTCATGTTTTTGATTATTTTCAATTATGATTTTTTGTTTGTTTGTTTGTTTGTTTGTTTTTCTGAACTAGCTTATAGGGGAAACATTAGCACCATTCAATTTGTTCACCTTGAACTTCTGCCAAAGTCTTTGCACTTGGCCCTCTCTGGCACATCCACATGGACAAGCACTAAGATGTCACCCGAAACTTGAACCCTAACCAAGGCTATATTAGTTCTACTAACACAACAAACCACCATTGACAATAATGAGTTTTCTCAAATATGTCATTAATTGATATTATTTGGGATGTATGGCCTAAGTTCCTAACCAAAAAAATATGTTAAAATTTCAATTGAAAAGAAACAGCCATAAAATGGAATTTATACCTAATGGCATCTACTCACCAACAAACTCCTTAAGCCTAGACTTTATAAAACTCCACAATTTGAAGATCATACATAACACAAAAAAGTGACACAAAACTAAATGGAGTGAAAATAATCAAACTCATTATAACACCAAAAAATATGGATAGTATAAATGAAACATTGTGGAAAAGATACATATAATAGTTAATGCCATAAGTTGCATTCTCTTCTACATGTGTAAATTCTCTTATCAATAAAGGTCATAAGCTTACTTTTCCTCCCACTTCTAGTGATTTAGATTTCAACTTATAATTCCTACTCTTTCTACCACCTTCCCACTTCAACTGATATGAATATTTAATTGGCACACTACCTCAAAATTTTGAAAAAAATACAGACGAGAGAGCCAAGTCCTTGTGCCTCCCACAATAATTTGTGGGAATAGAAAGAAAAATAGAGAATCACATGGACTCTACACATCGAGTAACTCTGCATGACATAGAAATGAAAATGGAGAACTAAATGGATTCTAAACATTCAAGAAGTGTGTTCATTCCACAACTATATACTTAAAGTTCATGTTTAGTGGGCCTGAGACAATTGGACTTATATAACCAATTGCTCTAGACTGCATTGTAGTATAAATAAAAGAAGTGGCCAACAAATTAAATTTCACCTGGGCCAACTATTTTAGGACTTGTTTTGATTTCAATAATATAGATTCTAAAATATGAAATTCTAATGGATACTACCACTGCCATGTAATACCATTTTTTGTTTGTACTTTTTCTCTTTGTCTATACTTTTTCTTATATCTCCAATAGTACATGCTAACTGATTGTAGTTCAAAACTGCTACTATTATATTTTTAATAGTAGCAGTACGTAAAAATTACGAGTAAGATTGAAATATTACTCTTAATTTCATCGGTCTCTTTAACTTTATCGAAAACAAATAGTATGGCTTGCAAAAAAAATTATGTTTAATGACATAGAGAAAATCTTGGGGTGGGAGAAATATCTAAGTGGATAAAATTTTGAGTTCGACATCTATTGTTAAAAAAAAGGATTAAATACAGGAAAAACAAAAATTTCAAAAGTATATTTCCTTTGACACAGATACTATGCCTTTTTTGTTTACACATTTGAATTGATTTATCAACCAATAAAAGAAATTTATTTGATTGCACACATAGAAGCAAGGTGATCTCACAACCCAGGGTGAGAGAGATGTAGTCCCAAGAACCGCTTATATTTTGGCCGGTGTTGGGGACTTAGTTCCCCCAAGAACCCCCAATCCCACTACCAGAATCTATTCATATATACTAGGATTAGGGTTCGATATTTGGAGTTAATGGATTATCCCTCCTGGGGCATGTCACTCAGAGGATTCCTAGTTTTAGATGCCAAATGCACCCTCACTCTGAGAATCGAACCTGGGAAAGCGATGGAAAAATCCCATTGATTTACCACTGGACCACAGATCAACCGACTTTATTATATGGATGCATTAAAAATGCCCTAGTCCAATACACAAGCAGAATGGGTGAAAAACACTAAAAACAGAGGATTTAAAAATGAAACAAAATCAACCTTGTTAATGTCCACATCCAAACACCCAAAAGTTAAATGAAAGGCAAAGTCCTTTCACATCCGGTTTTGCACATGCAGGATCATCAACGTTAGTAGCATTAGTTTCCATTGACTTGAATCTCCGTTGTGTGGGAGCGCCCCCTATCCCCTCGCTCCTGCTCCTGAATCTCACTCCCAGTTTTGGGAGCACGCTCCTTAGGCGCTCTTGAGGCACTCCCTACTTCTCTTATACTAAAAGCTCCTTTACTAAGTTGATCATCCAATGACGATGTTATGGTACCTCCCTTCTTTGCCAAGCTCCTATAAAAGTTGTTATGGTTGATCATTGATGATAATGTTATAAGTTATAACTACTAGATGATTGATGTTGTATGGTTTAATGATTAATCCATTTTTTCTATAACTAATTCAACATCCTACATTTTTTTAAAGTATAAATCCATTAAAATTTATTAAAATATATACTATATAGAAAAATGCTACCAAAATGGGAGCTTTTGAAAATTTTTCTTTTCACTTCTCTCCCGCTCCTCGCTCCCAACAGCATAGACTTGAATATTGCATACCAGGTGAGAAAATCAAAGCTATAGATAATTCTCAATTATTGTAAATAACTGCATATAGAATCTGGTAGAGACCCTCCAAATCACAAGGAGGTATAAGGATGCCAATACGAAGCATCTAAACATAATCGGATTTAAATCATGTTTGTTATATATAACAAGGAAATCCCAACTCTATAACCTCATCACTCTACAAGGAGCAGCCCCAAGCAATTTAGCAAAAGACTCGTTTATGATTTCTCTGAGTGTAATGTCAAAATGTACAATCCTTAAGTATTAGTATTACATGGCATACTCTTTATGATGTCAAATAACAGACCTCCATCCAAGTATTTGTTTGCCCTATTTTAGTTAGAATTATAGTTTATAAGTAACAGTATCTCCAAAAGTCACCAAACAAATGTTTATAGGACTTTGAAGTTCCACCATAACACTGAGCATACCATTTGAAGCTGGAGGTTGCATTCCCTCGATATGTTACATAGACCAATCCTTTCTATTGGACAAATGGACAACTTAATGTATGTTATCACCCACTTCAGTTAAAGTTAAATGCCGTTGTAAAGGGTCAACAAAACTGCCAATTTGACTGTATTTTAGATACTAACATAGGAGCATATATTTTTCATTCCTGTCTACTATGAGATCAAACTAAATGCATTATTTGTTTAGGAATATTCAGAGACCAGAGATATGTACTGTAACAAATATCTAGGTAAACGAGGATATCTCATATGAAAAGACAGTAATTAATATGGGAACATATAGGTAAAATATCACTTGACATCAATGGAAAAGTGAAAAACTATTAACAAAAAACATTAGATGGAAAATCATACTTGGTAGATAGATGAACTCATTCTTAAATTTTACCCTGTTTTGATGGATTGTCCACTTTTGAAGGCAGCTTACTAGACAATGTTCTAAATTGCAAGTCGACTTAGAAGCCTATTATATCAGGTAAAATTTGGTTTAGATCAAGATATTCTAACTCAAATCATAGTAAAGACTAACTTTATCAGCTTAGTTCAGGAAGACTTTCAGACATGACCTTAACTGAGAATAGCTAGTCGATTGAGATGATACCAAAACCTAAGTGATAACCTTACCTCCACTACAACGTATGGTATGACCAACCCTTCTAACTCAAATAAGTAAAAACCCATCAAGACGTCGGTCAACCTTTTTAAAGGAGGGTTCATCATTGAAAGGTCAACCTTAAAGTGTTTGTCATGTAAGGTCTCACTGGGCCTGTACTGACTCCAAACTGAAAGACCATTCAATGCATCCACAAAACCATATGGATAATTTTCCATCAAACAAGGTCGAGCAATTTTCTATAAAATTAGAGATGTGGACAACAATATTGCAAAACTTGGCACCAACAAAAAATCAGTCGGGGTCATCAACTTGGGAAATCAACAAAATCAAGAAAAAAAATCAGCAAAACTCGGTAATCAGAAACTCAAACCTGAAAAGCTTGAAAAACTGGGAAAAACTGGCAACTTGAAAAAATCAAAAAGCTTGGCAACACTAGTGGGCAATGCTCAAATGATAATGTCAACTTTAGACAAAGGCTTTTCCAATGGAAACAAATCAGGATAGCTGAAATTCTCTGACCTGCTAACAAAGGGATTTGGCCAGCAACAATTAATTTAGGATCAGTACAGGACAAGGCTAGCGATGTGTTTACATGTCTTTCCCATTGGATCAATAATGGCACAAGCAAAACTATATATTGCAAACTGTAACCATCTTACAAGACAAGTAGCACCAGGATGCAATTTTTAGTGGATTGTCTAGTCAATTTTAAGAAATAGTATTTCTTGATTATTGTGTTTAGGATTTAAGTTCAAACTCCTTGAGAAAGAAAAAGAATAATATTAGATGAGGCAAATGAACAAGAACGGTCAAGGGGGGCAATTTGTAGCTAGAAACAATTTTATTAATTTACAAGTACAAGGAGATTTGTAAGAAAATGCATAAGAGAAAGCATGATTTATTTTCTCTTTTTTCTACAGAAACTACCCCCACTTTTGGTTGGCACAGAATCAAAATTATGAGACACAACACTCTGGGGATTCTCAAGTAGAGCCCAAACAGGAATGCGTTGAAAATTGAACCTAGACTGATTGAGGTAAGTTCCCACCTGTCTACTGCTGCACGATAACCCACCCGACACAAAACGACGTTACTCCTAGAGAGTACAAAGGACTTCTTAAGACATATACAATGGCAGGGAAAAGAACCAAAGTGATATTTGACTCTAAAAGATTATTTTTGTCAAAGAAATAGGTCTATTTCATCCCTTGCATATAAAATTGAGAATTCACTTTCAAGAATACCTAGCCATAAAAATACAATCAATATGGATTACAGGGTGAGGTAAAAAAAGAAAGACTTACATTAAAATGTTGAGGGGAAGGTTTAAGGCATGAAAATCACCAATGGAACCAGCCGAATTTGCTTCCCAACAATGTAAACAGATCCCATCCAAGTAGCAGTAATTCCGGTATCTTCCCCTCTGCTTTCCCCAGAGGGCTGCTCTTTCACCGCCTCGTAACCTAATACTCTGAGATCTTCCTGAGAGATTCCATGGAGGAAAAAACCAGTGGACTATGAGAGCACCTTGCTTCTATGTGTGCATAGGACTACACCCTGGGCTGTGAAGCATGGGACTACAAATGAAGATGGATGTGGAACCAGGGCCAAGGAGGGGCGCTGAGCAGGGAGGCTCGAAAATATGGTCCGAAAGCGGTTTGGGTAAACAGGGTCATTGTAATACCCCATTTTACCCTTGATGTTTATTGGTTTCGATGTAAATAATGTATATGTACAGTATATGTATTTTCCTAGTGTGGAGCTCAAGGCCAAGGCCCCACTAGTGGATGTTTAAGTTCATTGCTTAGGCAAGTATTTGTACAGCTTGATTATTCATGGGATGCTAAGCCATGAAGAAATGTAAATGATGTAATTATTATTGAATGAATAAAATAACCAAGAAGCTGGCTAAGGAGGCAACTAATGAGAAGGAGCCATGTGTATCCATTAGGGAGAGGTGAGGGGGTTTGGGATTGGTTGCCCATGTTTCCACATGTCTGACTGAGAACCCGTTGGAACTCACTGCTAACATTAACGCATTGCAGTGGGTGGTTGGGAACTTTGATGGTTGAAGTTGATAGAGTATGGAGCATGCTTGTGATTTCACTGAACCTGGGAGGATTCGTTGAACCTGTTTGACTATCCGGGAAGAGGGTTCATGGAGGGTGGGGGGTTATTACTTTTTTTACTCACTCACAGAGTCGCAGACACACTCACTCACACGCAAACTCACGCACTTTCCGAGAGGGATCCATCGACCCTCGCAGAGAATTCATCCAAAAACCTCCCGTACACACTGAACTGAGCCAGGGAAGGGAAATTGAGGTTACCCATACTTCCTGTGTGTTAGAAAGGCTTGAGAGTTGATAGAGCACTATGTGGGTGAACCCAGGTACAGCGATGGAGTGGTGTTGATAGAAGAGATTGCAGAGCGGTTTGACAGAGCAATCGTGAGAAAACCCCAAGTATGGTATGCAAATCAGTTGTTGAACCGTGGGGAAAAGAGTTGGGTTGCTTGATAAACCCAGTGAAGGCTATAGTCTCAATGAACTAGTGACTGGACTTTTCTATGCCTATCCTGGAATAACACTGGAAGGGGAGATCGTGAGAGACTGTACAATAGTGATAGGATCTTTCTTGTGTTGGATGTGGTAGGTATTGTGGGTGCCAGATTGGCTGAGAGCGATTGGACCTTTCTATGCCCATCCTGGAACAACACTGGAAGGGAAGATGCCTTGAGAGACTGTGTAACAGTGCAATAGGTCTTCCTTGTGTTGGATGTGGTAGGTATTGTGGGTGCCAGGTCAACTGAGTGACGAGATGCCTGCATTTCTGTGGTTGAACTCACTGGTTTAGTAATCCCTTCCTTGTTGTCCCTAAATGCTTGATAAACCCCTGTAGGTTGGCTTAGCATGGGTAGGTGCCCTGGAATGCTTGATAAACCCAACTATAGACTGGATTAGCATGTGAATGGAGCCTTGACTGTGAGAGAACCTATCAGCCTCCTTAGTGGATACATTGCCCAGCTCGGGGGTGATCTCTCAGCTGAAATAGTATAGGCTAGACAGAGATCTAAGGTTGGGTGGAACGTTGCTCTCACTTATCCAATTGCTTCAGAATTGAAAGATAAGTATTATGTTATAGCAATTGATGGTGTTTCATTGTTTTGTGATGAATGCTTGTGTATAATTATGGAACTGTGAAATGTATGCATATGAATGGGATTGACATGGAGACATGAGCAGGCCTGAGTAAGAGGTTGAGTTCAATGTTGTATGTGTATCTTACATTGCATGAGTTTAATGCCTTGTAATCCTTGCATATGATAGATGTGTTGATTAAATCTGTTAATGCGTTTTACATGTTATAATGAATGATAGTGTTCCTTGTTTGGAAATGAATATTATGTATAACTAACCCTGTGAAGGAGATGTACATTTACACCTGATCCCAGGGGAGGAAGGGAAGCCTGGAAGTGGTTTCAGAGACCTCTGTGGTCAGATGGTAAGGAATATCTTGGCAGGTAGAAGGTTGGAAGTGTCTAAGTGAAGATACAGTCAGAACTTCGGAGAGGAAAATGTGAAGGTTAGATGCCTCACCTGATCGGGGGGGGGGTTCTACCATTGGATAGAGCTCTCCAAGAGCTTTCCAATGGTACCAACCTTGCCCCATTTGGATGTTGGAGGAAGAAGTTATGCCCCTTAGAAGATTTGATGAAGTTACCTTGAAGAGGCAGGGTTCCACATGCATGGTTCCGCAATTGTGGGTTGCGGGTTGCGGGATTGTCAAGTTCAAATGATGTATTTTGGACTCCCACAGTTCTGCATCCGCAATTGCAGGATGCGGGTTGCGGGATCGTCAAGTTCTAAGTTATGCATGTTTGGAATTTCCACAATTCCGCCTCTGCAATTGTGGGTTGCAGATTGTGGGAGTCGCTCTTGCGGGAATCACGCTTGCGGGTTGCAGGATCGTCAAGTTCGAAGTTATGTGTTTTGGAGTTTTTGCAATTCCACATCCACAATTATGGGATGCGGATTGCAGGGTTCTAGTTGCGGGTTCGCAACTGCGAGATGCAGATTTGCGGAACTGAACTCTCTTAACTCCGTGTATGGGAACTCAGTCGATGTTTTGGAGAAAAAAATGGATCATGGTCTCCAGTGGCTAGGTGGGTCGGTGGGGACGATACAGGCGCAAATATGGGACTCGAAAATGGTCGTTGAGCATTAAATTGACTTGGCGTGTGGAAAGAGTTTTCCGATCAATTGCTGGCGGGGTGTTTTTCGGTAGGCGAGAACTAAACAGGGCAGAGTCAATGGCATGGACGACAACGGTGGTGGGGCAATGGGGAAGGATGCAATGGGGAAGAAACGCAATGGGGGGTGGGTTCGTTTGGTGGCGGGATGGGGCGATTTGAGTACCCCATATCCCACGCCGTTTCCAACGGGCACCACTGCCTGCATTGTCGTCAGTTTTCCAAATTCCGATATCTACGAGTAAGCTAATCTCTAGACGATTTGCACTTTTTCCATCGGGTTTTTTTTGGAATCCAATGATAGAGAAATTGATGAAACTGCAATTTTTGTTGTTGGGATTATAATTTTAATTATAGGAATGGTTTCAGCATTGTCAGCATGATTATGCAATTTTCAACAACTGAAAACTGTCATTTCAACAATTTTAGTCGATTTTGAGTGGAAAACTTGCCAAATTTTAAATGCAAATCATCTAAATTTTAGCTCACACTCAAAAAATTTATAGTTCACAAATGCCCAGGAAATTTTTATATAACTATGATAACACAGAGTTTGTGTAATTAAATCGTTGCACCTTTAGGCTTTGAATGAAAGAGAGCCTTTCATGTGAGATGTACAGTTGAGTATAATTTAGAGATTTTAGTTGTTGAGGACATTTATCACTGACTGGTATTTGGTAAATTTGAGTAGACTCGTTATTCTTTTTTTTTTGTTGGCAAAGTGGTGGAACCTCCTTGACTAGCAAGTTTTCCTTTGGCTAAGTTACCACGAACCAGGGGCATCTAAGCCGTCAAAATCACCCAGGGATCGCACCCGGCTTGGACCGCATCAACCCTTAACATGGTTGGATTTTTTGGTATCCGCGGGATTAGAACCATCGACCTTTCCGCTTAGGGGGAGTCTTAACCATACCCTGCCATCAACTGTTCTACATCTCATGGATGACTCGTTATTCTTATTTAAAAAAATATATTGAATAATTTAAGAGGACAGACTTTAATATCAAACATATTCAATAATTTAATTTTTTATAAAATTAAAAATTTAAGCTTTCATTAAACATATTCAATAATTTAATTTTTTATAAAAATAAAATTATGTTTTTTTTCTTTTTCTTAATTAATATATCAAGATGTGGTATTTACTACAATGCCTTGCATGTTCCTCTTCACCTTTTTAATTCCTCTCTTTTCAACTTATCCCTCCACATCATGTTTTTTTTACCAGAAGCACTATAACCATCTCTTCACATTCAAGCTTCGTCATAAGGGCTTTGTCTATCTCTTAATGTTTTTTTTCATGTTCTCTGCAAATTATTTTTACTTATAATGGATAGTGGATATCCATTTCCAACTGAAATAGAGGAAAATGAGGCAATGCTTTGTGTCTTTGAGGTCTTTGGTATCAACATTTTGATGTATATAGAGGAAGAAAATCATAGTCTCACAAGTAAATCTCTCTCCTCTTATTCAATTTGGGCAATTGTGGTCCATGTTTATTTATTTGTAGCAAGTATAACTCACACTCACACTAGTACTTGTAGAAAAAACAAATTGAAATAACACATTTTTTAGCTACAATCTTACCAAAATCTCATATTCAAACAGATCTTCAATAGCATGTAGAGCAAGTAGTGGCAACCCGATCTAGAGCAATTGTTGATATGCATTTGTTATCTTTTGGCTATACCAAATGATTCTCAAAGTTTGAAATTCTCAAGGAAGTAGGAGACAATGAAGACAATGCTATCAAGAATGATGTTAATGGCATAACAATGTTATAGGGCTCTAGACCTATGAATTTGTAGAATAAAGAATGTGAAGTTCCTCGAAAGTTGTTATATAGTAATAAGTTTAAATGCCAAAATAAAAGTTAGGGAAAAGTGGGGAAGAATCCTTAAGGAGAATGAATGATATATATCGGTAGGTGAATAGTGCTTGTGAGATAACTAGATAGGGAGGGAAACACGCATCTAGTTCTAGATGAGGGTTGTGGCAAATTCTCAAAGAATGTTTCATTATAGGGAAAAAAGCCCATGTCTACTTCATCTAGAAGTAAGAATAAGAAAAAGACTAATGAAGTTTGTGGAGATAATGATAATGGAGAGTATACTGGAAAATAAAAAAGGAAGAAAGAACATGTTAATCCAAGACACCCTCAGAGGAAAAGGTCATGGGACAACCAACAAAAGGTGGCATTCGAGAAAAAATCAAGGTCGAAGTAATCATGTTGAGAATATGGAAAGTGTTAATGACTTGATTTAATTCCCTTTTGGGGTGATGGGCCAAGTAGAAAACAATGCAAATATTGGTTGGAAGAAAGACAATACAACAAGAAATGCCACTTTTAAAGATCATTTTGTCACTATACATGATAGTGGTTATGATAAACAAACTAAAACTTGTAGAGGTTTATCGTAACGTTTAAAGAAGAAAATATATTAGAGAAGAATGATGTTAGTTTTGATGCTAAGGGAATAAAAGATTTTGTTTCTTTTATAATGCACATGACCATAGGTAAAATGTTGGAGCATGTCATTGATGAACAAGAGATGAGTCACAAAGGTTAAGAGATAGAGTCACTGAGCTAGAGAAGGCACTGAACTCAGACCCCTTGCTTTCATTTAACCCCTCCCTACCTAGGAACCCTTAGGACAATCAAGGACATCATCTAGAAAGGCTTTCCAAAGTTAAAGAATCTGAAGAATTACTCTCGAGGATGAAAAAAGTTGTGTCAATTGATATTGAGGAAAGGATGGCCTTGTTCCTAGACCTTTGGGAAGCCACAAATAGTGCCTCTATTCTAACAAATAGAAATCTTATGCTCAAATAGGCAATGCATGGTGAATTTAAGTAGGATGAAGGTTTTTACAAAATGTATTTCATAGACATTTTCATAAATAAAGTGCAAACTATGAATTTTCACAAGAGACCAAAGGTCAACCTTCTTTATGGTGGCAGACTTACATAATTATATAGAGGTTGGGATATAGTAGAATTGAAACTTTGCAATGGTAGATGTAGCTTGTGGTGGTCTTGAACATAAAAGATCTTAGGTTTCCTTTAATATATTTGAAGTCAATAAAAAATTAGAAGGTCTAGCTCTTATCCAAACCGCTAAGACAATTGTGAGGAAGTATCTAAGGCTAAATTGGTTGAGACTAAAGTTTCTTTGGGTACAAAAAATAGCGTTGCTTGTTTTTTGGGGGACAAGGTTAAAAAGTGATTGACAAACTTTGTTGTGGTTAACATGGAGATTTTTTTTCACATACCAATTTTCCATCCTATGTAGGGTTAAGGACAAGCCACTCATGTTGAAAGTGAAAGAAGAGATAACGGTGGACTGACTTTAAGAATATATTAAAATCTAGGTGGACCAGGTTGTTGATTTTGCTACTGAGTCATCATGAAAATAGAAACAAGTTGGGGAAATAAGGTTACTTTGGGCATTGTAAATTCAATTATGTAACAACATTTAAGGAGTTCTTGTCCAAAAAAAAGAAGGTTATATCAAAGAGTGTTTTTGTTTCCCCAAATTTTGTATGTAAATCCTTCCGAGATTTCCCTCTTCTCCATTTTCTTCTAATTGGTATTTTGCCATCTTGCTATCATATGTATTATGACTATGTGAACATGGCATTGACTAATCTCTGGTTCCTTTTATTTCAAGATTCTATAATATTCTAGGTCCCCAATAGCCCATCCCAACTCATGATAATGAACACTTTCTCTTACTTGTTTATTTATTATGATAGGAATTTGTGAAGGCCTCTAAGCCATACTTTTTTCTAATACATAAGCAAATCCATATTGAGGATTTTGTTGTTAAAAGAAAAGCTCCACAAACCATTGCCAAAGTATCACATTAGTTTTATAGTTATATCTGAAGTAAATAATCAAGCTAAACTTTGAGCATATGACTTTTTTTCAAACCGTTTTGAATTACAATGCTATAGTCATTCAAAGTTTTCTATGAAACCTGTTTCATATTTTGTATATATTTTTCCAACAAATCTTGATTATTTCTCCTGCTTGCTGCTTGCTTCTATAGAGGATGGCAAAGATAGCTATGGTTGTGAAATTCATATAAGCATTAATATTTATTTTACAATACCCCAAACCCAAATGTGATCTTCTCTAGTCCTTTCTAAGATAACAGGTGAAATTAGTAAAGACAATTTAGTTATATTGATAACCATGTTTTATTTATTAAAACGAATGAATTTGTGAATACTCATTGCTTAATATCACATAGGCTTCATTAAATGTTGATTTTTTTTCATGTAAAGGAAAAGTGATTAAATTATAAACCCTTTATCCTTATTACACCTAACATATATAAACCCTAACCCATTAAAACCTAATAACTAACCCCTAAATTCTAACTATTAACCGTACTTAACCTTTATAACCACTAAAATTTAGTTTATATCGCCCCAAACCAAGAACCCATTAAACTACTCACCCTTAACTCATTAAAATGTAACTTCTAACAATCAAATATTAATCATTTTCTAAGTTAAATTTGAACATTCAATATGATCATATTTTTTTTGCAATTCATATAAAAATTACTTATTTTAACACATTCAAACACCTTGTCTTTAGTCCAAGATTACCCCTCCATAAATTAAAAATTAGTGCAAGCCATGACCTTAGTTTATATTACCCCAACCAAGAACCCATTAAACTACTCACCCTTAACCCATTAAAACATAACCACTAACAATCAAATATTAATCATTGTCTACGTTTATAACCACTAATAATCAAATAATCAAATATTAATGATTATCTACGTTAAATTTTGAACATTCAATATGATCATATTTTGATCACTTATTTTAACACATTCAAACACCTTGTCTTTAGTCTAAAATTACCTCTCCATAATTTAAAAATTAGTGCAAGCCATTCATGGTTTGCATTTATGCATGTTTTTACGTTTCCTTTTCATCTTCATGATTTCTTCACCAAACATTTTAAAGTAAGCATTTACAAATTATGAAAGAACCATTCATACTAAAGTTGTAATGTAACCTTTGACAAATAGCAAGTCTACCATTTTACAAAAGTTATGAAAGAACCTTTCATACTAAAGTTGTAATGTAACCTTTGACAAATAGAAAGCTTATTATTGTAAATAAACAACAATGTTCAACAACTATTTTTGAACTTCACTTATGAAGAGTTTGGATAGAACCATTCTTTTGAAATCAAAGGTGAAATTAAAAAAAAAAAAAACATTTTTTTTTTTTTTAACAACTATTTTTGAATTTCACTTATGAAGAGTTTGAATAGAACAATTCTTTTGAAATCAAAAATAAAATTAAAAAAAAAATTCAAAATCATTTTTACTTCATCTAAAAGGATATTTTAATTCCTAAATTTTTATGATAGTAAAAGTAGTTAATTAAAATACTATTTTTTTTTAATTCTAGTAATTCTGTTACTTGAAATAAAGAAGTTCATAAATATCAAAATTGATTTTTCCATGAAAAACCATACCAGAGATATAATGACTATTTGTTATTAGAGGTTTTACAAGATTTAACGTATCTAACAACAAAAAGCAAAAGTTCTTCATGCTCTTGACTATATCTATCCTTATGAGTATAAGTAACTATTAAACTTGGACTATACATGAGATAATTGATGACCAAACTTACTGAAATTTTAGATAACAACAACTATTTGGCAGGTGCATCATCGGAAATAGGAATACAAGGCACCTCAATCAGGACAAAACTAACTTACCATTGCTAATTGGAACCACAGATGTGGACTTTCCAGACAAAACTAGTAGATTGTGTCAACTTCCCTCCGAATTATGCTAAGTTCCCGACCCCTCATGGCGATCAATATCCATTTCAATGAGCATTATAATGAAATTTGGTGCAAAATCATGATTCTTCCATCGTACCAACCATCGTCGGAGCGTCTTATCGAACTCGCTCCCACACCTGCATCCTCACCTAGTTATCCTTTCCCATGGGGTGGGGAGTACATCCACGTTAATTGCCAAGAGCCGTAGGGATTCCAACTGGACGGCATGCTCGCCACCATGTTGCCTTTTTGCCCCCATACATGACACCAAAAATAAATTAAAAGTATTAAAAATCTTAAGATTATATTTATATTTTTTTTAAATATTAAATTGAAGACATATTTATTAATGCGAGAAGATTATCACAAGAAACCAAAAACTACACTAAAAATTTAATATCTAATTTTCAAAAAAAATTCTAAAACTACTTATTTTTAATAAAATTAAATTCTAAATGAAATTAAAATTACATTCATTTTGATGTTGAATTTAAACAATAACTACATTCTTACTTAAGTAAGAATAATAGGAAAATTCAACGTTAAAAAAAATTAGAAAATTCCATGTTATCATTTTCATCCTTACCATTATTGTTGTATTGTTGAGATTGGTAATGCATGAAAGCCACACGCCTAAGAGACTATAACAATATGCATTTTTAGCTTATCTCATTTGTCATTTAGATGGCTTTGTTACTTTGATTTAAAATATGATTTTTCACATCATTAAATAAAAATATTTGATGGCAAAACACTCGAAACTCGTATGTTCCTTAAATATAATTTACTTTCCAAATCTTTGTGGGTTGAGATGTGTATTTATTTATGGTTGAAATTGGACAATTACCTTCCAAAAATAATTCGATATGATACTCCTACCATACTCTTCCAATATAGTAAGCCGGATTGAACGAATCTTGACCGCGGTTAAAAGATTAAGAGAATCCTCTGCTACGCTGGAGGTTCGAACGCCACGTGTCCGTTGAGGAGGACTCAATTGGATTTGTGAATCGTGATTCAAATTGTTTAGCAGATTCGAAGTATCGGCCGCGAGGCGTATACGTTGAGTATGCACGGGGAATATGGGTGGGCATTAATGTTTGAGATCGGAGTTCTCGGTTGAAATTTGATGGGTAAATTGTTAGTTAAGAGGTAATTTGCTTGTTAAATATAGTTAAAAATCATAATAACTTGTTATAAATTAAGTTTAAAATGTATAATATGTATGTTAAAATGGTTTAAACGGTCAAATTTGATGGGTCGGTTGGGTTTCAAATTTCAACCCTTGATCGGACAGCGATGTCCATGTCCGGTAAACCAATAAATAGTTTATGTAAAGTTTCACTTAGATTTTGATGGATTGATGGACTAAAAGTGTTTATGAGAAAGTTTGAATTGTTTTTTTAATTAAGTGTTCTCGAAGTTTGAATCATCCAGATTATGTAAGCAAAACAATGTTTTATAGAAATTTGCAAGATTTCTTTTAGGAGTTGTTTAAAAATTTGATGATTTGGTTTGGATAGAGGTTTTCATCAGAATTCGGTGTTTTTTATTTTGCAAAATTTGAATTTAATTATGTTTTAATGGCGATTTTGATGGTAGAAACGGATTCAACACCATAAAAAATCTCAAGGCACTCCAAATTTCAGAGTTTGAGAATTGTAACCAGGGTTTTTAAAAATTTATATCGGAATTTTTCAAAATCTTACCTGAAAAATCAAAACTTTCCATTTAAAATCACAAAACTTTTAAACTACACGTTTCTTCTAAAATTTGACCAAATTCGTCAAAATCACACGAAAAAATCATATTCTTCCCTCATAAAATCGTCAATTATTTAGGCTACACCGTCGCAAAGTTGCAAGCATAGGTTTGGCATGACTGAGACAATATGTAAAAAAGTTAATTGGAATTTCCCATTATCTATGTTTAATTGTCATTCATTTTAGAAATTTAATGTGTAAAAGATATCCTTAATGTATTATACATTAACGAACGATCATTCTTGTGAAACGTTTTTAATATATTAATTTACCAAATTGAATTTTGAGGGAATTGTGTAATATCATTGTGTTAGCATTCTAAACAACAACGGCTCCCCATTAAGTCTAAGGCTTACATGGAGGTCAAGAATTTTTTTAATTATTTTAAAAACTACATCTCGAAAGAATCATTAAACATGTTTTAAATCATTATTTTTAATTATTTAAAAAAATATAAATATCTTACAAGAATGGAATTGTATTCATAAATTCTGCAAATTTTAAACTACTATATATTAACATAATATATATATATATATTTTGTAAAGTTTGAGATTATATTAAGTTTAAAAAGAGGAAAATTGTACATATTAAGGTAGTCTTTAGCATATGGTGTCTATATGTTATGATCAAACCAAAAGATCCAAGATTGTAGCCAACAAAGAGTCATGTCTAAAACCTCCAAACCTAGTTAATTCTGAGAATCAAGGTTTAAACTAACACCTAAATAAGCATAAGAATCCCCCACAGACCGAGGATGGGTCACAAAAATGAAATTGGGGGAAAGATCAAACTGTAATTTCCCTTCAAAGGAAAGTCCTGGATTCACCTTGTTTTGAATCTAGGGTTTTGTTTACAACTGGTTCCAAACACCTCCAAATCAATTCGAATTTGGGGAGGAAGGTCTTGATGGGGTATATGAAATATTAACACACCTATCAGACATCCACACAACTGATATACCCATCCATGGTCTGCAAATTGTATGGGAAGAAGTTTCAGAACAAGACTAGTTAATTTGAGAAGTGGAGATCCCCCCTAGGTATGACATTAGATGCTCTTCCAAACACTGTACGGACTTCACTAATTCTTGGTCTGATACTTGTCTCTATTAGAGGACATTAGGAATAGTATATGTGCAACATTAGATTTGGTTTTAGGGTCGAATAGGCATCCTAATGAACAATAGCTTCTAGAGTCTAGTTTTTGAGGTAAAATTGGTGGGCAAGGAGTCTTGAATTTCTTCATAAACCATAGTAACAATTCAGAGGTATGCACACATCATTTGGGCCATCAAAGTAACTTCATATGCAGCTCATAACATGATAAATAACTCAACAAACTCTTATTTAAAACAGGTACATTATCATTCGAAAATCACTATGCAAATGCTATGGGGAAAATGGCTCGAATCTCTTCCTTGAATGTAAATATCACTTGAAATACATAATGTTTCAAGCCGTGGATCTGAGCATATGATTATTATAGATATCTATCGCAGCTAACATGTCCATGAAGTCGAAATAACAGTCATTCACTAACTATATGCAACAACAAGTGCACCCTTGCACATTTACATGACAATGAGAGAAAGATAGTAGAATGAGAGAAGATGAACTCGAACTCAGTTGGGGTTTGAACTTGAATAAAAAAAATATCCATGAAGCTTTGTTGAGAGGTCTAAATGGCCTCTCCATCAACCAACTAGGATGGGAATCTTGCACCCTCGAAATTGGTTCTAAGGAAAGAAGGATAAACATCCACCTTGCAAGGAAAATATAAGCTCTCCAATTTTTTCCAAATCAGAAATGATCAAAAGCTCCTCTCCTCTCCTTATTTGTTCTTGTCTTTTATTATCTTTCCAAGCCCTCCATGGTTTGAATTCTCTCCAAGAGCTTCATTCCAACTCAAATTGGGGAGATATTCCCATGAATGCCACTTGTCCAACAATTCCTAGCCTCCCTCTTCCATCAATTCGAATGGGCGAATCTTTGGCTGCCCTAACTCCCTTGTGCACCCTCTTGAAGGCTATTTTTAGCCCTAACATGTCATATAGGTCATATGTCAGCAATCAGGTCTGATCCTTGTCATAAGTGTCATAGCATCTTCATCATTGTTGTCATAGAAGCTAGGGAATCTAGCCCAAGTGTCACAATACCTCTAAGATGCCTCTTTCTCTTCCATGGGAGTTACTCTTCCTCTCAAATTCTACCCTCATTGAGTCATGCCAAGTATAATGACCTTCCAAATCCCCCAAGAAAATTAGACTCCACCTTGGATTCGAATAGGTGAGAGTAGGTTTCCATGTGGCATGGAGAATCTTGCTTTGTGTGGGTCCCACACCACCAATGTGCCCTCATGACCAAGCACCACCTTATTTTCCTATTATAAGGATTTATTTAGCCCCTTTTAATATATTTTTGTCAAGATAATGTTCATTTGGGGTCTTATAGCTCCCTTATTCCAAATCTAAATGTTTCCACCCCAACCCAGGGAACTAGTAGATGGTGGAATTTTTCCTTCTAGTGATTTATTTGGATGGGGACATTACAATCCTCCCCACCAAAGGTTTCTTTCCCTCAAACAATTCCAAATTGGGATGTGTCAAGTCCCCACACCTCAAGATGACCTTCTAAGGCATGGGAGACTCTCCATTTATATTTTTGTTCTTCCAAACCTTCAAATTTAACACACAGCCGCAATGCGATCGGACCCACAATCCACCATTACGATCCACAATCCGCAATCCGCAATTCGCGTTCCACAATCCACAATTCCTAGACTTCCTTTTATCAAACCACCTTTTGACTATGTCTTGGTGTTGATGGAATCGGTCTTTGGACATCTGCTGGGCTTCTTCAATCTGAAGCAAGGTATCAATTCTGGATTGTAGAACCTGACTACTAGATCCTCGAGAGGCTTGGGATAACTGTAAGGATGGGAGCAAGATGTTGGGGGGGAGAATAACTTCCTTGCCATAGACTAGAGTGTAAGGGGAAACCCGTAACGCATTCTTTGGAGTCACCCTATCTTCCCATAAGGCGTTTGGGAGAGCTATATGCCAACTTCGTTGATTTTCTATCACAGTCTTCTTGAGAATTCGGATGAGATTTTTGTTTGAAGATTCAACTAATCCATTTCCTTGAGGGTAGTAATTGGCTGAATAATGCAGTTTAATTCCCCAGTCATAAAAAAATTCATTTATTTTAAAAGACGAGAAATAGGTGGCATTATCAAATACTAGGGAAATTAGAACCCGAAACCTGGTTATGATCTCTTTCAAGAAACTGATGACTGTATCTTTGTTGATATTGCGCAACACGATAGCCTCCATCCATCTGGTGAAGTAGTCCGTGGCTGTGAGGATGTATCGATGTTGAAGAGAAGAATCTGGCTTTATCTCTCCAATGACATCTATACCCCATTGTTCGAAAGGTTCTAAGATAATAACCGGCTGCAAAGGTCCTGCTGCCTTAGGTAATTTCCCAGCGCTTCTTTGACAAATGTCACAGTTCCATGCATAAGCATGGGCATCTCGGAATAAAGTGGGCCAATAATATCCAGCTCTGAGTATTTTGTGAGCTGTTGTCTCTCCTGAATAATGTCCACCAGCAAGACCATCATGCAATTCCTTGACAACTTTGCTTGCATCTTCCTTTTCTAGATATCTTAGAAAAATTCCCTCGTAATTCTTTCTGAAAAGTATTCCATCGATGATTTGATAAGCTGCTGATTTCAAACGGAGTGCCCTTCTTTGCTTAGAACTCCAGTGTTCTGGTAGATATCCTTGCTGCAAATAATGCACTAGATCTCTATACCATGATTCAGAAGCTGTGAAAATGGGACATACCTCAACTGAATTCAGCTCGGATTCATTCTTCTAGTGCTGCTCTTCATCAATTGGATGCTCTGTAAGCAATTTACACAGGCCTTGTCCCTTGATGATGGTGGCTGGTTTAAATTCTAAATCATATTCTTAAAGAGCCGTGACCCAGTTCCCCCTCCTCTCTCCCAATTACTTTTGAACGAAAAGGGATCTAACTGCTGGGTGAGGAACTATAACTTTAGTTATGTTCTTAAGAATATATGGTCTGAACTATTTGACTGCTTTGAAGACAGCATACGCATGTTTGTCGACAACAGGATAGTTCAGTTCAGCACCTTGCAGACCAGTGCTCATAAATGAGATTGGGTATTCGTCTCCTAGCTCTACCTTTTGCGTGAGCACAACCGTGAGAGAGTCATCCGAAGCAAAGGTATACAATATAAAATCCTTGTCAAAATCTAGGCTTCTTAAGGAAGGAGCCTTAGCTATGGCCGCCTTAATGTCTCTGAATGCATCCTTTTCTAAGTCTGTCCACTTGAACTGTATGCTTTGCTTGACCATTTGATGCAAAGGTTTAACAATTTGCGCGAAATCAGGGATAATTCTTCAGACAAAATTGATAGTACCCATAAACGACTGCATGGATTTCTTGTTATGAGGCATTGGAATTTTATTGATAGCTTGCACTCTTTCTTGATCTATTGATACTCCTCTTTTGGAAATGATATGCCCAGCAGTTTACCTTCGGGAACAACGAATACACTCTTCTTGGGATTTAGGGAGATACCATATTTTCGGCAACGATAAAAAATGTGCTTCAAATGAACAACATGGTCTTCTCTTTTCTTCGAAAAAAACTGTCACATCATCTAGATAGACCAAGACACAATGGCCACCCAATCCTCGGAAGGCGATGTCCATTGCTCGCTGGAACATAGCTCCTGCGTTTAATAGGCCAAAGGGCATTCTTCGGTATGCGAACGTTCCCCATTTAGTGTGGAAAGTAGTCTTAAGACGGTCTTCTTCAGCTACCAATACTTGATTGTAACCGGAGAAGCCATCAAGAAGGGAAAAAAACTCAGATCCTAACACTATTTGAAGAATTTGTTCCATTGAAGGGACGGGATAGTTGTCTTTATCTGAAGCTCTGTTTAAATTTCTGAAGTCAACACATAGTCTTATCTCTCCTGACTTCTTTCTCACGGGAACTAAGTTAGCAACCCACTCAGAATGCCAGACCTTAAAGATTATTTTAGCGTCCAGTAGCTTCTTCAGTTCCTTTTGAATCAGAGGTTCCAGAGTAGGATGCATCCTTCTTAATTGCTGCTGAAATGGCTTGACACTCGCTTTCATTGGTATGACATGCTGAATAATGTGCACGTCATATGTTTTCAGATCTTCATAATTCCATGCAAAAACATCCTTATATTGTCGAAATAGCTTGATGAACTTATCTCTTTCTCTTGGTGAACAACATTTGCCAAGGTTAACAAATTTTGGTTCAACCTCAGTGCCCAGATTAACTAATTCATGCTGCATTGATGAGCTATTGGTCTTAGTATTCGCTGGCTTTTTGAACTTGCTCTGAAGATCAAATAGCATTTCAAACGACCTCACCCCTTTGGGGATGAAATTGCCTTTAGTCGTATCTTTCTTTTGTAAGTTGGAATCGTGTTCTTCTTCATCTATCACAGCCTCTTGAAATATATCTTCGTTTGTTAGAAAAATGATAATCTGTTCGTCATTATCAAAAACTCTGAAGTTTGTGATATTGTCAGGGATAGAAGGCCTGAAAATTAATTCAATCGAACACTTGTTATGAGTTGGCACCAATCTGGAAGCAAATGTTGCTAACAAATCAACTGCAGAATTTTGCAATCTAGGAATAGACTTTATATTGAAAGCATCAAAATGCATAATTAAATCCCATACCTCAACCTGATAACTCCTCAAATGAGGTGAAAGACAGTGAATGGTATCTCTTACCTGTCTCACAACTATTTCCGAGTCACCAAACACCTTCAGGTACTTGACATTTAAACCGATGGCTTTCTTTAATTTGTGTACCAATGCTTCATATTTAGCAGTGTTGTTAGTACAATCAAATTCTAACCTACAGGACATAAAATACTTATTTCTTTCCGGATCCATCAAAACACAACCGGCTCCGGATCCTTCCAAAGTTTTAGAACTATCAAAGTATAATGTCCCAAAAAGATCGTTTGATTCAACTAAGTTAGTATCTTTATGATCTAAGTCAGTGACTAAATTAACTATATTATAGTCAATATCATCAGTCCGAGAAAAATGAAGGAGATTGGATTGTTTATCTGATTCATGGCCAATAGTTTCAGACTGATAATTACCCAGATCAATTTCTAAAAAATAATTTCCCAAAACTGAGGATGAGAAGGCTACAACTTCATTCTTTCCTTCTAGTTGAGTTACATTTTGTTTCATGTGTGGTTCTCTCAGAACCTTGATCTGATTCTGTCTGTTTTGATAAGGCAACCACAAATGGGACCAATAAGTTGCAAAGTAACCGTTCAACTTTGTGGACCAGTCTCTACTTAGGATCAAACCATAGGCTTCGGGAATGTCAACTACCATTATATCGATGAACTAATAGACTCTAGAATCTGCTGACAACCTAATGAGAACATCTTTCATTTCCCCGATAACTTTAACAATAGTTCTATCTAACTGAATAATCTGGGCAGGAGATGGAATTGGCTGACCGTTGATCTTTTTACATATAGATAGTGGCATGACATTCGAAGATGCCCCAGAATCTACCAGGCAATTGTGCACATTGTGATTAAAGATTTCAAAAGTTAAAAGGAACGGCAATGTCTGAGATTTGGATTTCCCGTCAATACTGGCCTCATTAATTTCAGGGTCTTCTTGAGTATCTGTTAATGGAGCATTGGGCTGGGATTGAAGGACATGCAACAACTTGTCTCATTGCTAGGACAAACTGCACATATCGAATATTGAAACATTTGCCTTTACTTTCTTTATATCTTCAATGATGTCATATCCCATATCACATTCTTTTACAATTTTAGTTTGATGGCCTGTTTTATTTAGTGTGACCTTTGGTTGCTGAACTGTTGTGTCAATGCTTGGATGTTGTTGGGTTAGCTTTAGGTTGTGGTGGAATGACTAGGATATGTCTTCTAGGTAATTATTTTGAAATTTTCGGTTTGGGAATGGTCGAGCTTGGAACCGGATCTGCAATGGGACCTTTACTGTGAGTAGTAATGTTTACAGCAGAAACCGAGCTTTCCACGGGATCATTTTCTATCAATTCGGTTAAAGGTACCCAATCCCATAGTGCCATGGTAGTGTCTGGAGATGGTTCCTCTATCTCAAGGCTTGTTTCTTCTGGAGGATCGTCTTGATCTGGAATCTGTGAAACCAACATTTGGTTCATGAGTAAACTCATAGAGTTAATCCATTGTGGGCAGCTCTTTTCCGAGTGTGGCTCTTGATGAAATGTGAAAAAAATTTCCATCCCTATTTCATTCAGATTTAAAACAGGAGAAGTATTCATTAGTGGATGAGGTTGATCGTTGTCTTCTCTTTTCTTGTAGAATGGTTTGAAAGGCTTCCTAGATGTACTAGCTGCTTTGTATTTCTCGAGATCTACAATCTTATTAGACAATTTCTGCATCATCTTAATTACATTCTCCATGTCTGTCGATGACTCTTCTTTATTCCTAGTCAGCAGCAAGGATTTTTTAATATTTGTTGGTTTTGTTTCTGCATCTAAGGCATGTTTGGCAATGTTGTTTGCTTCTTCGTCCACCTTTCTAGCTTCTTCGAAATTTTCTATCAGGGTGGTTTTCTTAGATATTTTAATGAACATTGCTATAGGCCCTTCAAGAGCTGTTGTATAATATTCAACTAGAGATTCTTCTGCCGGTTTATTTGCTTCGCTGAAATTATTCAAGAGTGTAGTGAACCTTTGGTTGAAGTCTTGAACCTTTTCTTTCTTTTCCATTCTCATGGACAATAATTCTTTCATGAGTGTAGCTACAGTCTTTTGATTTCCATACTTCTATAAGAAACATGTTTCAAATTCTTCCCAGCTGGAAATTGAGCTAGCTTGTAAGCTAAAATACCAATAAGAAACTTTTGGCTTAAATGTGTATGGGAAAAGCCTACAAACTACAACTTCATGTTGTACATTTAAAAGATTTAAGGCTAAGTAAAAACTCTTGAGATGATCTTCAACAAAAATGGCTTTTCCTGGGTCGAATTTAGGCAAGACTTTCTCTGGATTTTTAGGCAGATTGTGGAATGGCCCAGCTAGATTTAATGCTCCCCTCGCTCTCCAAGCAGGTACATCCATGTCTCTATGTGGAGAATCAGGTGGAGAATTGTGTGGTGAATTAAATGGAGTGTTCTTTGGAGTAACAAGTTCTCTAAGATTTTCTGGATCTGAGAGATTTTTTGGGTTTTCAAGATCGACTTCGTTCAGGGGTTTTGTAATTTCTTCCAAAGTTAAATTTACAAGCTCTTCAAAATTCTGCACAAGAATCGAATCACGGGTGTACTGTCGCTCTTTTCTAGGAATACTTTTCCTAGGGAGAAATTTTACTGCATTTAAACCACCTAGTTGCCTAACATAAGATCGTGTATGTCTCCTTAAATATTCTATTTCCGTAAAAGGCACAACATACAAGACTTCTTGATGTTCAGAATCAGAGATGGATTTTTCTTGATTTGTTACTTCAAGATTTGGGTTGTCTGAAATTCCCATTTTAAGCGGGTTTTCAGTAACATTTTTTACAATGCGATATTTTCCTTTATCATCCATGCACTTCAGGCCCTCCTTCTAGCGCCAAAACTGTTGATGCCCCAAATATCGTAGCATCAAGCATAAAGGGATTCTCCCCAGTAAACTATCCCAATTAGATTGTCCACCGTTTGGTATGGGGAATCCGTCCGGTTAACGGTTCCAGCTACCATTAGATTTGGATATTTGCTTCCTTTACACCAGTTATGGCCCGATCCACCATTCTTTTTTATTTTAATGTTGAAGATGATATGCAAGTGCCTAAACTAATTTAACCTAAATGCAGAATTTGAAACAAATCTGTATCTAAAACTGAAATAAATCTAATCTATCCCTGTAGGCAACAAATTGTAAATATGAGTAATATGCTGCAAGAAACATATAAAGATCAATAGGTAGCCATTGAATCGTAAAGATGTATCTACAGCATGAGGTTAAAGACATAAAAGATAGCTTTCAATTCATAAGAAAACATTCTATTACTCATTTAGAAGGAACATCATTACACAGAAAATAGTAAGATCAATCAATACTCAGAAATAATTAAGGACAGCAAGGAAAGATCTCACAGTAAGATATGAATGACACAAGAATGAATCAGCATGCATCCAACACACATTTCCAGGAAAAAGACGTCCTCTCCAAGCTCTTATTAGGCAAAATTCATTTTCTTGGAGCAAGTGCAAAATAGTTCGTACAAGTTTAGAAAATTCCTTTTTCCTGCCAAAATTCCCTTTACACTCTTCCCTATGCATCTATTTATAAGCTTACAAAATGCCTCTTGGGCTGCCACATGGCCTTTTACACTTGTCCTTTAAAGATTTTACCAAGAAATAACAATTCGTGGCCTTTTTCCTATAATAGAAATTCTTTCTTACAACAGAAAAGGATAGCTGTCTTTGTAACTCCATGCTCTAGCCATAGGGAAGGAGTAAACCAAAATAAAACAACACATTATGACTAGCGTGTTTATCCCTGGGGTGGTGCTTCTGCTGGGGATGATGTGCCTGTCCCGGATAATACTGCTGCTGCTGTCTTCTTCTCTTCTTTTGCAATATAACTGAACCATATACCAGTGTCTCTTACCACCACATTTGATGGTGAGGGGATCAAGATCTTCTGTGAAGTTACATGCTTACCAAGCTCTGCTTCAATACCCTAAATTTCTGTTATTGCTGCCTGGTGGATCTCCTTGAGCATATGATTTTATATTGATGATAGCCCAATGTAATGATGAAGATCATCAGTGGTAAGCACATCAATCTTCTTTACATACTCTATTTGAATGCCCAGCTCTTCCTTCAAGTCTGACAAACGTTGCTCTTTGCTTAAAAAATCATCCAGGTTCTGAGGAAAAATAAGCTTGTAATTTTCATGTACTCCATGAATCTTTTGATACAAGCCGTTAACATTCTCAATTGTTCCCTGGATTTTAGCCATCAGCTTGGCGCCACAATTCCTGCAAAACTCCATAAGAGCTACATCTTCCTTAAAACCATCCACAGATTTGAATGGGAGATGCTTAGGGAAATCCACCTTCCCTTCTCTCCACTCCATCTGGCTCAAAATGTTTGCTTTAACTTGAGTGTACTTGCCTTTAAGCCTAATGGTTTCAGCATTGACTTCTTTCAACTTGACCAGCATACTCTGGAGCATGCACACCTCCTCAGTAATCAGTTCTTGTGTGGCATGCATTTGACTTAAGATGTCACAAGACTGCTCATGAAAGGGAGACATATCCATTGCTCTGCTTTCTGCTTGCTCTAACTACTCAACCATTGCCTATTTTTCTACTTCCAGGTGAAAGACTCTAGCCTCAGAATCATTCTTTTTCGCTTCTAGAACCATCATCTGGATTTCCAGGTGCTCCTTTTCTTCTTCCAGATGTTGATACTTATCCGACAAATCCTTGTGATCAGCAGATAGGCGATTATATTTGTTCACTACGAGATCCCTATAAGCCTGCTCATTAGCCACGGTATCTTGCAGCTTGCAAGCTCTTCTCTTGTTGACACAAACTCTTTGACCATGCCAATCACATTGTCTTCCGTTTCTTTTGATGCCGACACAGTGGAGAATGCCATGGCTACGGAGGATTTATTTGTATTTTGCATGACTGTGGTTTCTTGCTAGGTGACAATATCTACCTGGAAAAGTCTCTTTATCCTCTCTTCTGATTTCAGGACCACATCCTTCCTCTTCTTATAGTAGACAAATTTATCCCATCAGGACACAGTATGATCTTCGGATGGGGTGAAAGGGATGATCGGGAGGTCTCTTATATGGACTTCTGCCTCCGCGGGTGGGGTCTGCACTACCTGTGATGAGTCTATTTCCATATCTTGGGTGCCAAAGCTACCTTCCTGAGCATCTTCGTTGGCCTTAATTTCTCCCTCGGCATTTCGCTCTCCTTTAGCATTTTGCCTTCTTTATGCTTCCTCAGCTTGTTGTTGATTTTCAATTTCCTCCCTCTGATCTTGTTCCTGAGCTTCCTGCTGCAGTCTTGCTTCTTCGGCTTCCTGCTGTAATCTCACTTCCTCAGCTTCCCTCTGCAACCTTGCCTCCTCAGCTTCTTGCTGCAACCTTGCCTCCTCAGCTTCTTGATGCAACCTTGCCTCTTCTTTCAATCTTTGTTTTTCATAGGCCAGGGCCTCAGCTGATTCCCTTTCTTTCTACAGACTGGTTGCTTGGGCTGTGGTAGAGCTAGAGCTAGCTCCACTACTGTGACGAAAAATTTGTAATTTAGTCATATTACTAATTCCCCTGAACACTTCTTCTTCGTCATCATAGTAATGGGCATACTCAAAATGAGCATACAATTCCTTGCAATGCTCCGCAACTTTGCTTCGCCTGTCATTTCTATGAAAGATCGCCTCACCAAAGTGAAAAGCTTTCAACTCTTGAATGAACTATTCGGCTGCTGCAACCCCTGAGAACTAATAGGCCCCTATACAGAAAGGCAAAGGAGGGAAAGAAGCCTTATGTTGCTTATTAAGAACTCCTATTCCATCAAGGAAAACTTTCCTGACTGCTTCTTTCAGGACCACATAATCAGTGGCGTATTTTGGTAAGATGTATGGTGGCTTAGTACCTTCGAACATCCTGATATAGGTACCTTCTCCTGAGAAGTAGAAATCGCCATAATTTTCCAAGACTTCCATGGAATTCTCTGACAGGCAATTGGGCTCTTCATTGAACATCTTCTCATACAGAGGCATAATGAACTCTTCACAGATGAGCTTATAGCGTGCCTTGTAATTTTGAGCCCACAGTATCTTATAAGTAGTGTATCCCGGGGTGTTGGACTGATCCCATGAGCAGCCTAGCCTGGGGAAAGGGAGCTTTGCCAAGATGCAATCAATGAGGTACGAAGACATGAAGAACTCTGACTTTTTTAAGGCCAAACCTTCTCTAGCTGTGACCACAGTGGATGCTAAACTATTTGAGAGGATAGTAGCCCAATCAAACACAGTCCCTTTAAATGCTATGGCATGGATTATGGGGGCCCATTATATCCTATATACGGTCCCATCGGGCATGCTGAAAATTTTGCTTAGCATAAGGGCAATCAACCTGAAAGGAGGTCTTAGGCTCTGAATGTCATACTCGTCATTGTGCTTTTTTCTCGGCTGCTTTCCCGTGATTTACAACCTCTTGGCTATTTTGAAATTATTCATCTGTCCTAACCATTCATCGTTCAATGCCTGCTGCAGACGTGAGAATTTGTAGGCTATATAAGCTGGATGAAATGAAGTGAATGGCTATCCCTTGTTGTCATGCAACACTCTTGTTTGTGGGTTGGCATGTTCCAATATCCACCCGATCATTTCTGAGCACGGGAATAGCTCAGGGAGAATAGAAGCCCTGGCTATGCCAGAGGTCCTGATGTTTAGGTAGATTTGTTCTTCTTCTAATAACACGTTTGGGATGTCTTGGTACCTGATCATCCGGTAAAAATCTCCCCACCTGACCTCGGGAGGGACGCTAGTAGTGCACTTTGTATCTTGAAAAAGAGTTTCAGTACTTAGTTGCACTGGCTCTGGCTCCATCATTTTAGCTTTATTTCTACCACCTTTTGGCATCGTGGCTTATCCCTGTCAGCAACCATATGTGAATGAATATAAAATTGTAAATCATTATGAGAGCGTAACATAGAGCAAGACAGATTTAGCATGCTAATGATAAATATAAGAAAATTATAAGGCTGCATGCTGGGGGAGCAAACCAAACATAGATTATCCAAGAAAAAAAAATATGGTCATCAGACTTGATTGTTCTAGGGAGGCAAAGGAAGGAAGGAACCTTTTGAGATGTTTCCGAAAAAAGTGATGCATAAAACTTATTTCCTTCCTCATTCTTGAAGATAAGCTTCCCTAAATTATAGGCGCTTCTAGGAAGCAAAACACATAACGCAAAAAGGGAAGGCTGACGTGTGAAGGGAAGGCTGGCTAGGAAGCAAAACACATAACGCAGCCGCTTTAAATGACTGGTATCCAAGCCAAGCAACTAACCGTTTGAGTATCTCAGCCAGCCATGAATGGCACTTTCTCTCGTTTAAACGCGAAAAAACTTGGCTTGAGTGCATCGGCTTGGCTTGGGCAGGTGCGTGATGGCTCTGCGGCCGGTGGGACTGAGCAATCTTGAATTAACAATGGGCCAAGAAAGAATGATTTGGCTTGGTCATGACTTCTAGCTACCAGCAATGACAAATCTATGGGGCCGTTGGCTTGGTGGCAAATGGGTTGAGCTGGAGTGAATCGATTCGCGCGACTTTGAACGGCATCCTTCGAATCAAATTCTAACAATGGTACAATAGAAAACCTGCCACCCTTATATTGAGATTGGTACGTGTGGGCAATAAATTGGGTAGGTGGCGAAACTATGACGAGGTTAATTACCCATACGGAGGGGTCACTTCCATCCTTTTAGCATTTATGTGCGACCATCAATATCGGGAGGAAAAGATGAGTCCCGTCCGCGGTTGCGGGTGGACTTCGTGAGTTTCTTCCGAAGTGCGGCGGGAACTTGGAGTTCAAACGTGGCAGAGTTTTCTTATTGTGGGAGAGAAATGAAAGACGCTCCGCTTTTGCGGAAAGGTTTGACGAGTTCTTCCGGAATCGTCGAGCTAAAAAAAACGTTTGCGGCGTAAGTTTGTGAGTTGTCCCGATGTTTCGGAAGGACTTTGCGAGTTATTCCAAAAATGATTCTCCCGAAAGCTTATCGCGGCGGAGTTTCTTGAGTTTCTCCGCAGTTGCGAAAAGACTTGGTAAGTTCTTCCGCAAATGACGAAAACGTTTGGTAATTCTTTTTCGCAAAGTGGACGGCCTGGGAACTTGGTAAGAGGGTGCCCGTTGCGGCGTAACTTTTCAAGTTCTTCCGCCGTTTCGGGAGAGAACTTTGAGTTCTTCCGAAGTTCAAAAATATGTAAGTGCTTCCGCCGTTTCGGGGAGAAACTTTAAGTCTTTCCGCAGTTGCGGGTGAACATCCCGAGTTCTTCCGCCGTTTCGGGAGAAAACTTTGAGTTTTGACTTAGAAGAAAAACTTCAAACTTTTAAAAACAGTTTCCCCACTTGAAACAAAACTAAGTTCATGGCTCTTCAAAGGAGGTTTAATCCTTTTAACCAGACTTTCTTAGGAAAATAAAAAGGAGGGGCCCCAATATCTACAAATTTTTGGGGAGGGATGTTGCTGCAACAACAATTGGCGAGTCACTGGCAAACACAGATCTCTGAAAAAATATCCTTCTCATTAATTATAAACTTTCTTAAAAGCTATCCATCATATATGCAATATTCAGCTGAGCATTCGAATCTCGGCAAAGGAAGTAGTCACTTGATCTGTCGGCCATTGGGAAAAGGGGAGCTTTGATGAAGACATCTTTAATACTTTCAAAGGGCCAACATATGGGATTTATTTTATAAGATTCATCTTTCAGATAGTAATGGTTTTCGGACTCCACAGGATTTGCAACAACTTCTCATAGACACTATTGCTCTTGTTCTTCATTCCCATGCCGCCTGCATCCTTTTGGATGTTCATACATTTGACAGCTTTACTGCTTGAGCCTTCCATATATATATATATATATATATATATATATATAGTTAAATATATATATATATATATATATTTAAATATATATATATATATATATTTAAATGATCTTTGATTTCGGCTCCTTAATCCATAATGTCCTTTTGTGTGAGTGAGAGATTTTATTGATTTATCAAGCCTCACGGACGGAGAGGAGCCTAGCTTGAGCTGAGTCTTTTGGACAGCTTTCTTGGCTTATATGCTTTGCTTTTGTCTCAGCCATGCTTTAATTGAGGCGAGAATCTCTGGAAAACAGACCCTTGATTATAAGCCATTTTGGCTTTTAGATTTGCAGCATGGAGTCATTTCAATACCCTATGCCTTCGAGATGTGCTACTTTCCGTGGGTCCAACTTCAGTGATCTTCTTGAGATGCTTTAAGTGTGAGAGTGGATGGAGCCCGAGGATAGTAATAAAGATAATCATAGATCTTTGCTATTTAAACAAGGGTTAGTTTGACCAATAGGAAATTATCTCTTCATTCTAGAGAACGATCAGTAAAGCCAAAAATCCAAGGATAAACTTTCATTTGAGGGTATTTTTCGCTTCTCAAGTTGTGAGATTTCTTCGAGAGATCTAACTTTATGAAAGGCCCGACTGAAGGCACTTCAGAAAACAAACTGTACAAAAGTTCAAATGCCAAGAAAAGAGGACAAAATAGCTGAAACAAAGAAAACAAGGGACTAAGTAACATGAAAGAAAAGCTTTATTTATGTACAGAAAGTCTCATTGAGACTACGTAAAGTATTGTTTCAAGGCAAGGCCGTTGAGAGGAAGGGTTACTTCCTCTCTTTGGAGGTCTGTTAGATTGTAAGTGGACAGGCCGAACTTTGCATAAATTTGGTAAGGGCCTATCCATAAGTGTTGAAATTTTGTGTGCATTCCCTTGCTTTCGTGATTATGATCCCATATTAGAACTAAATCTCCTACTTCAAAACTTCTTTTTCCAGACTTCCTTTTATCAAACCACCATTTGACTATGTCTTGGTGTTGATGGAATCGGTCTTTGGACCTCTGCCGAGCTTCTTCAAGCTGAAGCAAGGTATCAATTCTGGATTGTAGAACTTGACTACTAGATCCTCGAGAGGCTTGGGATAATTGTAAGGATGGGAGCAAGATGTTGGGGGGGAGAATAGCTTCCTTGCCATAGACTAGAGTGTAAGGGGAAACCCGTAACGCATTCTTTGGAGTCACCCTATCTTCCCATAAGGCATTTGGGAGAGCTATATGCCAACTTCGTTGATTTTCTATCATAGTCTTCTTGAGAATTCGGATGAGATTTTTGTTTGAAGATTCAACTAATCCATTTCCTGAAGGGTAGTAATTAGTTGAATAATGCAGTTTAATTCCCCATTCATAAACAAATTCATTTATTTTAAAAGATGAGAAATAGGTGGCATTATCAAATACTAGGGAAATTGGAACCCCAAACCTGGTTATGATGTTCTCTTTCAAGAAACTGATGACTGTATCTTCGTTGATCTTGCGCAATGGGATAGCCTCCGTCCATCTGGTGAAGTAGTCCGTGGCTGTGAGGATGTATCGATGTTGAAGAGAAAAATTTGGATTTATCTCTCCAATGACATATATACCCCATTGTTCAAAAGGTTCTGAGATAATAACCGGCTGCAAAGGACCTACTGCCTTAGGTAATTTCCCAGCGCTTCTTTGGCAAATGTCATAGTTCCATGCATAAGCATGGGCATCTCGAAATAAAGTGGGCCAATAATATCCAGCTCCGAGTATTTTGTGATTTGTTGTCTTTCCTGAATAATATCCACCAGCAGGACCATCATGCAATTCCTTGACAACTTTGCTTGCATCTCCCTTTTCTAGACATCTCAGAAAAATTCCATCGTGATTCTTTCTGAAAAGTATTCCATCGATGATTTGTTAAGCTGCTGATTTCAAATGGAGTGCCCTTCTTTGATTAGAACTCCAGTGTTCTGGTAGATATCCTTGCTGCAAATAGTGCACTAGATCTCTATACCATGATTCAGGAGCTGTGAAAATGGAACATACCTCAACCGAATTCAGCTCGACTTCATTCTTCTAGTGCTGCTCTTCATCAATTGGATGCTCTGTAAGAAATTTACACAGGCATTGTCCCTTGATGATGGTGGTTGGTTTAAATTCTAAATCATATTCTTGAAGAGACGTGACCCAATTCCCCCTCCTCTCTCCCAATTCCTTTTGAACGAAAAGGGATCTAACCGCTGGGTGAGGAACTATAACTTTAGTTCTGTTCTTAAGAATATATGGTTTGAACTGTTTGACTGCTTTGAAGACAGCATACACATGTTTGTTGACAACAGGATAGTTCAGTTCAGCACCTTGCAAACCAGTGCTCATAAACGAGATTAGGTATTCGTCTCCTAGCTCTACCTTTTGCGTGAGCACAACCACGAGAGAGTCATCCGAAGAAAAGGTATACAATATAAAATCCTTGTCAAAATCTAGGCTTCTTAAGGAAGGAGCCTTAGCTATGGCTGCCTTAATGTCTCTGAATGCATCCTTTTCTAATTCTGTCCACTTGAACTGTATGCTTTGCTTGACCATTTGCTGCAAAGGTTTAATAATTTGCGCGAAATCAGGGACAAACCTTCGGAAAAAATTGATAGTACGCATAAACGACTGCATGGATTTCTTGTTATGAGGCATTGGAATTTTATTGATAGCTTGCACTCTTTCTTGATCTATTGATACTCCTCTTTTGGAAATGATATGTCCCAACAGTTTACCTTCGGGAACAACGAATACACTCTTCTTGGGATTTAGGGAGATACCATATTTTCGGAAACGATAAAAAATGTGCTTCAAATGAACAACATGGTCTTCTCTTTTCTTCGAAAAAATTGTCACATCATCTAGATAGACCACGACACAATGGCCACCCAATCCTCAGAAGGTGATGTCCATTGCTCACTGGAACGTAGCTCCTGCGTTTATTAGGCCAAAGGGAATTCTTCGGTATGCGAACGTTCCCCAATTAGTGCGGAAAGTAGTCTTAAGACGGTATTCTTCAGCTACCAATACTTGATTGTAACCGGAGAAGGAATCAAGAAGGGAAAATAGCTCAGATCCTGACACCATTTGAAGAATTTGTTCCATTGAAGGGACGGGATAGTTGTCTTTATCTGAAGCTCTGTTTAAATTTCTGAAGTCAACACATAGTCTTATCTCTCCTGACTTCTTTCTCACGGGAACTAAGTTAGCAACCCACTCAGAATGACGGACCTTAAAGATTATTTTAGCGTCTAGTAGCTTCTTCAATTCCTTTTGAATCAGAGGTTCCAGAGTAGGATGCATCCTTCTTAATTGCTGCTGAAATGGCTTGACACCCGCTTTCATTGGTATGACATGTTGAATAATGCGCATGTCATATGTTTTTAAATCTTCATAAGTCCATGCAAAAACATCCTTATATTGTTGAAATGGCTTGATGAACTTATCTCTTTCTCGTGGTGAACAACATTTGCCAAGGTTAGCAAATTTTGGTTTAGCCTCCATGCCCAAATTAACTAATTCATGCTACATTGATGAGCTATTGGTCTTAGTATTAGCTAGCCTTTTGAACTTGCTCTGAAGATCAAACAACATTTCAAGCGACCTCACCCATTTGGGGATGAAATTGCCTTTAGTCGTATCTTTCTTTTGTAAGTCAAAATCGTGTTCTTCTTCATCTATCACAGCCTCTTGAAATATATCTTCGTTTGTTAGAAAATAGATAATCTGTTCGTCATCATCGAAAGCTATGAAGTTTGTGATATTGTTAGGGATAGAAGGCCTGAAAATTAATTCAATCGAACACTTGTTATTAGTTGGCACCAATCTGGAAGCAGATGTTGCTAACAAATCAGCTGCAGAATTTTGTAATCTAGGAATAGACTTTATATTGAAAGCATCAAAATGCATAATTAAATACCATACCTCAACCTGATAACTCCTAAAATGAGGTGAAAGACAGTGAATGGTATCTCTTACCTGTATCACAACTATTTTCGATGAACTAATAGACTCTAGAATCTGCTGACAACCTAATGAGAACATCTTTCATTTCCCCGATAACTTTAACAATAGTTCTATCTAACTGAATAATATGGGCAGGAGATGGAATTTGCTGACCGTTGATCTTTTTATAGATAGATAGTGGCATGACATTCGAAGATGCCCCAGAATCTACCAGGCAATTGTGCACATTGTGATTAAAGATTTCAAAAGTTAAAAGGAATGGCAATGTCTGAGATTTGGATTTCCCGCTGATACTGGCCTCATTAATTTTAGGGTCTTCTTGAGTATCTGTTAATGGAGCACTAGGCTGGGATTGAAGGACATGCAACAACTTGTCTCATTGCTGGGGCAAACTGCACATATCGAATATTGAAACATTTGCCTTTACTTTCTTTATATCTTCAATGATGTCATATCCCATATCACATTCTTTTACAATTTTAGTTTGATGGTCTGTCTTATTCAGTGTGACCTTTGGTTGTTGAACTGTTGTGTGAATGCTTGGCTACTTGGCTGTTGTTGGGTTAGCTTTAGGTTGTGGTGGAATGACTGTTATATGTCTTCTAGATAATTCTTTTGAAATTTTCAGTTTGGGAATGGTTGAGCTTGGAACCGGATTTGCAATGGGACCTTTGCTGCGAGTAGTAATGTTTACAGTAGAAACTGGGCTTTCCACGGTATCATTTTCTATCAATTCGGTTAAAGGTACCCAATCCATAGCACCATGGTAGTGTCTGGATATGGTTCCTCTATCTAAAGGCTTGTTTCTTCCGGAGGATCGTCTTGATCTGGAATATGTGAATCCAACATTTTGTTCATGACTAAACTCATAGAGTTAATCCATTGTGGGCAGCGCTTTTATGAGTGTGGCTCCTGATGAAATGTACAAAAGTTTTCCATCCCTATTTCATTCAGATTTAAAACAGGAGAAGTATTCATTGGTGGATGAGGTTAATCGTTGTCTTCTCTTTTCTTGTGGAATGGTTTGAAAGGCTTCCTAGATGTACTAGCTGCTTTGTATTTCTCGAGATCTACAATCTTATTAGACAATTTTTGCATCATCTTAACTACATTATCCATGTCTACCGATGACTCTTCTTTATTCCTGGTGAGTAGCAAGGATTTTTTTACTAGTTGTTGGTTTTGTTTTTGCATCTAAGGCGTGTTTGGCAATGTTGTCTGCTTATTCTTCCGCCTTTCTAGCTTCTTCAAAATTTTCTATCAGGGTGGTTTTCTTAGATCTTTTAACGAACATTGCTATAGGCCCTTCAAGAGCTGTTATATAATATTCAACTAGAGATTCTTCTATCGGTTTATTTGCTTTGCTGAAATTATTCAAGAGTGTAGTGAACCTTTGGTTGAAGTCTTGAACCTTTTCTTTCTTTTCCATTCTCATGAACAATAATTCTTTCATGAGTGTAGCTACAATCTTTTGATTTCCATACTTCTTTAAGAAACATGTTTCAAATTCTTCCTAGTTGGAAATTGAGCTAGCTTGTAAGCTAAAATACCAGGAAGAAACTTTCGGCTCAAATGTGTATGGGAAAAGCCTACAAACTACATCTTCATGTTGTACATTTAAAAGATTTAAGGCTAAGTAAAAACTCTTGAGATGATCTTCAGCAGAAATGGCTTTTCCTGGGTCGAATTTAGCCAAGACTTTCTCTGAATTTTTAGGCAAATTGTGGAATGGCCCAGCTAGATTTAATGCTCCCCTCGCTCTCCAAGCAGGTACAGCCATGTCTCTATGTGGAGAATCAGGTGGAGAATTGTGTGGTGAATTAAATGGAGTGTTCTTTGGAGTAACAAGTTCTCCAAGATTTTTTGGATCTGAGAGATTTTCTAGGTTTTCAAGATCGACTTCATTCAGGGGTTCTGTAATTTCTTCCAAATTTAAATTTACGAGCTCTTCAAAATTATGCACAAGAATCGAATCACGTGTGTACTATCGCTCTTTTCTAGGAGTACTTTTCCTAGGGAGGAAATTTACTGCATTTAAACCACCTAGTTTCCTAACATAAGATCATGTATGTCTCCTTAAATCTTCTATTTCTGCAAAAGGAACAGCATACAAGACTTCTTGATGTTCAGAATCAGAGATGGATTTTTCTTGATTTGTTACTTCAAGATTTGGGCTGTCTGAAATTCCTGTTTTAAGCAGGTTTTCAGTAACATTTTTTACAATGGGAGATTTTCCTTTATCAGCAATGCACTTCAGGCCCTCCTTCTAGTGCCCAAAACTGTTGATGCCCCGAAGATTGTAGCATCAAGCAGAAATGGATTCTCCCTGGTAAACTATCCCAATTAGGTTGTCCATCGTTTGGTATGGGGAATCCATCCAGTTAACGATTCCGGCTACCGTTATATTTGGAGATTTGCTTCCTTTACACCGGTTATGGCCTGATCCACCATTCTTTTTCATTTTAATGTTTAAGATTATATGCAAGTGCCTAAGCTAATTTAACCTAAATGCAAAACTTGAAACAAATCTGTATCTAAAATTGAAATAAATCTAATCTATCCCTGCAGGGAGAAAATTGTAAATATGAGTAATATGCTGCAAGAAACATATAAAGATCAATAGGTAGCTATTGAATCGTAAAGATGCATCTACATCATGAGGTTAAAGACATAAAAGATAGCTTTCAATTCATAAGAAAACATTCTATTACTCATTTAGAAGGAACATCATTACACAAAAAATAGTAAGATCATTCAATACTCAGAAATAATTCATGACAGCAAGGAAAGATCTCACAGTAAGATATGAATGACACAAGAATGAATTAGCATGCATCGAACACACATTTCTAGGCAAAAGACGTCCTCTCCAGGCTCTTATTAGGCAAAATTCATTTTCTTGGAGCAAGTGAAAAATAGTTCGCACAAGTTCAGAAAATTCCTTTTCCC
Organism: Larix kaempferi; assembly: GCA_027924585.1. NCBI lineage: Eukaryota > Viridiplantae > Streptophyta > Pinopsida > Pinales > Pinaceae > Larix > Larix kaempferi. The sequence goes on from BSBM01000368.1 coordinate 13,712,686, forward strand.
TGCTAAAAGTCCCTTTACACTCTTCCCTATGCATCTATTTATAAGCTTACAAAATGCCTCTTGGGCTGCCACATGGCCTTTTACACTTGTCCTTTAGATATTTTAACAATAAATAACAATTCGTGGCCTTTTTCCTATAATAGAAATTCTTTCTTTCAACAGAAAAGGACAACTGTCCTTGTAACTCCACGCTCTAACCATAGGGAAGGAGTAAACCAAAATAAAACAACGCATTATGACTAGCGTGTTTATCCTTGGGGTGGCGCTTATGCTGGGGATGATGTGCCTGTCTCGGCTGATACTGCCGTTACTTCCTTCTTCTCTTCTTCTGTAGTATAACTGAACCATATACCAGTGTCTCTTACCACCACATTTGTTGGTGAGAGGAGCAGGATCTTCTGTGAAGTTACATGCTTACCAAGCTCTGCTTCAATACCCTGAATTTTTTCTATTGCTACCTGGTGGATCTCCTTGAGCATATGATTGTATATTGATGATAGCCCAATGTAATGATGAAGATATCGGTGGCAAGCACATCAATCTTCTTTACATACTCTATTTGAATGCCCAGTTCTTCCTTCAAGTCTGACAAACGTTGCTCTTTGCTTGGAAAATCATCTAGGTTCTGAGGAAAAATAAGCTTGCAATTTTCATGTACTTCATGAATCTTTTGATACAGGCCATTAACTTTCTCAATTGTTCCCTATATTTTAGCCATCAGCTTGGCGCCACAATTCCTGCAAAACTCCATAAGAGCTACATCTTCCTTAAAACCATCCACAGATTTGAATGGGAGATGCTTAGGGAAATCCACCTTCCCTTTTCTCCACTACATCTGGCTCAAAATGTTTGCTTTAACCCAAGTGTACTTTCCTTTAAGCCTGATGGTTTCAGCATTGACTTCTTTCAACCTGACCAGCATAGTCTGGAGCTTGCACACCTCCTCAATAATCAGTTCTTGCGTGGCATGCATTTGACTTAAGATGTCACAAGACTGCTCATAAAAGGGAGACATATCCATCGCTCTGCTTTCTGCTTGCTCTAACTGCTCAACCATTGCCTGTTTGTCTAATTCCAGGTGAAAGACTCTAGCCTCAGAATCATTCTTTTCCGCTTCTAGAACCAACATCTGTTTTGCCAGGTGTTCCTTTTCTTCTTCCATATGTCGATACTTATCCGACAACTCCTTGTCATTAGCAGACATGCGATTATATTTGTTCACTACAAGATCCCTATAAGCCTACTCATTAGCCACAGTATGTTATAGCATGCGAGCTCTTCTCTTTGTCGACTCAAACTCTTTCACCATGCCAATCACATTGTCTTCTGTTGCTTTTTCTGCCGACACAATGGCGAATGCCATGGCTATGGGGGCTTTATTTGTATTTTGCAAGACCGTGGTTTCTCGTTGGGTGACAATATCTACCTGGAAAAGTCTCTTTATCCTCTCTTATGACTTCAGGACCACAGTTTTCCTCTTCTTATAGTAGAAAACGTTATCCCATCAGGACACAGTATGATCTTCGGATGGGGTGAAAGGGATGATCGGGAGGTCTCTTATATGGACTTCTGCCTCCGCGGGTGGGCTCTGCACTATCTGCGATGATTCTATTTCCATATCTTGGGTGCTAGAGCCACCTACCTGAGCATCTTCGTTGGCCTTAATTTCTCCCTCGGCATTTTGCTCTCCTTCAGCATTTTGCTTTCTTTCTGCTTCCTCAACTTGTTGCTGATTTTCAATTTCCTCCCTCTGCTCTTGTTCCTGAGCTTCCTGCTGCAATCTTGCTTGTTCGGCTTCCTACTGCAATCTCACTTCCTCAGCTTCCCTCTGCAACCTTTCCTCCTCAGCTTCTTGCTGCAACCTTGCCTCCTCAGCTTCTTGCTGCAACCTTGCCTCTTCTTTCAATCTTTGTTCTTTGCGGGTCAGGGCCTCAACTGCTTCCCTTTCTTTCTGCAGACTGGCTTCTCGGGCTGTGGCAGAGCTAGAGCTAGCTCCACTGCTGTGACGACAAATATGTAATTTAGTCATATTACTAATTCCCCTGAACACTTCTTCTTCGTCATCATAGTAATGGGCATACTCAAAATGAGCATACAATTCCTTGCAATGCTCCGCAACTTTGCTTCGCCTGTCATTTCTATGAAAGATCGCCTCACCAAAGTGCAAATCTTTCAACTCCTGAATGAACTCTTTGGCTGCTGCAACCCCTGAGAAATTATAGGCCCCTATACAAAAAGGCAAAGGAGGGAAAGAAGCCTTATGTTACTTATTAAGAACTCCTCCTATTTCATCAAGAAAAACTTGCCTGACTGCTTCTTTCAGGACCACATAATCAGTGGCGTATTTTGGTAAGATGTATGGTGGCTTAGTACCTCCGAACATCCTGATATAGGTACCTTCTCCTGAGAAGTAGAAATCGCCACAATTTTTCAAGACTTCCATGGCATTCTCTGACAAGCAATTGGGCTCTTCATTGAACATCTGCTCATACAGAGGCATAATGAACTCTTCACAGATGAGCTTATAGTGTGCCTTGTAATTTTGAGCCCACAGTATCTTATAAGTAGTGTATCCCGGGGTGTTGGACTGATCCCATGAGCAGCCTAGCCTGGGGAAAGGGAGCTTTGCCAAGATGCAATCAATGAGGTACGAAGACATGAAGAACTCTGACTTTTTTAAGGCCAAACCTTCTCTAGCTACGACCACAGTGGATGCTAAACTATCTGAGAGGATAGTATCCCAATCAAACACAGTCCCTTTAAATGCTATGGCATGGATTATGGGGGCCCATTGTATCCTATATACGGTCCCATCGGGCATGCCGAAAATTATGCTTAGCATAAGGGAAATCAACCTGAAAGGAGGTCTTAGGCTCTGAACATCATACTCGTCATTGTCCATTTTCCTCAACTGCTTTCCTGTGATTAACAACCTCTTAGCTATTTTGAAATTATTCATCTGTCCCAACCATTCATTGTTCAATGCCTGTTGGGGATGTGAGAATTTGTAGGCTGCTGCAATATAAGCTGGATGAAATGAAATGAATGGCTCTCCCTTTTTGTCATGCAACACTCTTGTTTGTGGGTTGGCATGTTCCAATATCCACCTGATCAGTTCTGAGCAACGGAATAGCTCAAGGCGAGTAGAAGCCCTGGCTATGCCAGAGGTCTTGATGTTTAGGTAGATTTGTTCTTCTTCTAATAACACGTCTGGGATGTCTTGGTCCCTGATCATCCGGTAAACATATCCCCACCTGACCTTGGGAGGGACTCCAGTAGTGCTCTTTGTATCTTGAAAAAGAGTTTCAGTCCTTGGTTGCACTGGCTCTGGCTCCATCATTTTAGCTTTCTTTCTACCACCTTTTGGCATTGTGGCTTATCCCTATCAGCAACCATATGCGAATGAATATAAAATTGTAAATCATTATGAGAGCGTAACATAGAGCAAGACAGATTTAGCATGCTGATGATAAATATAAGAAAATTATAAGGCTGCATGCTGGGGGAGCAAATCAAACATAGATTATCCAAGAAAACAAAATATGGTCATCAGACTTGATTGGTCTAGGGAGGCAAAGGAAGGAAGGAACCTTTTGACATGTTTCCAAAAAAAAGTGATGCGTAAAACTTATTTAGTTCCTCATTCTTGAAGATAAGATTCCCTAAATTATAGGCACTTCTAATGGCTGACGTGTGAAGGGAAGGCTGGCTAGGAAGCAAAACACATAACGCAGCTGCTTTTAATTACTGGTATCCAAGCCATGCAGCTGACCGGTTGAGTATCTTAGCTAGCTATGACTGGCACTTTCTCTCGTTTAAATGCTAAAAAACTCGGCTTGAGTGCATCGGCTTGGCTTGGGCAGGCGTGTGATGGCTCTGCGGCCAGTGGGACTGAGCAGGATTGAATTAACAATGGGCCAACATAGAATGATTTGGCTTGGTCAGGACTTCTAGCTATTAGCAATGAGAAATCTATGGGGACGTAACGGCTATAAAGCTCTAAGGATAGTCTACTATAAGTGCCCATAGGTCACGTAATGAGACAAAAAACACCCGAAACAACTTTGACGTATATATAAGAAAATATTAACGGTAAAAGCACTTACCTGGTAGTGAAAAAACGGTGAAAACGGGGTTGGCTTGGTGGCAAATGGGCTGAGCTGGAGTGAATCGATTCGCGCGACTTCGAATGACATCCTCCGAATCAAAATCTAACAATGGTACAATAGAAAACCCGCCACCCTTATATTGATATTGGTACGAGTGGGAAACAAATTGGGTAGGTGGTGAAACTATGACGGGGTTAATTACCCGTACAGAGGGGTCACTTCCATCCTTTTGGCATTTATGCCCGACCGTCAATATTGGGAGGAAAAGATGAGTCCCATCCGCGGTTGCGGGCGGAATTCGTGAGTTTCTTCCGAAGTGCAGGGGGAACTTGGTGTTCGAACGTGGCAGACTTTGCTTATTGCAGGAGAGAAATGAAAGATGCTCCGCTTTTGCGGAAAGGTTTGACAAGTTCTTCCGGAATCGTTGAGCTAAAAAAAACGTTTGCGGCGCATCTTCGTGAGTTGTCCAGACATTTCAGGAGGACTTTGCGAGTTCTTCCGAAAATGATTCTCCCGAAATCTTATTGCGGCTAAGTTTCTTGAGTTTCTCCACCGTTGCGGAAAGACTCGGTAAGTTCTTCCGCAAATGATGAAAAAGTTTGGTAAGTCTTTTCCACAAAGTTCATGGCCTGGGAACTTGGTAAGAGGGCGCTTGTTGCGGCAAAACTTTTCAAGTGCTTCCGCCATTTCGGGAGAGAACTTTGAGTTCTTCCGAAGTTCAAAAATATGTAAGTGCTTCCGTTGTTTCGGGGAGAAACTTTAAGTCTTTCCGTAGTTGCGGGTGAAAATCCCAAGTTCTTCTGCCATTTCGGGAGAAAACTTTGAGTTTTGACTTAGAAGAAAAACTTCAAACTTTTAAAAACAGGTTCCCCACTTGAAACAAAACTAAGTTCATGGCTCTTCAAAGGAGGTTTAATCCTTTTAACCAGACTTTCTTAGGAAAATAAAAAGGAGGGGCCCCAATATCTACAAATTTTTGGGGAGTGATGTTGCTGCAACAACAACTGGTTAAGCTAAGCTAGCCTGCAGTTGGGTTTATCAAGTATGCCAAGAAAACTGGTCATGTTAAGGAAACCTGCAGTGGGTTTATCAAGCATACTAGACAACACAATCATGCTAAGCCATATTGCAGTTGAGTTTATCAAGCATACCAGGAAAACTAGTCATGCTAATCCAACCTGCAGTGGGTTTATCAAGCATATAAGGACAACAAGGAAGGTATCGCTAAGCATTGAGCTCAACCATAGAGCTACATGCATCTCAACACTCAGTAGACATGGCACCCACATTACCTACCTCATCCAACACAAGGAAGACCCTCTTCTTTCTTGAACAATCCCTCAAGGCCTCTTCCCTTCCAGTGTTATTCAGGGTGGGCATAGAAAGGTCTAGTTGCTAGTTCTATGAGATTACAACCTTCATTGGGTTTATCAAGCAACCCAACTCTAAATTGACCTTCTACCACATTTAACCAAGCTGGTTCTTCTCAGAGTTGCGGACTAATATCTGTCCCTCAGCCTAACTCTCTGTATCCCAATCCCGCATTCTCACGGATTCCCTAGGCTACTTAAGCTCTCTAACTCATCTCAAGTTTATTTCATGGGTATCCCGAGTAGAGTATATTCATGCACGTAGTTTCTATGGCAATGGATTTTGTGATATTCCACTCACACCGTAAATCGCGACTATTGTTCCTCTTCCTCTCAGTTGTGCTCTGTGGGTCTGTGAATTACCTCTCTTCCCCCCCCCATGAATGCATGAGTTCGTGAATGAATCAGTGAGTTCCCCACGAATGAATCCCTCCCCCCCATGGGTATCCAAAGAAGGTCCTGCGAGTTCCCAGGTGCTTGATGCCATACTAAATTGAAGGCATGCTCCATACTCCATCGACTTCAACAACAACGTTCCCAACCACCCTCTGCAACCGAATTAATGTCAGCAAGGAGGTCAAAAGGGTTCACAATTGGACATGTGAACCCTCATAACCCCCTCACCTCTCCCTAGTGGATACACATGGCCCCATTCTCATTGGTTTCCTCCTTAGCCAACTTCTTGGTTATTTTATTGCATTGATTAATAGTTACATCATTTACATTTATTCATGGCTTAACATCCCATGAATAATCAAACTGTCAAATACTTGCCTTTGCAATAACCTTAAACATCCACTAGTGGGGCCTTGGCCTTGAGCTCCACACTAGGGTAGACACACATTGCATATACAAAATATTTACATTGAATCCAATAAACACTAAGGAAAAATAGGGGTATTACAACTCCCTCCTCCTTAGAACAACACTGTCCTCAGTGTTCTCAAAACTAAACAAAAACGAGAATTCCCCTCTCATGGAATTGTTGTTGCTGCAACACACTTCCCCAAAAAAAAATTTGAAGTTTTTTGGGGCCCCTCCTTCTAACACTTTTTTAGCAAGCTCTTTAGGTCATCTTTCAGGTTTACCTCCAGCTAATCAAAATTTCATCGCCTGCTTCCAAAAGAGTTTCTCATTTTCTCTGAGGCAAAGTCATCCTTTCCCTTTAGCACAGGGTTTGGTCTTATCTTCCCCGCTGTAGCGCAAGATTTAGGCCCAACTTCGCCGCAGCTTTGACGCGCCTTTAACCATAAGTCCCTCGCTTGGTGCAAGCTCTAATCACAAGTCCTCCATCCAGCGCAGCCTTTAGCTCTAACTCAGCCATCCCTTTGACAAATCCCAAGTCCATTATCTGTTATTTGGTGCAATAAGCCGGCCACCATTAGCGCAAAAGATAATTTTTCTCCTACGCTCAAGGCACAAGAATTATCACTATCACCCCGCCTTGGAGCTACGCTTCACTTCCTTGGAAGAATTAAAAGTCAATGCGTCACTCCCTAGCGCAACTATGATGACAGGGTCGAATCCCAAGCGCTAGAGATGCGCTTATCCTTCCCGCTTGCAAATTCGCGCTCGTCTTTTAGGATAACTCATTTCTGGCGCATTTTTTCTGAGCACAATCCTAACACCAGGATTGCCGCTTGAACGCAAAGCTTATCTTTGAACGTGTGCTTGCCACATAACGTGAAACATTATGCTCCCCGCTTGGCGCCAAAGCTGAAATCGATACTTGGCGCGAAAAGATCTCCTCGATCCCTATGCACCGGTAGAGTTGGTAAGGATTTTAATAAAGCCATGTGCCACTCTTAATGACTAATTCCTCGAGCCCCGTGCTCATAACCCCGCCAACTTTAAACGTACATGAGCATTTAACTCTCCCCTATTTAGAACATGCAACGACATTTTGGGTTTTTTTTTGGTCATTTGCACTTGGAGCGCTCGCCATCCGCATCGAAGTTCGAAGTTGCCATTCGCTGCAAACAGTTGAGGTCTCAGAGCGCCCGCCATACTGACAAGTAGGCTCTTTCCCAATCCTACTTTTTGATTAGTAGGTTAAAAGAATCATTCATGCACAGTTGAATAGCTCAAACGCGCTCTGTTTTACTTGGCATGAAAGCTAGAAAGGACGTAGAACAACCGTTGTTCTTTTCCCTATGAGGATACGAAGCCACCACCTTCAGACCAGGGAAGAGACGGCCCCATCTCACAGGCACACAAGTCTCTCCCCTCTATTGCATTTTTGGCTTTCCTAGTTTTTCCCACAGAGTTTTCGTTCACCAAGCGAAACCTACGGCTCCCCACGACCGCATGTTGAAAGTCTTATGTGTTTTCTTGGTTGCGTAATAGTTTGGGGGTTTTCTTTTTCCTTGAGTAAAGTCATTTTTCTGAAAGTATGAAGTGCCCCGGTCATGAGGTCGAGTTGTCCCAATATTATTTTTAGTGGATTCATAGTTTTCCCTCAAACCCGTAGAAGCCACGTCATTCCGATGCCTCAGTTGCAAAACTCATGTCCAACCATCCTCTGCGCATAAGGCCCAAACCTTCTTGCTCCTGGCAATTAAAGTTTCATGTTGTAAATGCCTAGATTTTCCATGGCTCGACCAAAGCTGCCATGGGGATGTGTTAAATCAATCATTTAAGCCCATTTAGAAGCTCGAAGTCATGACTCGATCCTTAGCCAATAAATCCTGCGGCTGCAAAACTTATCCCTTTTCAGCATAGCTTCCACTCTAAGCTGCCGACGCATGAATTGTTAAACATTGACGCATAGATAATTTCGCATGCATTATGTTAATTGCTAGTGCAAAAGTAAGGATAGGAAGCAGCGCATGCAAAATGTGTAAGCTAGCGCGCGAGTGATTTTAGCTTTGGCGCACAAACGAAATTATGGCGCTGGCGTGCAAAATATTTTAGGTCTTAGCGTAGGAATATATTTTCGCTCGGCGCCAGAATAAGTTTAGGCACCGGCGCGAGTGGAACGTTTATTCTAGCTGATGCCCCAAAGAGCACTAGGTCGCCAATCTCAGCGCGCATATTATCCCAAGCGCAGCGCAAAACTTAATTTAGGCGCCAGCGCAAAAGTCTCCATCAGAACTCTCGCAAGAGTTTGTTTCACAATCCTAGAGATGCTTGCACGCCGAAAATGAATCGCGCAGACCCAAAATGATCTTGCTTTTCATCCTGATTTGTTGTCTTTGTTTTAGCATGAAGGGACATTGTCTAATTAAGCTTACATGTGAAATAAAGATAATTATGTTTGTTTTAGACAGTCTCTAGTTTTTGAAAGGGTCATGTTTTGGCTTTGTTTTAGAATGTTGTCGATGTTTGGAAATGGTCTAAACTAAATTTTTGTGATTTTGCCTTGCTCGCCACAGGATTACCATGCAAAGGAGGTCAGCCAAAAGGAAGGCAACACAGAAAGTGACCTCAGACTCAGAGGGTGAGATTCTGTCGGACACTGTTCTTGTCATAATGTTTGCTGACACACAAGCTACCACTGTTGTTTCCCCTGGGAGTGCCGCCCCTGAATTTCAATGGGGTGATCTATACAGATTCATCTTGGCTCAAAATGATTCGACAGCCCCTATAGAAGACACTCTAGTATATGCCAACATCAGAAGGTCCTTTTTTCATAAGGCAACAACTCGGCCAGAGTTTTTGCCTTGTTTTGAAGTTGTTGGATGGCTGATTCCTAACATTCAGATCGACATAAGGCTTGTGACTGATAAAAATGGATTGGTCCTGGCTTCCTTCACCCCCGATCATGTCACTGCTGCCTACAGATTACCTTCACACAGGGCTTCTTTAGATGATGAATGGATGGAAAAGCATCAAATGGACTTGTTAGAAATTGCCCGTAAGATGACTATAAATGGCAGGAAAATCAGGAGGAGGCAAAATAATGAATATGAGAGCAATCTTCTAAAAACCCCTTACAGGCTCAACGTCTTGATGTTAAGTATGCTCTTCGGCATGCCTAATGGAAATATCTTTAAGATTGGATGGGTGCCAATGATGTTTCACATAGCCAAAAAAGGCACCATCTTCAATTGGGATGAAATAATTTCAGATAGCTTGGCCTCACAGTTAGCATCAACCCAAGGAGGATTGACCCAGAAGAAGGCAGTTTTCTTCATGTCTTCATACCTAATTGACTGCATGTTAAGCAAGCATTCATTCCCAAACTTGGGTTTTTCATGGAAGCCGAATGAAACAACTCTCTTCATAGCCTATTAGTGCACATGGGCGAGTAAGTATGCAAACTACTACAAGATGATTTGTGAAAGGTTTATCATGTCATTGTACCAGCTCATTTTTGTGCAAGAGCCAGATTGTATGTCAGAGAATGCAATGCCTGTCATTGAACAATTTGAAGACTATTATCATAACGCAGAAGGCATGTATATCAGGATGAGTGGAGGGACTCATGAACCATTTATGCTCCCTCGATATGTTACAGACTTTGTTATTCATAAGGAGGCCGTGAGGCAACTCTTCAGCACCGGTGCCATAAGTAGGTTCTTAACGGAAAGGAGGAAGGGCATGTACCCTCCCATGCCATTTACCATAGGATCCTACAGCCTCCCAAGAGCAAGAGATGGGGAAATTTGCGCTCAAGGCTTAGAAATCTTCCACTTCGGCTCTGTCCCTTTCAGAAGGCATGACCCTAATGGCGTGGTAAGCAGGCATTGCCTCGACCTCAGGGTTTCCTTTGAGTACACTCATGCAGCAGACCAAGAAGAAGAATTCTTCAGAAGCGCACGCAACCTAACTGAGTTAGGAAAGAGATACAATACAAAGGTTGTGAAAGACCCAAGCCCCAGTCCTATCGGTTTGATCCAAAGAGAAAGGGAGGCCTCCACCTCACAATTAGGGGAACCATTGGAGTTGGAGCCGGACAGAGTGCTCCAGGAGCAGGCTCTCAATCAGCAGCAGGACCAAGAGCAAGCAAAGATTCAAGGTGAGCTAGCTGCTAAGCTTCAACAAGAGGAGGATGCAAGGAAATAGCAAGACCAAACCTCCCAGTTGGAGCATCTAGAAGAGACCGTTGGGATATAGAAGGAACAAGAAGATCAGGTACCCAAGGAGCAAGCTTCCAGGAAGCAAAATGAGGAGGAGCAAAGGCCCCTGGGTGAGAAAATTGATGGATTACAGATTCAACAAGGAGAGCCTAAAGAAGAAGATGGGTTGCTGACTCAACAAGGAGAATCTGGCAAAGTAGATGGATTGGAAACTCGGCAAGGAGAGTCAACAGGAGAGAAAGATAAAGAGCAGACTCAGAAGTCTCTCGACCCGGAGCCATCTACTTCGACAGATATGGAGATTGATCCACCATTGATATGCACCCCAGGGGGAACGCAAGAAAAGGGTGCCTATTCAAGAAGCTGAGTGCTGACTCCATATAACCCCATGAAGCAACGCAAAGTAGCAGACTTGGATACTGTATATTTTAGTCCAAGGAAAAGTGCCATCATTGATAGGAGGGTGCAGAAGATAGAAGGTACAACAATGAATATGGAAACCGAGGAGAAAGAGTATGAACTATGGGTAACAGAGAAGACATTGGTCCAAGGAACTAATATCAACTCTACATTTCAAGCCCAATGTACCGTGGCATTGGCTAAGGAAAATAAAGCCAACATTGATTTCTTGAAAGAAAAGATAAAGCATTACAGAGAGCAATGCCTTAAGATCAGAGATGACAGAGTGAGGGAGGTATTGGAAGCAAACAAGTTGAACGAGAAATACAATCAATTGTTAGGAGAGCATCTGGTGCTTAAGACAGAAATTCTCCAGCTCGAAAATGATAAGAATTCCTTAGAAGTGTAGGTAGCTTTCTCTGAAGGTGAGCTGGAGAATCTGAAGGTTCGGATAGCAGAACTAGAAGAGCTCGAAGTAGGCAGGCCTCAACAGATCCAGCTCCACCAGCATGAATGTGAAGGGCTGATTCAAGAAAAGGAACAACTAGCAAGACAACTCAAGGAGGCAGCGAAGGACCAACAAAACTTGTCCACATTTCACAAGCATGCATGCGATATGCAGATTAAGATCCATCAACTGCTAATGCTGATCTCGGAAGAGATTTGGAGCATGAAAGAGATGATCAAGAAAATGACATCAATTGAAGCTAAAGCCCTAAAGACTCAAGAAAGTTTTGCAAATCATGTAGAGGAGTTGAAGCAGCAATCTTAGTGGAAAAAGGGAAAATCTCATCTCCCTTCACACTTGCGCACCTCTACAGGAGATGAATTGGATATAGATATAGGGATTCTTGAGTTTGCCAGAGACTGCGGCACCAAACTAAGTGTGGAAATCAAAAGGACAGTCCACAAGTGTTGTTACATCTATTCCGCACTCAGGGAATCACTTAGCAAGTGTCATCTGGTTATCCCCGCCTCCATTTATGATTTCCCTAAAGAAGAAGACTGAGTGTTCGAGTTGCAAAATGAGTTGGACGAAGACTTGGCTAGTATCAAGAAGATAGAGTTTTTGACTCAGGATGAATTTCAACGGTTCATTTTCCAGCCTACAATACATATTTATTTCCTGAAAGCAATGGCAAAAGAGGCTACGCAAGGAAAAGCGTTGATCAAGTCAGACCTTCGTAAGCAGGAAATAGCATCCCAGGCAACAGTATCTTCTCGTAGCAATCTCATCGCAAGGGACATCGCCCAATGGACTTCATACATTCAAAGTGTAGATTCCCCAGTAATTTCAAGTGAGCCGGTTGATGGAGGCGTGTCTTCGAGCCAGCCAACAAAAACCCCAACAAATTAGACAGATCATTCTTATTCTGTTTTAAGCAGGCGGAAAAGTGGGATTTCTACCTTTGTGTAATTTCTTTAAAAGGACAGTTGGTCTCTAGTTTTGTCTTATTTGTAAAACCTTCCACATATTCATAGGCCTTGTAATGATGTGATGAAATTCGAAGGGAGGAGGTTTTAGAATTAGGGTACACTTGTCAGCCCAAGAGGCGCTTTGTAAGATTATAAATAGAAGATTAGAGGGAATAGAGAAGGACTTTTTGGTAGGGAAAAGAAGCTTCTCAGCTTGTACGAACTATTTTGTAATTAGCTCTATGGAAGCGATTTTGCCTAATAAAGAGCCTGATGGAGACATTCGTTTTGCTGGAAATGGATATTGGATGTTTGCTAGATTATTCTTGTGGCGTTCATATCTTGCAGTGAGATCTTTCTTTGTTATTCAGAATTATTTCTGTGTGTTGAATGAACTTACTTATTTTTGTGCAGTGATGTTTCCCTTAACATGAGTAATAGAATGCTTTCACATGGATTAAATATATCTTTTATATCTTTAATCTATTGCTGTAGATGTATCTTTGTGATTTAATGGCTATCTGTTGATATTTAGATATTTTCTTTAGCACATTGCTCATATTTACAATTTGCTCCTTGCAGGGATATATTAGATTTATTTCAGTCTTAGATATAGATTTGTTTCAAGCTCTGCATTTAGATTAAATTAGCTTAGGCACTTGCACATCATTTTAATAACAAAATCGAAAAAGAACGGTGGATCAGGCCATAACCGGTGTAAAAGAAAGCAAATCTGACGGTAGCCGGAACCGCTAACCGGACGGATTCCCCATACCAAACGGTGGACAATCTAATTGGGATAGTCTACTGGGGAGAATCCCTTTATGCTTGATGCTGCGATCTTCGAGGCCTCAATAGGAATCCTACATCTCCCATGTGGCCTCTTCGAGACTAAGGTGCTTCCATTGTACCTTTACCTGCCCGATGGCCCTGTTCTGGAGCAAAGTGATCTTCCTATCGAGTATGCACATAGGCTCCACTTGGAATTCTCCTTCGGGTTCCACCTGTATCACATCCCAATCAATTATGTGATTATGATCATGTATATATTTCTTAAATAGAGAGACATAGAAACCATTATGAGCTTTCATGTTAGCAGACAATGCAATCCTATATGCAACTGGTCCTATCCCATCAAGGACTTCAAATGGCCCACAATATCTGGGTGCCAACTTGGCACAAATTCCCAACTTCATGGAACTCTTCCTTGGTCTCACTCTCAAGTAAACATGATCCCCAATATGAAATTCTTTGTGCACTCTCTTCAAATATGCATAAATCTTCTATCTGTAGCTGCCTTCAAATTCTGCCTGATTTTAACAGCTTCCTGCTCCATCTCTTCAATCATTTATGGTCCAAGCACTACCCTATTCACTGGGTTGTCCCAATTCACTAGAGTTCTGGATCCTCTGCCATACAATACCTCGAAAGGACTCATCTTCAATGATGCTTGATGTCCATTGTTGTAGGCGAATTCTACCAAGTGTAGGTAGTCTTCCCACTTGGATGGCTTGTCCATCACATACATCCTTTACATGTCTTCAAGAATCTGATTTACTCTCTCAGTCTGACCATATGTTTGAGGATGATAGGTTGTGCTAAACTTCAACTGAGTTCCTAATTCCTGGAACAATCCTTTCTAAAAATTAGATGTGAACTTTGTGTCACGGTCTAAAATTATTGCCTTGGGGAATCCATGCAATCTGAATATCTCTCTCATGAAGATATTTGCAATGTCATTGGCCTTGTGAGTTGACTGGAATGAAATGAGATACCTTTGATATCTTGTCCACCACCACCATGATTGAATCATGTTTCTTCACTGTCATTGGAAAACCTGTTATAAAATCCATAGAGATCACTTCCCACTTCCATTATGGTATGGGAAATGGTTGCAACAATCTTGCTGGATGTTGATGCTTTTCCTTGACCTGTTGACACTTTTGAAACCTATCAATGTATTCAACTATGTATTTCTTCATACCATGCCAAAAGTATTGTTTCCTTGCTGCTATTATAGTCTTCTGATATCCTGGGTGGCCCGAGTATGGCTTTTGGTGTATCTCATCCAACACAATCTTCTTCATATATGTGCTATCTGGAATGTACAGTCTGGTATCTTGATACATAAGAACATTATCTTGTCCAATCTGATATCCTGTGCATGACTCATCCATATTTCCTCGATGCAATTTCTCTTTAACCTGAAGGTACACTTCATCACTTGCTTGAGCTTCAAAGACTCTTGCCTTTAAATCCAATTCGCACTTACTCACTGCTGCAATATGAAATTTCCTGCTAAGTGCATCTGCAACTTTGTTCTCCTTACCTTTTACATGTTTAATTTCCAATTCAAATTCACATAGAAACTCCATCCACCTCATTTGCCTAGCATTTAGATTCGGCTGGTCAAACAAGTACTTTAAACTCATATGATCAGTTCTGAGCTCAAATCTTCTGCCCAAGAGATAATGTCTCCACCTCTTGAGTGCATGAACTATGGATGTTAGCTCTAGGTCATGTGCGGCATAGTTATTCTCGTGTTACTTTAGCTTTCTTGACTCATAACAAATTACCAACCCCCCTTGCACTGGCACTCCACCGAGTCCTTCAATGCAAGCATCAGTGCATACTACAAAATATTTTTTTGGATCTACAATCTTCAAGACAGGTGCACTGGTAAGTGATTCCTTTAACTGCTGGAAAATTCTCTCACATTTCTTAGACCATGCAAATTTGATATTCTTCCTTTGCAGTGAAGTGATTGGGTGAGCTATCTTGGAGAAGCCTTCAATGAACCTTCTATAGTAACCAGTAAGACCCATAAAAGACCTTACATCTGCAACTCTCTTTGGAGTAGGCCAATCCATTATGGACTCAATCTTCTCTGGATCTACTGCAATACCTTCTACTGAAATGACATGACCCAAGTATTGCACCTTCTTTTGATAGAATTCAGACTTGCTTAGCTTAGCATATAGCTGGTGTTCCCTAAGGACTTGTAACACCATCTTTAAATGTTCATTATTTTATTCTTCATTCCTTGAATAGAAAAGAATGTCATCCAAGAACACAATCACAAACTTGTCCAAGTATTTGCTAAATACATTATTCATGAGGAACATGAATGTAGCAAGTGCATTTGTAAGACCAAATGGTACCACAGTGAACTCATAATGGCCATATCTAGTTCTTAAAGTTGTCTTATGAATATCTTCTTCCTTTATCCTCACTTGATGGTAGCCAGACCTCAAGTCAATCTTGGAAAATACCCTAGCTTCCTTCATCTGATCAAACAAGTCATCAATCCTTGGTAATGGGTACTTGTTCTTGATTGTTACCTTGTTTAGTTGCCTATAATCGATGCATAGTCTCAAAGTCCCATCCTTCTTCTTAACGAATAACACAGGTGCACCCCAAGGTGATACACTTAGTCTGATATCTTCTTTGTCCATTAGTTCTTGTAGTTGCATCTTCAAATCTATCAGCTGTGGTGTGTTGATCATTCTGTAAGGAGCTTTGGAGACGGGTGTTGCCCCTGGAACAAGGTTAATGGAGAAATCAATATCTCTCTTGGGTGGCAGTTCTGGCACTTCATCAAGAAATACATTTTGGAACTATTGTAACAGCTAAAAGTATTCTAACTTTGGTCCCTTATCTTTTGATGAGTCTAATATGTGGACTGCATATAACTAGCAGCCCTTTCTATAAAACTTCCTCAATTGTAGAGCTGAAATCTGCCTCACTGAAACTTGCTTTGGAATTCCTCTAACCATCCTTGGTTTTCCTTCCTCTTTAAGGCATTCAAGTACCTTATCATAATAGTCAACCTTGACTCTATGTCTTTCCAACCAGTCCATACCTATTAGGGCATCATAAATGGTAGAACATTTAAATTTGCTTGGGTGGGGAGTCCATTCAACTCAATGGAGCACTCTAACACTACTTCACTCACCTTTCTCTTGGTACCTATGGCTAATTGGAATAGCCAAGGCTTACCATGATTTATCTTACCAAGAGAACATCCTTCAACTATCTTAGGAGACACATAACTATGAGTAGATCCTGGGTCAATTAAAATAGAAATAGATTGCTTAGCAATCTTACCTTCAAATTCTACCACTGTTGATTGATGGTTTGCTTGGTGGTCATCCAGTGCTGCATAGATTCTAGGTGTTACTCTTTCCATATCTTCCACTGTAGTTTCCTCTTCCAGGATGTGCAAGCTCCCGGGATTCTCTCCTCTAGTAGGACAATCTCTAAGCATGTGGTTTCCTCCACATCCCCAACACTGAAGTGGTCCTTTTGATGCTTTGTCTACTGCTACTGCTACTGCTAGCTTGAATATACTTCTTGCTTGATGTCCCTGTGGAAAGGTTTTGGGTTGATTTTTGAATGGTAGTTTGAATTGACTTTTCCTTGGTTCAAACTTACCCTTGGGATTTCCTTTCCATGTTAGCCGCACCTCTGAATTTCCTTTACTCTAGTCATAGCAATGCTCTTCCATCCTAATGGCTTGTAATGTCCCTAGTTTGACCCCATGGCATTAACATTATAACTGATGTAATATTGTTATGAAATCATGGTGAGGAGCTCAAGGCCAAGGCCCCGCCATCGATTTAGTGATGCATATGGTTTGTGTGCTAGCAGTGCACATTGGAAATTCAAATATCATGTAAAATGCATTTTAATAAAAATACCCACAACTAGCTATGCAATGCAACAAAGAGATGGGGGCATGATCTCACAAGGAATTGGGAGGGAAAACATTCAAACCTTTGAGCCAATCAGGTCAAGCCAAGTGTCAATGAGAGAACCCATCAAACCCTCAACTACCCATGTTGACTTTTGTACCCAACCATTGATTTCTCCCAAGAGTTGGTTGAGGTAGTTAATGCCTTGGGAATGGAGAGGTATGGTTGTCCAAATTCGGGTATGGGCAAGCCACCCTTTATGGAAAAATGTGTTTGTCTCCTTGGGCAAGAAAAGAGCCATGAATTTCTCCCCCAAGCCATTATCCATGATCATTCTTTCTCCCTCATGAGTTTAGAGGTACCTGGGCGTTTTCCAGGCATGTTGTTGTGTTTTTCCTTCATTCTCCTAGTAGAGAAGGGCGTTTTTGTGGTGTATACCAGTGGGGAAGAAGGGGAATGGAACGGGGGTTCCATAGAGACCGTTTTTGTTGTTAAATGCTGAGAGAGTTGGGGAGAAAACGTTTTTTCCTCCCTGTGGATGCATTTTCCTTCCCACAGTTCGTTTTGGGTGAGCCACGATTTGGGGAAAATCTATGGCCATCTTGTTTGCGAATTCCATTGCTGGAAATGTGTATCTATGCCAATGTTTGTGCTTGCTGTGTGAGAGACGAATATGTTGGGGTTTGGGTATGGGTATTCATTGCTTCTGTTTGAACTTGAGAATAAGCATCCATGGTTCTATTGTAGCCTGATAAACCCAGCTATGGACTGGCTTGGCTCAGATGGAATGATTAATTGGTTGTGAGAGAGTGAATGTCCCCTTTCCTTGTGAGAAACATGCCCAGCTCGGGGGTGGCCTTCGGACGGACTCGGTATAAGCTGTCGAAGAGCCTATGGCTGGGTGGAACGTTGCAGCGACATAGCTAGTTGCTTGGGACAATTGCACAATGAAGTTAAGTGTTTTCTGTCTATGTATTTACTTCTGCAATGCATCAATTTGATGACTGTTTTGATATGCTGGATGGGCATGGATTGTGTGTGTGGATTAGATTTAAATTCCGCTGTGCATATTGCCTAATTTGTATCTGCAAACCAATGTTTAAATTCTTATGATTCTAATTAGTGGGCTGAGTTTTATGAAATGCCCAGATTTTAGTTCCATGTTCCCTTCCTTGCATTGGGTCAGCAGGTGGGTACGTTACATGGCTTCATCCTGTCTTGGTGGATTTACGAATTCTATTCTATCTTTGTATTTCTGTGGTAGACTACCAAGGAAGCATTGGATCTTCACCCTTTCATCCTTGATGTAGTCTACATACATTAGTAGCTCCAGAAACTTATGAACATGCTCTTCCATGGTATTCTTCCCCAATCTGAGTTCATTGAACTCTTTTCTCTTGCTATCATAATACCTAGCTGATAGGTATTTCTCCTTGAAATATCTTTGGAATCTTTCCCAGCTGATCCTTCTTTCACTGGTTCTCTTCACTTGCATGAGATGATCCCACCAAATGGAAGCTCTACCATTCAAATTGTAAATGGAAACTCTGGCCTTTTCATTATCTGAATAACCATGCATTTTGAAATAATTCTTCATTCCAAGAATCCATGCCTTTGCTTCTTGACCTGTTTTACTTTCTCCCTCAAAAGTGGGAGGTCTTGCCTTCCTAAACTCTCCTTGTGGAAATACTCTATACTTTCTTCTTCCTTCAAACCTATTGGAAGTGTGCCTTGGGATTCTTTGGAAATCCCTGGAATCATCTGACCTGCTGGAAAGTGATCTGGAGGAGGGTGTTATGTGCCTTCTGCTCACAGAACCCCTTCTAGGGCTTGGAGTCCTCTTCCTAGAACGCCCTCTAGAATGACTACTTACATTCTTCTCTTCTCTACCCATATTGCTTGGGTTGGACCCAAGGCTTACCCTTTGGTGCATGTCTGTGAGGCTCTGCAATATGGAAGAATTGAGCTAGTGCTGCTCTTCCTGAGCCTTCATCAACCTCTCATTGAAACTCGCCATTGTTTCAACCAAGTTCTGGGGAGTTACTTTCTCCCTTCTTCCATTAGATTCATTTTTGACATGCTCTTCTCGCATGTTTTCTCCTAGTACATCTTCTTTTGGATCATATGGGTCTTGTGCGTCGTTAATAATTACCATTTCCTTCTTTTTCCTGTACGCTTCCCTGCTGCACGATTCAACTATAAATCTATTGCAGCCACTATGCATGATAGAATAGTTATTATACAACATAAGAGTGCATAAAACTTAAAACATCTACACAGTCTACAATCAACCAGTTAATATGAAATTTTAGGTTAAAACAACGCCACGACGCTTCTTTGTTTGCGATTTCGTTCACGGTTTGGACCAAACAACTCCCAGTGTTGAAACCAAAGCTCTGATACCACTTCGTCATGTCCCCACACCTTAAGGTGACCTTTTGAGGCATGGAAGACCTTCCATTTATATATTTTTTTTCTTCCAAACCTTCAAATTTCACACACAGCCACAATGGGCTCAGACCCGCAATCCACCATTGCGATCCGAAATCCACAATCCGCAATCCGCAATCCGCAATTGCGATCCGTAATCTGTGTTTCGCAATCCAAAATCTGCATTGCGGATGTGTAAATGCGGAAACCCTTATTACATCTCTGGAGCAACCTTTCCCTTCTGCAATCCGCAATTTGCATTGCGGATGCGGAATTTCCCCACCAGTAAACTTACCTTCCGCAATCCGCAATCCGCATTGTGGATGCGGAAATGTAGAACCACACCCCTACAACAACGACTTTCTAAAGCAACTTCAGAGTGGCATAACTTCCTCCTCCAAGGTCCAAATGGAACAAGGCTGGTACCGTTGGAAAGATCTTGGAGAGCTCTATCGAATGGTGAAACCTCCACTCCAAATAGAGGTCTCTAACTTCCATTTATCCAACTGAACATTTGTGCATAACTCCACTTGAATGAATTTAACCTTCTACCTGCCATGACCTTCCCCTTCACTTGAACCACATAGAAGTTCTGAGACACATTGGGTATCCCCTTCCTTCCCCAAGATCAGGGGAAGTCAGACAACTCATTCACAGGGTTAATTAACACATCACAACATGTAAGTAGCATGAAGTTAGATCTAACCATTACATCTACCACATGCAAGACTTATAATGCATTAAACTCATGCAATGGAATGATGTATATAACATGAACTCAGCCTTCCACTCAGGCTTACACATGGTCTATTGATCAATCACCTTCATATAAACATGCATTCAATAACTTGAACATAAGAAACCATATCATATTGATGGAACTTCATCATTTAACATAACAAAGAAGTACTTATCTTTAATTTATGAAGCTTCCAAGCAACTGGCTAAGTGAGAGCAACGTTCCACCAACCTTAGACCTATGTCCAACCTATACTCTTTCAGCTGAGAGATCACCCCCGAGTCGAGATGTGTATCCATTAAGGAGGGCTATCAGGTTCTCTAACAGTCAAGGTTCCATCCCAATGCTAAGCCAATATGTAGTTGTGTTTATCAAGAATTCCAGGGCATCTACCCATGCTAAGCCAACCTACAGTGGGTTTATGAATCATATAAGGATATACTAGTCATGCTAAGCCATCCTGCAGTTGGGTTTATCAAGCATACCAGGAAAACTGTTCATGCTAATCCAACCTGCAGTGGGTTTATCAAGTATACCAGACAACACAATCATGCTAAGCCAGCCTACAGTTGGGTTTATCAATCATACCAGGAAAATTGGTCATGCTAATCCAACCTGTAGTGTTTTTATCAAGCATATAAGGACAACAAGGAAGGTATTTCTAAGCCAGTGAGATCAACCACAAAGCTACAGGAATCTCAACACTCAACATACATGGAACCCACATTACCTACCTCACCCAACACAAGGAAGACCCTCTTCTCTGCTGCACAATCCCTCAAGGCCTCTTCCCTTCCAGTGCTATTCACGGTGGGCATCAAAAGGTCCAGTTGCTAGTTCTATGGTATTACAGCCTTCACTGGGTTTATCAAGCAACCCAACTCTAAATTGACCTTCTACCACAGTTAACCAAGATGGTTCTTCTCAGAGTTGTGGACTAAGCTATGTCCCGTAGCCTAACTCTCTGCAACCCAATCTCGCATTCTCACAGCTTCCCTAGTCTACTTAAGCTCTGTAACTCATATCAGGGTTCTTTCATGGGTATCCCGATCAAACTAGATTCACGCACATAGTTTCTATGGCAATGGATTCTGTGATATTCCACTCACAAAGGAAATTGTGACTATCGTTCCTCTTCCTCCCAGATGGGCTCTGCGGGTCTGTGAATTACCTCTCTCCACCCTCCCCCCCATGAATGCATGAGTTTGTGAATGAATCATTGAGTGCCCCCGAATGAATCCCTCCCCCCATGGGTAGCCAAAATAGGTTCTACGAGTTCCTAGGCGCTTGAGTGTCTTCAAGGACAAGTAATTAGAGCCATGCCCTGCCATACGAAATTGTAGGCATGCTCCATACTCCATAAACTTCAACAACATGGTTCCCAACCACCCTCTGCAACTGAATTAATGTTAGCAGGGAGGTCAAAAGGGTTCACAGTTGGGCATGTGGCAGCACGGGTACCAATCTCATAACCCCATCACCTCTCCCTAGTGGATACACATGGCCCCTTTCTCATTGGTTGCCTCCTTATCCAACTTCTTGGGTATTTTATTGCATTGATTAATAGTTACATCATTTACATTTCTTCAGGGATTAACATCCCATGAATAATCAAACTATCAAATACTTTCCTCTACAATAACCTTAAACATCCACTAGTGGGGCCTTGGCCTTGATCTCCACACCAGGGTAGACACACATTGCATATACAAAATATTTACATTGAAGCCAATAAACACTAAGGAAAAATAGGGGTATTATAGGATGCTGCAAAATTTGTTCCTCTTCCCATGTGGCATCCTCACTTGGAAAATCTTTCCATTGTACCAAATAATCTCTTATGGTTTTGCTCCTCAATTTCCTTTCTCTGCCTTCAAATTTTTTTTCCTGAAGTATGAGTTGTCCTTCATCATCTAATGGAGGGGGTGTTTCTGAAATAGAAATTTTATGACCAATAGCCTTCTTAAGGCATGAAACATGAAATACATTGTGTATTTTTCTACCTTCTGGAAGTTATAACTCATAAGCTACCTCCCCAACTTTTCGAACTATCTTATATGGACCATAATACCTTGGTTTACTATTTTCTGATCCTTTCCATTTTAAGGAGGTTTTCTTATATGGTTGTATCCTCAAATAAACCAAATCATTCACTTGAAAAGTTCTTTCCTCCCTATGTCGATCCACATATTATTTTTGTTTATATTGGGAAACCTGCAATTTGTCTTTTAGAAGCTTCAAAATCTCTTGAATTTAATTAACCCAACCCTTAGATTTTGGGGATCTACTATCACCAAAAATGTGCTCAACAAAGGTGAGTTCTTCATAACCATAAAGTGATTTGAAAGGCGACATGCCAATGGACATATGGAAAGTAGTATTGTATCAAAACTCACCCAAGTGTAGCCATTTAACCCATGCTCTTTGCTGCTCACCAACATAGTTACTCAAGTACCCCTCCAACCATTGGTTCACCTTTTTTGCTTGGACATAAGTTTGAGGATGATAGCTTGTACTAGGAGTCAATTGAGTGTCCACCAACTTGAAGAGTTATTTCCAAAACAGACTCATAAATCTACTATCCCTGTCACTCACAATGTTTTTGGGAAGTCCATGCAATCTAAAAATATATCTAAAGAATATATAATCCACTTGTGCAGCAGTAAAGGATGATGTGATAACAAATAAATGAGCAAATCTAGTGAGTCTATCCACCACAACATAGATACAATCCTTACCCAAAGCCTTGGGAAAACCTGTGATGAAATCCATTGAGATGCTTTCGCATTTTTGTTCTAGAATGGGAAATGGTTTCAATAGAACATCATGATGGGTGTGTTCAATGTTGTTGTGCTAACATATCTTGCATTCATTCACATAATTTAGAACATCTTCCTTCATCCCTTTCCAAGAGAACCTTTGTCTTAATTTCCTATATGTTTTAAAGAAACCAGGATGGCCTGCTAAAGGAGAATCACGAGCTTCCTTTAAGTTCTTGTGCTTTAGGTTCGAACCATGAACCAAGTATATCCGGTCCTTATAGTAGATTAGTCCATTCAATATCTTGTATCTATAATCTCCTTTGACCCCATCTAACGCATCACAAGCAAAACTATCTTTGGCATACTCTACTATTAGCATATCTTTCCAATTTTTCAAAATGCCCATAAGGGAAAATGAAGGTCTCCTAGACAATGCATATGCTACAATATTATTCTTCCCTTTTACATATTCAATGTCAAAATCAAAATATTGGACCTTACTTACCCATTTTTGTTTCCTTTCATTGAGATCCTTTTGTGTGAGGAAATGCTTTAAACTGTTATGATCAGTTTTGACCACAAACTTGTTCCCCACCAGATATTGTCTAAACTTAGACAAGGCATGCATAATGGCTAAAATTTCTTTGTCATATATGGAGTAGAGCTTCTCATGTGGCTGCAATTTTATGCTCTCAAAAGATATGGGGTGTTGATTTTGCTTTAGGACCGCCCCTATTCCTTCTCCCGATGCATCACATTCCAAAACAAATGGTTTAGAAAAATATGGTAATGCAAGTACTGGACAACTATTCATTACCTCTTTCATTCTTTGGAAATCATTTTCATCCTATTCATACCATTTCACAACATCCTTCTTGGTCAAATAAGTAAGGGGATCAGTTAGTTTGGAAAACCCCTTCACAAACTTCCTATAGTAAGTGCATATCCCAATGAAGTCTCTCAATTCAGTGATGTTCTTGGGTGTTGGCCATTTAAGAGTAGCCCTTATTTTCTCCAAGTGCACCTTTACTCCATCTTTCCCAATGATGTGTCCAAGATAAAAAAAACTTCTTTCAACCCAAATTCACACTTGGACAACTTAGCAAACAAAGATTGTTCATGCAAGATTTTCAATACAACTTCTAAATGGTGCAAATGTTCCTCCCATGTCTTACTGTAAATCAAAATACCATCAAAGAAAACCAAAACAAACTTACGGAGCTGCTTGACAAATATTTTGTTCATGCATGATTGGAAAGTGGCTGGAGCATTGGTCAAACCAAAAGGCATGACAAGAAATTCAAAATGACCATAGTGACACCTGAAAGCAGTTTTCTGCACATCCCCCTCCTTCATTCGAATCTGATGGTAACCAGATCTAAGATCAATTTTGGAGAATAAATTTGCTCCAAATATATCATCTATGAGCTCATATATTCTAGGTATGGGATATCTATTCTTTATTTTCTTCCTTTTTAGAGCTCTAAAATCAATGCACATCCTTAGGGTTCCATCCTTTTTATTCACCAAAACAACTGAAGAAGCATAGGGACTTGAGCTTGGTCTAATCATGAGTCCCAATCACAAGAGCTCTTGAATATCCTTCTCAATCTCATCTCTGAACCTTTTTGGGTGTCTATATGGTGGTATTTGTATAGGTGAAGTACCCTCCTCCAAAACAATGGTGTGCTCAACCCCTCTGTCAGGTGGCCTTCCAGGAGAAAGGTCTCCAAAAACCTTTTCATATTTGTGTAGTATTTTCCTTATCTCCCTTCGATGTTCTGCAATATTTACTTTTGGCTTGGGGGAAGTGATTAAACATTCAACAACCCATTCAATATCCCCATGCCTCAATATGGACCTCATAATGTGGGAAGACACCACTTGATTCAAATATGTGTGCATTCCTCTCACTACCCTTTGTTTTCCTTCCAAATCTTTGAATTTCATTTTAGGTATTTGGCAGTTCACTGTATGTTCCCCTATAGAGTACAACCATTGCACTCCCAAGACCACATTTGTGTCAGCAACATCCACCACATAAAAGCTATCATAAAATGTGTAATTTCCTATGGTGAGTCGTAGCTTTGGAATCCATGTTTTGCATTCCATAGAATTGTTACCTGGAATGATGACTGTGAACCCATCGAATGATTCAGTAGGTATATTTCTCCTCTCCACCAAGGCTGCATCAATTAATTTATGAGTGGCTCCTCCATCTACCAATACCGAAACTCTTTTCCCTTGCATCGAATGGTGTGAAAACGAGACACTCCTGAAAGCACATCCATTCTCCCTTTTTCAGGTGATGGATGATCTTCTTCTGTTGTGTCATATCCCTCTTCTTGGGATGAAATATGTTCTTCTTCCTCCATGTCCCCTTCACTTTCATCATCATAAAATACTCCAATGAATTTTGCTTTCCCCTTAGCACATCTATGTCCCGGTACCCACGGTTGGAAGCATGTATAACATAGTTTATTTCTTCCGAGTTCTTCCTTTCTTGGTCCCTCTTTCTTGTTTTTTCCAAATGAATCTTTTTTCCATGGCTCCTTGTCAAATCTGAACTTGGAAGGAAAGTTGGGCTTGGGGGGATACTTTGTCTTGAGTAACACATTTTCTAGATCTCTTGCCAAGTTCATGGCATCTTTCAATGAAGTAGGTTTGTGGGATTTAAATAAACCCTTCAAAGGTTCATCCAAACCTTCAGCAAAGAGCAATACCAAATGAACCATAGATATATTAGCCACCTTAACTGATAGTTTTTGAAATTCCAACATGTACTGATCAGGGGTTCCAATTTTCTTCAACTGTGCTAGTTCCTTGAAAGGCATTTCAAGGTCTTTTTGCTAAAATATTTCCAATAACCTGTTAAAAAATTCTTCATATGTTGTGACCTGATCATGTCCCAAGGTTTTAATCCCATGGAACCACCAATCACTGGCTTCTCCTTCAAGATGCAAAATAGCCATTTTTAGAGCATCCTCTTCAACCATTGGATTAAGCTGAAAATATACATCTAAATTTTGTATCCAAGTATTTGCAGAAATTTGAGATGAGCCATCAAAGGTAGGAAGGGGAATTTTACCTATGGCATTTAATTCAATTCTTTGTTTTGGAAAGGAGTTCTATTGCCTCCCCTCATCTTGAGCTTGTTTGAGACAGTAAATAATTGATCAAATGGTAAGGTCCTCCTACAATCTTCCCTCAGATGTTGCCATTCTGCTAGAACTTCTTGCATTCCATATTGGGTGTGAAGGTCCTCTTTAGTATCAATAAAATTGGGTGTGGTGGCTCTTATTGAGCTCTAAAATTCATTGGGTCGATTATGAGGCTCTGTCCTTGACAAAATGCTTCCACCAAATGCCTTATTTTACTCAATAAGGGAACTACTGCTACCTCCTATTTCCAATTTTCTACCAATTTGACTAGCCATCAATTCGAACCCTTGCATTATATTCCTTGTCATGTATTCAAAAAATGGTTTCATGAATTTCCTAAACTCCTCTTTCTCCTCCATATCTGAGGTTCCTTTCTCATCCTTAGCCATAGTCTCAACAGAGTGCACCTCTTATCCTTCTTCTTCCTCTTCACCAAAAGTACTTTCAGTTTCTTTGTCTAAGGGTGGGGGATGACTTCTTGACCTCATAAATGGTCACCCAAATCAAGTTCAAGGACCATGCTCTGATACCACTGTAATATCCCTTCAAAGGAAAGTCCTTGGATTCACCTTATTTTGACTCTAGAGTTTTGTTTACAACTGGTTCCAAACACCTCCAAATGATTTTGAATTTGGGGAGGAAGGTCTTGATGGGGTATATGAAATATTAACACACCTATCAGACATCCACACAACCAATATACCCATCCATGGTCTGCAAATTGTATGGGAATAAGTTTCGGAACAAGACTATTTAATTTGAGAAGTGGATATCCCCCCTAGGTATGACATTAGATGCTCTTCCAAACACTGTACAGAATTCAATAATTCTTGGTCTGATACTTCGCTATGTTATAGGAAATTAGGAACAATATATGTGCATCATTAGATTTGGTTTTAGGGTCGAATAGGCATCCTAATTAACATCTTCTATAGTCTAGTATTTGAGGTAAAATTGGTGGGAAAGGAGTCTCGAATTTCTTCATAAACCATAGTAACATTTCATAGGTACGCACACATCATTTGGGAAATAAAATTAACTTCATATGAAGCTTATAAAATGATAAATAACTAAGCAAAATCTGATATAAAACAGGTACATTATCATTCCAAAATCACTATGTAAATGCTATGGGGAAAATGGCTCGAATCCCTTCCTTGAATGTAAATATCACTTGGAATACATAATGTTTCGAGTTGTGGCTTTAAGGATATGATTATTACATGGATATATAGCAGGTAACATGTCCATGAAGTCGAAATAACAGTCCTTCACTAACTATATGCAACAACAAGTGCGCCCTTGCACATTTACATGACATTGAGAGAAAGATAGTAGAATAGGGATAGAGAAGAATGAGAGAAGATGAACTCGAACTCATTTGGGGTTTGAAACTGAATAAAAAAAATCTCCATGAAGCTCTGTTGAGAGGTCTGAATGACCTCTCCATCAACCAACTAGGATGGGAATCTTGCACCCTCGAAATTGGTTCTAAGGCAAGAAGGATAAGCATCCACCTTGCAAGGACAAGATAAGCTCTCCAATTTTTTACAAGTGAGAAATGATCAAAAGCTCCTCTCTTTCTTTGTTCTTGTATTTTATTAGCTTTCCAAGCCCTCCATGGTTCAAATTCCCTCCAAGAGCTTCCTGCCAACTCGAATTGGGGAGAGATTTCAATGAGTGCCACTTGTCCAACAATTCCTAACCTCCCTCTTCCATCAATTCGAATGGGGGAATATTTGGATGCCTTAACTCCCTTGTGCACCCTCTTGGAGGCCATTTTTAGCCCTGACATGTCATATAGTTTAGATGTCAGCAATCAAGTTTGATCCTTGTCATAAGTGTCATATCATCTTCATCATTGTTGTCATAGAAGCTAGGGAATCTAGCCCAAGTGTCACGATACCTCTAAGATGCCTCTTCCTCTTTCATGGGAGTTACTCTTGCTCTCAAATTTGACCCTCATTGAGTCATGCAAAGTATAATTCCCTTCCAACTCCGGAAATAACGTTAGACTCCACCTTGGATTCGAATGGGTGAGAGTAGGATTCTATGTGGCATGGAGAATCTTGCTTTGTGTGGGTCCCACACTACCATTTTTTCCCTCATGACCAAGTGCCACCTTATTTTCCTATTATAAATATTTATTTATCCCCTTTTAATATATTTTTGTCAAGCTAATGTCCATTTGGGGTCTTATAGCTCCCTTATTCCAAATCTAAATGTTTCCACCCCAACCTAGGGAACTAGTAGATTGGTGAAATTTTCCCTTCTAGTGATTTATTTGGATGGGGACATTACACAAACGTAAGAAAAAGTTGAACCTAGACAAAAAAAAATCCTAGTCCTCATAAAAACTTATAACATAGCAAGGGATAGCACCTGTGTCTTCCTGTTTGGAAGCACGTGCAACAGGACTCGGGCAACGACGAAACAAGAGTTGCGAGGCCAAAGTTCGGGACAGAGGTAGCTTGCTGAATCTTTTCCCAATGAGCTCGCATGCCAATGCATCCAGTTTTCCATTCACATGATCATAAGCAATAACCTGGTTACAAGCAAGGCGATGAATGCCTTCTTCGAAACTCGCCAATCTGGATGAAACCAAGGGTGTTGGTTAAAATTATTGATATTTAATTCACCTCAATTTAATTTATCAACCGGAGAATCGTAGACTTTGAGCTGCTACACTATATGTGCGGGTAAAGTAGTCTCAATGCTCATTCCTTAGGAAACCCTAATCTACTTACAACAAAAATGAAGCTAACCCTAAATGACTAATGCCAAGGATCACTAGGTCTGTACTATAGAAGAGGAAACTAATTTACTAATTCATATCTCACTGTTGAACTCAAAAACAACCAACAAGGAATTTCCAAATTGCAATTCTATGATTTTTAAAACAACACATCCTGCTAGAGAAATAAACACAATCTCAGGTTAAAGCAACTAATAATCTCTACAGCAGTCTAAGTTATTGCAACTACAATCCATAAAAATAATCAACCTGTTATCAACTAAATGCATACACTTAATTGGCTTTGTTTCCTAATTGAACTCCAAATCTAATGTTTAAATCCACACAAATATTTCCAAATCTGAAATAACCTATGGCCTTTTAGCTTAAAGTTGTCAATACACACAGTCTATCAAAAGAGAGCTTGACTGTTTAGTGAAATTTCAATGTACTCTGTTTATGATTTGTGCATACAAATGCACATAATAGAACACTAAAACTCTTCAGACTCTGCTTATCAATATATGTTAAAACTGTGTAATAGACATTCACTAGTTTTGGTTTCTACTGTGAAACTAATTATCGATTCAAGGAAACAATGTTATAAACAAGAACTCCTTTCCAAAACTCATTCACGTACAACTTCAGTTTCTATTCAATCTTTCATCCAAAAAGAGATAAACCTTAAATGCTTTATGATGACAGTCTTCAAACCCTTGACTCTTTTGTAAATGATGCTCAAATATTGCAAATTCGACAGTAAAAGGATAGGTTGTTTATAAGCCACTCTCATGCTGCAACACAAAGATTTTAATATCTAGATTCAAACTCATGATTCATGTACCAATATTACACACTGGAGATGAAAGGAAAGATTTAAATCCAAGCCATTTCTTAATTCATTTTACAGTCCCGTGAATAAGACAATTTCAAAACCATTCCTGTAGCTATTGTTATAATACTGTATGCTAGTAAAATGGAATATAACACTCAATCTATTCGTAATCACTCATAAAATTGAATCTACCATAACCTACATCAAATTGATCACACGATTATGTATACCCTAGGCTTTAAATAACAATTCACCCTAAAAACCAGAGGAAGTCTTAAATTCAAACTGTTAACGAACTAGATCCATTATCATCAACTGTAAATGCTATTAACTAATAATAACAGTCACGCCTTCTATTGCAATCCAGTGATGAGCAAACCATTTATATTCTGAAGAGAAATGTGAAATGATAAAAACGCCAATCTACTGCAAACCATACACTACTGGAATATCACGATTTGGTGTTGAAGGTGGGCCCTGCCCTCAACGCCTCACACACTTAAATCACAGATTTGATGAAAACACACACTGAATCGTATTGATAAAATGAAGTTTGTACAATCCTCCCTACTTAGGGTTTCCACAGTTGCTTTTATAATGAATTATACAGAGTGAAATCGCCCTGGAAACAAGGGTCGATATAAATAACAACCCTCAGATATATCAGTAATTCTGAGCCAAAAATGGAATCTCAGATCCCAGAATATACACATATCGTTAAGGAGAAAACAACAACAACCCTTGATCAACGATCATGCCTAAAATAGCAGTGGAGTAATCCTCAAAAGCATCTGAAAGATGATATGGATCCAGGAAAAACGCCCTCATTGTAGATCGAATCCCCGATCTCTGCATAAACCTCCTTTGAACGCTGGGCCAGGTAACCAAACGAACCCTGTATAAAAGAGAAACCAATCTTATTATTAGCATATGGTTTAATGAAACCTAAAACCCAAAACATATGCATAAAACAAGAAAATACAATAAACAAATAATTAAAATCACTTACCATAGCTTTAGCAGTGTTGACCTCCAAAAAGACACATAAAACTGATTATTATTGGATCCATTAAGATTTTAAATGCTAGAAAACAGTACACTGAATGGGAAAAATAGAGGACCAACAAAGGGATCTTGCATTTCCTCTTGAAACTTGCCTTGCACACAGTCGTCCATTTCCATGCTGAAGAGAGATTTCATGGTTCAATACATTCCTAGATTTTTGTTGTGCCTTGTCTCACAGGTCCTGGAGGAGCCCGAATCTTTGACCAATCTCCCAAATTAATCCTTAAGCTTCTTCATGGTGGGTTGTTTCTTTTCCCTTATAATCCTCTTCTCCATATGCTCAGCACAGTCGTGATCTTGGTGACTAACTAAGGCTTCGAAAAATCCCTTTTCATTCTCCATTTCCCTCAGCGACCATGTCATGTGAGAGTGCTTATGGCCATTTACTATCTTGTGCTTGGTGGTTTTCGTGCGAACCAAGCTGTAGCCTCCAACATTGTAAAACCAAGATGAAGGCCCCCACCCTTCAATACAATGATAAGCATACAGTTTCTCAGGAAATATCCCCCGGCATGAATGGAAGTAATATCCAAATTCAATAGCAAAGGTGCGAAGATGGTGCTGATGAGGTCCTCTCCTATGGAGAAGGCACACCACCTCACGAGCCCCCAACTCATCAATGGAAGAAACTTTCACTAATATCCATGAATGCTCGCACAAGTGAGTGATAAAGGATATATACCAAGGCCGTGTCACCCAACCAAAATTCGTACTTATCCTAGATCTAGTTCATTACATCCATGTTCGTCCCATTAAGGTTTGGGAGGTGGGGACTGCCACTTGTCGACTCACCTCTCCAATCGCACACTTCATCCATCCAAGTGCCCTTGTTCCCTGTTAGTGTTAACATTATAATGACACCCGCCATGGGGGGAATATTCATTTTAAATATTAATTTAAAAAGGAAGATTAAAAGCATCTATATGAATATCATTATTTATACTAAACAAACTTGATTACTCCACAAAGATTGTGATGGGGCTTTTCCTATTCATTATTGTCATAACCTTTTCTTAAACAATTTTATAAAAGATTGTACATCACCTTGGAAAAAAATTCTTATTTAGTAATAATAGGATAATAAATCATGAATCTTTATTATAATACATCATGAATCTTAAAATGCATGGAGCATGAGTGCATAGAATGGATAGATCACTAGGTAAAAGGGAGGTTATTTGCAAATATTTCCACTTCCACTTACGAGCATATTATTACGTTGATAGGTGTTATTCTTTGAGAATGTATTCCTAGGCATTGTTCCCAGATTCATCATCACTCTTTCAAATAACAATCTACCACATGGTTGGCTTATACCATGGAGACATACCTACATACAATTTTCAATGGCTAGGTTTGGCAATGGACATGTCATATTGGTCTATTTGGTGGATCTAGGCTATTTTTTTTTAATTCTCTAGTGCCTTCATATTTATGCTCCACCCTGCTATAACCCCTCCTCATGTTACGTTGTCAATTCCCATGGAAAACATAATGAAACTCTCATTACCTCAACGGTTCCTGCACTAGTAAACCAATAGGTCACATTCCCATACGATGCACCCTCCATACCCTATAGTGATAAAATCATTGTTCAAGTTTCCCATTTCATCAATCATCCCGATGTTGGTGGTTAGTGGAGGTCGTTTGGAATCTTGTAAATCCACCGACCTCCCCTCCATGTATTTGATATATTTCCTTTATGAAGTAAATTATCTTCATGTATTGCATGTCGTCTTGCATAGTATCAATCTTAAAGTGATTCATGTAAGTGAGGTTGCATAATTTAGTGTTGCGGTGTTTTAATAGTGTACCTAGGGCATAAATTTTTCTCACTATTCGGGTTATTTGAAATCCTTGTATTTTCCCCATTTTTTAAGGGTATTCTAAGGATTTAATTTACTTAGCGTTTTCCATTTTTGTAATTTGAGGATTTGAAGCTATCATGTCTACCATATTTTAGCTTACATGTTTGTTTGGGAATATTTGTTTGGGAATATTTTAGCTTACATGTTTGTTTGGGAATATTTTACTAAAAAATGATGTCATCTTGATACTTTCTTCCAACTATTTAAAATTCACGAGTGACTTGGATTTTTTGAGAATCTAAAGAATCTATGCTTCATAATTCATGAAAACTCACTTTAGAGAGGGTAGTTGATAGGTCAGTTCACTAGTTTTTGTTAATAATTTATTAAAGAACCCATGTTTGATTTGAAATTTAATTTAGAGAGGCCTATTTAGAGTATAATGTAGCCTTTTTTTTCCATTTCGATATTTACTCCATAATTCTATTTTTTTAAAACATTGGGGCTTTACTTCCTATGTTGCATTAGAGCTTGAAAATAGTGAGTGCTGGTGGAGAATTTTTTTTTATGGTAGTCTATCACGGACCTTTAGTAGTCTTCCTATATATATATAATGATTTATTGTACTGAAATAAGAGGAAGTTATATTTATAAATGTTTATGAAAAATTATTGCTACAAAAAATTCCAATTTTATTTTTCATAAGGGTTTGGGTCAATTCCTATTTTTTTTTCATTTTTCCAATCACTCCACTTGCAAACATACCATAAGAAACATTAATAGTGGTGAAGGATACTGGAAAACCCTAAACCAAGGGTATTTGCATTAAAATTGGGAGCATTTGCTTTATCTTTCTTATGTTCTTTTCCAATTCTTTTCAATTCCAATTATGCTAGGATCATGAACAATATCTCATATGATTCGTATACCAATATAATGAAAATAAAAGTTAGTGTCAAAGCAAATATGTGTATCAATAGCTTAGATTGTTCACTGGAAGTAAATTCGATATTCAATACTCTAAATGATTCATACAAAGCACTTTTTTTATTCAAGTTAATCTCCAGTCATAATACTCTAAATGGCATATATCACTGCATTAGCTAAAGTCATATCTCTAATAGTAATTCAAATGGTTCAAATTCCATGCTACTTCATGCTTACTAAAACTTAGTTTGACATAATTATCACTATAATCCATCAATAATCTATGCATCTTCGTCCAAAATAATGCATGGGATTTATATCGAGAAATATAATTCCACAAGCTTCAAGAACTTTTTTTCCTTGTTTTCTAAGACTTCATTTGTAAGCATGGTGACATGTTGAATGTTTTCATTTTATCCTAGTTTTTATCTCACATCTTAGATATTGAATATTTTGTCTTGATGATTTTCCATTTGGGATAACACTTTAGGGATAATTTAATTCACTGAGTCAAAATTCTCTTAGTCTCATTCCCAAAAAGAGTTCCTTTGAAGAATGGGTGGGTAGGGTTTCCTTGCTCCCAAGAAAAAATATTTTGGATCCTAAACCCAAACCCAAACACATATCTTAGTGGCCCAAACTCCTAATTTCCTCCTCCTCCAAATTAATAATTTAGGCATGAGAAGACCAATTGAACTTCCTTGTATTGGTCATTTTCACTGCTAGGAAACATTTATTTACTGGCACATTTTTTTAAAAACTAGAATGAGTAGTATAATCTATATTAAAAAAGTTGAGGAGGATCAACCAAAATAATTACATATTAGATATTATTCAAAAACCTCTACCTTCAGTACTGGGGAGGCATGTGTGATGGGGGTTCTTCTAGACCCTAGTGTAAATGTTGTCGAAACCTTTCCCTGGGGATTAGGCAAGAAGACAAACAATCAAGTGGAATGGTATGCTCTTCTATAGGGTGCAGAGCTAATTGCGCCCTTAAAACTATCAAAAGTAATCATCTTCGGTGATTATCTGATCTTCATCCAACAAGCTCGAAAAACCTTAAAGAAATAGGATCCAAATCTTGGACATGTGCAGTGTAGAGTGTTGAGATTTCTCCAAGGCCCCAATAGTCTTTCTCTCTTGCATATTTGAAGGCATAACAATGAATTAGAAAACTAATTAGCAAATCAAGGTGCTCATTTGGAGCAAGGACTGATTATAAAAAATGGGGGCATGCCCCTTAGGAAGTGGATACCATAGACATGTAGAGAATGACTTCAATCTCATGGAAACAAGGTGGCAGAATAGGAAGTAAGGAAGGGCATGTGGCCCATGAACATAGTACACCCCAAATTTGGGAGTTAAATTCCCCCTCGTACAAGCTTGTTGGCTCATTCGTACCCATCTTTGCTTGCACTTGGGAAATTATGACGATTTGATTTGGAATGAGGAGAGATTGTGGGGTAATCCCAAGACATAGTGTTGGTTTTAATCCACATTTCTAGATTGTTCTTGAACCTCAAATTGCATTGAAGACTGGCCCTCTGAAGCCGGTATGATCAAAAGGAAAATTGTTCAAGTTCTATGTCGAGTTGGTCTTCCATTGTCGGGCCTGTTTTGGTTTCCTACTCTGCCTTGGAAAGCTGCTAAGATATGTCAGCTCTTGGAACAGGTGTGTTTGAACCCTAGTTCTATTGTTGAAAAAGGCCATCATTGGTTGGGCATCCCATAGGGTGAGGAGGTTGTGTTTTCTTGGCATGCCGAGGAAGCAAATTCTCAGTAGATTGCAGAGGTTTGTTAACCCATAGCTTTGATGCATCTGTAGCCATGTCTAGTGGTTCCTGCAACCTTAGAGGGTGAAGGAGGAGTAGGTTCTTGCCTTATTGGGGAGGCATATTTTCTAGATGACACTGCACAATTAAACATGATGTCGTGGAGGGAAATTTACAATGGGGTGTGGACATTGAGGACTTGAAGGATATGTTGAAGATTGTGAAGATCACTTTGAGGGAATGAGGGATGCTCTAAGACAAATTTCCTACCACCTCTAAATGATGGATTCTAGAATTGAAGATATAGAAAACAACCTGAGGGAGAAGGGTGGAAAAATTGAGGGTTTAAGGGTTGATCTCGACAAGCTCTTAAGTTTGAATCAAGGAAGCCATAACTAGATAACTCCATTAGCTGAGGTGAAAGCTATGGAGGAAGACTCAATACAACGTCCTTATTAGGAGCAACTAAAGGATAGTTCAGCCATGCATGAATAGCCATGCACTTCAAGTTTATCTTACCATATATATAATGTCTTTTTTAATGTTTTTTCACTGCATCTACCTATAAGGCCAGTTTATTCGAGTCCATAGAACTAGTAATACTATAAGATATGCAACAACTGAAGAAATTTTGAATTTTGAACGTGTTTTATGGAATATTTTGGCAACGAACCACAACATTGTCACATGTAGCAGATGCACATGGTTTTTGTACATGAAAGTTGTTTCTTCAACAATTTAATATAAAATCCATACTCGTTTTTGTTTAAAAAGATAAAAATAAAAACCTTTAACTTTAGTAGAGATACATCATAGAACTTATCCTTGGTTAACATCCATATAATCATGCTTCCTAACTTCTCCAAATACTTATAGCCATATATCCCAATGTATTGTCCTAACATAAATATGCAAGTAAAATACATTAAAACATAAAAAATCAAGAGAAAACATGGCCCTTATGACCTTCTTCCATTTGTTTCTCCTCTTTGTCAGGTTCTTTGGAGGTTGAAGTTTCCTTAATGGCTATGGAAAGGTACTACGCAGTATCCTCCTCCATCATTGTTGAGCCCATGGAATGAATTATCTTAGAATGTGTGCCCTGATCTAGACTCAAAACGATGTTGTATTGCATCTATGTGTCACTGGTCAACTTATCAAAATTTTGCCCCTGCTCCTTCACTTTTCTCTCTAATTCCTTCTGTCGAGCACCCTTATGTGCAATATGAGAGATCATGCCTTCAACTGACCCCCTAATTCCATCCATATGATATTTTAAATGAAACATCATACTCTTAATCTCTCGAATATTGCTCGAACCATCTCCCCTAGTTGCTCCCCAGTTCAAAGGAATGAACATTTTAGTAGACAATAAGTTCCTTGGGATACTGTGATTCTCCGCCAAAAGAACAAAATCTCCACCACTCACAAAATACAAACTACAACAAACAATACATAGAGAACGAAATTCAATAATTCCTACTCCACAATCCACTTTAAAATCTAAAATCTTACCTCCATTCAGACCAAGTACAACATAAAAGAAGCTGCTCTCCTTACATATTTACATTGCCTACGAGATGTCATCCATTCCAAATCCTACTGCAACTAGAAGACCCTACTCCCCATGCCTTAGTTTTCTCCTAGTTCCAGTCACCTAAGTCACCCCACCTACAATGAGAAGATGCAGTGTAGATTCCATAAGTGATGTTGCGCACAAGAAGGGAGGTAAGCTCCTAAGAGAAACACGAACACGAAGGAGTGTTATGGTTCCCTGCATTTCCATAAATTTCATATGTGCCTTATAGGAGGGAGGGAGATGGAAGCCATGCCGCTAGTTTGAGGGTTCATTTCATTAAATTTGATGCCTATAATCCACCATTAATAAAACTTAGGGGAGCTGCCTATATTTAGGAAGGCCCCCATTTCGCACCATGACTCCTTTACCCTATTTAATTGCTTTGTTGCCAAGTTTATCTGCCACATAATTGTCATGTGTTTTGACATGCAAGATATTTGCTTCTTTTACTAGGTTGAGACTCCAAAAAATCTTCTCAAAAATTCTTGACAAGTTGGTTCCTTCTTGGACAAATTTTTTTCTGACCTGCTTAATGACAAGAAAAGAGTCTCGTAGATTTTATTTTATTTTTGATATGAAGACATTGGATTGTCTCCAATCCCATGTGCAATGCATATAAATCAACTTGATGATTAGTCACTCTTCCTATGCCCCAAGAGAAAGTTATTAATGTCTTTGCATCAAAGTCCAAGAGGACTCTCTCGGCACCTGCCACCCCATACTGGCCCATTTATTAGCTATTGGTCATTTACTTATTTATGGGTCCTTTATTATTGCAGCATAGTAATACAAATATCACAATTTCATAGGCTACTCTTTTTAATAATAGTAAATGCACACCTTACTAAATCTTAGGTGATGAACCACCATTGGGCCATTTCATATCAGTTGTTTGCATAGAGATCTAGCGATTATAACTAAGGAGGGATTCATTTGGTTATAGGTATATTCATAAGGTTACTTACTTTTCCATTTATCTCAAGGGAAACTAAGTGGAAAAAATCTAGATGTTTCTATGCATGTTTTGACATAAAATATAATCTACCATAGAGAGGTCTCCTTCCCTTTCTTTATTTTTTTCCCAACCTAGTACCAAATAAAATGAAAAAAACTTTTCCAACCTTCTTCTCACCTTATCAAACATACATTTTATTAATCCAAGGCTACAGTAGCCCAAATTTCAGAAAAAACACAATAGAATATGAATTTTTACGCTCTTAGTTTTTTTTTTCTTTATTTAGTAGCCTTCTATGTTAATATGTTTCTATCGAAAAACTATGGTTCAGATTTAGAAAGACTTAGGGGGTTTCCTTATTTTTGTTTATGCTTAGTTGAAATGTCGCTAATTATTAGAGGAACATTCACTTTGAATTGATGCAAAAGGCCCATTCTATAGCCTAGTTGAGGGTATGCATACTAATTGATACCCTTGAATTGGGGAAACCTATTTGATGGATGTATTATTGCTTCGAAACTATTAATGAGACTAAAGCATTAACACTTATTACTCTAAATAACTTTTAGATAACACTGATTTTTATTCAAGTTAATCTTCAATCTTATTACTCTAAATGCCATATATCAGTGCATTATCCCACAAGTGATCGTGTTTGTGTTTGCAATTATCCCATAGAATGTAATACGAAGGGATACTACTTTTCCTCACCATTATTCTACTTTTAATTTATAGGTTTATTTCTATCCGTGTTTTATATGTTTATTGCTATCCATGTAGAGGCCATGCAATTTAACCCCTTTTAATGTGTTTCCTTTCCAAAATTTCGGCGTGTTAATAAATATATATATATATATATATGAAAAAAATGGAGTTAAGTTGGAATTCTAGATTAAGTGGAAGACTTTGCAAGTCTATTAACATGTTATTGTTAACCCGCTATTGATGTTTACCAAGTTTTACTTATTTGGGCTATTGATAGGCTTTGGATTAGTTATTTTCATTTTTGTTTCTCGACTCCTTCCCTTTTCCATGTACCTAAAAATAGGTATGCATTCTCAAAACTGTGGCATTAGTCTCAAAATGGTTAAACTTTTTATAATTCATGGTTTCTTAAAATAATTGGATGAAAACATTGTAAATTTGGATTTATACATTTATTAAGAAAGTTGCTCACTTTATCTAGAGGCAATGTAGGTTCACATTTTTAAAATACATACTCTACTATAAGTGTTCTTTCAGTTTAAGTTTATTACATCGATAGGATTTTATTACATCATTAGGTGTTTATATCTTTACATCGATAGGTGTTTATATCTTAGAATTTGGTAGTATCTATGCTTTTCCTAGATTGCATGAGGATGAAACAAGTGCACTACCTAGATTGATTTTATGGCAGTCGTTCAAAATTCAAAATAAATAATTATAAAATAAAAATGAATATAAAAAATATCAGGTAGTTGATGCATGGATAACCAGTAGCTAATGCATTGATAACTCTTAGTTGATTCATGGATAAGGGGCTTCGTGCCAAACAACAAGTAACATATAACTTATTACTTATTTGTGACAGTTAATGTGGCCTATCAGTGTTCATCGACCACAAGTTAAGTGGTTATGCTAGTAGAATTTGGGGTAGACTAACATCTATGCTTTTCCTAGATTACACGAGGATGAGACAAGTGTACTGTCCAGATTGATTTTAGGGCAGTCGTTCCAAATTCGAAATAAACAATTATAAAAAAAAGAATATAAAAAATAACTAGTAGTTATGCATGGATAACTGGTAGCTGATGCATGAATAACTTGTAGTCGATGCATGGATAACGACAATTCGTACAACACTTAACTTGTAACCTATCAGTGGTCACCGACCACAAGTTAAGTGGTTGTGCTAGTTCTAGTATTATTCTCAAATTGTCACGACTTCTCTTTTATGTTTACACTGATAGGTGTTTATATCTTAGAATTTTGGGTGGACTACCATTTATGCTTTTTCTAGATTGAAGGAGGATGGGACAAGTGTACTATCCAGATTGATTTGATGGGCGTCGTTCAAAATTCGAAATAAACAATTATAAATAAAGGAAATATAAAAAATAATCGGTAGTTGATGCATGGATAACTTGTAGTTCATGCATGGATAACAGGTAGTGACAAACAACCCATTTAACTAAAGAAGGTAGCGAGTAGTTGAGGCATAGACAACAGGTGATTACGACCAAGCATGGAGAACAAGTACCATATAACTTGTTCATGACACTTAAATTGTGACTTATTGGTGTTCACTGGACACAAGTTAAGTGGCTGTGCTAGTTCATGGTTTCCTAAAATTATTGAATAAACTAGTATACATTTAGAAACATAATGAATAGAGTTGAGTTAACATCTCCTTTTAATTCACTGTGATTTCTCCATTTGGGTCGGGGATTTTGGCAGACATTTCTTTTTATTTTAACGTGATTTCTCCAATGGGGCAGGGGCTCTTACTATTTCATAGGTGGATACGAATCTATGCCCTATCAAAATAGGGGTCTTGATTGATAAGATTATCAATATGTTTTATTTAAGAAAATGATGGCATAAGTAATATCTATTGATTTATACCCAAAACTATATTGATCTATAATTCGTAACTTTTAATAAATATGAATAAACCTTAAAGTTCAACTATCTATAACTTCTAACTTTGAAATTTGAATGGAAATAAATAATTTCCATTTCTTTCATTCAAAACTAAGTTTTCAATAAGTTTTCAATGGAAATGAATAAATTCTATTTTTTCCATTCAAAAATTTAAATTAATTCAAGGGGTCTGATGGGGATGTCGTTCTTGTGAATCTTGGGAAATAAAAAGATAAGAGTCACAACAATGCTCAATGGGATCAAATTCTTCTTAAAGTTCTCGTCCAAGGAAGAATTCCTAATGGCCTTTGTAACATCATTAATAATTTTTCTATTCGGATCCTTCTCCAACTTTTTATAGCTTCCACTCGTCGTAAGATGTTCAATCATATTTTTGTAGAGACCCTTTTAACATTAATGGTCTATTACTACCTACTTGATCTTATTCAAAGGTTTTGGCTACATATAGAACATGAATAACTATTAAAGTAAGGGAATTAGGGTGGGACCCTAACATGCCCTCCCCTTGCCCCCCTCTTCAAAAGCATCATTATCCTCAAGGGTAAAGATGAGGAAATTGTTTCAGAATCTTTGCAGGTTCCCCGGTGGCATCTTTGGGTTGCATATCTTTACACTAGATTAACACTTCTTTGATTGTATGCCTTCACAATTGACGTTCCCTAGTATCCAATATTGTTTTCGGCTGAAGCCAAATGCAACCTTCCTCATTAATTTATAGTAATGTGGTTTGCACTTTAAAGTGGATCCGATGACCTTTTTTAGGCATGATACATGAAATACCAGGTGAATCTTGGAGTGATCTAGTAGAGTGAGCTTGTAGGAAACCTATCTAATGCATTGTATGATCCAGTAAAGCCCATAGAACTTTAGAGTTAGTTTTTGGTGGGGGTGATTTTTTAGGGATGTTTACTTATAAGGTTGAAGTTGAAGAAGCACCTAATCCCATTCTACAAACAATCACCAGAGTTATGTTGATCCACCTAATGTTTCATTCTATTTTGATCCATAACCAAATTAATCTCAATTGTGTGGAGAATAGATTCCCTAGTGCTAAGTGTGGTATGCAATGCTTGAACCCTGGGAGTGATTAGTAAATATGAAACCACTGACAAGGTTTTTTGGGTGTATACTGCTTCAAAGGGTATCATAGCTCCATGATAAGTGGTATTATACCACCATTCTACAAGAGGAAGCCACTGTGTCCAATGATGTGGATTTTTTAAGCAAAGCATCTCAAGTAAGTTTCCAAAAAATTATTTATTTCTTTAGTTTGGCCATCGGTTTTGTGAGTGATAAGTTGTGTTGAGTTTCAAATGAGTACCTTGAAGTTTAAATAAATCCTGCCAAAAGTTTATTTTGAATGTAGGGCCCCAATTAGATACAATGAAAGTTGGCATGCCATGTAATTTAAAATTCTGATCCATGAATACTTGAGCAACTACTGATGGTGTAAAAGGGTGTGACAAGGCACAAAAGTGGGCATATTTGGAAAGATGATCATAACCACCATGATGATTTATTTATTACCAGCTCTAAAAAAACCCATGATAAAATGCTTGGAAATATCATCCCAGATATGTGTTAGAATTG
The DNA here is from genome assembly GCA_027924585.1 of Larix kaempferi. Classification (NCBI taxonomy): domain Eukaryota; kingdom Viridiplantae; phylum Streptophyta; class Pinopsida; order Pinales; family Pinaceae; genus Larix; species Larix kaempferi. Next base: position 13,754,701 of record BSBM01000368.1, read on the forward strand.
GAAGTGGCTGCAAGGCCCTTGGTGACTTTGCGGTTTCGCCCTTTTGGCATTGGCAAGCATCACACACTACAACAAAGTTTTTGATAAGTTTCATGCCTTCTCAAAATAATGAGATTTAATCCATTCGTATGTTTTATGAAATCCCAAGTGACCTGTTACTTCCGATCTTTATAGCGCAAGGTATCTTGGTGCCATGTATACCCTAAAGGAGGGTTTAGATATTCTTTAATCCCTTGGATGAATTGCATTATGGTGTCATGGTCCATCCATTCATGGCATGCTTCCTTGATCCAACCTGGAACTACCAAGGATAAGGGAAAGAGAGAGCCCTTGTCTTCATATTACTGAGACAACACATCAACGACTACATTGTCTCTACCTTTCTTAAATATAATCTCATAATCATACCCAACATTTTTATAACCCACTTATGTTTCTCTAGAGAGGACAACCTTTGTTCAAGAAATTATTTTAAACTACAATGGCCAGTCTTGATTTGGAAGTGCCTCCCTATTAAATAAGGGTACCAAGTCTCAATTGTGTGAAGGGTGGCCATCATCTCTTTTCCATATGTATATTTTCCCAAATTTCTATCAAATATCTGCTACTGGTGAAGGACAAATGAAGTCCTTCTTGCATCAATATAGTGCTAAGAATGTGGCATGAGGCATCACATTCTAAGACAAAAGTCTTAGTGAAATCAAGCATTGCTAAGATAGGAGTAGTGCACATGCCAACTTTTAAGGCAGAGAAGGCTTGCTCAATTTCATCGCTCCAGACAAAGGCATTCTTTTTTAGCAATGATGTTAAGGGATATGCAATTTTGACATTATATGTTTTCATAATTTTTTTGTATTAGCCAATTAATCTAAGGAAACCTTGCAAGCTCTTAAGGGTTTGGGGTCTGGCCAATATTGCATTACTTCCATTTTCTGTGGGTCGATCAACACACCCTCCTAACTCACAATGTGACCCAAATATTCAATCTCAATGACCCCAAAAGAACATTTGGAACACTTCACAAATAACTGATGATCCTGAAGCAATTGCAAAGCATGATAAACATGCTCCAAGTGGCATTCACATGTGGTGATGTAGATCAAGATATCATCAAAGAAAAACAACACAAAATTGTGGAGGACTGGGTGAAAAATCTTGTTCATGAGGCTCTGAAAGGTGGATGGAACATTACAAATACCAAAAAGTGTGACTACAAACTCATAATGACCTTCGTAGGTGTATAAAGCTATCTTAGGAATGTCTGCTTATTTCATCTGGATTTAGTGGTAGCCAGACTGAAGGTCAAGTTTAGTGACAAACTTTGCACCATGAAGCTCATCTAGGAGATCATAAATGAAGGGAGATCCGGAATGGGAAATTTATCCTTGATAGTTAACTTATTAAAAGCCCGAAAATTTGGAAAAATGCACCAAGTGCCTTCTTTTTTCAAAACCATAACCATGTTACCATCGGTGAGGAATAAGGGATTGTACTTGAACAAATGATGCCAACCTCCAGCAACTCCTAAATGGTATTTTCTATTTTATTCTTTTGGGAAAAAGGGTGCCAGTAAGGGATTATATTAAGGGGTTGACTGCTATAAATTAGTGGAATACCATGGTTGTGCTCCCCACGGTCTAATGGTAAATCCTTGGGTATTTAAAAATCCCGTTGATGTCTAGAGAAAGCCAACTACAAATGATGGAGAATGTCTCATGGTAGTGTGTCCATGAATTGGATGGCATTGAATCATGCAATAATACTTGATTGGCCTTTCTTCAATAACTTCTCCATTTGTTGGGAGGTGATAATTTCTAGAGAACCTGAAGTATTCCCTTTGAGATGATGATTGTACCCTTCCTTAGTAAATATTATATTTAGTTTCTTGAAATCCAAGGTGACCAATCCCAAAGTCCTTAGCCATTCTACTCTTAAAACGATATCACAATCACCCATTCCAATAGAAAACATGCGTGTTTTCAAATGGTAATCACCTAATTGGAGTTTCACATTTTCGCATCGACCCCCACATTTCATTATACAATCATTGGCTAACATAATTTGGAAGTTTGATGCAGGACGGACACAACAATGGGTTTCTTCATCCACATTCCTATTAATAAAATTGTGAATGTTGTCGCCGTCAATTGATACAATGACTTTGTAATGCTTTATATACCCACTCAACTTCAATGTTTGGGATGTTGAGAATCTCGATAAGGAATGGAGTGAGATTTGGGATTCCTCCCTAGGAACTTGCAACATGTGGTCCTCTTTCATACATTGAGCAGGATCCTCCATTTCTAGTTCTGCAGGGCCTTCAATTGTTAAGTCTTCGAGGTGCTCATGGGGGGAAACATTAATTTATAATAGTTTATGTTCTTTGCATTTATACCCTCGAAAGTATTTTTAATCACAATTATAGAAAAGTATGAGGAGTTGACGTTTCACCATCGCATCAAGAGATAAATTTTGGATTCTTAATGGTTACATGCTGGAATTGTTGGGAGCAAGAGCCATGGGAGGCATAGTGCAAGTAGGGAATGTAGGTCTTTTGGGTTGGGAATTTATCACCATTTTGAATTATCTAGCTCTATCACAAGCTTCCAACCATGTTGTGGGGATATGCATAAGGACATGTGCACAGATTTCCTCTTTGAGGCCACTAATGAAGCCATTTCAAAATGATCATGAAGAATTTTCATAATTTGGCTCCAAACAAATAATGATGATAATATTTCTGATACCATTTCCACCATTGCCAACTTTTTGAGTCTAAATATAAGACCCCCAGTTTTAAATTTTGGATATCATCTTGAATGCAATGGAGAGAAAAATAGTGTTACATTTTGGTAACCCACCTTGAGTGATCGGTACTATCAAATTTGTGCATGCCAACCTTTGGAAAGTGGTGCCATGAATTGTTATCCATAAATTTGGAAGGCTAGGTTTCAAGGAAAAGAGTGTGAGAGCCTGATCCTTCATTGAGAAAGGATTCAGTGGTGGGAGCCTCTTGTTTAGGTGATAGACCCATGTGCTGAGCAAGAGCATCCGTCACTAGGTTTTGGTTAGCCATATTTATGGTGATCCGATCAACTGTTTGCTTCAATTATGCCAATTCTTGATTGTCCCGAGGAAGATTCTTGTTTAGATTCTCCATGTTTTTTCTAGCTATGGGTGTGTACCATGGGGCCACTTATGATCCAGAAAGGATTAAAGGCATCTTGTCTCAAACTAATTAGGAGCTAAAGAGGATTATTTTGAGAAGTATCACCAATTATGGTAATGGGGGGTCCACTCAAAAGGGTTTTGAGAGATATATACCAACACGATCATGATGTTGCAAGGATTCTTTTGAGATAGGTATCCCACAAGGGTATCAGTAGATCCTAGACCTTATTTTTATCCCAAATCCCTATTGGATGTAAATATGTAGGTATTTCACGAGTTGGAAATAGGGGTCAAGGTTTCGAGGGTCCCAAGGATGGGGATTCCCAGGTATTATAACTCTTTGATATGCATGCAAGTCGAATAGTAGTACTTGGGACAATCTCTTAGGTTGCTAACTAACGAGGCTCAACTGTACCCTTAGTCATACTACCTGGCTACCTAGGTGTGAGAGACTAATCTTCTTGAGTATTGTACTCAGTGTCAGTATAGAAACAAGATGATCGATAGGATTATCTCAGCTAGTTTCATGTGGCCTAGGGGAATTCTAATATAACCAAGGTGTACGTGGAAGGGAGATTCCATATACATATGTTGCTTGATTTGGTACTACTTGAAGGGGTACCAACATAGGTTACAACGATGTCCAACAAATGTGACTAAGTAAAAATTGTTTCATCTGCATCTATGCTTCCCCACCCATAGGTTTACCCATTGGGTGACATATCTCTGTGTTGTTTAAAGACACTAGAACATGTCTCTAGCCTAAAAATAATTTTGTGAAATTCTAGGGTGTGTTAGCTCAAGAAAGTGCTCTGATACCTCTTCTGGTGTTCTTTAACCCTAAAATTTAAGACAATACAAGACATACATATATTTAAGATGAAATAAACTATAATTTATATTGCAGAACAAGAAACATTGGATAATAGAAAAGATAAATGTTGCATAAAACAAGACTTAGATTATGAGAATTAATTCTAGAAGCAATGTTCACATGGCTCTTAAGGTTGGATGACCTTTCACTTGAGTAGAGCTCCAATACAATAATTCGTGACAAAGCAATCCATAGCTGCTAAATATTTAAATAGGATTTCAATATCCCAAAACTCTAACTACTTGAATTGGTCATATTTAATGAGCACCAACTACTTAACGGGCCTTAATAAATAGAGAGAGCCTTTTTACATTAATAGTCCACTACTAACTACTCAAAATTATTCAAAGGTTATGGTTACATACATAAGATGGCTAACTACTAAAGTAAGGGAGATAGGGTGGGACCCTAATAGACACAAAAGAATAGTCAGTTGGCATTAATGGAGGGATAAAATTGAAAATATGGCTATGCTTTCAGTTTAGTGTTTTAATAATTTATATATGTTGAGGGAGGAAATTGAGAGAAGCAGTGAATGTGCAGTATTCAAAACCATCGCCATGCATATGGATGCCACTCATCAAGTGAATGTTAGAGATGTTTCTAGCTACCAAATCCATTGGGAGGAGGTAGGAATCGACTTCAACATTCTTATAATGAAATGATCTTGTTGGTGCATTAATGGTGTTTGCAAGTTGAGCTTGGAGGATGAGAAAATGTTGTCAACTAGAGGACAACAATAATTTTTGCAATTTTGTACTTTTAAATGATTTTTGAACTTTGAAAAATATGGAAAATAAATTGTCATACATCACGGGTATTTAAGTTCCATCATGATCTTTCAACCAATAAAAAAATGGGATATATAAAATTACAGAAATCATAAAAAATTCAAAATAATGCAAGTTTTTTTAAAACATTAGGATATCTTGAACATGTCAACTAGATTTCACACCCTATAGGCTACTATAGTACTGAATTTCGCAGGTACTAATAACATGTTTGTGCTTGTTCCATAAAGTTGTAAGGGTACTATGTAATGTTCCTACATTAATTTTACTAAGAATTCTTGGAATTTGTCGTTTAGTGGAGTCATTTATTTATTTTTGGATTCTAATGGTTATGTTGGTTTTTTTTAGTCCTACTCATTGGGATTGAAAATTGATGCGTAAATAGTTTTCATTTACCATTTTACACATCAAAATTTCACCATTTCATAAAATGAAACACCATTAAATAAAAATTCATGGATGAAGTATATATTTTAAATGTTCTTGTCATTTTGATGTGCATTTTTATTTTTACAAGTCATTCATGCATATATAAATATAATTAACTAATTTTGTAGAAAAAGGGATCTATGGTTTCTGTGGAATGTTGAAGGTTTCCTCCAATGTTCTCAAGGGATAGGGTTTCCATTATATCTTCATCTCCTTCTCCTAATCGTGTGGCAGTTATCTGGGATAGGATCATGTACTGCTTTAAGTGCAGCTTTCAATGGAGAAGGATGAAGTGGATTATGAGAACTACGGCCGAAGCCTTCCCCTGATCTTTCAGATGACATCAGATTTAATTAGCCTCAGGAGAAACAAATGGGATCACTCCCAGGGGAATCCATATTTGTTGATTCTAACTTGTAGAGAAGGGTAGTCTCGAGGTAAGGATACTATATTTGAGGCCTCTAACTTCATGAAAGGAGGTAGTACTTTGGTTAATGAATTCATTTGTCATATAGTCTCCCATTATGATCAATCCACGCAATCCCCCAATTGGTTCGAATATGAAACCCTCAATCATTCTCAGTCTCTTGGAATAAAAATTCCTTCATCTAGGAAAGGCTCAAATACTACATCTTTGCCTCATAAATACAAATACGCTGCAGTCCAAAATTGAAAAAAACACGGTCTAAAAGCCAAGAAAGACAAGGTGAAAATGGTAGTGGGTAAGGACATAAAGGTAGAAGAGGTGTCGGCATATCTCAACAAAGATGTTGTGTGTTGCTTTGCTGAAAAATAAGTATGTCTAGAAGCCCCAAGGACTTGGTTGGAAAACAATTGGTCCTGGGTGATTGGATACACTTCAGTGTTTCTTATCTTAGTTCGTGGTTGGTTGTGCTTCGTTTTTCATTCAAAAGAATATTTTTCCATAATATTAGGGTGTAAGTAGAATTGGGGTCCTTCGAGGATGGTCCTACAGGAATGGGGTGTCCATTTCGATCCTCACTAGGAGCCTATAATAAAGCTACAAGTTTGAGACATCCTTCTTGGACTTCCTCTAGTGTTTTGGAAAGTCAAAATTTTGGAGTTCATGGGTAATCAAATTAGAAAGTTTATAATATTAGAATAATATCAGAACACCAAAGCAAATAGGAGATGGGATTGGGATCTAATGGAAATTGATGTTAGGGAAGGTCTTCTCGATGAAGTTGAACTCATATTTGGAGCTCTCACATGGACTCAAAGGATCCACTTCTGTAAGTTTTCGTTTAGATGCAATGGATTCCATGAGGTCAGGCACACGCAAGACCATTGTCCCAATCCTCTGAAAAAGTTCTCCCCGATCAAAAAAGAATGCATAGATAAGGAAGGAGCTAAGTCGCCTAGGGATATGCATCAAAACCAAGTTAATAAGTTCTCTGAAAAGGTGGAATATCAAGAGCATGCTCATCCAAAAATGAAAATTGAGTTGGCGGAAACCCTAATTGAGCACTGAAAAGTCACCTTTAAGTCAATCTCTTTCTCTTCCTATTCTGAAAAGAGGTTGTATTTTTTGAGGCCCACTCTCCAGCTCCTTCTCTACTTGACATTCGTCCTTCTCAGAAATCCCCATCCAAAATATCCCCCAATATGTCCTCAGTCTCCACATTCGTTCAATAAGATTATACTCTTCCAGCCTGCCCAAAAATGATGAATGAAAAAGCTTCCCTGAAAGAAGTAAGGATTTATGCTCCCCCTTTTGTTTCCCCACCCCATGTAGTATCGTCCATGGTAATAGAAATGGTTAAGATCCCTCCTCCCTTTAATATGAGGTACGCCTCTGCTCCCCTGAAAAATTGAAGAAATGTTCTGCCTTGGAAGGAGGTCTAGCCCTAGACAAGCACCCTAGGGCTTAGGTTGGAAGAAAATCTAATTTATCTAAGGTGAAAATAAAAAACAAAAATGATCCAAAGTAGAAAACAATTCACAATTCCTTTTGCTCAACGTGCGTGGGGGTAGGGGTTCCCTCAAAAGAATATTTTGAGTCTAATCCCCTTATATCATTTTTATCCAAGAAATGATGTGCACGGGAACTAAATCTATCAAACTAGTCTCTCCATGGATAAAATACTGATCCTTCTTATCCTTAGATGCATATGGGCACTCAAGAGGACTTCTAACTACCCGGAGCCGGCAATATTCTTCTTCTTCAATCTCTTCAGGCATTTTGGTGGAATTCGAGGAAAAAACTCTGAATTTCTTCCTAAGGGTTCTCAACGTTTATGGACCCTATGCAAATAAAAATCCCTTTTGGGAAGGGCTTGCCTCATTGAGGGTTCTTGAGGCTCATAACCTAATTCTTGGAGGAGACCTAACCTTCACTCTCTCACTACACGAAGTATGGGAGTCTTATCCTAGGAAAGATCCTTAAGAATATTTCTTCCATCATTCCATTGAAGCTAACAACCTGGTTGACCTTGAACCTCCTAAGCATTCTCCTACCTGGAGAAATGGTAGGCCAAGTGTTGAAAGAATCTCAAAGAGATTGGATATATTCCATAATGAAGATAAACATTTGAAAAGATTAAAAAAATATTTTTTAAACTTTGAGTGTCATAAAAATAATTATCGAAATTACACCACTAGAAAATTTTTATTGTACTTCATATCATTAATGAATGATATGATTTAAATAATTTTTATCATAATAAATTTATTAATAATTTTTTATTTCTTATTGATAATGACGACTAATGTATTTCAAATACTTTATTTAAATTATATGTGTTAATTATTGATTGGAATGACTTATATTTTAGTTTTTCATTCCTTTCATACTTTTAAATACATATTTAAACAATATTTTTGAATATTTTATATTCTAAAATTGTTTGGTGTTGTAATTTTTAAAATTAATATGTTCCATAGTAAAAATAAAATAAAATTATTCCCATGATATATAATCACCTTATAATCTCAAAAAACTTATTCAAATTTAAAACAAATTAATATATTTATAAAAAACCCATATAATAGATAAGACATCATGAGTTCTTACTCAATTTAATATCTTTCAACAGTGTTGATGATCATCTATATCCTGTTGTTGAGCAGCGTAAATCTCAGTTCTTACTCAATTCAATATATTTCAACAGTGTTGATGGTTATCTATATCCCATTGTTGAGCAGCGTACATCTCACACCAAACTGTCATGATATGATGTTTTCTTGGTTCCTCTTCAATGCCATGGATCCATCTCCAACATCAATAAGGATTATTATCCAATGGCTTCAATGCTGCCCAATTTTCTATGCAAATACCTCACTCCATATTTTTTTTTCATTTAGGATGTATTTGGGGTTATAGGGATGATCTTCATATTGCTTAGATGATGGTTTTGGCGTTTTTTTTTTCCCTCCACGAATGGATTTGTTTCATTGGTGTTCACTATTTCTATTTTTTGGGGGGAGGGTCTCACGTTGTCTCATGGTTACCTTGTGTTGTTTATACAGATGGATTTGCTTCATGCTATCATTTTATAATAGTGATTCTTCTAAACTCATGTGGTTTTAATCTCAGTTTATTTCATAGTTTTATAGTTTTGTTATTTTGATTTGTCAAATGTTCGAATGTATGTGTACTATATTTTTCTAGTTTAATTTATACTCTCTTCTTGTGGGGATTTACTTGGTGAATGGTGAATCAAATGGTGACTTAGATTAGAGAATCCATTCTATCTTGTGAAGAGTATGGTTCAAATTTAATTGGTATGTAGTAGTCGACTTTCAAGTTATGTATTACTTGCATATTTGTAGTGTAGGCTTAGTATGTAGAAAACAATGATACCTACAAATATTATTCCTTAGTGAAGGTAAAAACAATTTTTTCCTCTTAGGCTCTGTATACTTAAAAGGAGTTGTGTATACTTAAAAGGAGTTGTGTGCGATTTTTGTTCACAAAGGCTCTGTTCATATGTGTATGTGTCTATATTTGAGTTTTGGTGTTATTAGATTTTTGGGGTTGTTTCCGAACTCGCAAGTGTCACATTTCATTTTGAGTAGGATTCCTTCCCAAATGCATATGCCAGTATCTGCTACTAATTCTTCATCTCAAGCTGATATATACCATTGAGTTTGAACTACTCCTGTATTGTGTATTAATTGAAAATGGGAATCTAGGGTTCTAAGAGAAACAAGAATGATATGGCATGATTTTAAGCCCACATTAGATAAACAAAAGTATATCCTGCTAATGAAAGTGTCCACTTTGTTGGAGCCCAAATAATTTTCAATATCTTGTGAAGTGGAATAGTTGTAATTATCATTGAATGTTGGGGGAGGACATCTATTTTTTTAGCTTGTCTAGTTTGTATTGGTGCAAGCAACCATTTCTTCATTGACAAACTATGAAATTGTTTAAGTGTGGTAGCTTTAATTTCTCTTGGGTTGCACTCATTTAATTCACACCAATAGTAAGATAAACTCGGTATACAAGTCGCACATTGCACATATATGGTGATATGTTGAGAGTGGAATGCCCTTGAAGGGTTAGCTTGGGATATTTCAATGTCAAAATGTGGGATGGGGGATTATCAAAATATTTGCAATGGTTAGAGTAGATTCTAGAAGAATATAACAATTGGATAACATTTGGAAGATGGAAGTTGAGATGATTCCCATGTTTCATCATTTCATGTAATTAGGAAATGGAGTTTAGTAGCATAGATTTTCTACGAAACTAGTGTTTAGAGAAGAAGAAACCAAACTTTGATCAAGTCAGAGCTTAGGATGCCCAAGGTAAAAATATTGCTAGGCACTTTTCAAGTTGATGTGGTGAGAATACTAGTACCATTTAATTGAACTTTTACCCTTGCAAGTCCCAAATCACTTAGCTCTTATGTTGTTAAAAGCTTTCTTTGGGTACATTTACGGCTCTCTAGATTTATTATGAAGCACTAGACAAGTGGCCAGGAATTAGTTCAAACTAAGTTAGTTTAATCTTCATTGTAGTATCATGGAAGCCATTTCTTCCAGCTCAACTAAAACTATCAACTCTTGCTTCAATCTCGATAAAACTCATTTAGTGTAGTCTAAAGCCTAGTTTATATCTTCATGGTGTGTTTTGATGTAGGGGTGACCAAGCGGCATAGAGTGTGACGATGCCAACAAAAGTGAATTCCAAGACCAAATCTCCACCACCCATTTGACGTTTACAAGAATGGTTGATTGTAATATCTTGTCCAAGATATGACCAAAATATCAAATCAATGTCACTTTTTTTTATTAACGTTTACGTGGTAAATTTTGCAATCTTTGTCTCAAGTAGAGCAGGAAGTAAGTGATGGGGAATGGAACTTGAGATAAGGACGATGGGGTTAACTTTCACTTCTGGAAAATGTATGTACTGAGGTGCAGTAGTAGGTCAGTAGGTCATATCATAGATTTCCTATGCACCATGTACCAAAACAATTCACTTTTCAACAATAGTGTGCACTGTTGCCTACTACGAGGCTTCCTGGGAAGCTGGCATATGCATACTAGATAGGTGGGGACATTGGGAGTTAATGGCAGAGGTAATATCATTCAAATAAGTTCAAGTGATGTTTTGGAAAGTGTTTGAACAGACTTGGGAAAGTGTGGGAAGAATTGGGGTTCAAGAGCTCAACCGGGATTGCTGAGCTAGTAATTTTTCATGCTTTCCAAACACGGGTTAAAGGCTTCCAAATTCTTGAATTGGGACTGATATGTGAAGTATATTGAGTAATTAACCTACTGCAATAGATGGGAGGTTAATTGGATGCTCTGAGTGCAATCTACAGTAAATTCAACAAAACTAGTCTAGAAAAACCTCCCAACGAGCTAGTCTTGGATTTTAACTTAATAAATTACTTCCATTAAATGAATACTCTATTCTGATATGTTATGAAGCTATTATATAATTATAAGAACAGTAATAAACAAAAATTGATATAACATAACCCTTCTTTTATTATAGTGGCTTCGTTCTCAAAACATAGTTCCTTACAGGCTACAAATTACATTACATTGATGGAGAATATGAAGAGAGAGAGAGGGATTTTTACAGTATATCTGCTCTGATGTACTGATCAGATCCTCTACATATCAAATTTCTTATTTTCCTGCACCTACTACTACAGAACTTCACTGGTGCGCCCTCCTTCAACTAGTTGTCTCCACTAGGGGAAACACCTCTAGATTTGGTTGAGCGAGTTGGAGCAATGGAAGTTAAGGTATGAAGTCGACCTATGGACATGGCAGCCTTTGATATCATATGATAACAAATTATGGAGCTCACTGGAGGTCCTGGGCATGCTCCTCCTTAACTATCTTCTTCTGCTGGTGAACCTCCTCCAAAACTAGCTGCAATTCTTCTGCACTGGTAGCCTCCTCTTCAACCTGTCATTAATTCTTCAATGCTGACCTGAAATGGATGTTACTGGCTATAATAATAGTTTCTGGACCTGAATAACACTCACAAGAAAATATGGACCTTGGGGCACATCTCCCAAGAAGAATTGTTGAGGCACATCACTCAACTAGAGGGCTCAGAGCTCTCATACACAAATTCTAACAATGATCAAAAGTTCTTGAATGGAGTTGGAAACATTGTTAAATAGATGATATGACTTCTTTCCCAAGCTAGCCACATGTGTGGATGAAGGAGGGTGCATTCCTTGAGAGGAATGGAAAATTCTGACTTGGAAAACTTGCCTGCTTTTGCCTTCCTTCACTTAGATTAGCAAGTGCGCTTTAGGGAGATTTTATGGATGTTGCCATTTCTTTTCTGACTGCTTTTATGGATGTTGCCACTTTCTTTATTTCCTCCTTTTTTGCTTTTGCCTGTCTTTTGTGTGCCTTTGACAGTTTCTAAATATTTTCCTTGCCTCCTTTCCTCTAGTAGATTCCCTGCTTTTCTGAAAGTTTGCCACTTAGGCAAGATTGGCCCACTTGATCCAAATTCGACCTCTTAGCCATTCATCAACCCCTTGGAAACATTTATTAGCAATAAGCATTAAATAAAAATAATACAACTTAGAATTAATTTCAACTTCAGTATTTAATTAATTAATTAATGATTAATTAACTCCTGTGGTATAATTTCCTCCAAAAATACACCCTACTCCATTTTTGGTAACATCTTCCACATGGGTGCCTTCTTGGACCACTTGCTCATTATCCATTGATTTTATTTATCAAAATTACCTTTAATAAATAAATTTGCCAATTTGTGAGACTTAGGCTAAAATTAATTCTAAGCAAATAGAATCAATACCATTTAATTCCCTTAGGGGTTGATCTTGTCTCATTTCACCCATGGTACTGGATGAGCCAAAATTGGGGACATGACAGTCCTCCCTTCCCAAGATTGCTTGTCCTCAAGAAATGTTAGGACTCCACCAAGCTTCTGCTACACCACTTTGATTATAATTGTCCCCATCCACTGAACAATCTGAAAATTAAAGTTGGGGCCTTCAAAAAAAGATATAAAATGAATGCAAGATGACTATGAAGAATAAATTGCACTGCAACTCTATTTGCACTAAATCAGGAACAAAAATATTAACCCAGTTAAGATATCTGAATATAAGTCATGGATCCCACTGCTTCCTCAGTAAGGACCCAAATTTTTCTACCCCCTTTCGAAATTTATCACTCCAAAGAGTGTCTGGATCCCATGGTACCTGATGAATACCATCCATTATCACTGTTACTTGTGAAAACTTGTCACTTCAGGGTATGCCAGGATCCATCCACCGTGCTGAAAGTGTGCCCTCCCAATGCAAAACTGAATAGTTGTGTGAATTCTCCACCAAACATAGAACTTCTTGAAAGCATGCAAATCAGAATGCATCTCTTGTGCATGTGCACTGGATACATCTAATGGCTGCAAAATACATCTTTGTTGCTGCTCACAATTCAAGACAATGTCAGTTATAACAAAAAAATTATTGCATAAACAAGTGAACTTTTTACCTTCCAAGGTGTTCACTGCAATGATGCCCTTACCCATCCAACCAATGGATGGAAAATCACTTTCATTTGCTAAATCATATGGAATGTTATTAGCCATATGTATTTCCTCCTCAAATAAAGAGATCTCGTGATCTCTATGAAACTCCACAGGTGTTCCCCTCTTCATCCAATGGCTCAACTCTCTACCATTGATCCAAGGGTGCAAAACTCCATCAAATGACCCACACATTGAAAGTAAGTGTGGACCTGATGCCTCCTTGTCAAAAGTGGTTGCACACACATGCATGGGCTGCCTCCACTATTGCAGGTTAAGGAACATGTCATCAACCTCGATTTTAGGATACTCCTGCTTATCATGTGACACCAAGAGGAAGAATCCTTTTACCCAATTTTCATTCCCACAATTTGTGGCTGAATGTGTAGTGGGGAATGAAGGGTGGTGAGCCATGTTTCTGAACATTTCATCCATTGAAGTTGTGGATGTACCTTCTCCATTGATGGTTGACCCCTCTATGGTGAACTCATTTGCCTCTTCCTTGGAAGAGGGACTTCCTTCAATGTACCTCGCAGGTTCAATCTGGAGAAAATCATGTACTTGTTTTTCATCCACTTTTTCTGCACATACTGGACAGACTGCTCCTGATGGTCCACCCACTCATGAGGTTCCTCCATAGACATTTTTATGTCATTTACCCAAAATGGATGACTCTCAGGAAAAATTGAGGATTCAGTCAATTCTTGCCCTCTTGTTGGAATTGTTCTATCTTCATTTGTGATTCTAAGAGGGCACTTTGAGTGTATCTCAAAGAATCTCGGGTGGCCAACAACTCACCTCTGAGCTTGTAGTTATATTTTTCATATATGCTAATACTCTCTTCATCATGCAGTGTTGTTGCCTGCAATAACTCAACAAGCTCAAACATGTAATTTTTATCTGAAAGCAACTGTGAGAAATTACCTTTGATTGTGGACATTGCTTTCTGGATATTCTCCATGGCTTCAAAGGAAGATTGGTCTTCCATTAAACCAGCTTCCCAACAAAACTTTGACACTGAAGCATGAGTTTCATGGAGAATTTTGAGGGCCTCTTGGATCTTCTGTTTATCCATCTTTAAATGTCTTGCAATAAGATGAGCTTCTTGCAGATGTTCCTCCTCTTCATTTTCCATCACCGGATCAATTTTATGCAGTGCACTTGAGGTTTTGAAATCTGATCTATATGTTGCTGCTGCAATATATTCATCTTTTGGGTCCTCAAAAACATAATATGGGTTGCAACATAAATGCTCATTCATCCTTGGTGCAATAGAATAATATTCTCTCAAAGTTTCATCCTTCACACTGCTTTCATTTTTTACACCAGAATTCTGAACCTCATCACTAGGGGGCTCAACCATTATGAACTTTTCAATGGAAGTGGCTGCCATATCAGATTGATATAATGAAACATAAAAATAAAAAATTACTAATTCACCATGTGTCATGTTCTCCTCCTTGTGTGGTGGAATTATGATCACTTGTTCATCCACCCATTTCTCTTCTTCACACCATACTGAGATGTGCTCAATTTCTGCTTGCTTGTGAGGCTCAAAGGGTGATTGTAAATCTAAATTATTTTCCTCTTTGGGATCATATCCAAAAGATGTCTCACCTTCATCAATCTGTCCCATTTCTTCTGCACTTATTTTGAAATCAACCATCAAAATATCGAGAGTGATTTTACCTCCCTCATCACTAACAATCAAATGTTTGACTGCTGGATCTTCCACTGTGCATTGACCTTCTTCATCCACTTCTTGGAGTAATGGGGCACTAGCAAGGACTTCTTGGTCATTTATTTCCAAGAAACTTGATGTCTCTCCACATTGTGTGGTGCTCAGATCACAACCTTTGGACTTCCTTCTTGAAGTAAAACCAAACAGTCTCATAATGCTTGGCCCTGCCAATGGCCTTGATGAAACTTCCTTCTTGATTCCTTTTCCATGAGATTGGGATGGATCCACATGTAGGGCTGCAACTTCATCTTTATTTTTTCCTACTTCTTCTCCACCTGAAGAACTAGGTGGCTCTTGGTTTCCTCCCTTGATTTTTCCTGGTTGTGAGGACACATCTTTATCCCTCCCTTCCATCTTAGCTCCTAGGGGTAAAAATATTTCCTCGAATTCTTTTCACACACCATCAACCATATGTGCAATCCTTATTTTGATATCACTATTGTAGGGGTCTTTGAACAACCTCTGAATCTCCAAATCACAATACTCTCTAAAGGTCAGGGACTTCTGAACCTCCTTCTTCAAAGCAGAGTACTCCATGAAGTACTCATAGGATTTCTTTGGGTTCCCTCTATTGAGTATTCCTCCATAATCCCAATTATTCATAGGTAGATCATTTCCTATCTCCTCTTCAAACATCTGTTCAACAAAGGCAATCATATTCAACTTTCTGCAAATAGAAATTTCCAATCATATGGCTCAAAATAAAATTCTTCTTCTTCACTGACTGGTAGGAGCCACATTTTGCATCTATGAGAAGATCTTCAATATTCCTTCAATCAATGAGATTCTTTCTTTCCACAGGGGTCGAGGAAAGTGCTCGGATACCACTGTAATATCTTGGCCAAGATATGACCAAAATATCAACTCAATGTCACTTTTTTTTATTAACTTTTACTTGGTAAATTTTGCAATCTCTGTCTCAAGTAGAGCAGGAAGTAAGTGATGGGGAATGGAACTTGAGATGAGGACAGTGGGGTTAACTTTCAATTATGGAAAATTTATGGCCTGAGTTGCAGCAACAAGTCAGTAAGTCAGATTAGAGATGTCCTATGCACCATGTACCAGAACCATTCACTTTTCAACAACAGTGTGCACTGTTGCCTACTACGAGGCTTCCTGGGAAGTTGGCATATGCATACTAGACAAGTGGAGATATTGGGAGTTAATGGAAGAGGTAATATCAGTCAAATAAGTTCAGGTGATTTTTTGGAAAGGGTTTGAACAGACTTGGGAAATTTTGGGAAGAATTGGGGTTCAAGAGCTCAACCGGGATTGCTGAGCTAGTAATTTTCATGCTTTCCAAACAGGGGTTAAAGGCTTCCAAATTCTTGAATTAGGGACTGATATGTGAATTATATTGAATAATTAACCTAATGCAATATATGGGAGGTTAATTGTATGCTCTAAGTGCAATCTACAGTAAATTCAGCAAAACTAGTCTAGAAAAACCTCCCAAAGAGCTAGTATTGGATTTTAACTTAATAAATGACTTCCATTAAATGAATACTCTGTTCTGATATATTATGAAACTATGACTTAATTATAATAACAGTAATAAACCGAAATTGATATAAAAAAACCCTTATTTTATTGCATTGGCTTCCTTCTCAAAACATAGTGCCTTACAAGCTACAAATTACATTACATTGATGGAGAATATGAAGAGAGAGAGAGGAATTTTTATAGTAGCTCTGCTCTGATGTACTGATTAGATCCTCTACAGATCAGAGGTATGATTTGGCTGCACCTACTGCTACAAAACTTCACTGGTGCGCCCTCCTTCAACTAGTTGTCTCCACCAGGGGAAACACCTCTAGATTTGGCTAGAGCAATGGAAGAGGAATGGAGGTTCAGGTATGAAGTCGACCTATGGACATGGTAGCCTATGATGTCAGCTGATAACAACTTCTGGAGCTCACTAGAGGTCCTGGGCATGCTCCTCCTTAACTATCTTCTTCTGCTGGTGAACCTCCTCCAAAACTAGTTGCAATTCTTCTGCACCGGTAGCCTCCTCTTCAACCTGTCATTAATTCTTCAATGCTAACCTGAAATGGATTTTATTGGCTGTAATAATAGTTGTTGGACTTGAATAACACTCACGGGAAAATATGTACCTTGGGGCACATCTCCCAAGAAGAACTATTGAGGCACATCACTCAACTAGAGGGCTTAGAGCTCTCATACACAAATTCTAACAATGGTCAAAAGTTCTTGAATGGAGTTGGAAACATTGTTAAATAGATGAGATGAATTTTTTCTCAAGCTAGCCACACGTGTGGATGAAGGAGGGTGCATTCCTTGAGAGGAATGGAAACTTATGAGTTGGAAAACTTGCCTGCTTTTGCCTTCCTTCACTCAGATTAGCAAGTGCGCTTTAGGGAGATTTTATGGATGTTGCCATTTCTTTTTTGACTGCTTTTCTGGATGTTGCCACTTTCTTTCTTTCCTCCTTTTTTGCTTTTGCCTTTCTTTTGTGTGCTTTTGATAGTTTCTAAATATTTTCCTTGCCTCCTTTCCTCCATTAGATTCCCTGCTTTTTTGAAAGTTTGCCACTTAGGCAAGATTGGCCCACTTGATCCAAATTCGACCTCCTAGCCTTTCCTCAACCCCTTGGCAACATTTATTAGCAATAAGCATTAAATAAAAATAATACAACTCAGAATTAATTTCAACTTCAGTATTTAATCAATTAATTAATGATTAATTAACTCCCGTGGTATAATTGCCTCCAAAAATACACCCTACTCCATTTTTGGCAACATCTTCCACATGGGTGCCTTCTTGGCTCACTTGCTCATTATCCATTAATTTTATTTATCAAAATTACCTTTAATAAATAAATTTGCCAATTTGTGAGACTTAGGCTAAAATTAATTCTAAGCAAATAGAATTAATACCATTTAATTCCCTTAGGGGTTGATCTTGTCCCCTTTCAGCCATGGTACTGGATGAGCCAAAATTGGGGACATGACATTGATCTTGCATTGTTTCCCATGAAAGGAGGGAAGGGAGAACATGATCATATCGCATTCATTTCTCGAATTTTCTTGAACAACATATTTGGTGTGTGCAAGGTTGTTCCACGAGAGGTATGACAGGTAATCCATGTGATGGAACATCATATGACATATTGGAGTTGGATGGTCGTGCAAATAAAATTCCATTGGGGGTCATTTCTCACAAAGTTCATCTCCAAATTAATTCGCCCAACTATTGATTAATTCAAGTCTTGAAGGGGGTGTATCCATGGTTGTGATTTTTTTATGAGATGTGACTTTAGGGAGGGTGCATGGCACCATTTCATGTGAACTCACTCCATTTTTTACAAAAGCATTAAAGTCTAGTAATTACAAAATGACATTTTTCTTATTCGTAGTGGTGGCAATTTATGAAGGTAGAGATGGTCGTGTGAAAAGGGGAGGAAAAAAGGGCTATGTAGAGGAGAATAAAGAGGGTTTCACAAATGAGATGAGAAAAGGACGTAGAGGTGAAGAGGATAGATTGGTGTGTAAAAAAAAATAGAAAGGGGGCTCTGAGCTTGGGAGACAACTTTTGAGAGGTCTTTGTGATAGAAAATATGATGGAGTTTGAGGTATGTGAAGAAAGAATGAACAACCAGTAAAGCAAGCACCCAGAAATAGAAGGGAGTCTATGAACCTTGCTCTTTATGTAATTTTGTGAATGTAAGACCCTCCTGAGACTAAGACTAGGGGTCTATTTAAAAATTTATTGTTTTCATTTTGTAGTGAGAGCCTTCCAAGCATAGAATTGGTAATTTGTAAATTTTGAGTATAAACTATTATTAAAGTTTACTGGTTTCCTGTGTTTGTGAAAAGCTTGCATATGTTTGAGAGTGGTTATGTACTCTAAGTTTGTAGACTTCTAGTATTTTTATTTATTTTAACTTCTGTAGGGCCACATCAAGTTTGGTATTAGAGTAGGAGTGTCCTACTATAGAGAATAATTCCAATTGAGTAAAGTGTTGGGTAGATTTGTTCCAAGGTAAATTTGCAGTTTCACTGGGAGGTTTGTTGGGTAGAACAATAAAAAGGGAGATTTTCATAGGAGAAGAATGATGGATAATAGAAGAGGACATAATACATAGTGGAGAGGTAGAAGACAATGTGGTAGTGGTGCAAATGAGGTAACTCAAGCATTGAGATCTATCCAAGCCAGGTTGAAAGCCACATAAACCACTCAGAGGAGAGGGGTTTGAGTTGAAGCTCACGATATGAGTGATGAAGAGTTAGAAGCTGAGAACCCATGGGAAGAAGATGAACCAATTGAAGGCCAAAAATAAACAATCACTAAGGCTCTAATAGATTTGAGAGGAAAACCCAGGATGGATACACCTACCTACTCAAGAAGCATGAATCCAGAAGAATTGATTGATTGAATTAGGGACATGGAGACATTCTTTGACATGGAGTAGATTGAGGACCCCAAAAGAGTAAATATGACCTGCAAGAAATTGAAAGGACATGCATCCTTATGGTGGGATACTGTACAATTAGAAAGGTAGAGGAAAGGAATGGTCAAAATTAGGACTTGGGATAGAATGGTAGCTAAATTGAAAGGTAAATTTCTTCCCATTGATTATATTATGAATTTGTATAGGAAGCTATAAACTCTTAGGAAAAATAAATGATGGTTAAGGAGTATCCATAGGAGTTTTATAAGTTGTCTATTAGATATGGGCATAGTGATAAAGAAGATGAAGTTGTGGCTAGGTACATAAATTGATTGAGATATGCGATGAATTAAGTATTGTGAGAATCAGAATAGTGGGAGAAACATACCAATTGGCCCTAAAAGCATAGGAGAAACTATCTAGAAATAATCCAAGTGCTAGAGGAAAAGAAGCAATTAGAGGTTGTGGCAGAAATATGTCTAGCAGAGGATAGATCAGTGGAGCCAAAGGAGAACAAGGTAGTAGTGTCAATGCTTCAACATGAGAATTCAAAAGAATAAAAAATCCTTTAGAGGAAGAAGAACTTATAGAGGAAATACAAACCCTAGAGGTAGAGGATCTGGGAGATCACCAGTGATCTAATACAAGTGCCAAACACTAGGACACAAATCCTATGAATGTCCTAAAATCCTACATACTATGAGTAGGCAAGAGAACAAAACCCATGTTTCTCAAGGAATGAAAGCACAATTGGATCTATAGTTGGGGATAATGTTGTTGTAGCTCAACCAAAGGCTAGAGAAAGCCTAATGTTTAGAAGAACCCTATTGAAGCCAGAAAATCGGCTAATGATAAAAGAACTGGATTAGATGACTTCTATCTTCAAGACTATGTGCAAAATTGGAGGTAAGTGTTGTTCTTTAATTGTAGATGGAGAAAATACAGAAAATTCAGTGTCCACATAAGTCATAGAAAAATTGAATCTTAAGTGTAGGCCACATCCTTGGGCTTATAGAGTCTCATGGTTGCAGAAAGGGAACCATGTCACTGTTTCCCAATGGTGTTTGATTAGCTTTAAGATTGCAAATTAGCATGGTAGTGGGTTGTGTGATGTAGTATCAATGGATGCTTGTCATATATTGTTGGGTAGACCTTGATAGTATGATAGAAATATTATGTGTGATAGAGTTAAAAATACTTCTTCTACTTGAGAAGAATGGAAAACAAATTTTGATGACACCTTTCAAGGAATAAAAAGGAGAAAGTAGCAACAATTGTAATTGTTTTGGTAGGAGGATAATGCGATATTCAACAAAAGCATTCTTGAAAGAAGAAAGAAAAGTAAATTGTTTTTTGCCATTATACTTAAAGGTTTGAGCTCAAATGTGAAGAGATATAATATTATGATAGAAGTTGAAGAGATGTTATCTAAATTTAAGGAGATTATTTATAAAGTGATGCCAAAGGGATTGCTACCTATAAGAAGCATATCCCATCAAATTGACTTCATTCTAGGATCAAGTTTACCAAACAAAGCCCCACATTGAATGACACCACCTGAGATTGAGAAGTTAAATAGGAAAGTTCACGAGCTGTTATAAAGAGGGTTGATCAAGGAAAGTTTGAACCCATGTGCATTACCTGATATATTTGCACCTAAGAAGGGAGGATAATGGAGAATGTGCATTGATTCTATATCCATCAACTGGATAATGATCAAGTGCAAGTTTCCCTTGCCACAAATGGATGATCTAATGGATTTCTTGAGTAGAGCAAGGTATTTTACTAAAATTGATCTAAAAAGTGGCTATCATCAAATAATAATTCGTGAAGGAGATGAATGGAAAATTGAATTTAAGACAAAAGAAGGACATTTTGAATGGTTGGTTATGCCATTTGGTTTGACAAATGCTCTAAGTAATTTTATGAGACTGATGAATGAGGTGTTGAAGCCTTATCTCAATAAGTTTGTGGTGGATTACTTAGACGATACGAAGTTCATAAGGAATTTCAATGGCATTTGTGCAACATTGGCTACTTGCATGAGGAAATTATATTTGAAGTGGAATACTGTCGCACAAAAAATATTTGAGTTTTTGAATAAGAAGGTTACTAAAAGACCAGTGTTGGATTTACTGAACTTTGACAAAGTTTTCTAGGACGATTGTGATGCTAGTGGGACAATTATTGAAGCATTGATGAGTCAAGAGGGAAAACCAATCACTTTCTTCAGCGAAAAGCTACATGAATCCAAACAAAAATATTTAGTTTATGACCAAGAATTTTAAGCCATAGTGTGGACACTGAATAATTTGGGGCATTACTTGCTGCCAAAGAAATTTGTTCAGATTCTTTGAGTATGAGATCAGCATTGTTGTTTACTATGATAGTGGAAGTAATAAGATTGGAAGAGATGAATAAATTATATGAAGAATACATGGATTTTGTTGAAGCATGGAAAGAAAGTAAAGAACCATGGAGTTGTGATAGAACTCCATATTTTGATTACTTCATTCAAAAATGTTTTCTATTTAAGAATCATCAATTGTGCATACCAAGAGGATCTATGAGAGAAAATTTGATCATAGAGTTGCATAATGGAGGTTTAGGTGGACATTTTTGTGTAGACAAGACCAAAGCACTAGTTGAGGAGTGCAACTATTTGCTAAGAATGACCAAAGATGTTAAGAAGTGGGTTGAACATTGCAGAATTTGTCCACATGCAAAGGGCATAAGTCAAAACACTGGATCTTATACGCCATTGCCAATACCAAAAGCACCATGGGAGGACATCAACATGGATTTTGTGTTGGGATTTCTAAGAACCCAATGAGGTAATGATTCAATCTTTGTTGTTGTTGACAGGTTTTAAAAAATGACACATTTTATTTCTTGAAAGAAGACTAATGATGCCACAAGCATAGTTGTTTTGTTCTTTAAAAAAATTGTGAGAGTGCATGGATTACCTAGAAGCATAATGTCAGATAGGGATATCAAGTTCAATGGACAATTTTGGAGACCATTATGGAATAATTTGGATACCAAATTGCAATTCATTTCTATGTATCATCCACAAACTGATGTGCAAATGGAATTCGTCAATAGAAGTCTTGGAAATATGCTAAGATGCTTGATTGGTGAAAGGACATGACAATGGGATATAGTGTTGGCACAAGTTGAATTTGCATGCAATAATTCAATGAACAAATCTACAATTAGAATCCCATTTCATATTGTCAACACAAGGTCGCCAAGGGGAGTAGTTGATTTGGCACCATTACTAGAAAGAATCCAAAAGAGTGCAAATACTGAATCTTTTGCAAAACACATGAAATAGGTCCATGAACAAGTGCAAAAAAGAAGCCAGTAGTACAAATAGAGAGCTGGCAATAAAAGAATTAAAGTCTTTGAAGAGGAAGATTTAGTATTGGGGCATTTGTGGAAAGAAAGGTCCCCAAGATGAACGTATAATAAACTGAAAATGAAAAAGATTGGCCCATGTAAAATTCTAAATAGAAAATCTAATAATACTTATGTGTTAGAGATGCCCATGAAGTTGGATATTTCACCAACCTTCAATGTTGTTGATTTATACGATACCCATGAAGGAGTAGTTGATGAAATTGATGGGCATACTATTGATTGGAGGGAGCAAATTCTTGAATGTAAAAGGAAGAAATTGCAAAAATCTTAGATAGAAGAGTGGTCGGAAGGATGAGGAGCCAAAAAACCAAAGAATATTTGGTATGTTGGAAAGATTAGGGTCCAGCGAATGCCAAATGGATTCCATAAATAGAGCTAGATCATGTTACATAGTCGACTTGTGAAAGGCCTAACAATTTCATGGGCATGAGCTCACTTTTCTTCTTACTAAAGGGGATTGATGTAGAAGTGACCAAAGCATAGAGTGTGTCGACACTAGTAGAAGTGAGTTCCAGGACCAAATCTCCACCGTTTATTTGTTTGTGTGAATGGTTGATCTTGCATTGTTGTCCGGGAAAGGAGGGAAGGGGAGAATGCAATTAGATCGCAATCATTCCTCTAGTTTGCGCGAACGATAGATCTAGTGTGCCCAAGTCTATTCTAGGAAAGGTGCGACTGAGGGGCTCAATACGATGGAACGCCCATTGTCATATTGTAATTGGATGATCATGCAACTAGCATTGCATCGAGGGTCAACTATTATGAAGGTCATCTCCAAATTAATTTACCCAACTATTGATTAATTCAAGTCTTGAAGGGAGCGTATCCATGGTTGTAAACTTTTTTATGAAATAATATAACTTTAGGGAGGATGTGTGGCACCATTTCATGTGAACTCGCTCCATTGCTTGCAAAAGCATTAAACTCTCT
Source organism: Larix kaempferi (assembly GCA_027924585.1). Lineage (NCBI taxonomy): Eukaryota > Viridiplantae > Streptophyta > Pinopsida > Pinales > Pinaceae > Larix > Larix kaempferi. Next base: position 13,778,476 of record BSBM01000368.1, read on the forward strand.
AGTGATTACAAAATGGCATTTTTCTTATCGGGATTGGTGGCAATTTATGAAGGTAGAGATGGTCATGTGAAAAGGGGAAGAAAAAGGGCTACACAGAGGAGAAGAATGAGGGTTGCAAACATGAGAGGAGAAAGGGATGTAGAGGTGAAGAGGAGAGACTGGTGTGTAAAGAAAATAGAAAGGGGGTGCCGAACTTAGGAGAGAGATTTTGAGAGGCCCTTGCAACCGAAAATATGACGAAATTTGAGGTATGTGAAGGAAGAAAGAACAACTAGTAAAGCAAGCACCCAAAAATAAAAGGGAGTCTATGAGCCTTGCTCTCTATGTAATTTCATGAATGTAAGACCCACTTAAGACTAAGACCATGGGGTTGTTTTAAATTTATTGTTTTATTTTATAGTCAAAGCCTTCCAAGCATATAATTGGTCATTTGTAAATTTGAAGTTTACGATAAAAACTATTAATAAAGTTTAATGATTTCCTAGGTTTGGGAAATGCTTGCATATGTTTGAGAGTAGCTGTTTACTTTGAATTGCAGCCTTGTGTTTTTATTTTAACTCCTATAGGGATGTATCGGATTGCATTCTCGTCTAACAATTTCCAATTGTCGCTTCCCCTTCCTCTAACCGATTTAGTTTTATATTAATTTGTTTATGTTTTCAAATCTTGAATTGCCATCTCTTTGCATTATGAAGATAAATTGATACTTGGCATCGATTCAAGTATTTTATGAGTTTGCGGTAGAGAGGATCCTATGGATTTAATTGAACCTTTATATTTTTAGGTGGTGTTGAAATATCATAGTTATTTTTTGCAAGTGGCTTTTTCTGTTAAATTGCTTCTTGCCACAAATAGCATAATGTGAATGTTCATGAGACCAATGCAGTGTTGATTTGCTCTGAATCGGGTTTATCATCTAAACATAAAATCCATGGTTGCATTTTTTTTAATATCCTAAAGGAACAGTGGAGTTCTGCATTGACAATCTTTAAGGTGCTTTTGTCAATTTGCTCTCTCTTCACTGACCCCTATCTTGATGATCTCTTGTTCTTGAAATCGCTCATATTTACCAAAGCCAAAGCCAAAGGTCAAAGGCCTTGGTATGAGAAGGCAGCAAGAGTTGAAGAAATTTAAGGTTGCATCATATATGAAGTTAAAGATTCAAGGTTGCATCATATTTAACTCAGATTTATCAAGTATGAAGGGGATTCAATTTCTTGAGGTGTCAAAAATTTAAGATAAAATTTACTGCTCAAGAAATTTGATCCCTCTCGCTGCTTGATAGATCCAGGTTTAAGATGAATTTATGTTGAATTTAATTTTAATTTTATGAGCCAACATGTTATTTTTTGTGAAGAAGGTTATAGTTGATTGGTTTAAATAATTTATTTTATGAGCTAACCTGTATTTCTTTTATGATGTCGGTTGCATTGTAAACTGATCTAGGCAAGCTTTAATGTTGGATGGAAGAACGATTTTCCCAAGTGTAACAAGGTTCAAACCTAGTCTTCCCTCGGGACAGCAATGAAACCCCACCGTTGGCTCCCACCCTTATTTCTTAATGAATATAGTATCCTTATTTGTACATTTAGAAGTGGAACTTGGTGTTTTTGGTTTGTTTCACGCAGTGAAGATTTCTTTCCTTTATTAGCTTTTTGTAAAAATATCGATGTTGTTTTCATAGTTTTAAATGGTGCTATGCAATTTATTAAGCAAAGTCTTTTGTTGAGAGTATGTTTTCCGAGTGCCATTAGATAAGCTATTATTGATGCAGCGTTCTTGTGGAATTCCTATATTTGGGGCAAAGTGGCGTTCATAGTCTGATATTAACATTTGGCTGAACGGTTGACTATCTATAACTCATACCTCTAATTTTACTGACTGGTTTTGGAATTTCATAATGGTACTCTGGGATTAGGAATGTAGTGAGATAAATGTGGCTAATCTACCTTGCAGCATGTTGGATATTTATACTTCATGCCTCAAATTTCTTTGATCTGCTATGGTGAGACCATCAGTGCCTAGAATCATGGAGGTATGTTTTGAATTTAAGTTTGGCCCAGCTAATTTCTTCAACCCTTGCATCTATGGTTGCTAACATGTACCATATAGTGACTTTTATATAATTTGTTGTTTTTGTGGTCCTCAAAAGTTGACCCTTGATACATTTGCAGGGTCAGTATTGGAGTTCGTATGTCTGACCTGGTAGATAGAACCTTTATATTACACTTGTAATGTTGATTTTGCCTAAGTATTTTACCTCTTTATTTTCCTTGTTTTCCGTGTTTTACATGTGGTTTTTGACATTTTTCTCTTTTCTGGAAGATTCGACTTCAAGAATCTCTTCTGTTTTCTATTTTGAAAACACTTAGTTCAAATGAAATACTATTAAAATCGATTAACCATGACCCTTCAATTTGCAATTTGCAATTTTTTCCCAATTTGCAATTTTCTCCACTTTGCAATTTTTCTCAAATGGTGCATACTAAAATCATCTAGGCGTACTATTAATCTAGAGGGATGATTTTGTAACTACCAAAATCTGAGATGCAGCATTGATAATGGCAAAATCAGAGTGGCTTAGCAAATATGATGGTTCTGTTCATTGAAACCGAATTGCAATTAAGCCTCTGATGTGATCAGGTAGCTGCAGTAGTCGCAGTACCAAAATATGTTGGGGGTGCCATTTTCTGATGCTGAGAAGCATCTTGATCCTCTTCATCATCTTCTGCATTCCATAGGAAATAGGCATATGATCCAAGAACATTGCTGCAAAAAGGGGCCAACTGGTCAGAAAACATCAGCTTAAATTGTTTCATACATTAAAATCCATATATCTAGCGCACTTTTATGATTTTTGGAATCATCATACTAACAAACCACCAAATCCTCTAGACTTGTACCAGAACAATGCAAACAAAGCAATGCATGTAACAAGCGAAGGATTAAAATAAAAACCATGCACGGGAATGGAGAGTAATTGAATAAATACAGAGAAGGCAAAGATACTAACCAATCACACGGTGTACACTGAATAGCTTGATCAAAGTAAGATTTGGCACGAGGTGCATCTTTGTGAATATCCCATATCAGTTTGGCATAAAGAGAGAGGATATCTCCATCGCCCGGACTGGCCAGTATGGCTCTCCCATAATATTCCTCAGCTTTTTTGAAATCATGCTGGACCTAAATAGACACAAAACCAACAGTATTGAGAATACTGTGTCTTCATATATAAGATTGATAGATGTTATGCAGTCAACAAGGCTGCAATATAAGGGCCTAAAAAACCCAGTACATAACTCCAGCTTGTAGGCTGATTTATTATGGTTCATGGTAATAGTAATTAGATACGACCTTAACTTCTACTCATAGTAATTAGTTATATAACAGCAGCCCAAGGCTATTAAATAAAAACAAGGGCTAGACTTCTCAATACTCACCTCCTGCAGGAACCTCGCATAATTCGCCAACAGAAGTGGGTTGCCAGGATCTGCCTGCAGCATTTTCTTATAATAAGCATCCATATTATTTGAATCTGATCCAAACCCACCTCCTCTGCCTCCATAACCTCCCCCACCAGAGATCCCACCTCCATCTTCGCCCCCAAATCCCCCATTAACAGAACTCGTCTCCGTTTTAGATCCAACAACAGCCCTATTGCACACCAAAGCTACTCCACTGCCTTCACATTCCCAGCCACCCTTCAAATCCTCAACCCTATTTCCAGAGACATATCGTTCCTCATCTCCATGGGTTCCAATGACTGCCATGATTTTTTCAAGAGATTCTTCATGTGGGTCTCCGGCGCTTTGAAACCCTATTGAAATTTGGGTATCAGAATCCTCGAATTCCTCTTCCAGAGCCTCGTCCAATAAACCATTGCTCAGAGAACTTTCTGTAGAGAGCTGTCTACAGAGGTCTGAAGAACCGGACCTCGTCTTAAACCGCAGCCTGCTTGGACTACCATTAGATGATAAGGGGTTATGTAAATCATCTTCAGACAGGGTCCTTCCGAATCTGGGCTGTAAATCATGATGAACCCACTTGACATCGCCATTGCCTGCAACATGCAATTGGCTCAACTGAACAGACCTGTGCGAATTCAATTCTGAATCTGCTTGAATCCCAATGAAGGAATTCAGCGCAGGGGTAGATGAACTACGGAGCAACATCGCGAAATTAACGCCTATGGGAGCTGTTAAGCCCAGATTCCTTCTATGAGTTTGTGTAACCCACTTCGAATTTGGCAGCCGAGAATGTGCATATATACAAGGGACTCCTATATAGCGCCCCCGGCCCCCCACTACTCGTGCTATATATTAGGCCGGTATAAAAGCTTCTTAACTGCGGTTAATGCTGAGCCCTCTATTCCTACCAGCGAGAAGGTCGGAGAGCATGTACCTAGCACGTCGAGAAAGCACTCATGGTAAGAGGTCAGCGACACGTGTCAGTTCAGGAATAGTCACTAATAGGGATTGTTTACCACCGGCGCCCGCCGTATCGTATACGCGCCGCCGCCGAAATATCACGAGACGTTTTTGGGTTGAAGTTAAAAGCCCCGTGGCATTATTGAAAGAGTCAGGTTATATGTAGCCACTCACTACTTAGACATCTCTTATTTGTTCAAACACGTCATTTGGGACGACCATGGAGAGCCTTCAGAACCTTCATCATGAATTTGTTCGTTGACTAATAAGATTCCTAGGGTTGAAGTATGTAACATGTCACGATAGCTATGTTGGGTTGTCATGAGAGCTATCTTGGGTTAGGGTTATTACATATTTTAATTCAGGATTAAAGTCAGGGTTTTGGACTTTTTAGAATCTTTCTCAAAATTCACATGTATGTGGCTTCATGTGGCTTCACATGTCTCAGTAATGGGTTTTAATGTGACATCTACTTGGTATCACGATTCAACTTGCCGAAAACATAAGTTTCTCATACAAACTTTGATTGAGGTGATTGTTGCATCGTTGGAAAGCTCTCAATTTGTAGAACAATGCCATAAAGCCATGGATTTTGTTTGTAGAGTTTTTATCACAAAAATGATTGTTAAATGATCCAAATGGACTCTAGAAGTTTTAGGACCGCAAATCACCAAAAGAGGACCTACCTACAAGTCAATAGCTCTTATTTCTCCATATGATAAACTATATAATGATCCATATCAATCATATCTCCACATCTAGCTTTGCCATGAACACTTTATCCATCTACCAACATTCTCCTTTTTCTTGTTCTCTTTGGTTTATCTTTGCTTACAATGGGTGGTGGGTATCCATTTCCAAGTGAGATGGAGGGGAAGGAGGAAATGCTCAATCCCCTTGAGGTCTTTCACAATGACATTTTAGGGTGCATATAGGAGGTAGATAATACTAGTGTACAGGTAAATTTCTCTCGTCAGACTCAATTTGGGTGTTTTCACTTTTTTTATTCAAAAATTTCATCAATGACATTTGCAGATCATGTTCATTTGTTTGCATCTTTCATACCTCATACTCTACAACAACTCTTCCAAAAAACCCATTGATAGGAATCAAAATAGCACCTTCTTCAACCTCGGGTGTCTTAAATGGTGGCTTTAGAAGTGTTTGGAGCAAGCAGTTGTAGTTGTCTTGAAGGAAAGCCTCAGAAGATCTAAATGTCCTTTATGAGAGTGTGGTAGGAATCGATATGGGGACCATGATTTTGATCATGGAAACCATGGAAGGAGGGAAACCCACCATCATCACCAATGTGGTGGGCCAACAAATGACTCCCTCTATGGTTTCCTACTCCAAGAATGGTGGCCATCTAATGGGGCAGATTGTGAAGCAATAAGGTGCGGTAAACCTAAGAACACTTTTCTTTGTCAAGAAGTTCACTAGGAGAATGATGTCTCAAGTGGACAAGGACTCCAAGTAGGGATCATATCATGTTGTTTGTGACGGAAATGGTAATATCAAGCTTTTCTACCTTGCCATTTGCAAACAATTTGTGCTTGAAGAGATTTCTACACATGTTAGTTGAATTTTCAACTTATGGGTTGTATCAATGTTGTTTTCAACATCTACAACTAATAGTTTAATGAATGTGTATTTATTGGTTCCATTATCGACATTTCCCCTTTTTTATTGGACTTGAGAGTTTCCTTTAAATCCAAGAGAAACATTATAGATGGCTTGAAAATGTCCAATACCACGGGCAACATGCTTGTGTGGGTGACGCAATGACCAATAGACCACAATGTAAGCATTTATGTTCAAGGTCACTATTGCAACAAGGGGGTTCTCTTCACATAAAATCACCTTAGATTTGCACAAACTTTATTCCCTACAGCTTCTTTCTCCATCAATTCTACATTGGACCAATTCTATGAGTTAGTGGATCTCTCTCTCTCTCTCTCTCTCTCTCTCTCTCTCTCGTCAAAATAAATAGATGGTGGAGGGATATACATCCTTAAGACATGATTAGGCCCATGTGATGCAACGGGCAATTGAGAACTTTCCAAAAGCCATTTTGAATGAGAAACTAGATTCCCCATCGCAAATAGTCATCATAGTACCCAACCCCCAAGTAAATTCATAAATTTTAAAGGCCTTCAACTTTAATTATGGAACCACATTGCTAATGAATTTGCAAGTAAGTTTCCATATGTGAACACAATCATATTCCCCACTACAAATAGTCATGATAGTAACCAATCCCCACATTAGGAAAATAGGATCGCAGAGCAATAACAATAAACAAGATGCAAATACAAATTACACTAACACAATACAAGAGAGACACCAATATATCGTGGTTCACCCAAGATGGGCTATGTCCACACTGAAATTTCCAGTCCTTATTATTATACCATCCAGTAAATGAAGGTATACAACCTGCAGCACATCCGCTGCACTTCCTCTTCACTGTCTCACAATCTCTCTTTCACGATCTCAAAGATCTTTACAATGCATAATCCCTAATACTTCAACCCTAGCCGTATTACAATGTCTTTCTTATAAAGGGGAATACCATGGGAAAATACCACGGGTTACCCAAAACCATGGGCTCGTAAAACAACCCCAAAAATTTCCTTTGGGGGCTTCGCTCCCCCGTTGGGGTGAGTGTACAGTCCTTTTGCATATCATATAAATATGGGGTACAAACACGGTTGAATAATAATATCTCTGAATCTGGGAGATCAGGCTCCACAACCAACACCCCAAGCAAATCGGTAAATTTTGAAGGTCGTTAATTTTAATTATTGAACCACATTTTTTTTATGAAGTCTCAAGTAAGTTTCCATAAGTGTTAACAGAAGCATTTATGTCTCATATTTCACATACAAGTAAGTTAGGGTGTTTGTTAGCTAAGTGCTTCCTTCATCAATTTATCAAGAGCATTCTTTGGTTTTTGTTCTCAGTAGACTATCTTTACTTACAATAGGGGGATTGTATCCATCTCATGGTGAAATGGAAGAAGAAGAAATCCTAAGTGTGCTTGAGGATTTTTGAATTGGCATTATAGTATGTAGGGAGGAAGTTAAAAATAACAATCTTTCACCTACAAATGGTAACAGATGTCCATTACATATGAGATTTTTGTTTATAATATACCATATGGATGGAAAATGAACAAATAGTGGAGGTTTCCACATACTTAACACATGATTACATTAATGTGATGTCACAAAAATGATTTCAAATGATAAGGTGGATTCCCCACCAACGATGTCTATCATAAGTGAACCATAACTAGGTGCATCAATAAATTTTGAAGGTCTTTAAATTGATTTAATAAACCAAACTATAGTTTAAGTTTCAATTAAGAACTCAAAGGCCTCTCTCTTTTCAGCTGCATAAATTATATATGATAGGTAGGGATTGAGCTTTGTAGAGAAGGTGCATCTTCAAGAAGAATAGTTTTTGGCGCATATGTGCAACTAGAAAGTGATTGTAATGATATCAAAATCAATTTTAATGATATCTAATGTTGTAGAAAGTGATTGCAATGATATCAAAATCAATTTTAATTCCTTGCTTCAATTGTCCTTGTTGACAATTGACCTTTATGAGTACAAGTTAACAATGGGTTTGGGTTTGGTAGATCACTTCAGTGACATGCAAATGGAGGAAGAAAAGTTTGAGTTAATGAGTTTGGTAGATCACTTCAGGGACATGCAAATGGAGGAAGAAAAGTTTGAGTTAAGGTTGTACATTGGTGTTTTAGAGGAACTTAGTTATATTCTTTTTCTAATGGCGTTGAGGGACCAATCTCAAAATTGCATAATAGGGAAGAGTTTTCTTGCAATTTTATACATGATGCAGTGGACTTGAGTGATGACATTTATATGTGTGCATTGAATATTATAATCTTCTTGAAGCTCTTGCCACTTTTGTTGTCACCACTTATATACTAAGTTGAACTAATAGATTCAATATAAGCCATTTTCAAAAGTCTTAAGATGATGTAAGGGCATCTTATTGTTTCAGCATGCACATAAGAAAGTACTTCGTGATGGTTCGGCAATTACCCCAAACATACATGGTTCTTTGTCAAAGGATATCATTATTGTTGTTTTCTCACCACTGATTATAAATCAAGAAAATATTTTAGCACTAATTTTATAAAAGTTATGTTGATGTTAATAGGCATGAGTTGAAGCAACATTCCAAAGACTATGATCTTGATTCCACCAGGCTAAGATATTATTATTGTTTCTTTTCTAATTCATTTTTCATTGCTAGAGTTCCAAGGTTATAGAAATTTGATGTCTGCTATTCAAGATTGTAGTATAGAAAATTAAAAGTGCTATATCCAATTAAAGCCTAAATATTTTCAACAACAAATCTTGTAAAATTTTCTCCTAATTATACCTAAGAGTTGTAGTTTGATAAGATACCTATCAGACTTAGATATATAGAGGGAGCATATTGCATCTTAGGAGATTCATATTAAAAAAAGGAGGTTCAAGCATCTATTTCTAATTCTAATTATCCAAACTAGAACCCTATTTCTACTTCCAGTTATCCCGCAGTTGAACGTTTTAAAATCTAAACTAAATAATAATTTAAATCTTCCTTCTTTGATTCCACATTATGACATATCTAACCCTTTATATATGAATTTCAACATTAATAACTTGGTAGGTTCAAGCCCTAATATAAATAACCTTGAAATTTGTTCAAAGATTAGGCATTCTAATTCTAATCCCATAAACCATAGGAAACGAGAATTTAGTGGTAAACTGTCAAGCCATGAGTTTGATGATGTCACAGTAGGTTTACTTGAAAAAGGTTTGAACTTTGCTATGGCTCCACGCAAGATCTTAGTTGAGGATATCTTAGGAAACATTAAGGACAAAATCAAAAGTATTTCAGAGGATATCAAGGAGGAGATTCAACAAGATTGTTTGGTAATTTTTCATAAGGCAAGACCATTTAGGAACAATATTACTAAGCAAGGCCATCTTGTTGTAAATGAGCTCAACAACAATAATGATGATGTCGTTCTTCTGGTTGATAAGGAAGGGGAAGTAGTAGTTATGTACAAAAATGATTATATTGAGAAAATGTTAGAGCATCTTTACAATAGTGGCAGTTATAAGAAGTCAAGTAAGGATCCCATTAATCAGATTTCAAAGGAAGTCTTCGATGCTATTAAATAAAATGTGGAAAATGAAAGCAAGAAATTGATCATTAGTTTCCCCTCCCCCTAGGATATATGGCCTTTCCAAAGTTCATAAGGATGGGGGCCCACTTAGACAAATTGTCAATACTATAGAAGGGCCTACTTATGTCACAAAATATGTGGCGCATAAACTTAAACCTCTTATCAGTAATACAACTTCTTTTGTAAAAAACTCCACATATTTTGTGAATATGATCAAGAACATCAAGCTAGACCCAAATGACATTTTCATAAGCCTTTGTAACATCTCGAAAATTCATAAAAATTTAAAACTTTTGATAACATCATTAATTTGAATGTAATAGTTACGGAAATAATAAATTGAGATTGCAGCAGCATTAAATATGTTGTGATTAATACTAAACATGCTTAATTTCTATTTTAGCAACATAATGTGTGATGTACCTGCAATAATTAATTAATGCAAATACACGAGATATCAGAAATAATAGAATAGAATCGCTTTTATATTGATCACGGGCCACTTCGAGGGGGCAACCTCCTTTGAGCAAGCTCAATACAATTAACTTCACGGTGCCTTCAATGACCTCAACACACACTTATATACTAAGTCTATGCCCAATACCATGAGTCAAAACCATGGGACATATAATACTACGGGATGACTTACAAAGCATATGCGTCCAATACTATGGGTCAATACTATGGGCTAATATAAACTACGGATCAACAAATACTACGGGACGACTTACAAAGCATATGCGTCCAATAACAATATACTAAGATAGTAAAGAGAAGGGTTTAGATAGGTTCCTAACATCCCCTCTCCCTTAGAAAAAGCTTTGTCCTCAAAGCTTTGGTTGGAGAAATTGCTGCAGAAGCTGAAGGAGTGGTTCCCCGGTAGCATCCTCGGGTTGCATTTCAGGCCACTGACGCCTTTGGAGTGTCAAGGAGGATTGCTTGGAAAGCTGTAGATGAAGAAGAACCCTGTCAGCTGCGTGGAAAATGCGCTCAGAACGGTGCTGATCGACTTGTTGATTCAGGAGAATTTTGGCCATGTGAAGATTGTCCTGCAGAATGAGAAGAATCTGATTGCGGTTTCGAAGAACCGAGTCAATTGCCTGAACTGGGGAGCTGCTAAGGGTGTATGGAAGAAGAACTAGCGGTGTTTGTCCATAGACCGCTTCATATGGTGTTCTGTGAGATGTGGTATTGTACCACCAGAGCGCTGCTAGAAAATCCATAGAAATAGTTGGCCAAAGTTGTTTAGGGATGGGTAAGGGTTTGAGCAATGCCGAAAGGAGTGTCGTTTCACCCTTGTTGACTGGCGGTGTATCATCGTTAGCCACCATCTGTTGAATTGTCATTTTTAGTCCCTGCCAAAAGAAGTTACATTGTTCTTGGTCATACCTGTTGCAGAACCCAGAGTGCCCTGTTGATGAAGAAGCATGGAGTTCATAGAAGAGAGAGCCCTGTTGAACATATTGCATCCAATTTGGAACAAGCAGAGAAAGAGTTATAAGAGAAACTGGGTCATCAATTGTGCAAGAAGGAGCATCTTCCACCATATTGTCCTTACCCTTCTTGTAAGTGATCACATAGGGATAACCCATGAGGTGGATAACCCATTTAAGGTGTGTTGGGGAGGAGACCCATTGTTCCAGAAAATTTTCCAGACTCGGGAGATCAGTCTTGATGCAGAAATAATTCCCTAATAGGTATGGCTGCCACTTCTGTATTGCATGCAAAATAGCCATCATTTCCTGCTGAGAGGTAGATGTGGCTAAATTCTTACCGGAAAGGTCTCGTGAAGGTAGCAAGCGCATTGGTTCAGCAAAGATACCTGCATATCTATCCAAGGAAGTAGTGGAGACTGTTGATGGGTGCATCTGAATGGAATTGAGCTGAGCGATGACACCATGTGAATTCTTCTTAAGGAGTTTTTCCAGGCGATGTGAACTGATGATGCAGAGAGACCCTTGTTGTAAGCCCATAAATTTGTGTTGTGCCCCATTGACTTTAAACTGCATCCAAAGTTCAGCAAAATCCCATAAGATGGGGCCAAGTGTGCGTAACCATTGAACGCCCAAAACCACATCACATCCGCCTAAGGGCAAGGCAAACATGTCAGAGCATAGGTTATAATCTTCTATAGAGATATGCACATTGTGACACTTCCCATTGCAAGGTAAGGTGCCCCCATTGGCAACCATGACTTCAAAGCTGGAGCAAGGATGGACAAAACAATTAGCCTATTTGGCAATCCAGGGTCAATGAAGTTATGAGTGCTACCAGAATCAATGAGTATGGTAAGAGGGAGCTTCTTGAAGTATCCCATGACACACATTGTTTGTGGGGTGGTGATGCCAGTTACAGCATGGAGAGAGATCTCAAGTGGGTCGTCCTGAAATGGGGTGTCAACAGGCGGGTGTTGAATGTCGATCTGATCATCCACTGTATCTGTAGCTGCTTCACCAAGTTCTAAGGCAGGCGGAGAATCCACATCCAAGAGATAGAGCTTTTGTTGAACACATCTATGTCCCCGAGTGAATTTCTCATCACAATTATAGCAAAGCCCTTTTTCTCGGCGTGCCTGCATTTCTATTTCAGACAAATGCTTGATAGGAGTTGGTTGAGGAGAAGGCGTGATGGGAGGTCGTTGGGAACCCATGTTTCTGAAGGGAATAAGGGTGGGTTTGGAGCGTTGTTGAGCTGCAATCTTGTCCTCAGCCAGCTTAGCCAACCCTAGGACTTCCATCATTGTGTTGGGACAAAACATTTTGACCTCTGAGCGAATTTCATCCTTGAGACCACTTATAAAACAACTCCTATAGAATTCATCAGACAATCCTTCTGTGTGATTGGCCAATTTCTCAATTTCTGTCTGATACTCTCTCACTGTGCCAATTTGGTGAAGTTTAGTGAGTGCTCTTGTGAAATCATCAAAAGCACTAGGGCCAAATCGTGGCAAAATGAGTTGGCAAAAATCTGTCCAGTTTGGCTCGGGATGAGCTTTGATGTACCAACGGTACCATTGAAGGGCTTCCTGTTCCAAATGAAAGGATGCAAGTGGAACTTTCTGGACATCAAAAGTATTATGCAGACTGAAATATTGTTCTGCTCAGTATATCCATCCAGTCGGATCAGTACCATTGAAGCGAGGAAAATCAAGCTTCGACCCACGAAAATTGTTGGAAGAAGAGAACCTGGTGGCTGCAAAAGATTATGGATGTCGGTTATTGTTCATGGCTGAATGTTGAAGATGGAGGCTGAGAAATTTTTCATCCAAATCTTGGATTTTGGTTTGGATGGCTGCAAGTGCTTCCTCCATGGTGTTTGCTCCTCCACGGATGACAACCATAACCAGGTTTTTTTTTTTGTGTGGAATAGGTAGAAAAACACAAACAGAAGCTGATGTAGTAAAGAGAAATTTGGATTGGGGAAACAATCTGATGGATAATTGGGGTTTGACTAGATTTTGGACACTGTCGAAAGGACAAGAAAGCAAAAAGGGGGATTTCAGAAGCGGGGGTGATAGAATGAGAATGGGGATAGGGTCCTCAGGAATGAAATATGCAGATTGGGATGACAGGGGTTCCCCAAAAATTTCAAGGGAAACAGAGTAAAAATAAGGGAGATATGGAGAAAAAACTGAATTTTATAACTTTTTTTTTTTTGTTTTTGTTTTTTTTTTCCAGACTGGAGCGGCTATGGCTCGAAAGGGATCTGGAACAACGCCGAATGGATTGAAAACGGCTGAATATGGAATGGCTTGCAAATGGATCTGAAACGGCGCAGCAGTGATCAACAATAGTTCAACGGAAAGTAGATATGGACCCCAGGTATGTGCGGCTTCCTAACAGTTCAGGGGTTTCGCTTGGCCACCAATGCTGTCTGACGGCTTGTGTATTGGGGCAGTACCCCTCAATCCACGGCTCAGGTAAAACTGATAACCGTTTTGCCACAAACGACAACTCTTGGTTTACCTCACAGGTGGGAACTAGTCAATCAGGTAGGGGTCATTGCCCTTTTCGCTGGAAGGTCCTCTCAATGGGCCAACTACTTCGGGGTTCTTGTGGTACTCCTCACAATGAGTTTTAGGGCTTATGCCCAAGTACTTTCCACAGTTAAGTGGATAGGGATGATTCCCAAATGCGAACCTGCAACAGAAAAAATTTGAGCAGAAATTCCACCCAATGTTCAAAAACTGGATCTATATTGCTCAGAATCGCTATTATAGCATGTTTCCGGAACTGGAACAACCACTCTGCTTCTACCCATGTGCGCAGAATAGAAATCTGGGCACTCGGTCAAAAGATTTTCTCGCCGCAATTTCCGCGGCCGTCACCGAAATTCTGAAAAATTGTTGATTTTAAATCCGCGATATCTACACTTTTAGAACTACAAATGAGATGATTTTTTTTTTGAAACTGCGTATTTTTGAAAGAGGAATTCAGATATGTAATCGGTTTCTTTTGATTTTGTGCATAAAGTTTTAGAAATTGATCTTAAAGTCGCTGCCCAAAAAAAGAAAAAAAAATTCTCACTTGTGCCAAGGAAAGTGCTCTGATACCAGATGTGATGTACCTGCAATAATTAATTAATGAAAATATATGAGATATCATAAATAATAGAACAGAATCGCTTTTATATTGATCACGGGCGACTTCGAGGGGGCAACCTCCTTTGAGCAAGCTCAATACAACTAACTTCACGGTGCCTTCAATGACCTCAACACACACTTATATACTAAGTCTATGCCCAATACCATGAGTCAAAACCATGGGACATATAATAATACGGGACGACTTACAAAGCATATGCGTCCAATGCTATGGGTCAATACTATGGGCTAATATAAACTACGGATCAACAAATACTACGGGACGACTTACAAAGCATATGCGTCCAATAACAATATACTAACATAGTAAAGAGAAGGGTTTACATAGGTTCCTAACATAATGATAATGACAGCTTGTACGTGTAATTGATAAACATGATTATGATGATTATGTATTAAAAGATTGGTAGTTAGATGCAACACTGTTTCCTTTTGCATAGATGTTGACAGTTTGATTTTTGATGAAAGGGTGTCCTACAAGGTACCCTGGAGCTTACTTTGCTGTAACGCTAAAGCATCTTGAATGTCCTATGTGTAGTCGACAGGTAAGAGATTTCATGGCTGCGTAAAACAAAGTCCGAGTAGTTTTCAATTTCAAAGTCGTAAATAAATAAACTGTTAGAAATTTGTTTGCGATCCACCATGAGTATGCAGGTATGGTTTTCATTGTAATAGTTACTATTTGAGATGTCATTTTACGACTTCAATGTGTTTAGAACAGTATCGTCTAAGTTCGTCATTATGCTATCAGTCTTATCACTAAGATATTCAATGTTATGGTGGCTAGCTTTTTGTCGTCTTGAGGCAACTAAGTACCTTGCCATTTTCAAGTTTGTAGTGAGAAGATAAAACAAGCATACATAATCTTTGGTTATCTTTGTGTTACCCTTTTGTCAAAGGATTTCAAGAAATGTCTAATCTAAAGGCTACCTATACTTATACTGATAAGATTTATATGTATGCCAACGATGTCACTAAACTTAGTGTTAAGTCTAGTGTGTATGGACTACAACCATTATGATTTTATAATGTTGAACTATACATGAATTTATTTATTTGTTGGTTGGCATAATAGAAACTATGTCAAAATGTGACAATAGTTATCCTATTGACTAAATATCTAAGTTCTAACATTTATATTTAATTCTACGAAACAAGACCTAGGGACTATATAAAAAATGGAAAGTTGATCTAATGGGTTTGCATAATGTCGTGGGTCAAATGATACCATACCTATGATATTTAAACACAACTTAGAAACATATGAAACTTGTGAATTCGATTTACCAAAGCATAATGTTATAATGTCATGTCTCGGGGTTGAATGTAACGTTTAAAATTAAAACACTGACATGCAATAACTATTGTCAGGTTGACGTGTTGGCTCATTAAGGTTATATGATCGTCGAGCTATAATGGAGATTACCCTTTGGATTTGAATTGAAAGCTTGATATGAAAGTTAGGTGATAGGGTTCGTTGTCAATCCACGTATGGTAATATTATTGCAAAGGTAAACTTCGAGACCTCTGTGGCATTGTTTTGAGTTAGTCTCCCTCCGAGTTGGACATTTCAGCGTGCTTCACTGTGGCATTCCCTAATGTGTGAAATGATGGTGTATTGAATGCATGAGTTGCTCGACCCAATGCAAAGTGCGTTGGCATAACTTCGATCGTTGATCTGCATTGACATTGTTCATTGGATCAAACCCTAGTAATGGGTCGAGGTTTTGGTTTATGAGTTTGGTAGTTAAGGGTTATTGTCTCCATTGTTCACGTCCTGTGGCCGACAGGCTGCCAAATTTTTAGCATAAATTTGTATGAGGTTCGACCTCGAGATATCTGGCTAGAGAGGGTTATAATTGCTCTCCTTTCTGCAACAACGTTGTTTGATAGACTATGTAATTAGTTTCTACTGTCAAAGGTTGAAGTTCTGGAACTCGTCAGTTTTTTAAATTGAGTTGAAGTTTTGCCCTGGTGTAATTGGACCGAGGGTTTCTTGTATCGTTTCCAGTGTGGAGTTAATAAAGAACTGATGAGCGTGAAAAGCTTTGGTAGTTTTGCAACAAGGTAACGTTTGTTTAAACGAACATCAAATGCTGTAATGAAATAATAATTCGTTTAATGTGATTCTATTCTCATTTTGAAAAAGATATCAGTCTTTTAACCTTCATCTTAATGTTAGTTGCAGGTTGTACAGTAGAGGATTGGGCAACGATGCTGCGAGTTTGGCGAGCTTTCAACCGGTAAGCTCCTGGTCTCTCCAAACGCTCGTAGGTGCTCTTGATTGTGGTGAAAGGGTTTCATGATGGGAATTGGTTCAAGCCGTGACTCGTTAAGGTTTGATGTTTGAAGACTCTTGAAACAAAAGATGACTACCCGAGTTGTGGCTCTCGTTTTGTTTATATGGTTTTGGTTTTTCTACCATGACAAACAACTTCGTCTCAACTGGAAATTTAAAGCTGTTTAGCTTGATTATAAACCCTGTATGTATCGTCTTGGAATGACATACTGTACTTTCCATTTTCTGGGTATATCGTTTGTTTAATTGAAATGGAAATTTGTAATGGCTTTAGCCCTTAAGCCATGGATTGTTTTGTTTAAGTTATACAAATGATACCTGGAATCGTGGCTCGATTATTATAATTACATCTCTGTCTTTTGAAATTGATAACGCAATGCTATTGTCTGGGTTTAAGTGTTTGAAAATTTATCTTCTAAATCGTATCTGTCAAACTGAATGCAAAAACAAGAAAACTATATTGGAAGTCTAAATTTTCTTTGTACAATGTTAGAGTAGGTTTTGTTTTACTATGGAAAGAAATAATTAATGGGCTACACCCCTAAAGATGATTTTTAGCAATGTATCAACCGAAAATAAGGGCGTGAATGTATAAGTCAAGTCTGTATTATAAATCTCTGTATAAAATGTCTGAGTTTAAATTCTTGGCCGTAAGTGGATAATGTGATTTTCGTTGTGTTTCTAAACTAGGGTTTGTGAACCTATTTAGTTATAAGCTATGTAAAGTATGTTTTTAAAAACGAACTTTCAATAATAAAGGTTTGATTGTAAGTCTGTGAGTAATGAATAAAAAAAGAAACATGATACTTAAAGTTTCTATTATCTATAGAATACAATAAATGTCAGCAATAGATTATTTATATGACCTCCATTATCTGTTTAAACTAGATAAAATTTATATATATATACAAAAATATAATAAGAAATGAAAACAATGTGTATGTATGTGTAATGTGAAAACTAGGGAATATAGGATGAATGTGAAATGCTTTTGTTTACAACATGTAAATAAATATGATAATACTGTTTTAATTTGATGCTACAGTATAAACATGGTTTGTCTATTTTCATCGAATATTGCACATACTAATAAAATGAACAAACTATAATATGTATACATAGAGAAGAGAACAATACATATATTATATGAAACACTACAATAATTTATGATCTTCTAGATTCTATCAAATAAATGCTATTACTATTTAGTATAGGGCTGACATGAAAAACAAACTCAATCACTGTTATATCTATTCGAATCAATGGCATTTTCCTATCCTCTAATCTATTTTTAATTTGCATATCTCTACTAGAGTACGATGCTTCAAAATAGCATGTGGAAAAATAGAGGTATTGGTTTATCAATTCAACTTCAACATTAAATTTAAACATTCAAACTTAAAACAATTCCAGAATTAGATTCTTTTTCGAAAAACAGAAAAACAGAAAATACTAGTTAAACATAATAGAATCATTTACTGGAAATAAGTTAGAAATTTTGTAGAACCTGAGAAAATATGTAGGGCAACAAACATCCCAAGAAGATTGTTCCACCCAACCAATTCCTGAAAATAGTCAAGTACTGTCTTAGGGCCCCCGAGCCTATTCACTGAACCACCAGGAGGAAGAAACTCAGGAATGAGGACTTCTTCTTGCTGTAGCAATTCACTTCTGAATCTTCAATGGATAGCAATCCAATAGACTTGCACCAACATTTCTGGTTCCTCTCAGCAATAATGCAGACTCAAGATTACAGTCACCACTAACCTCCCTATTCGAATCTCTCTTGTAATCACTTGATTCACAAGAGGAAAATATTCTACAGAAATATTGATTAAGAGCTGCCTGCCCAATTCAAATTTGCCTTTATAGGCTGCCTAGGCCTTTTCAGATGTTACTGGGTCATTAAATGAGCTTCCTGCTCACTCCCTCCACCTGGGGGATAATGCCCTATTTTTAGGGGTAGTTGTCCCATAACCAACAATTAGTGGTGTAATGCAACTGCTTCCATGTGTCCCATACCTTCCAACAACTTCCATTCCTCCTAGTGGGTCAGTGAACACTCATTCAACAGTCCTCTTGGGTGTTTGTCTCCTAATTAATTTATTTAAATAATAATATTCAGTAATTACATTCATCCATGATCAAAATTGATCATAATTGCAAAATATTGTAATTAAATTTAACATAAAGTATTTTGAAATAAAATAATAATGTTTAGAAAATTGGGTAGGTGACATACACCCCCCCTTAAGTCTCAACATCGTCCTCGATGTTGGCTAATCACTCCTTGAGTGTTCCTGAAATAGAGTTGGGTATGCTGCCTGCATACTACTCTCCAACTCCCAGGTTGCCTCTTCTGGGCTAAGGTGCTTCCATTGCACCTTCACTTGCCCAATGCTGTGATTCCAGAGAATAGTTTCCCTCCTTCCGAGGATACAATCCAGTTCCATAGCAAAATCTCCGTCTTGTCCCACCTGTACATCATTCCAGTTTACAACATGAGTAGTATCGTGCACATATTTATTTAAAAACGATATATGAAAAACATTATGTATTTTCAGGTTAGGTGGCAAAGCCAGTTGGTATGCCACTGCTCCAACCTTAGATAATATTTCAAAAGGACCGCAATACCTGGGTGCCAACTTGGCACAACTCCCCAATTTCAGTGAACTCTTTTTCGGTCTTACCTTGAGAAATACATGTTCACCCACCTGGAACTCTTTATGAGTTCTTTTTGAATATGCTTGACTTTTCTGCCTATCTTGGGCAGCTTTTAAATGTCCTTGCACCTGTTTCACAATTACTTCTAACTCTTGCAAGAATTCAGGTCCTAAAACAACTCTATTTACTGGATCATTCCACGAAACAAGTGTATTACATTTCCTACCATAAAGAATTTCAAAAGGACTAAGTCTGGCCGATGCATGATAATGATTATTATAAGCAAATTCTGCTAAGTGCAGATAATCTTTCCACTTACCAGGCTGATCCTTAACATACATTCTTAATAAATCTTCTAACACTTGATTTACCCTTTCTATCTGCCCATCCATCTGTGGATGAAATGTTGTACTAAAATTTAAAGTTGTATTCAATCCCTTAAACAGTGACCTCCAGAAGTTTCCTGTAAACTTCGAGTCACGATATGAAATTATTACTTTCGGTATTCCATGAAGTCTAAAAATCTGTTTCATAAAAATTTCTGCAATATTTGGGGCTTTATGCGTGGTCTTCACTGGTATAAAGTGTGCTGCCTTGCTGAGTTTGTACACCACCACCATGATAGAATTATGTTGTTTTTGATTTTTAGGTAATCCAGTAATGAAATCTATGTTGATCACATCCCATTTCCAGCTTGGTATTGGTAATGGTTTCAACAATCCTGCAGGATGTTGGTGTTCAACCTTCACCTTTTGACAGTCCAAGCATTTTGCGATGTACTCAACTACTTCATCTTTCATTCTTGGCCAATAGTATTCTTTTCTTAGCATAGTAATGGTCTTTTGATAACCTGGATGACCAAAATAGTGACTTTTATGCATCTCATTTAATATCAGAAATTTTATTTCTAGTATATCTGGTACATACAATCTGTTTTTAAACAGTAATAAACCGTTTTCCTTCATTCTGTAATCTGCCATACAATTTTTAGAATTGTTGTTTGCTGTCTTTTCCTTCATTTTTCTGTATTCTTCATCTGTTTCACCTTTTTCCAGAATCTGATTTTCCAAATCAGTTGAATAATTACTGATTGCTGAAATGAAATTTAGTTTTTCCTTGCGACTCAAGGCATCTGCAACCTTATTCTCCTTCCCTTTAATATGCTGAATTTCGAAGTCATACTCACTTAAGAATTTCAACCATCTAGCTTGTCTAGCGTTCAGGTTTGTCTGATCCAATAAATATTTCAGACCCATGTTATACGTTAATAATGTAAACTTTCTGCCAATAAGGTGATGATGCCACATTTTTAAGGCATGAATAACTGCTAATAACTCTAAATCATAAGTAGAGTAGTTCTTTTCATGTATTTTTAGTTTTCTAGATTCATATGCCACCGCATGTCCTTCTTGTGTCAAGACTCCACCGAGTCCATCATTGCATGCATCTGTATAAACTACAAAATCCTTGTTGGGGTCAGCTATCCTCAAGATAGGTGTTGTCGTCAATAGTTCTTTTAATTTCTTAAAGCTGTCAACACACTTCTGATCCCAGACAAATTTCTTCCCTTTCTTCTGCAAGGAAGTTATGGGGCTGGCAATTTTTGAAAAATTCTCTATAAACTTTCTGTAATACCCCGTAATTTCCATAAATGACCTTACATCCGACACATCTTTAGGAACCAGCCATTCATTAATGGCCCTTATCTTGTCGGGGTCAACCGAGATTCCTTTTGCTGAAATTATGTGTCCTAGATACTAAATTTTGTCTTTGTGGAAGTCACACTTACTAAATTTGGCGTATAGTTGATGATCTCTTAATATTTGTAAGATAATCCTTAAATGTTCATCATGCTCTTCTTTGATTTTTGAGTACACTAAAATATCGTCTATAAACACAACAACAAACTTGTCTAAGTATTTATGTAAAATATTATTCATCAAACACATAAATACAGCTGGGGCATTAGTCAAGCCAAATGGCATGACTACGAACTCGTAATGTCCATACCGAGTTCGGAAAGCTGTCTTGAAAATATCTTCGTCCTTAACCCTTACTTGATGATACCCTGATCTTAGATCGATCTTCGAAAATATTGTTGCTCCATGCAGCTGATCAAATAGATCATCTATGCAGGTCAACGGGTACCTATTCTTGATCGCCATCTTATTAAGCTAGCGATAATCTATGCACAGTCTTAAGGTTCCGTCTTTCTTCTTAACAAAGATGACAGGTGCTCCCCAAGGAGACACACTAGGTCTAATATACTTCTTGTCAATAAGTTCCTTCAACTGAGATTTTAATTCATTTAACTCTAGTATATTCATTCTGTATGGAGCTTTCAAATTGGGTACTGCTCCTGGTATTAACTCTATAGTAAAATCTAAATCTCTTTTGGGTGGTAATCCTGGAATCTCCTTAGGAAATACATCTTTAAAATCCTTTAGGACAGCTATGTCCTCTAATTTTAGTTTGTCCTCTTTATCCATAAATTCATCATTTACTACGTTTACTGCAAACATTTGGTATCCCTTCCTAACTTCCCTCTTAACTTGCATGGCTGAAATCTGTCTAAGGGTTACCTTCCTTGGAATGCCTTTTATTTATACAGTTTTTCCTTCGTCATTTATACATGTAAAACTCTTTCCATAATAGTCCAGGATGACATGATGGGATTCTAACCAGTCAATCCCAACTATAATATCATATGAACCTAAAGGTAGAATATTCAACTTGATTTGTGTTTGCAAATGATTCATGGATAAAACACAGTTCTCTATAGAATCTGAAACTTTCCTCTTTGTTCCAGTTGATAGTCTAACTAGCCATGATTTACTAAACTTTTCAGTTTTCAGTTTAAGACTTTCCACAATATTTGGTGATATATAACTTAAATTAGCACCTGGGTAAATTAAAACAGTAACAGGATGGTCATGTATCATACCTTCAATCTCTACCATGGATATTTGATGATCTTCTTGCCTATTGTCAAGTGCTGCACTAATTCTTGGCATCTCCCTTGCTACGTCTCCAACAGTAGGTTCAATCTGTATAGAGTTGATGTTGTTTGTCTTCCGCTTCCTTAAATGACATTCTGATGCGTAATGGGGACCTTGACATTCAAAACATTTAATATGTGTTTTCGGCTCACTAGTCTTGGCAGTATTAGGTGCATTTCTGGGTGCTGTAGAATTTTGCTGTGAATTATTTCTGGAATTGTTCCCTTGATAATTTCGATTCTGAAAATTTTACCTTTGAAATCCGGAATTTCCACTGAATCTGGAATTTTTCTTTTTCTGTTCAAAACTGTTGGGCTTATGATTTTTCCAGTTTGACATTCCTTCTCTTTTTCGATTGGTATCATAACAGAAAACTACCTTTCTCATAGCCTCCTCCAATGTTTTAGGACTGTCGTACTCAATTCTGTCTTTAATGCTGAAAGGTAAATAGCTTAAGTACCTTTGAATTTTTGGTTTCTCTTCTATGAGGTATGGTACATATCTCAGTAAGTCCAAAAGCTTACTGTTCATTTCCTTCATATTCATACCTCCCAACTTCAAATCGTAGAATTCTTTAGATTTTTCTTCGTAGTACTGCTCATATAGATACTTCTTTTTGAAATATCATTTGAAAGCACTCCAACTTACATATTTATCCTTGATGCCATTTACCATTTTGACATCCTGCCACCAGATATCTGCTTTTCCGGTCAAGTTATATATAGCCATTTTTTCCTTTAAGAACTCTGAATAGTTATAGATCTGGAAGTATTTCTTCATCCCTGACAGCCAAGCTTCAGCTGTCTCACCTTTCTCAGTTTCTCCATTGAAAGTTGGAGGTCTTATTTTCTTGAATTCTCCAAAAATATGCTCATATTCCTTATGATTTTTCCTTCTTGGTTTGGAGTCTCCTTCACTACTGTCACTGGCATAGTTACGCTTCCTTTTGCGTACTTCAATAACATCTCTTGATGAGGTTGAGTTGTCTTTTATTTCGCTGATTTTTATGTTCTGATTTTTATCAGTGTGAGGCATGTCCTCAACTTTGGAAATGTCTTCATTGTTTCTCTCTTGTTCTTCTGTTTGGCTATGTTCAAACAACGCTTGATTTAGTCTTGTGCTTTGTAGAATCCTTTCATTATCTTGTTTCACAGATTTGATTTCTGCCTTTAATTCTTGAAAGGCACGTAACAGTTTTTACGATCCGTTATTTAATTCTCCATGACATTCCTCTACATAGTGCTGTCTCGAACTGTGTCTGTTTGGATGAAATCTGTCGCTTAAATGTTCAGCTGAGTTCTCCATACCTGTAACTGAAAATAATTTATGAAGATAACATAATAATTAAATTTTTAAGTTAGTACAATTTTCTGCTGTATATAAAAAAATCTTCTGCTGCATGTTTTAGACCTCATTCAGGCCTAGAGTTCGAATCTGAGCTCTGATACCACATGTAACATATCGAAAATCCATAAAAATTTAAAACTTTTGATAACAACATTAATTTGAATATAATAGTTACGGAAATAATAAATTGAGATTGCGGCAGCATTAAATATGTTGTGATTAATACTAAACATGCTTAATTTCTGTTTTAGCAGCATAATGATAATGATAGCTTGTATGTGTAATTGATAAACATGATTATAATGATTATGTATTAAAAGATCGGTAGTTAGATGCGACACTGTTTCCTTTTGCATAGATGTTGACAGTTTGATTT
Source organism: Larix kaempferi (assembly GCA_027924585.1). NCBI lineage: Eukaryota > Viridiplantae > Streptophyta > Pinopsida > Pinales > Pinaceae > Larix > Larix kaempferi. Next base: position 13,802,406 of record BSBM01000368.1, read on the forward strand.
TTGATGAAAGGGTGTCCTACGAGGTACCCTGGAGCTTACTTAGCTGTAACGCTAAAGCATCTTGAATGTCCTATGTGTAGTCGATAGGTAAGAGATTTCATGGCTGCGTAAAACAAAGTCCAAGTAGTTTTCAATTTCAAAGTCGTAAATAAATAAACTGTTAGAAATTTGTTTGCGATCCACCATGAGTATGCAGGTATGGTTTTCACTGTAATAGTTACTATTTCAGATGTCATTTTATGACTTCATTGTGTTTAGAACAGTATCGTCTAAGTTCGTCATTATTCTATCAGTCTTATCACTAAGATTTTCAATGTTATGGTTGCTAGCTTTTTGTCGTCTTGAGGCAACTAAGTACCTTCAACGCCATTGTCAAGTTTGTAGTGAGAAGATAAAACAAGCATACATAATCTTTGGTTATCTTTGTGTTACCCTTTTGTCAAAGGATTTCAAGAAATGTCTAATCTAAAGACTACCTATACTTATACTGATAAGATTTATATGTATGCCGACGATGTCACTAAACTTAGTGTTAAGTCTAGTGTGTATGGACTACAACCATTATGATTTTATAATGTTGAACTATACATGAATTTATTTATTTGTTGGTTGGCATAATAGAAACTATGTCAAAATGTGACCATAGTTATCCTATTGACTAAATATCTAAGTTCTAACATTTATATTTAATTCTATGAAATAGGACCTTGGGACTATATAAAAAATGGAAAGTTGATCTAATGGGTTTGCATAATGTCGTGGGTCAAATGATACCATACCTATGATATTTAAACACAACTTAGAAACATATGAAACTTGTGAATTCAATTTACCAAAGCATAACCTTATAATGTCATGTCTTGGGGTTGAATGTAACGTTTAAAATTAAAACACTGACATGCAATAACTATTGTCAGGTTGACGTGCTGGCTCATTAAGGTTATACGATCATCGAGCTGTAATGGAGATTACCCTTTGGATTTGCATTGAAAGCTTGATATGAAAGTTAGGTGACAGGGTTCGTTGTCAATCCACGTATGGTAATATTATTGCAAAGGTAAACTTCGAGACCTCCGTGGCATTGTTTTGAGTTAGTCTCCCTCTGAGTTGGACATTTCAGCATGCTTCACTGTGGCATTCCCTAATGTGTGAAGTGATGGTGTATTGAATGCATGAGTTGCTCGACCCAATGCAAATTGTGTTGGCATAACTTCGATCGTTGATCTGTATTGACGTTGTCCGTTGGATCAAACCCTAGTAATGGGTCGAGGTTTTGGTTTATGAGTTTGGTAGTTGAGAGTTATTGTCTCCATTGTTCTCGGCCTGTGGCCCACAGGCTGCCAAATTTTTAGCATAAAGTTGTATGAGGTTCGACCTCGATATCTCTGGCTGGAGAGGGTTACAGTTTCTCTCCTTTCTGCAACAACGTTGTTTGATAGACTGTGTAATTAGTTTCTACTATCAAACGTTGAAGTTCTGGAACTCGTCGTTGTTTTAAATTGAGTTGAAGTTTTTACCTGGTGTAACTGGACCGAGGGTTTCTTGTATCGTTTCCAATGTGGAGTTAATAAAGAACTGATGAGTGTGAAAAGATTTGGTAGTTTTGCAGCAAGGTAGCGTTTGTTTAAATGAACAACAAATGCTATAATGAAAGAATAATTCGTTTAATGTGATTCTATTCTCATTTTGAAAAATATATCAATCTTTTAACCTTCGTCTTAATGTCATTTGCAGGTTGCACAGTAGAGGATTGGGAAACGATGCTGTGAGTTTGGCGAGCTTTCAACCGGTAAGCTCCGAGTCTCTCCAAACCCTCGTAGGTGCTTTTGACTGTGGTGAAAGGGTTTCATGATGGGAATTGGTTCAAGCCATGACTCGTTAATGTTTGATGTTTGAAGACTCTCGAAACAAAAGATGACTACCCGAGCTGTGGATCTCGTTTTGTTTATATGGTTTTGGTTTTTCTACCATGACAAACAACTTTGTCTCAATTGGAAATTTAAAGCTGTTTAGCTTGATTATAAACCCTGTATGTATCGTCTTGGAATGACATACTGTAATTTCCATTTTCTAGGTATATCGTTTGTTTACTTGAAATGGAAATTTGTAATGGCTTTAGCCATTAATCCATGGATTGTTTTGTTTAAGTTATACGAATGATACCTGGAATCGTGGCTCGATTATTATAATTACATCTTTGTCTTTTGAAAATGATAACGCAATGCTATTGTCTGGGTTTAAGTGTTTGAAAATTTATCTTCTAAATCGTATCTGTCAAACCGAATGCAAAAACAAGAAAACTATATTGGAAGTCTAAATTTTATTTGTACAATTTAGAGTAGGTTTTGTTTTACTATGGAAAGAAATAATTAACGGGCTACACCCCTAAAGATGATTTCTACCAATGTATCAACCGAAAATAAGGGCGTGAATGTATAAGTCAAGTCTGTATTATAAATCTCTGTATAAAATGTATGAGTTTAACTTCTTGGCCGTAAGTGGATAATGTAATTTTCGTTGTGTTTTTAAACTAGGGTTTGTGAACCTATTTAGTTATAAGCTATGTAAAGTATGTTTTTAAAAAAGAACTTTCAATAATAAAGGTTTGATTCTAAGTCTGTGAGTAATGAATAAAAAAAGAAACATGATACTTAAAGTTTCTATTATCTATAGATTATCTATAGAATACAATAACTGTCAGCAATAGATTATTTATATGACCTCCATTATCTGTTTAAACTAGATAAAATTTTTATATATATATATATATATATATATAAAATAGAATAAGAAATGAAAACAATGTGTATGTATGTGTAATGTGAAAACTAGGGAATATAGGATGACTGTGAAATGCTTTTGTTTATAGCATGTAAATAATGATGATAATACTGTTTTAATTTGATGCTATAGTATAAACATGGTTTGTCTATTTTCATTCGAATACTGCACATACTAATAAAATGAACAAACTATAATATGTATACACAGAGAAGAGAACAATACATATATTATATGAAACACTATAGTAATTTATGATCTTCTAGATTCTATCAAATAAATGCTATTACTGTTTAGTATAGGGATGAGATGAAAAACAAACTCAATCACTATTCTATCTATTCGAATCAATGGCATTTGCCTATCCTCTAATCTATTTTTAATTTGCATATCTATACTAGAGTACGATGCTTCAAAACAGCATGTGGAAAAATAGAGTTATTGGTTTATCAATTCAACTTCAACATTAAATTTAAACATTTAGACTTAAAACAATTCCAGAATTAGATTCTTTTTCGAAAAACAGAAAAACAGAAAATAATTGTTAAACATAACAGAATTATTTACTGGAAATAAGTTAGAAATTTTGTAGAACCTGAGAAAATCCGTAGGGCAACAAACAACCCAAGAAGACTGTTCCACCCAACCAATTCCTGAAAACAGTCAAGTGCTGTCTTAGGACCCCCAAGCTTGTTCACTGAACCACCAGGAGGAAGAAAATCAGGAATGAGGACTTCTTCTTGCTGTAGCAATTCACTTCTGAATCTTCAATGGATAGCAATCCAATAGACTTGCACCAGCATTTCTGGTTCCTCTCAGCAATAATGCAGACTCAAGATTACAATCACCACTAACCTCCCTATTCAAATCTCTCTTGTAATCACCTGATTCACAAGAGGAAAATATTATGCAGAAATATTGATTAAGAGCTGCCTACCCAATTCGAATTTTCCTTTATAGGCTGCCTAGGCCTTTTCATATGTTACTGGGTCCTTAAATGAGTTTCCTGCTCATTCCCTCCACCTGGGGGATAATGCCCTATTTTTAGGGGTAGTTGTCCCATAACCAACAGTTAGTGGTGTAATGCAACTGCTACCATGTGTCCCATACCTTCCAACAACTTCCATTCCTCCTAGTGGGTCAGTGAACACTCATTCAATAGTCCTCTTGGGTGTTTGTCTCCTAATTAATTAATTTAAATAATAATATTCAGTAATTACATTCATCCATGATCAAAACTGATCATAATTACAAAACTTTGTAATTAAATTTAACATAAAGTATTTTGAAATAAAATAATAATGTTCAGAAAATTGGGTAGGTGATAGCCTTAATGTGATCTCTCTTTTCACAAAGATCCCATTAAAGGTGTAGTGGAGGTTAGTAAAATCATTGACCAAGTGTTGGCTTGGTTTTGCAACCAAGCTTTGTGCTATGGGCACCTATCAACAAGCGATAGCAGTTTCAAATATTGAAAGCAAAAAAAAAATTATAAATCTGAATCTAACATGTGCATATAACCATAAACTTGAAAAGATTTAAGAACAAGAACAAGAAATAAAATAAAAAATAACTTTTGTATTATGATACCTCAAATGGTGAGGATGTTGTGGTGTTGAGCAGCTCCAAGGGTGAGATGCTCCAGGCTCCAATGGTCTCTTCTCCAAGATTGCTACAATGGTCAAGAACTCATGAGAGATTTTGACAGCATGAGGATAGGATGATGGATGGATGGAAAGTGAGGAGCCCCTACCACCTTTTTATAGTTTTTGGTGGTGGGGAATACCATTATGGTTTTGAGGAAACCAATGGTATTGAACAACATGGTTTAGGTACCTTTTCGCTCCTGTTTCATTTTTTGAATATTTTTATTCCCTTTTTAATATTTTTGGGAATTCTGGACCCTTTTTGAGGGTTTTTTATGCTTTTTGAGGAAAAATATTCATTTTGAGGGGAAAAAGGGGTGTATTATGGTCTTTTGGTAACCTTTTGGTGGCTTTAGAGGCTCAAATGGTGGAAAAGTGGACAAATGGGTCATGTGAATAAGGAAATGAGCTAGTGAGCACTTTTTGGGTGTTAACAGATTGCCCTCTGATGTGTGAGGGCAGGAGCTCATCGTATAACCGATAGACATCATAGTTCTTTTGTCTTTTTCCTGGGTTTGGGGAAGAGAAGAGACTGGTTGGAGACTGGATCAACGACCCTTGGAAGCTGCAAAAACAAAAAATATTACATGGCCTCAATATGAATGAGGAATAATCTCTGATAATGGACGAGGCAGGCATACCCATGCTCGTATCAAGACATATACATAACAACTAGTCCCAAGAAGGGGGACCTAAATAATACATAAAAAATCTGCTGGTACATCATAATTGTCCAAAGGGGACACTATTTTGGGATGTACTCATGATCATAACATGACTGATCTCAAAAATTGATACACTGGAATAAAGTGACAACTGTTCTGAATAAGGTCTCAGAAGGGTTGATGAACTGTTGAACCTGAAGGTGTCCAACATCTGTAGGGACTCAACGACTGTGAGTCATCTCTGAGAAGTACATGTAACTGTATACTCGAGGGAGTATAAAACTTGGGTACATCGGAATACTGTCGCCATGCGCAACCCGGATATCTATAGAAAAAATGTAACTAGTTGTTTCCATAGGTAGACTCTCAAATGTGGAAGAGTTAGATGGTATCCGGGGTCTTGAACAAATAACTGAATGGACCAATACCCTGTGCGAGTCTCAATGATGCGATCAAGGTGTTGAAGTCGAGCATGTGAGAAACATCCATTTGGAGAGGCACTGAGGACTCTTCTCGAAATGGTTCGTAGGCACTCATCATAAATGGTGATGAGTCCAAGACACAGGGACCTCTAGGTCTATCCTCTGGAATAAATTTGGGTGTCGTCGACAGAGGGAGACTAGCAACTAACAAGGCAATGATGTTTCCTTAATAGGAGCACGAGGTGTAGAACTGAAGTGTGGTAGTACTGATGGTAGGACTGACATACTTGTGGGGATGTTAAGTAACTGGGGTCATAGAGTGGGTGGACTCAAACTTTCTTTGTTTAGAGTATGATGACACGGTTGACCTGGCAACGTAGGGAATTGAATTGTAGGTGCGGGGATCATAGCTTTTAAATACCGAAGGGTATGTATTAACTCTGGGGGGGGGGACGAGCTGATGGGTGCTGTCGAGGGGTTCTCAGGGTGGCATACTGCAGAGTACTCTGAACAAAGGAGACCAAAATGGGGAGGCAACCATATGAGTAGACGTGATCTATTGTGGTGCCGAGAAGCACCATTGGGTCCTTCTTCGTAGTTTTAATAAGCTCGAAGAAGGGATAAAAGTGTGCTTTGAAATGGTACTGTCCTGTGGATTTTGTGAGCCTAGGACTGTTTATGCTCATGGGTGCTTTCATTTTTAAGGAGTCTGAAAACGATAAGAAGACTCTGCAGTGGTTGTGAGTACCGTCCTATGGGTTTTTACGAGCCCAGGATGGGGATTGCTCATGGTCACTTTCATGTTTAGAGAGTCTGAAAGTGGTAAGTGGACTCCATTGGTGTTCTTTTTTGTAAGTTAGTCTCCAAGGCCCGAAAAAGCATAAAATGATGCAAATGGAGAACTCTTCTAGTCGATGTGACTAGAGTATTCCTTTTTTGTAATTAGTCTACAAGTTCCGAAAAAGGGGTAAACTTATACCAGGTAGACGCCCTTTCAGATACATTTAGCAAGCATGAAAGGAAGCAAGATTGCTCGGCAATCTTTTCAATGTTTTAGGAGTCAGAAAAGAGCTTAACTGAAACTCCCTAAGTGCCTTTTTCGTAAAATGGGTCACTCTGCCTGAAAAAGGGGTAAAACTATACCGAAAAAAAAGGGATTGATGAGAGCGAGAAAAGGTCTCAAGCATTGTCATGAGTGTGGAATACTGAATCCGGTGACATAAAGATTGTCAAAAACAGGCAATGGCCAATGTGGCATGCAAATCGAGGTGATGAGTGGCATTTTGAAAAAATGACTAAAAATTATGGGGTGAGAGCGAGAAATGATCTCAAGCATCATCACGAGCACGAAAAACTGAATCCGACGATATCAAATTTGTCAAAAATGGACGATGGTCGATGTGGCACGCAAACCGAGGCAACGAGGGGGCATGGGAAAAATGGCCAAAAAATCTGGAGGTGAGAGTGAGAAATGATCTCAAGCATCATCACGAGCATAGAAAACTAAATTCAGAAATATAAGACTCGTCAGAAACGGACGACGATCGATGTGGCACGCAAACCGAGGAAACGAGGGGGTATGGGAAAAATGCCCAAAAAATCTAGGTGTGAGAGCGAGAAATGATCTCAAGCATCAGCATAAGTTCGAAAAACTGAATCCGGCAACATAAAGATCGTCAAAAGAGGGCAACGACCGATGTGGCATGCAAACCGAGGTGATGAGGGGCATTTTGGAGAAATGCCCAAAAATTATGGGGGTGAGAGCGAGAAATGATCTCAAGCATCGTCATGAGCACAGAAATATGAATCCTGTGGTGCAAATGGTGCGAAAAATGGAGGTCATAAGGACTCCGGAATGGTCAAAGAAAATAACTAGGTTAAAAAATGGCTACAAATGAAGGTGACCCCACCAAGCCAAGGATGTAGTGGTGGGGGGAAATGATGACCCGCGGGGGCGAAATACTATGTGTATCAGATCAACTCAAATATACAAGTGACACGTGACCTCAAAAATGGTTGAGATCATGAATGTGAAAAAGTGAGTAGGGTTAATGACCTGCCCCCATATGATGTGCATGGGGTTTATGATTGTGGATCACATATGTGTTGGTTTGACTGACGGGCTCATTGAGGTGTTGAGATAGAGGTGATGGGGTAGGGTCAAAATGATTGTTCATGCCCCCTATCCTAGGTTCGAGGTAATCTATTATGTCCCCGAACTCAGAGGTGTCAATGCGGTGCAGATGCTGTCTTAGAGAGGGATCAAGAGGGCATTGAACAACTACTGGATGGGGGGTGTACCATGAGGCTGTGGGCTATGGTGGCATACTGAAGTGATGATATGATGATGGGAGATTCCCCTTGTGGGGTGGATGCCCCCAGTATCTCCGACGAGAATGACGATGATGATGAGTAGGCAAGGTTTTGGGACCGCCCCCATGTTGTGGACATGTGGTTTCCTCATCGATTTGAAAGGGTTGAACATGTGTGTCAAAGGGATCAATGGAAGGGGATGACCGGACATAGGGGTATCCAGTGGAAATCGTGTAAATGGTGTTAATTTCTTTCGAGGAGGAAGATGGTGGGGGATGAATTTCCTCAATGAGAAGAGGGGATATCTCTAGGTCGACATTATTCAACTCGTACAGTGCTACTCTGTAATATGGGAGATCAGGGAAGTGGTGTGAATAATGGCCATAAATGCCGTATATCGCACAAGGGTGGTTAGTGCGGAGCGTTTTGTCGCTAGGGTGAGGAGGTGGCTCAAGTCTTATCATTGGAATTCCGGTGTCGTCATCCAACATATTCATGTGTTCTTGGAGTGCAGATAATTGTGGACATTGATGAGTGGCATGGCCTACGTCGTCACACAACGAGCACTTAGGGGGAATGTGAATAGTTGGGGGGTTTTTAGCTACCTTGGGGGTTGCTGGGGGGTTGCGAGTTATGAGTCCAGTGTTATAAATTGGTGGGTCTCTGGCCCCTATGTTCTGTAACGGAGGTGGGGCGTTTCCGGATGTTGATGCCGTAGTCACTATTGGGGGTGGTCTATTTTGCAGATGAGTGACCGGAGGGGGTGGGTGGTTGGTAGTAGGGATAGGTTGTACCGATTGTAAAATAATAGTCGGAGTTGGCAGGGGGCTCGGAGCAGGTAAGTACTGTTGATATATTGTAACTTCAAAGAATATTATATTTGTACTTTATTATTCCGGAGATGTTTCATTCCTCCGTGAAGATCTTATTGTATATCCGGAGATGTTTATTCCTCCGTCGGAATGTGGTAACTTGGGTTATTAGACTTCCCTAGTGGGGGTCAGCCCTGTATGTGTTATATGGGTCAAAGGGTTATTAGACCCATCATGTGGGGGTCGGCCCAGTCAGTTATAATGGGGTATTTAACCTAATGGTTAAATACGAGCCTACATGTACTTGTGTAAAATACATATCAGAGTAGTGTATAAATAGAGGAGGTGTGTTCCTCATTATACACACTCACACACTTGAGAGAGGCGCACTTGTGGAGGAGAGGTATGCTATGGTGGAGGAGGAGATCATGTCTTTGGTTTGCATCTTTGTATATTGCTGGTCATCTATATTGAGGAAGCTTTACTGGGTTTTCTACCCCATGAGGGTTTCCCAGGATAAATCTGTGTCTCTTGTGTTTATGCTATGCTTGTTGTTTCTTCAGTGATCCTGTATATGATATTATTGTGAAATGGAATGTAATGCTGTTATTTTCTGTCTTAGCATATTAAATATTAACATGGTATCAGAGCTAAACTGAAGGAAGGCAAGGTATGGCACTTACGACACTTGCTTTACTTACGACAATTTGAAGATTAGGGTTTTACATAGCAAAAACCAGTCATCGTGGAACTTTCACTATAAATCCATTTCTGCGAAGGTTCAGGGTCTGAAAAGTTTACAGGTCGAAGATAACATCCCCAGGTACCTTGTGTCCAAAGGGCACCCTCAGATTCGTTGTACTTTGTAAGTTAAGATCAGTACAAGTTAGGGTTTCTACCTCTTCCAGATCTCAGTCAAAATCAGGTGACCTAGGAAAAAAGGTCATAAATTGGGCTACGAAGCTCCAAATGAAATTTAGTAAAAAGTGACAGGTAGTACACAGACTGCACTATCTCAAGAAAATTTTTCAGAGGCCGAAGCTGAACCAGTGACACGTGGCATGCCGTACAAGTTCGCTCTCCTGTTTTATCCCATAAACAGGTCATGTTACGACACTTGGCATAACTCTCTCTCAGAGAGTCCAATTGAGGTCATACCTATCAGTATGGAAAGATAACAGGGATAGCTATCTCAGAAAAAGTTTTTAGAGGCCGAAGTTCAAACAGTGACACGTGACACGCCGTACAAGTTCGCTCTCCTGTATTATCCCATAACAGGTCACGTTGTGACATTTGGCATAACTCTCTCTCAGAAAATCCAATTGAGGTCAGATCTGTCAGGATGGAAAGATGACAGGTCAGGCTACTGCAGAAAAAGTTTTCAGACCCTGTGGAGCGAAAATTTCAGATTTATAGCAGAAACAATCAGGTACATATTTCTGTCAAAACATAATTATTTTTGGAGCACCTTTATTCATGGCTTCCGGAATTTAGGGTTTCGGAGAAAGTTAGAATTCTTGGAATCGGAATCCACGGCTGAATGCTACTCAGAAAAATTGAAATTCAGAGACCAATATTGAATTTTTTTGTTGGGTAGAAGACCGGGCTTGATTAAACCCTAGCTCGAGATTTTGATCGGAAAGATGGAAAATTAGGGCTTCAACAAAAGTTGGAATTTTTGAAGTCTGTAACCACGGCTAGAAGCTCCTTAGAAAAATAAGAGTTTAGAGCCTTGGATCAAACCTTTTCAATGAGCAAAGGGTGGGCTTCATCAAACCCTAGTTCGGGATCCTGTCCAGAAGATCCAGAAGTTTCAAAGGCAATTTTGAGGGGTCAAATTTTGGAGATTTCAAAATTGAAGTATGCTAGTTTGATCAGCCCAGCAAGACACATCCTTCCATTCATTCGGAAGTGTGAAAGTCAAAGATTGAATTTTTAGGGTTTCTCCAGCAAACTCTAATCAAGCTCCAGATCAAGTTTCAGGGGGAGTTGAGGCTAAGAAGAAGTCTCGACAGGTATGACTTAAGGAGGTTCAGGTATGTCTTGAAATCTGATTCTTGATTAAGTTCATAATGTGTTTTGTCTTCATGTTATTTATTAGTACAATCTTGATTAATGTTAGAATTGTCTTATCACCCTAGTAACAGTATGAATGCATGTGAATGATCGAAGACATTCATTGATTAGGGCTATATGATTGTACTAATGCATTATGGTGTTGTGTGAGGTTGATGTTGTCTGCTAACAAGATACAGGTACATCACAAAAGACAAATCAAGTTCCATGACCATGACATCATGAAGACAAAGACTCATCCATAATCTTTGTTCTACTTACGAGGTATGTATGACTTTGTTATATTATGCTTAACCTATGAGACATGCAGGTTCTAGCTCAGGATCTCTAAATCATTGAAGAGATTGTTTAGGTATGTTGTACATAACTAAGCAGGTATACTAATCCAGGTATGTTCTCCTATGTCATGTTAGAATCTTACCTTGTATTGGGATCCCTTATATAAGTATACTTGGCATGATTAGATATTCTTATTCATAAAGTTAGTAATCAAGGGATTATGCATATTATGTCTTTTATCTTGATTGATGATATGCATGAGTACAAGAAGTCTTCCCTGAAATCTTGAATACTAATGTTTATTATTTATGATCATGACTATACATATTCAAGACTATTTAGATGTTTTGATAATGTTTATAATATACTAATGAATGTATGTTTGTGTATGAGATCATGAGGATGACACTAGTGCACACTTGACTCATGCACAGTGGTATAGAATGAATACAAGTTCAAAAGACATATAGAAGATCAAGCGGGAGGCAACCACACAAACATAAAAGATAAGTATTTGAGTTGTTATTTGAAATAGTAAATGATATTGCTTGTATGCATATTTGTATTCCTAGAATATATCATGCTGAGTGTAAACATTAATAGAGCATTGAATAGTATACTACTAATATGCATATGATTGGTAAGTTGGACAAACATTGCGTTGTTGCTTGTCTAGAATGAAACCTCTTTGCTGACATGCTGAGAGCTGTGCACACTCTCGATAGTATGTTCTGGTAGAGATGGAAGGCATCTAGATAGACACTGTATGCATACAGGATATGGGAAAGTGTTGTGCCAAAGTATTGGTCAAAATAGTTGCATAACTATGTAAATGATATCTGTATGCATAATAGGTTATCATGTCAATATGATTTGATGATTATGAAGTATTACTAATCATGTACTTAATTTTGATTTGTAGGAAAGATCATGATGAATGATGAACACTGAACAAGCGATGGATGTTAAACCAAAAAAAAAAATATATATATTTTCAAATCAAACACACTATAGAAGGCTTGTGGCTAGAAGATTCTCTTAGAAAGAAGAAGAGAATCATGATGAGATGTTTGCTCCAAGTGGCTAGATAAGACCATTCTCTTAATGGTGTAATTAAAGAAGAAGTGTGAATCAGGTTTTGTATGGGTTCCCAGGATCGATAGTAATTGATGAGAATACATGTGAGGATTGCATCATCCTTGAACACAAGTTCTAAAGTGAGCTGTAGACAAGTGTCTCCGAGAAAGAAGAGGGATTGTATCATCCTTCAACACTTGTTCTAAAGAGAGCCGTAGATGTATGTCTTTGAAAATGAAGTCCTTGGTGGACATGAGAGGATTGGATCATCCTTGGAATTTAGTCCGAAAGAAGATCCGTAGACGTATTTCTTCGAGAATGAAGTTCTTGGTGAACATGTGAGGGGATTGGATCATCCCTGGACTTCAGTCCGAAAGAAGATCCGTATACGTATGTCTTCGAGAATGAAGTTCTTGGTGAACATGTGAGGGGATTGGATCATCCCTGGACTTCAGTCCGAAAGAAGAGCCGTAGACGTATGTCTTCGAGAATGAATTTCTTGGTGAACATGTGAGGGGATTGGATCATCCCTGGACTTCAGTCCGAAGGAAGATCCGTAGACGTATGTCTTCGTGAATGAAGTTCTTGGTGAACATGTGAGGGGATTGGATCATCCCTGGACTTCAGTCCGAAAGAAGAGCCGTAGACGTATGTCTTCGTGAATGAAGTTCTTGGTGAACATGTGAGGGGATTGGATCATCCCTGGACTTCAGTCCGAAAGAAGAGCCGTAGACGTATGTCTTCGAGAATGAAGTCCTTGGTGGACCGTTGAGGATTAAGTCATCCTTGGGTGTAGTCCTAAATGTACGGTTGAGGATTAAGTCATCCTTGGACGTGGTCCTAAATGTACGGTGGAGGATTAAGTCATCCTTGGACGTGGTCCTAAATGTACGGTTGAGGATTAAGTCATCCTTGGACGTGGTCCTAAATGTACGGTGGAGGATTAAGTCATCCTTGGACGTGGTCCTAAATGTACGGTGGAGGATTAAGTCATCCTTGGACGTGGTCCTAAATGTACGGTTGAGGATTAAGTCATCCTTGGACGTGGTCCTAAATGTACGGTGGAGGATTAAGTCATCCTTGGACATGGTCCTAAATGTACGGTTGAGGATTGAGTCATCCTTGGACGTGGTCCTAAATGTACGGTTGTGGATTAAATCATCCTTGGACAGTAAATCTAGTAATTCCGAAAGGAAGGATAGTCCTAAATGAATTGAGTGGATTAAATCATCCTTGGACAGTAAATCCAGTAATTCCGAAAGGAAGGATAGTCCTAAATGAATTGAGTGGATTAAATCATCCTTGGACAGTAAATCCAGTAATTCCAAAAGGAAGGATAGTCCTAAATGAATTGAGTGGATTAAATCATCCTTGGACAGTAAATCCAGTAATTCCGAAAGGAAGGATAGTCCTAAATGAATTGAGTGGATTAAATCATCCTTGGACAGTAAATCCAGTAATTCCGAAAGGAAGGATAGTCCTAAATGAATTGAGTGGATTAAATCATCCTTGGACAGTAAATCCAGTAATTCTGAAAGGAAGGATAGTCCTAAATGAATTGAGTGGATTAAATCATCCTTGGACAGTAAATCCAGTAATTCCGAAAGGAAGGATAGTCCTAAATGAATTGAGTGGATTAAATCATCCTTGGATAGTAAATCCAGTAATTCCGAAAGGAAGGATAGTCCTAAATGAATTGAATGGATTAAATCATCCTTGGATAGTAAATCCAATAATTCGAAAGGAAGGATAGTCCTAAATGAGATTGAGTGGACTAATCATCCTGTAAATAGATTGGGATTGCCTCGTCCCTAGACATGGTGAGATGTCTTAAAGTGATAAGGACTAATCATCCTGTAAATAGATTGGGATTGCCTCGTCCCTAGACATGGTGAGATGTCTTAAAGTGATAAGGACTGATCATCTTGTAAATAGATTGGGATTGCCTCGTCCCTAGACATGGTGAGATGTCTTAAAGTGATAAGGACTGATCATCCTGTAAATAGATTGGGATTGCCTCGTCCCTAGACATGGTGAGATGTCTTAAAGTGATAAGGACTAATCGTCCTGTAAATAGATTGGGATTGCCTCGTCCCTAGACATGGTGAGGTGTCTTAAAGTGAGAGGGATTGATCATCCCGTAATTGGATCTTGTGTGTTGCAGGGTATGTTGCTATTGTGTATACTTGTATTGATGAGGATACTTGTATTGATGATATGTATACTTGTATTGATGAGGATACTTGTATTGATGATGTGTATACTTGTATTGATGAGGATACTTGTATTGATGATGTGTATACTTGTATTGATGAGGATACTTGTATTGATGATGTGTATACTTGTATTGATGAGGATACTTGTATTAATGATATTTATACTTGTATTGATGATGTTGTTGATCGTGATGATCTAGATGACGATGTTGTTGATCGTGATGATCTAGATGACGATGCTGCTGATCGTGATGATCTAGATGACAATGCTGCTGATCGTGATGATCTAGATGACGATGCTGCTGATCGTGTGATGACGATGCTGATGATCATGTGATGGCGATGCTGATGATTGTGTGATGACGATGCTGATGATCGTGTGCTGACGATGCTGATGATCGTGTGATGACGATGCTGATGATCATGTGATGACGATGCTGATGATCGTGTGATGATGATGCTGATGATCGTGTGATGACGATGCTGATGACGATGTTGATGATCGTGTGATGACGATGCTGATGATTGTGAGATGATGATGCTGATGATCGTGAGGATCCAGATGTTGATGTTGCTGTAGTTGTTCGAGTGTTGCAGAAGATAAAGACTCAGTACTGAAGATGTTGATGTTCTAGTATTGAAGATGTTCCAGTAACTGCTTGAGTTACTGATGATGTTGAGAAAGCTTCCGATGATTTATAGATGTATCATGTATGATGTTGATGACTCCTTGCTCGTGCAGATGCTGTTATAATATCCTTCTCATTAAGGGGGAGTGTTGATATATTGTAACTTCAAAGAATATTATATTTGTACTTTATTATTCCGGAGATGTTTCATTCCTCTGTGAAGATCTTATTGTATATCCGGAGATGTTTATTCCTCCGTCGGAATGTGGTAACTTGGGTTATTAGACTTCCCTAGTGGGGGTCGGCCCTGTATGTGTTATATGGGTCAAATGGTTATTAGACCCACCATGTGGGGGTTGGCCCAGTCAGTTATAATGGGGTATTTAACCTAATGGTTAAATACGAGCCTACATGTACTTGTGTAAAATACATATCAGAGTAGTGTATAAATAGAGGAGGTGTGTTCCTCATTATACACACTCACACACTTGAGAGAGGCGCACTTGTGGAGGAGAGGTATGCTATGGTGGAGGAGGAGATCATGTCTTTGGTTTGCATCTTTGTATATTGCTGGTCATCTATATTGAGGAAGCTTTACTGGGTTTTCTACCCCATGAGGGTTTCCCAGGATAAATCTGTGTCTCTTGTGTTTATGCTATGCTTGTTGTTTCTTCAGTGATCCTGTATATGCTATTATTGTGAAATGGAATGTAATGCTGCTATTTTCTGTCTTAGCATATTAAATCTTAACAAGTACCATACAGGTATCCCTAATGTTAAGCTAGGAAGGTTGAGTGTAGCCATTACTGGCGAACTGACAACTCCGGAAAATGGGAACAAGAACGGGGTAGTATGAATTGGCGTTGTGCCAATATGAGTAGGCACTCTGGGTGTTTGTGGGAGTAAAGGGGGTTGTTGGTTTGGTACCTGTGTGTTTTGCAAGAGGGTGCACAAATCAGATATCTCGGTTATATTCAAAGGGGGTGGGATGGATTGGAATGCGGAAGTCATAGGTGATTTCGAGTATAATCTGGGTCTAACTGTGGAGACGAACGATGTAGGTGCATTCTGAACTAGTTGTTCAATCATAGGGAGAAGATTTTTAGGTGCAGTGGGGGCGTATTGGTTTCGACGCGTTTGGAGATTCATGTCAGACGATGACATCATAAGGAGATGATGACTACATGAATCCATCGATTGGTTTGTTTGTGCAACATATGTGATTTGCTGTTGTGGTGCTGTAGTTCCTTGAAGAGGATCCAATGGACGAGTGTTCGCCACTCCTTGTGTGGGCAAAGGATTTTGCAGCACCATGGGTTGTGGTTGAGGAGGTGGCGCTGGTTGTGCCGCGTGCCCTTGGCGTTGGGCGTCATCAGACCATAGTTGGCGTGCTCGCCCCAAATGGGGGCAAGTGTGTGTATAATGGTCATATACCCCGCATATGGAACATGGGTGGTTTGTTCGTAAATTGGGGTTCTTACAGTGTTTCGGTGGTTGATCAGGGTTTTGGTTGGCGGGGGTAGCATTGTTGTTGTTTGGAGGATAAGTCTGAGCGATTGGAGGTTGTGGTGTAGCAAGGACTACCTATGGTGGGAAATAAGCCGTTGGGGGTTGTGAGTGAACAGGAGCATGTGTGGCCTGCTGATGGTAATATGTAGGGGGTGCAACTAGAGGTGGATAGGATGAAGGTGCATGACCATAACACTGTGGTGGACATAGGGGTCCATGAGTGTGGTGGGGGTGGGCCATGGGAGCATACGAAGTTGTAGCTCCGGAGTGAGATGTGGCCCGCAAAAGATCGGGGCCGTTATTATTGCGCATAATGGAAAATGGTTGGTTGTGGGATGAAACTTGTCCAATGATGCCGTCGGCGGCATGGGATGCCCCCGGCGCGTCAGTTCAGGAGGAATCGCCGCGGGGAGCGTTAGGTAAAATGGTATACAGGTAGCCACACTGGGCATAGATCAAATCAAACTGCTGGGCTTTTAGAATGGATTCTTCTTCCGACTGGGGTCGTTCAGAAGCTACATCCTTAGCTATGAGGGGTAGGAGTGATTTGAGAAACCAATCCAAAAATATACGGTCATCCAGTTTTATCTTGCAGAGGCTACGGCGCTTGCGCCACTCATGGATATGGTCGGTGATGTGGGTAGCTGTGTTTTGTCTACAAGACAACATTATTTCAACTCCTGATTCATAGCGTACAGGTAGCTGAAAAAAATGAAGGAAAGTCGAGGCGAGGGACGTAAATGTATGGTGGGTCCCATGTGGTTTTTCAATGTACCACTTGGCTGCAGAGCCAGTGAACATTCGTTGCAACAGTCTTAGTCTAATGGAGTCATCCACGATGGAGTTAGATGAACACCATAGGTGAAATGACATTATGTGGTTTTGGGGATCTTCCCCAGGTTTTCCTTCAAACTTCAGGATGTACTAGGGAAGCTTTGTGGGCATGGGGGGCCAAGTGGGGTCATGTCTAATAGGATCATTAGTTAGTCTTGCCAAGTCTGGAAAATTCAAACTTGCCATAAATGGTAGACTGGCCGAGGGGTGTGATGTAGTGGCTAGGACATAACTGTTAATGGTATCATTATGTAGTGGTCCAGTGGCCCCTAAGGGTATGCTAGGTATGGAAGGTATGTGTGCTCCAACCGATGTGGTGTGGAAAAGGCCAGCGCTCCCAAGTGCAACATGGGTTACACCGGGGTTAGGAATAGTGCCAGGAATTCCTGGGATCTGGGTTGTGGTAATGAGAGGTGGTGTGATTCCTATGTTTTTCATACCCATAATAGGAGGTAGTCCTGTGTTGGTCATACCTAAAGGTGGAGTGTCTCCTATATTAGGCATGCCTAGAGGGGTTGTTGTTACCATGGATGGCACAGTAGTAGAAGGGTTTGTGGATGTATCTCCAATAGTACTGGTGAAAAGTGGGTCGTATTGTGGTCTATCCATGAGGTTGGTTGGTGATATTTCAGTAGGGTTTTCGGATTCAGCCTCAGAATTAGATGTGAAGTGAGGCGTGTCAGAATTGGATGACTGTGTGTTTGGCCGATGACGTGTCGAGTCAAGGGATAAGGCTCTATGTCGGTGACGTGTAGAGCCAAGTATACTGAACTGATGGGGTTCACCCTGAAGACGATGAGATCATCTTAAATTCTCAATAGTGAGAAATATTTTTTTAAAAATTTCAATGTAAGGTGGTGATGTAAAAAACTCGAAACCCTAATGCAACAATGAGTGCAAAAGGGGAGTGAAAAAATAAAGGCTCTCAGGCCAACAATCAACCTCAAAAAGCACTTATTATAGCAGCTGTGCTATAATAAGTGGAGGGATGCAACAAAATTGGTCAGAATACCAAAAGTCAAACAATTTCTAGAAAAAAGGGGTGTTACTAGACTAAAGGTGGGTAATGTATCATGCAAACACCTAACTAGAAGTATTGTGAGTTAACAACGATATCCTCTGCAAGGTGATGAAATCCAAGTCAAACAATATAGAGTGTTGAATCAATGGCTAGATATCCCCCTACTGGGAGGGACACTGGGTAGACAATCCTAAAAAGTGGAAACTAGGATACCCTGTTCATGACACGTTCGGTTGGGTGAATCTGTAGTTTGGTTCTATCACCGCTGTACACCCTCTTGGGTGTACAACGAGAACTTCGAAAGGTATCCTTCGGTTACTGAATGGATTGCGGTATTCCACTCAGACTTCCGGAACCAGTCTGGCTACTTCAACCCTCCTAAGGGAGAGGCCTTCCCGATAAATTGGTTGATAACCGTGTCAAAATTATAAGGGATTTTGGTACCGTAGAGGACAACCACTATGTCTCAAATGTAATAATTGAGGGGTGTTATTGGAACACCTATCCCCTCAATTCTACCTAACTACAAAATTATTTTAAGTGCTCCCCAAGTGGGGTTAAAAGTTTGTTGAGTTTAAGGTAAATTTTAAGGCTCAGTTTAAATTATGTGGCAGAGTGGGTGCAAGTGTGGTATTTAAACTGAAATTGATTTGCCTCGCTTGGGCGATTGATTACAAATGAAAGAAAAGACGCTTCCAGTTTTGCAAAAAATAAAGGCGTTTTTGAAATGTAAATGCTTGAAAAAAACTGTTTCAAAAATAATGGATCTTTGAAATAATTTGAAGGAAAGCAAATAACATAAATATTTCAAGAAATAAATGGATCTCTTAAAAGTTGCTTGGGCAAAGTATCGAGCAAATAAACACTAAAACCTTGATCAAAATAAAATGCAGAAAAATCTCTTTTTCAATTACTGAAAATTTTTAAAAAGACTTTTAATAGAGCATTCTAAATAGTAAAAGATTTAATGTGGCTGTAAAAATGCAGAAAAATTAATGGTGTAAAATATGCTAAATGGGCAGAAAATACAACAAAAAATAATTTTAAAAAAATTGGCCGAATTAAAAAAATTGCATCGCGGGTTTTGGGAAAACAACCGCGATGGGCAGCGCGGGTTTCGGCCGCGAAGCCGCGATGTGAAGCACGGGTTTCGACCGCGCAGTCCCAATGTGCCGCGCGGGTTTCGACCGCGAAGCCGCGATGTGCAGCGTGGGTTTAGGTCACACAGTCGCGATGTGCAGCGCGACAAATGGCCGCGAAGTCATGATGTGCAGCGCGTAAAATGGCTGCGAGGCCGCGGTGTGTCGCGCGGAAAAAAGCCGCGAGGTTGCGATGAGCCGCGCGACTGTCAGGCAAAAAATTGCGACGCGATAGCCGAAAAACAGACGCTGAAAAACAAACCCAAAAATGGAAATTTCAGGCTGTTAATGGCAATAGAAGGGGCCAAGATCTAAAACAGCAATGGATCTGCTGTCTAGGATGGCAGATCTATGAATAAAAATGATTAAAACTAAGATCTAAAGCAAAAAACTGAGATTTAAGAATTTGAAGCCAGCGGAGTTGCCAAAAACCGTTGGCTTGGTTTTGCAACCAAGATTTGTGCAATGGGCACCTATCAACAATGTGATAGCAATTTCAATATTGAAAGCAAAAACAATTATAAATTAAATCTAAATCTAAACTAGCATGTGCATATAACAAATAATTTTTTTTTAAAAACAATTCAAGAACAAGAAATAGAAGAATAAGTATTTTGTATTAAGATACCTCAAATGGTGAGGATTTGTGTTGAGCAACTCCCAAGGTGAGTAGCTCCAAGCTCCAAAGGTCTCTTCTCCAAGATGCTACAAATGGCCAAAAGTCTCATGAGATATTTTGACAGTGTGAGGATAGGATGATGGATGGATGGAAAGTGAGGAGCCCCTACCACCTTTTTATAGTTTTTGGTGGTGGGGAATACCATTACGGTTTTGAGGAAACCAATGGTATTGACCAACATGGTTTAGGTACCTTTTCCCTCCTGTTTCCTTTTTTGAATATTTTGAATATTTTTATTCCCTTTTTAATATTTTTGGGAATTCTGGACCCTTTTTGAGGGTTTTTTATGCTTTTTGAGGAAAAATATTCATTTTGAGGGGAAAAAGGGGTGTATTATGGTCTTTTGGTAACCTTTTGGTGGCTTTAGAGGCTCAAATGGTGGAAAAGTGGACAAATGGGTCATGTGAATAAGGAAATGAGCTAGTGAGCACTTTTTGGGTGTTAACACCAAGTAACTGCTAGGTTAACTGATATTTGTTTCAAATCAACATTCTTTAGTTTTCAAGGGGAAATATATGAGCAAACTTGTGGTGTGGCTATGGGTTCCCCTCTTTCTCCCTATTGTGGCCAATTTATTCATAGAGGATTCCCTCAAGTCCATTTAAAACTAGAGGTGATTTTATATGCATATGAAGGATGACTAGAGTTGAGGGTTCACTATATCATTTAAATGTCAACCTAGGGCTTGTTATAAGCTTACAAAATACTAGTATTGTATGTATAGGGTAATTGTTGAGTTTAACCAGTTTACTATTAGTATGCCTATGACTAATCTACCCAATGTATCTAAAGTTTATGCTTGAGAATTCGTGAAGTTAAGATATTTCCCTATAATTCTTATTATTCAATGTTTTCTTTAATTTGAATTTTATATATAGTCACTAATGTTTTCTTTAATTTGAATTTTATATATAGTCACTTCTTTTTAATAGTGTTAAAGCATGTACCATGAAAACAAGGTTGAAATTAGGAATTAAATAAGGCTGCAAACTAAACTGCTTGTGATATGCTCCAAAATGATTGATAGTTATTTGGTCAGAAGCGGTTCTGCGTCCAATAAGGGTTTGAAGTTACTAAATTTATCTGAATCAGAATTTGTCTCCTTACGGAGGATTGAGTCTTCAATGCGCCGCTAGGAGTGAGTGGTCCCATCGTTTTGACAGTAGTGCGACTATCTAAGGAAAAGTCACGCGAGCGTAGTGTATGCATTGTTTAGATAACCTGCGCTATATCGTGGGTCAACTGTGTAATACCCACATTACCCTTTTTTTTACTGTTTCTTGGCAATTATAGACTCATGTTGTGTTTTGGATCTATTGAGGATGCCTGTGGTGATATACATTCTTTATGTTGATGACGCCTTACTGGATGAATCACCAAAATGTTGTATGTGTGTGACTTTAGGCATTAACAATAACCTCTACGTTCCTTTGAGGTTTATTCCTTACTTTGGATTTGATTTCTAGAGCACGAAACCGTTCTTTTCTGCATTTGAGATGCCCTTTCCCTCTTATCAGTCCTAGTATCTTGACTTTTTGAAGCTTCAGGGTTCTCCACTTTAAATCCTGACCAGAAAAGGAAATGAATCCAAATCCAATTCCACTTTCTCAATTCATTGAGCATGAGAAATTTGATTAATCCATGATGAAAAATGCTATGGCTCGTTTGGTCTGGATGGTTTTGAACCCTAGTTTCCATCTTAGATAATATTTTGAAAAAATAAAAAGGAAGATTGAGCTTCGATATACCTACAACGTGTTAGAAAAAAAGGATCACAGAGCAATAACAATAAACAGAAATGCAAATATAATCACACAAACACATTACAAGAGAGACACCAATATATCGTGGTTCACCCAAGATAGGCTACGTACACACTGGAATTGCTAGTCCTTATTATTATACCATCCAGTAAATTAAGGGATACAACCCGCAGCACATCCGTTGCACTTCCTCTTCACTGTCTCACAGTCTCTCTTCACGATCTCATAGATCTTTACAATGCATAATACCTAATACATCAACTACCCATATTACAATGTCTTTCTTATAAAGGGGAAATACAAAGGGAAAATACCACGGGTTACCCAAAACCATGGGCCCATAATATGTTGGCGAAACAACCCAAAAATTTCCTTCGGGGGCTACACCTTCAAACCCCCTTTCTCGGGGGCACTGCCCCCGAAAACTCGACAGGGGCCCGCTGGCCCCCACACCCCCCAGCCGGGGGAGTGAAACACTCCCCCGGACCCCCCTGGGGCACGTGCCGGGATCATAACCAAACCTGGGGTACAACACGGCTGAAACAACATCATCTATGAGATTGGAAGATCAGGCTCCACAACCAACAATCTCCCACTTGGAGACTGATCACAGCAACTCCATCGCTACTGTACTTGATGGAATTAGACTTGGGAAAATTTCTCATCTTCTCCTTCACGTTAGAAGGCCAACTGAAACTGAGCAAGAACTCATTTTCTCTCTAATCACTACCTTTGTGAACATGTCTACAGGATTTTGGCTAGTATGTATCTTTTCCAGCTTCAACAGTTCATCTTCTAGAATAGAGCGTATGAAATGGTACTTGAGCTGCATATGTTTAGTCCTAGAATGGAATGATGATTTCTTTGCAAGATGAATGGCACTCTGGCTGTCACTATATAACCTGCTATCCTTTTGCTTCATACCCAATTCCTCCATAAACCTCTGCAACCAAATCATCTCTTTACTAGCCTCTGTAACAACAACATACTCTGCTTCCGTTGTTGAAAGTGCAACAACCTTTTCCAGTTTCGAAATCCAACTTACTGCTGTTCCACCTAAAGTAAACACATACCCTGTGGTGCTCCCCTAGACCCCTTGGGGCATGTGCCTGGATCATAACCAAACCTATGGTACAACATGGCTGAAACAACATCATCTATGAGACTGGAAGATCAGGCTCCACAAACAACACAATGTGCATTAGAAATATAAAATGATACACATAGACCATAGCGAACCTTCCCTCGCAAGTCACATATCGTTGTATGATTCCTAACACATCTCTCCATTCTTATTTAAGAATATTTTGGTGAATCCCCTTACTCCAGTCAAGACTCTCATGCTGTGACAGAAGGAATTGACTAAAATCAACCTCAAATAGCTGCTTCTTAAACCATTTGTTTCCCTCTATGGGAAATCCCATTGTTGTTGCGATAGAATCTTATGATACTTCGAAACTGAGGCTATCAAAATTAACCTGTGAACCCTTAAACCTGCGAGCAAACTGCTCTGTAACTCTCACATTATATCCCCTAATTTTCTCAAAGAATGAGAACCATCATTCTTCCATTAACAACTTTGCACAATGAGGAAATTCCTCGGCCCAATGCGTATTAACAGGTTCAAATCTATGCAACTTTACACTTGCTGTAACATCCCATATTTTCGTAAAAATTTAATTTTTTTTGTAAATAGCAATAATTAGCTTAATTTATGATAATTTATAATTGTGGAAAATAATAATTGCTAGGCGTAACAATGCTAACTAAACAACTGTTGCACTCAACATAAATAAAATTCTGTTATCACTAGTACGATAGTGACAACTTGTGATGAACATGCAATAATTAATTAATGCAAATACACGAGATATTAGAAATAATAGAACATAATCACTTTTATATTGATCACGGGCCACTTCGAGGGGGCAACCTCCTTTGAGCAAGCTCAATACAATTAACTTCACGGTGCCTTCAATGACCTCAACACACACTTATATACTAAGTCTATGCCCAATACTATGAGTCAAAATCATGGGACATATAATACTACGGGACAACTTACAAAGCATATGCGTCCAATACTATGGGCTAATATAAACTACGGATCAACAAATACTACGGGACGACTTACAAATCATATGCTTCCAACAACAATATACTAACATAGTAAAGAGAAGGGTTGACATAGGTTCCTAACATCCCCTCTCCCTTAGAAAAAGATTTGTCCTCAAAGCTTTGGTTGGAGAAATTGCTGCAGAATCTGAAGGAGTGGTTCCTCGGTAGCATCCTCGAGTTGCATTTCGGGCCACTGACGCCTTTGGAGTGTCAAGGAGGAATGATTGGAAGACTGTAGATGAAGAAGAACCCTGTCAGTTGCGTGGAAAATGCCCTCAGAACGGTGCTGATCAGCTTGTTGTTTCAGGCGAATTCTAGCCATGTGAAGATTGTCCTGCAGAATGAGAAGAATCTGTTCGCGGTTTCGAAGAACCGAGTCAAATTCCTGAACTGGGGAGATGCTAAGGGTGTATGGAAGAAGAATTGGCGATGGTTTTCCATAGACTGCTTCATATGGTGTCCTTTGAGATGTGGTATTGTACCACCAGAGCGCTGCTAGGAAATCCATAGAAATAGTTGGCCAAAGCTGTGTAGGGATGGGCAAGGGTTGGAGCAATCCCGAAAGGAGTGTCGTTTCACCCTTGTTGACTTGGAAAGTATCATCGTCAGCCACCATCTGTTGAATTGTCATTTTTAGTCCCTGCCAAAAGAAGTTACGTTGTTCCCGGTCATACATTTTGCAGAACCCAGAGTGCCCTATTGATGAAGAAGCATTGAGTTCATAGAAGAGATAGCCCTGTTGAACATATTGCGACCAGTTTGGAACAATCAGAGAAAGAGCTGTAAGAGAAACTGGGTCATCAATTATGCGAGAAGGAGCATCTTCCACCATATTGTCCTTACCCTTCTTGCAAGTGATCACATAGGGATAACCCATGAGTGGATAACCCATTTCAGGTGTGTTGGGGATGAGACCCATTGGTCCAGAAAAGTTTCCAGACTCTGGATATCGATCTTGATGCAGAAATAATTCCCTAATAGGTATGGCTGGCACTTCTGTACTGCATGCAAAATAGCCATCATTTCCTGCTGAGAGGTAGATGTGGCTAAATTCTTACCGGAAAGGTCTCTTGAAGGCATCAAGCACATTGGTTTAGCAAAGATACCTGCATATCTATCCAAGGAACTAGTGGAGATTGTTGATGGGTGCATCTGAATGGAATTGAGCTGAGAGATGACACCATGTGAATTATTCTTAAGGATTTTTTCCAGGCGATGTGAACTGATGATGCAGAGAGACCCTAGTTGTAAGCCCATAAATTTGTGTTGTGCCCCATTGACTGTAAACTGCATCCAAATTTCATCAAAATCCCATAAGATGGGGCCAAGTGTACGTAACCATTGAACGCCCAAAACCACATCACATCCGCCTAAGGACAAGGAAAACATGTCAGAGCGTAGGTTATAATCTTCCATAGAGATACACACATTGTGACACTTCCCCTTGCAAGGTAAGGTGCCCCCATTGGCAACCATGACTTCAAAGTTGGAGCAAGGATTGACAAAACAATCAGCCTGTTTGGCAATCCGAGGGTCAATGAAGTTATGAGTGCTACCAGAATCAATGAGTATGGTAAGAGGGAGATTCTTGAAGTATCCCCTAACCTGCATTGTTTGTGGGGTGGTGACGCCGGTTACAGCATGGAGAGAGATCTCGGGTGGGTCATCCTAAGATGGGGTTTCAATAGGCGGGTGTTGAATGTCGACCTGATCATCTACTGTATCTGTAGCTTCTTCACCAAGTTCTAAGGTAGGCAGAGAATCCACATCCAAGAGATAGAGCTTTTGTTGAACACATCTATGTCCCCGAGTGAATTTCTCATCACAATTATAGCAAAGCCCTTTTTCTCGGCATGCCTGCATTTCTATTTCAGACAAATGCTTGATAGGAGTTGGTTGAGGAGAAGGCGCGATGGGAGGTCGTTGAGAACCCATATTTCTGAAGGGAACAAAGGTGGGTTTGGAGCGTTGTTGAGCTGCGATCTTGTCCTCGGCCAGCTTAGCCAACCCTAGGACTTCCATCATTGTGTTGGGACAAAACATTTTGACCTCTGAGCGGATTTCATCCTTGAGACTACTGATAAAACAACTCCTGTAGAATTCATCAGACAATCCTTCTGTGTGATTGGCCAATTTCTCAAATTCTGAGTGATACTCTCTCATTGTGCCAATTTGGTGAAGTTTAATGTGTGCTCCAGTGAAATCATCAAAAGCACTAGGACCAAATCGTGGCAAAATGACTTGGCAAAAATCTGTCCAGTTTGGCTCGGGATGAACTTTGATGTACCAACGGTACCATTGAAGGGCTTCCTATTCCAAATGAAAGGATGCAAGTGGAACTTTCAGGGCATCAGAAGTATTATGCAGACTGAAATATTGTTCTGCTCGATATATCTATCCAGTCGAATCAGTACCATTGAAGCGAGGAAAATCAAGCTTCGGCCCACGAAAATTGCTGGAAGAAGAGAACCCGGTGGCTACAAAAGATTCTGGCTGTTCGGTATTGTTCATGGCTGAATGCTGAAGATGGAGGCTGAGAAATTTTTCATCTAGATCTTGGATTTTGGTTTGGATGGCTGCAAGTGCTTCCTCCATGGTGTGTGCTCCTGCACGGGTGATGTTGGAGCCTAGGTCGTAGCTGCGGTAAAGCTGCGAATTTTGGGGAAAACACAAGTATGAAAGGAAAGTGCTAATTTTGGAACAAGCACTAAGTTTTGGGCAAGAAGGAGACGGTGCGCAGTACGGTGCCAGATGGACAAGCTCAGTAAATATTATGGACCAGAAATCGCGGAGCTCGCGCGCACGTCATCGAAGAAAGAAGGTGGCTCAGCTACCATAATAAATAAGGCGATGGAGTAGAGGGCTCAGCTACCCTCATTTAAAGGCTAAGTACAGAAGTTATGGTTGCTCGGATCAAGGAGGAGCAACAGACCAGAGCATTGAAGGCGAAGGACGATCGCCCATACCCACAATCTGCGCCGGAATTCATGGAGCCTGCAGGAAGCGGCGACATGACTGCAAGCGGCACCTACAGTACACCTAGCCATGTGCGTGGTTAGGGTTTTTGGGAATCACTGTTGGGAAAGGCCCACAGTTTTGTAAAGGTGCGACCGCCATGGCCACCTATATATATGAACAATTGTAATGGATAAACGTTAGCTAGAGTAAGTTGGATGTTAGATAGAGAGAAAGCTAGCAAGTAAGAGTTAGACACTCTTGAGGATAGATCATGTGTTGATTGTCCTTTGGTATGTTTCTACTGTGTGTAGAACTAGAGTAGAATCGGATAGCCGAGGAGCTAATCCCTGAGTTGCCAGACAGTCTGTGTGACGTCTGCGCCTTTGTAATCTCTATAGAGAAGAGACTAGTGAAGAGAAGGGCTCCCAGCTGTGTGCGTGGAGTTTCCTGTAAAGATCTAAGGCTGCAGCTGTGTGCGCAGCATATTGTATAACTCTATGGTTTTCTGGTTAATATAAACTCCCGTGGACGTGGTTTTCCTTGAGGAGATGAGTTTCACATATATCTTCTTGTTATAATGTTTGCGTGAATGATAACTATTTAGAGTTCATTATCTGTGTATGCAAGACTCCTGTATTATCTTTGTGACTGTTTGAGCGGGTTGGAAAGGTCCCTTGATAGCTATAAGTGTTAAGTACCGAAGAAGTAGTAACGCACGGTCGCTGCTGCGAGAGAAGACTGCGTTACTGCGCTGGATGTGAAGGCCGAGGAAGTATTTAGCGCGTCGACGCAAGGAATAGTTGCCTTCTGCGCTAGAGAGGAGAAACTGCGCAGTAGGCCTGCCGAGGAAGGAATCCGCGCAGTTGCGCCGAGCGGCCTGCGGGAAAGTCCGACCGCCGATATCTGAGGAACCATTCAAGGAAGAGCAATCTCCGCGTCACCCAGGTTAAGGAAACCTGATTCCTTAACCCCCCCATAGCCACTTCGGGTGAGACCTCGAGCTGCTGCGCAGCTCGTTGCCGAGAGGGCCAGTGCGCCAAGGGGTTTTGTTGCTGCGCTTCATTAAAACCCGGGTCTGCCCAAGAAAGCAGCCAACAAATGGTTCCGTTGCCTTGTTACTTATTTCAGAGACGCGCGAGATAGGAGCCAACAAATGGTTCCGTTGCCTTGTGACTTATTACTGTGAGTTGTTATTTCGGCGACGTGTGAGATACTGTTGCGGCCAACAAATGGTTCCGTTGCCGCGTGAGCGAGACTTCTTATTTCAGTAATGAGCGAGATTGACGCGCAACCTAGAGAAAGAAAGGAGCCAACAAATGGTTCCGTTGCCTAGTGACCTTGTTATTGTGAGACTTGTTATTTAGCCGATGCGCGAGATCAAGGAGAACAAATGGTTCCGTTGCTTTGAACCCTGTTGTTGAGCCAACAAATGATTCCGTTGTCTTGCGACTTGCTGTTGTGAGACTTATTATTTCCAAGACATCTGAGATTGTTGCTGAAGCCAGCAAAAGGTTCTGTTACACTGAGACTTGCTCAGTCAACAAATGGTTACTGGAATCCTACAGCTAAAGAAATTGGAGACTGGTTTGATTTAAAGGCTAAAGAGTTCGCTGAACAAGAAAATAGAAGTTCTACGCTCCAAACAGAAGACTGGTTACAGAAGTATATTTACACTGACCTTCACGAAATTTTCTTTGTTACCTTTGCACTGGAGTTACACGCTTGGATAGCCAAGTTAGCAGATTCTAGACCTACTGTGCATATTGATCGACCCGTCGCTTGGACGCCTGAGCTAGTAAGTATTGTGAAGCGGATAGACAATCCTGTGTCCCGCGCAGTAGACTTTTGGTTGAATAGTCTATTGAAAGGTTTCATCACCGAGTTTGCAGTAGATACAAGAAAAAGTTTCAGTGAAGCTGAGAGGAATTTCTTCCAAGTACACAGAGGTAAGTTCTTAAATTCTTTGAACTTATGGATTAAAATGCTTCTGTATGAAAAAGGAAAGCTATGTATTACTTCTGATGAATAGCATAGACAAGTAATGTCCGTAGATTCTGATAGCGATCCTGAACTTATTGGTTGCACTCGTAGTGGAAAACGGTATAAAGTAGGCCTTGACCAACATTCTTCTGAGTCTAGCCCAGACAATAGTCAAGTCCCTGGACCAAGCCATATAGAAAGACAAGAGAGTGCTCATATCCCTTATTACCCTTTTACACCGCAAAAGCCAGACAAAGCTCAGTATAACCCCGCAGTAACACCTTCTAGTAGCCCACACGGTACTTCCAGTACCTCTGTACCACCTTTATTTAACCAGCCCAGAAGCACTGCTACAGCAGCCTCACCTCAACCTAACACAAGAAGGATGGGTGATGACATGAAGCTACCAACTTTTAGAGGAACAGGGATAGAAGACCCTGAGCAGCACTGGTTCTTATGTGAAGCTATTTGGACAATTAAGCAAATTAATGATGATGCTGTTAAACTGGTTCAGTTAGCAACCACACTAAGAGAAAGAGCCTTGACTTGGTTCATGAAATACTCAGCAGCACAGAATAGAACGCTTGCTGAGGTAAGAAATGCTATGATTAGAGAATTTAAGAAACCTGAATCAGAATCACAGTGTATAACAGAGCTCAAAGACATCAAACAATTACCTACAGAATCAGTATGGGACTTTGACCAGAAGTTCAAAGCCTTGATAGATCAAGTAAGCTTCGAGTTTGCACCACAGCAGCATAAAGAATGGTTCATTGCTGCGCTGCTTCCACACATTAGACTTCCTCTTATGCAACAGAATCTCAATACTCAGGAACAAGCTCTAGAGATGGCTATGAAACTAGAAGCTTCGCCTATTGCGGGAACAAGCAACGATGTTGCGCATTTACAGAACCAATTAGCAAACTTAACCTTGCAAGTGCATGATATTAAGAAAGGCAAGGAGATTAAGGAAGAAATTTGGTGTACAAAATGTAAAGCCCAAGGTCATTCAAAGGACCATTGTCCCGTTTTTATAGACTATATTGCAACTGGAGCACCTAACCCTTTACCACAGGCACAAGGGCCTTGGTGTGAAATCTGTAGAACTAGAGGTCATAGACCACAAGAATGCCACTTACTTCAGAAATATGTACAAACTCCAAAGAATCTATATTGTAATTTCTGTAAATCAGTAGGTCATGATGAGAACAATTGTAGAGCATATGATCTTATGATAGAAAGGAAGCATGATGTTTATAGGGTACAAGCAGAGACACCAGGACCCACAGCAGGTCCACCTTATGACCAAACTCGGGACGCCCGAGCAGGAAATTACAGGGGACGCGGACGCACAACAAATTTTGGTCGTGGAAGAGGACAGATCACTTGTTATAATTGCGGAACACAAGGTCATTTTGCCAGGGATTGCCAAAATCCTACAACCCTCTGCAGGTATTGTAAATCTTCTGACCATATCATTGAAGACTGCCCTCAGTTACAGGCTAAGATGCAACCAAAGACCCCACAGGTCAATCAAAATATTCAGTTGATTGCAGCAGAAAAAAGAGAACCAGACCCTACAGTTAATATAGTGACACGCAGTGGAGCAACCACTGGTGCGCAAGAGATGGGAACGGGAAAGAAAGCGACGCAATGGGTGCGCCGCGCCAATATTAAACCAGCCCCACTTAACCTGCAGAAGCAAAAAGAAGCATTCAAGCAAGCTCAAGAGTATTTCTCAGATCCGAGAACTTCAAGTTCTGCCGCAATCCCGCAGAACAATATTAGATCGCAAGTGCTAAGACAAGACAACCTGGTACAAGAACAGGCCACTACAGCTGAAAGGCCTGACGACGAGCATGCACTAGGCAGTGTTCATGCGTTCCTGCGACAATGTTTAAAATTGTTGCGCAATGAAAAGGCAACTCTAGAACTCCAACACCTGTTGGATCAGTGCCAACAGTCTGCTTCGATGAACACACCGCAGTGTGCTGTTCACCAGATTAGGAGTCACATTAGAACTGGAAAAGAGATGAGGCTTACAGCGCAGATTGGAGCATTTGAAATGGATGAAGTCATGTTAGATTTGGGCTCCGAAGCCAATGTTCTCACTATGCAGACATGGGAACAGATGGGAAGCCCTCAGCTTACGAGATCCCCTATCCAGCTAAGACTCGCAAATCAGCAACGAGTCTCTTCCTTGGGCAAATTACCCAATGTACCTATTGATATTGAAGGAGTTAGAAGTTCTGCAGATTTTGAAGTAATCAAAATCATGGACGATAGTAGACCATACCCAGCACTTTTAGGAATAGACTGGGCATTTGACAATTTGGCTGTCATTAATTTGAAGAAAAGACAGATGACCTTTGAGGATGACCAGATTAGGGTCATCGCACCACTTGATCCTATTCAAGGACCAAGGTATATAGAACCCATTCGCGCAGAAGAGGAAGCGCGCCACATGGAAAGTTTGTACCAAATGACTAGTAATCACAGTGACTATGTCAACCCCACAGCAGACGGCCATCTCAGCTGGCGATGCGATAGCTCGTGCACATCAGACTCAGATACAGGATTGGAAAACTGGCAGAATCGTTTACATGAGGTTTCTGCAAGACGTTGCGCAATGATGACTAAATCCATTCGATGGATTGGCACAGAATTAACTGACACTCCAATTTTTGATGGTCTAACCGAAGTAACTAAATTCATACAGGAATATGAACAAAAGCTTCCAGAACCGCAGCGCATACAGGCACTAGATATAGCATTGCGCGCTACACCCGCAAGATGGTGGGCTGCGCATAAGGAGAATATTCACACATGGAAAGACTGTCGCAGATTGATACTGCGCAGATTCCAGGACACTACAGCAGAAGTGTCGCGCAAATATGAGGGACAGAGTGACCCTAGGTCACACATTGAAGCATGCATTCAGCAATGGTCAGATATTCCGCCAGATGAATGGGTTCACCTATTCATCCACACATTGGATACAGTTCCAAGGAACTGGTATACTGAAATAGAATTGCGGAAAGGCACTTTCACGTGGCCTCTTATGATAGAAAGTTTTCAACTTACCTTCAGCTTTGAATCAGAGCATCCAAGTATTGATCAGGCTCTGAAGTGTATTAAAAAGAAGATATTTGAAGAATGCCCGTTATCAGAATATTCCCAACCAGATTGGGCTGTCCAGATAGAACATGCCCTGGAATGCTATAACTTCACCGCTGAAGAGGAGGAGGACGATCCTCGCAACATCAACATCCCAGAATCAGAAGGGACGCGCAATATTAAAGGTCCTGAGCTTGACATCCCTGCCATCACAGAACACATCAAGCTCAAGAAGATTAACATTGGTACAGAAGCTGAACCAAAGTTTGCTTCTATAGGAGATTATTGGGATGATGAAACTGTTGGACATGTTTCAGAATTATTACGTGACTACCAGGATATCTTTCCCACCAAGTTCACAGAAATGAAAGGCATCCTAGGAGACTTAGGAGTGATGCGCATACCTCTGAAAGCAGACGCCAAGCCAGTAAAGCAGCGCCCATACAGGTTGAACCCGCGTTATAAAGAAAAAGTCAAAGAAGAAATTGATAAGATGCTTGCAGCAGGTATTATTGAGCCAGTAGAGGAAAGCGATTGGATTAGTCCTATGGTGGTCCAAGAAAAGAAAACGAAAGGTGAAATAAGAATCTGTGTCGACTTGCGCAAACTCAATGATGCATCAGCGCACGATCCATTTCCCACTCCTTTCACAGATGAAGTACTTGATAATGTTGGAGGACAAGAGGCTTACTCCTTCACTGATGGTTTCTCGGGATATCATCAGATCAGAATCCATCCGGACGACCGCCACAAGACTACTTTTGCAACTGAATGGGGCTCATTCCAGTATACGGTAATGCCCTTTGGTCTTAAAAACGCACCTGCTATCTTTTCTAGAGTTGTTGTTGCTGTTTTCAAAGAATTCATTCACAAGTTTCTAGAAGTCTATTTTGATGACTGGACTGTATTTGGCCTATTAAAGAACCATATTGCAAATCTGCGCATGATGTTAGAAAAATGTAGACAGCATCAGATTTCCCTTAACTTGAAAAAATGTATATTCTGTGCGCCCTTTGGTATTTTGTTGGGACATATTGCATGCAGACAAGGACTCCTGATGGATCCTGCGAAGGTTGCCATCATTGCTAATTTACCTGCGCCCAACTCAGTTAAACAATTGCGCACTACATTGGGACATACAGGTTACTACAGAAAATTCATCAAGGGTTATGCAAAGATCACAGCACCTATGGAGAGATTGCTGAAAAAGGATTCGAAGTTCCAATGGACAGAGGAATGCCAACGAAGCTTGGACACACTTAAAGAAAAGATGATCACAGCGCCTATTCTAGTTTTCCCGGACTGGAGAAAACCTTTTCATGTTCATGTTGATGCTTCTTCTATAGCATTGGGGGTTGTGCTTACACAGTCTGGAGAAGGAAGTATTGATCACCCGATTGCTTACTCCAGCAGAAAGCTATCTACAGCTGAGAAGAACTACACCACTACAGAAAGGGAAGGATTAGCTATGGTGTATGCCCTACAGAAATTCAGACACTACCTGTTAGGAGCTCACTTTAAAATGTATACTGACCATTCTGCTCTGAAATATTTGGTCAATAAACCAGTGTTAGGAGGAAGAATTTGCAGATGGCTACTGCTCTTTCAAGAGTATGATTTCGAGGTTATTGTAAAGCCAGGCAGATTGAATGCAGGGCCTGACCATCTATCCAGGATAGAGTCAGGAGAGGAACCTACGAGTCTGGAGGACAATCTGCCTGACGCACAGTTGTTTTCTATTCAAGCAGCAGACGAATATTATTCTGATATTCTTGAGTTTCTCACTACCGGGCAAGCACCGGCTGAGCTTACAATCCAGCAGAAAAAGCAACTTGTTGTTAGAGCCGCAGACTTCACTTTGATAGCAGGCCAGCTGTATAAGTTAGGCCCTGACGAAGTTTTGCGCAGATGTATCTTACCACATGAAAAGAACTCTATCATCGCAGAAGCGCATTCAGGTACCGCAGGAGGCCATTTCGCAGGAAAGCCGACTGTGCAAAAGATATTAGCCGCAGGTCTGTGGTGGCCGACATTGCACAAGGATACTAAGGAATTTTGTAAATGTTGCGATGTGTGCCAGCGCACAGGAAAACCTTCAAGGAGAGATGAAATGCCGCTAAGACCCCAGATCACACTGCGCGCTTTTGATAAATGGGCCATTGACTTTGTAGGACCTATTAACCCACCAGGAAAAAGAACTGGCGCAAGATACATCATTACAGCTACTGAATACCTGACCAGATGGGCTGAGGCGAAGCCAGTTAAGAACTACGACGCTGCTACGGCCGCACAGTTCATTTTTGAGAATGTTATCACTAGATTTGGATGTCCAGTGATTCTCATGAGCGATCAGGGTACACATTTCCTCAATGAGACTATAGAGGCCCTTACTGAAGAATTTCAAATTAATCACCATAAGAGTACACCCTACCATCCTCAAGCTAATGGTACGGTGGAAGCATTCAATAAAATTCTTGAGAATGCCCTGACGAAGATCTATAATCAACAAAGAGATGATTGGGACCTTAGAGTCACAGCTGTATTATGGGCTTACAGAACCACTTGTAAGAAACTAACAGGTCACACACCTTTCAGCTTGGTGTATGGACAAGAAGCAGTTATGCCCATGGAATACATTATTCCTAGCCTTAGAATAGCGCAAATTACAGAAATGGCAGATCCTGATACTATGAATGAAAGACTTTCGCAACTGCTTGCCTTAGAAGAAGACAGACTCTTAGCCGGATTCCATCAACAGGTACAGAAGGCAAGACAGAAAGCTTGGCATGACAGGCATATTAAGAATAAAGTCTTTCAGGAACGAGACTTGGTACTCCTCTATGACAGTAAATTTACCAAGTTCCCAGGCAAGTTTCGTGTACACTGGTTAGGCCCTTTTCAGGTGATAAAAATAACAGATGGAGGCGCAGTTCAGCTTGCAAAGCTGGATGGAGAATTACTACCTACAATGATCAACGGGAGTCGGCTCAAGCTTTATTGCGACGGCCACTCCGCTCTGTCGACCTAATATTTTGCTGAAAGAGATGCAGATGCCCAGTGTAGTTGAAAGAGGCACCGCATTCAGTCTACACGGAAGTTGCGAGACACCCAGTCTCCGGCTTCCTGCGCAGTTCCTAGAAACATCCGCGCATGCCTAAAGTTTGGTTGGAGTGAACATAGTTGCGCTCTTGTGAAGCTTCTCCCCGGACCGTTGAACTATCGCTCTTGCGGAGTTCCCTTTGATAATTTGCCGCTTGAAAAAGTTTTGTTGTGGACCCCTAAAGGCACAGTTTCCTAAGTTGAAATGACCCGCCGAAAATTTGAATTACAGCAGTTATGTAGCCGCGTCTGAATAAATGAAGGATAAGTCCGCTATTTAAGTCTAGCCGTTCTGACGGATTCAGCTTAATCTCCGAAAGATTTGCATTTAACTCTGGCGCCGAAAGCATTAGCTTCTCCCGGAAGGCTGTCAGAACCCGTCAATCACACTAAATGCACCGCTACGGCAAGGAGGATAGCGTGTTGTCAACTCATCTCTAGCCGCCTATAGCTACGTTATCCCACTTGGTCGCATTTACTCACCTCTGGCTATAAATACCTCACACTTCTATAATTTTTGGGTTACTTTCCTCGAGTTGCTATCTTGTTTACGAATCCAAGTTATTGTTTTCAGAGCCGAGTTGTGCAGAGTATTTTCCCTTGTTTTCAGCGTCCATATCCTACGAAGGTCCGCCATTTGCTGTCCAAAGTTTTTGTTCCCTACATAGATTCACGACGGAGAACCTGTCAACTGAAGAAGTTGTTCGTTAATTCCTGCGCCGAGGATTAGATTTCGGCATGACTACTCCAGTCACAGCTTCGACTTATGTACATCCTGGTTATCAGGATCCCAGACAATCTCCGGCTACAAGAGCGTCACCATCACAGCCAGAAGAACCTGTTCCAGAGCCGTTGGCGACCATGGCAAACTATATTCCGCCGCGTCCAGATGATGCACCAGAAGTACAGATCCCGAAGAATGCAAAGTATCCTATTCCGCTACCGCCACTACCGTCTAGTGTGCGGGTAGAAGGGCAACTGTTGGGAAACATTCCACTGGTCAAGTTCTCTGACTTCAACCTCGGAGACTATAAGACATACCCTCAGTTCCAGCCAGACCGATATCTGGATATAGTGCATAATCCCACCAGGAAGGTTGACGAGTTCATCCCGAAGGGATTTGCAGCAAATCTTGAGCGCCCTGGACTCTTGAATTTGTTGAAGCTACCGCACTTTGGGCGTAGCAATGAAGCGAACGCAGTTGTTAAAACACTGCTATCATGCGTTCATGGAGGTTACCTTTGGCTCGGGAGGCCAATTGATCTAAATGTTGATTTAATTCACC
Organism: Larix kaempferi; assembly: GCA_027924585.1. Classification (NCBI taxonomy): domain Eukaryota; kingdom Viridiplantae; phylum Streptophyta; class Pinopsida; order Pinales; family Pinaceae; genus Larix; species Larix kaempferi. The sequence goes on from BSBM01000368.1 coordinate 13,838,824, forward strand.
GCATTACTGGTCTATCTAAGGCTGGTAAGGATCCCAATATTCATCTTGCGGGAAAGGACAAGGACAGAAAATTGACTGCACAGGTGGTGCAGAAGTACAACTTAACAAGAGGAGGTCGAGCTTATGACCTCACTGCAGTAGAAGATGAGGCACTCCGATTTACAGGAAGTCTACTTGCAGGCATACTTCTCACAAAGTGCCGACCGAAGGAAGTTACTGGAGCTGTCGTGGAGCTCGCCATCGCAGCTGCGGAGGGAGAGCAGTACAACTGGTCTCTCTTTCTGCTGAATTCTTTTTTGGCTGATTGCCTGAATGTGCAGGACAATGCAGCCCAATCATTCCATTTTTCATGGCTTCTAGTTTTATGCGCTCTCGTTGGGTGGAAGGAGCCCCTGAATACTCAGTTCCTTCCGCGCCGCGCAGGAGAGGTTGCCGGCATGCGCTACATCAACCTCTGGGATTCCCCTAATCCCGCGAAGCGCAAGATGAATTGCGCTGTCTTTTGTGAGTACTACTATCTCCTCCGAGATACTATTCAAGAAATGCCAAGGCTGAGCGAGGAGACAACCACGTTATATGACGGGAAGTTTGCTTTTACAGCCGACTTACATCAACTTTACCTCCGCCCTTGCGGCATTTCAGATGAATGGGCGCTAGGCCTTTACAGAATGACCACCGAGGATGTTGAAGAAACCATCAAGTCTTGGTCGGATGAGTGGAGGGAGGCCGCCGATCTCGCATCCGCGCTGCCAACCGCCGCTACGAAAGAGAAGGATAAGGGCAAGGAAGCTCGTCAGCAGAGAAGTGACGAAGGATCCACAGAACCAGCCACCAAGAAGCAAAAAGTGTCGCATCCCGCTGAGGCTATTCCCTCGGGGATCGACCAGTACATACATGAGCAATTTCGCGAGCTGCGCAATGCGCACGCTCACATCAGAAGTGCTCTAGACCTACAGTTTGTGGAAATAAAAGGTCTCGCAGGAAGAGTTGCGCAGACCCATGCGCCAGCATCTACTTCGCAGGCGCCACAAGAAATTCCAAGTGCCGAGCGAGTTGAAGAACTCATTGAAAGGCATACTGTCGTGCATATTCCGCCTACCAGCATGACACTTCCAGATCCGCTAGCTGCACTACAGGTAAGCGCCGTTGGGCCCGTTGAAATTAATTTGTCTCTAATTCCTATAGAGACTCTACAGCTAGTGCAGGAGAAAGTTTCTCTTGAGTTGAGAGCTAGAGAGCTCTCTACATTCCAGGAAAATCAAAGACTGCAATCGTAGGAGTTAGAGTTGAAGGCAATCCATCAGGATACCTCTGAGAAGCTTGCACTTTATGAGGCGCAAGACATCGGTATTAGAAACGCAGTGGATGAGATTGCCCAGTTATTGCCGACTTGCGAGATTCAACCAGACCTCCCTCTGGTTGCAAAAGTTCAAATTATTGGCGAAAGGGCGAAAACCCTGGAGCAAGAAATAGTTGCTATGGCAGAAGGCCATAGAACCCAGATCGCTGAGCTAGAAGCTCGCATTGCTGCGCATCTTACGGATGATGCGCAGGTACAATTTGAAGCACTGAGCAGAGCTTCCACTCAGATGAAAGATCGGGTACAGGAAGCCAAGAACCTGATGAACCAGGCTATGGAAGCTTGGACAGAGCTTGTGAACCTCCCTTTTAAAGTGGGACTGTCCGAACAGGTGCAAGCTGCAGAACAATCTCTCACTGTTCTCAATGAAGAAGCTAAGGCCCTAACAGGCTTACCAAAAATGAAGAAAATGGGCGAAGTGCGCAAAATGCAGCAGCAACTGCACAAGCTCAGAACTGAAGATGAGAGGCTCACCAACAGCATTCAGCCATTCATGGATGAGTATGCTGAAATCGTTGGCCAGGTTGAGACAAAAATCAAAGAGATTGCTGAGTCTCAGGAGATCATTGATACCCTCACTAAAGACGAAGCGACCGCAGAAACGGTGCAAACAGCTGATGAGTGTATTGAGGAATTGGACTCCGCTATTGCGAAGTGGCAGAAAACATTCGCGGAGATTCAAGCAAAAGCAAATGCGCAAATCCAACGACCACGCGCTAGTGCGAGTGGCTCGAGGGCGAGCCACAAGTGAGTGTTAGGGGCCTGTTGGAGCCTAGGTCGTAGCTGCGGTAAAGCTGTGAATTTTGGGGAAAACACAAGTATGAAAGGAAAGTGCTAATTTTGGAACAAGCACTAAGTTTTGGGCAAGAAGGAGACGGTGCGCAGTACGGTGCCAGATGGACAAGCTCAGTAAAGATTATGGACCGGAAATCGCGGAGCTCGCACGCACGTCATCGAAGAAAGAAGGTGGCTCAGCTACCATAATAAATAAGGCGATGGAGTAGAGGGCTTAGCTACCCTCATTTAAAGGCTAAGTACAGAAGTTATGGTTGCTCGGATCAAGGAGGAGCAACAGACCAGAGCATTGAAGGCGAAGGACGATCGCCCATACCCACAATCTGCGCCGAAATTCATGGAGCCTGCAGGAAGCGGCGACATGACTGCAAGCGGCGCCTACAGTACACCTAGCCATGTGCGTGGTTAGGGTTTTTGGGAATCACTGTTGGGAAAGGCCCACAGTTTTGTAAAGGTGCGACCGCCATGGCCACCTATATATATGAACAATTGTAATGGATAAACGTTAGCTAGAGTAAGTTGGATGTTAGATAGAGAGAAAGATAGCAAGTAAGAGTTAGACACTCTTGAGGATAGATCATGTGTTGATTGTCCTTTGGTATGTTTCTACTGTGTGTAGAACTAGAGTAGAATCGGATAGCCGAGGAGCTAATCCCTGAGTTGCCAGACAGTCTGTGTGACGTCTGCGCCTTTGTAATCTCTATAGAGAAGAGACTAGTGAAGAGAAGGGCTCCCAGCTGTGTGCGTGGAGTTTCCTGTAAAGATCTAAGGCTGCAGCTGTGTGCGCAACATATTGTATAACTCTATGGTTTTCTGGTTAATATAAACTCCCGTGGACGTGGTTTTCCTTGAGGAGATGAGTTTCACATATATCTTCTTGTTATAATGTTTGCGTGAATGATAACTATTTAGAGTTCATTATCTGTGTATGCAAGACTCCTGTATTATCTTTGTGACTGTTTGAGCGGGTTGGAAAGGTCCCTTGATAGCTATAAGTGTTAAGTACCGAAGAAGTAGTAACGCACGGTCGCTGCTGCGAGAGAAGACTGCGTTACTGCGCTGGATGTGAAGGGCGAGGAAGTATTTAGCGCGTCGACGCAAGGAATAGTTGCCTTCTGCGCTAGAGAGGAGAAACTGCGCAGTAGGCCTGCCGAGGAAGGAATCCGCGCAGCTGCGCCGAGCGTCCTGCGGGAAAGTCCGACCGCCGATATCTGAGGAACCATTCAAGGAAGAGCAATCTCTGCGTCACCCAGGTTAAGGAAACCTGATTCCTTAACCCCCCCATAGCCACTTCGGGTGAGACCTCGAGCTGCTGCGCAGCTCGTTGCCGAGAGGGCCAGTGCGCCAAGGGGTTTTGTTGCTGCGCTTCATTAAAACCCGGGTCTGCCCAAGAAGCAGCCAACAGGTGACCACCATAACCAGTTTTTTTTTTTTTGGTGGAATGGGTAGAAAAACACAAACAAAAGATGATTTAGTAAAGGGAAATTTGGATTGGGGAAACAATCTGATGGGTAATTGGGGTTTGACTAGATTTTGGACACTGTTGAAAGGACAAGAAGGCAAAAAGGGGGATTTTAGAAGCGGGGTGATAGAATGAGAAAATTTGGCAGAGAGGGACAAAGAAGCAGAATGCAGAAAGGAACTTTGTGGCAAAATTTGAAGGTGATTGGGTGAAATCTGAGGAAGTTATGACAAACCCTAAAAATAGACAAATGTGGGATTTCGGGCTTTGGGAAGGGGAATTGGGGATAGGGTCCTCAAGAATGAAAGATTTAGAATTGGATGACAGGGGTTCCCTGAAAATTTCAAGGGAAATGGATCGACAACAGCGACGCGGAAGGGATCTGCAACGGCGCGGAAGGGATAAAAAACGACTGGATCTGAAATGACGACTGGATCTGGAACGACTTTCAGAATAGATTTGAAACGGATGGATCTGGAGCGGAAGTGATTGGCAACAGTTCAACTGAAAATAGATATGGACCCCAGGAATGTACGGCTTCCTGACAGCTCAGGTGTTTCACTCGGCCACCAATGCTATCTGACGGCTTGTGTATTGGGGCAGTACCCCTCACTCCATGGCTCAGGTAAAACTGATAACCACTTTTCCACAAATGCCAGCTCTTGGTTTACCTCACGGGTGGGAACTAGTCAATCAGGTAGGGGTCGTTTCCCTTTTCACTGGCAGGTCCTCTTAATGGGCCAACTACTTTGGGGTTCCTGTGGTATTCCTCACAATGATTTTTAGGGATTATGCCCAAGTACTTCCCACAATTAAGCGGATAGGGATTATTCCCAAATCCGAAGCTGCAACAGATGCGAAAAAAAATTTGGCAGAAATTCCACCCAATGAGCCCAAGAAAGTGCTCTGATACCAGATGTGATGAACCTGCAATAATTAATTAATGCAAATACATGAGATATCAGAAATAATAGAACAAAATCACTTTTATATTGATCATGGGCCACTTCGAGGGGGCAACCTCCTTTGAGCAAGCTCAATACAATTAACTTCACGGTGCCTTCAATGACCTCAACACACACTTATATACTAAGTCTATGCCCAATACTATGAGTCAAAACCATGGGACATATAATACTACAGGACGATTTACAAAGCATATGCTTCTAATACCATGGGTCAATACTATGGGCTAATATAAACTACGGATCAACAAATACTACGGGACAACTTACAAAACATATGCTTCCAACAACAATATACTAACATAGTAAAGAGAAGGGTTGACATAGGTTCATAACACAACTTAATTGCATTCATAACAACTATGATTATGATAGATAAATGCATGAATAAATCAGACTTTGATCTGACACTTTTTAATGCAATGATAAGTATGATTGATATAATAATGGAATGCCAGGTTAGAATGTGATATGATGCTCTTTCTTTGAGATGATACTGACAGTTTGCTTCTTTGCTGTCCAAGGGGGTCCTATGAGGGACCTTGAAGCTTTCTTAGCTGTAACGCTAAGACATTGGACCTATTCTATGTGCAGACGACAGGTAAGAAGTTTCATGATTGCAATAAATTCCAGTTCATAAGAGTTCAAATTCGTCATTTGAAAATAAAAATAGAATATTTAGAGACTGTGGAAATTATAAGAGCATACAGGTACGATTCACATGCTTACACTTCTGCTTTCCACGGTTTGTCTTGTATCTGAGTTAAAATCAACCCAATTCAATTGTTGAAACAAACGTCTAGTTAACAGCCTCATCAATGTAGTCGTATTTGTACTAACTGGTTCTGTCGTCACCATTTAACTAGTAGTACCAAGATGGTACAGTACCGTTCTATCACATGAATGAAGTAGATATGAGATTTGAGAACTTATTGTTTCAGATGACCAAACTTTATATGGTAGCATATATATACTTGTGAGTTTTATACATCACTATTGATTAGCTAAATACATTTCATGATTCACAAATCATATTTATCACCATATTTAACTAGGTCTTATATAAGCAAATATGGCCTTTCCTAGAGACTAGACATTTGTAGTGATTGGATTAAAAATAAATACAAACATAAGTTACTATGTTGCAAAAATAAGACTGGGACTATTAAACTATCATTTTGTATCATGATATATTCAAGGTCTTGTGAATATAGTGTGTGTCTATATCGATTCTTGCCTTATTATCCTCATTATGTATAAAACAATACTCATTGCAATAAAATGCAAACATTTGACTTATAACTAAACTATATGAATAGTTTGCAATTCGTTACCAACAATATATTATGTTGAAATGATAACAATATAGTGCAAGCATTATAATGGAACTTTGCATAACTGTTAATATTACTATGTTGAATTTAAAACGTTACAATAACATGAAAAAGCAAGGATTATTGTCACGTCGAAATGCTGACAGGAATTAAATTTGATAACTTGACAGGTTATGGTCTCAATAAATGGCACTGGTCTCGAGCTGTGGTAGAGATCACGTATCCAATCCTGCATTTAAAGTTTAGTACCAAAACTTGCGAAGTGAGATGTCCAACCATCCACATCGAGGTTGACACTACTAGGTTCGTTGTTGTGTAAGGTTAGAATGCCTCAAAAAGAGCTGTGCTTATTTCTCTGATTTCTATGGTGGCACTGTAAAACTGTACAGTAGGATAGACAATAAATGTTGATGTCATTGATACCAATGTTGACATAGCTGGCAATGTTGTAACCGTCGATGATCATGAATCTACACCGTCGGATAGTAACCCTAACATCTACTGTGTGTTTGAGTTTATGAAATTGGAGAAGGTTGTTTTCAAAGTGTTATCGTTTTCATTGGAGGTGGCCAACAGGCTCCTGAAATTTTTGTCAAAAGCGTTGGTAGAGGTTCGACCCCGAGACCTTCTAAACGAGTTGAAGTTGCAGGGCTTCTTACTGTGTTAATAATGTAGTTTTAAGGGAATAGACTTCTGGTTCGAGGGATTGTAGATTTGGTTTAGGTTTTGAAAGAAGAGTGGGAAGTAAACATAGAACTATCAGATGATATAAATTCCTGGTGTCGTCGTGGCGTCATTCCCGTCAAGAAAAATGACGGTAAGCTTTTCTTTAAGCAATGGTTATTTACATTTCAAATTTTGGATTTTATTGTATCAGGTATCTAACTTCAACTTATCGTTTGTCAGTTGCAGGGTTTTAAGGAAACAATTGAGTAACGTTTTGGCAAAGGTATTAGCGTGCCTCAACACCGGTAAGCCTTGGGTCTTCCATAACCCTCATAGTTCTCTTGGACGGTGGTTGAAGTAGTGCAAAGAATGAGTAACAGGCTCTGTTAAGACTTCGTCGTTTTCTCTATCGATGTTGATAGTTGAATAACTTTCACAAGCATACCTGTTATTCAGTGACGCGACTCTCATTTCGTTTAAATGGTTCTTGGTTTCTATAATTTGTAATTTTGTGAGGCCGACTGGAGCTATGACTCGTTGATGTTCTAGGAATTTGGGTTTCTTTGAAACCGTTGTAACTTGGGATAAACCCTGTTTTTAATTTGTTTACAAATAGTGTTGTAAATCTTCATTCTTAATAACCACGACTTCAATGGTTAAGTATTGAAAAGATCCGTGAGCTCATTCACTGTGTAATTGATACTTCTCTCTTCGGAAAATACATTTGCATGTTAAATATCTTGTGTAAATGTTTTTGTAAATCGGCTTTAAGCTAAAGATTACTAAAATGTTTTTCGAGCTAGATTAGAGTTTGAAGATTTTGTCGATGATAAGGGTTCTGTGTAAAAAAATAAACTTCATCCTTTAGATGGAAATGTATGCTAAAATTTTCGTGTATAAGTCTGTGTGGTTTGTCTTGATACTGTAGGTTGATAACATGTTTTCTTATTTGTCAATGTTACGATCTAAGTAGAGTAAAAGGTCGAACTGAAATTTCATTAACTTTTTGCAAAGGAAACGAATAGGGTCAAACCCTAATTCGTGTTTTTTTTTGAGGATGATAGCCAAAACAGGATTTAAGATGTCAGATCGTTTTTGATCCCAAGTTTGAGTAGAATGTAATGTTTTCTATTATTAAACAATAAAAGAGGAAATCTGAATCTAGCTAGGTTTTGTTTTTATACGAGGCTCAGTTTTACAAAGGTCACAAACAGTGTTAGCAGACCTAAAAATAGGAAATAATTACATGGTAATAATAGTGGTGTTTATGAAATTCTTATCATTTGTTAGATTTATAGATAATGCAACATTACCATAGAAAGTGAAAGCAATGTGAGTGTATAGTGCAGAAATTGTGAAGACTGTGTAAATTACAACTTTATCTATAATTTAATTTCTATACATATAATACTGGTGAAGTAATTGCAATGAAACTGTGTGTGAGTGAAATGTATGAGTATGAAATCTATGTGAAAAACTATTGTTTCCAGCTTATTATAAAGAATGTTTTTATTCAATTTCAATAGTCTTAAAACAATATGCAGTATGTAATTTATCTACTTCCTATGGACATAATTTATATGTAATACAGGATGATTGTACAGGAATTATATATTGACTGTTTATCATATAACTGAAGAAACATTATATATACTCACTATTATGCATAACCTTCTACAATTATTTAATTTAGGAACAAAAAACTGATACATATATGATTACTATCTATCTATTGAATTCAAATGGTAGACTTTGCCTATCTTCTAATCTATTTTAATTTGCATATCTTTACTAGAGTACGATGCTTCAAAATAGCGTGTGAAAAAATAGAGATATTGGTTTATCAATTCAGCTTTAACATCAAACTTAAACATTCAGACTTAAAGCAATTTCTAGGATCAGATTCTTTTTCAAAAACAAATAAACAGAAAAATACTAGACACACAGAACATAATTATTTACTGAGAATAAGTTAGGAAATCTTTAAGAACCTTAGAAATTTTGTAGGGCAACAAACAACCCAAGAAGACTATTCCACCCAACCAAATTCCTAAAAATAGTCATGTACTGTCTTAGGACCCCTGAGCCTATTCACTGAACCACCAGGAGGAAGAAACTTCAAGAATTAGGACTTCTTCTTGCTGTATTAGTAATCTTCTAAATGTTCAATAGGTAGTAGTCCAAAAGACTTGCCCCTACAACTTTGTTTCTCCTCAATAATATGAAAAACTCAGCTTTCAATCACCACTAACCTCCCTTATTCAAATCTCTCTTGAAATCACTTGATTCACAAGAGGAAAATATTCTGCAGAAATATTGATTAAGAGATGCCTGCCCAATTCGAATTTTCCTTTATAGGCTACCTAGGCCTTTTCAGATGTTACTGGGTCATTAAATGAACTGCCTGCTCACTCCCTCCACCTGGGGGATAATTCCCTATTTTAGGGGAAGTTGTCCCATAAACAACAGTTAGTGGTGTGATGTAACTATTGCCACGTGTCCCATACCTTCCAACAGCTTCCATTCCTCCTTGTGGGTTAGTGAACACTCATTCAACAGTCCTCTTGGGTGTTTGTCTCCTAATTAATTTATTTAAATAATAATATTCAGTAATTACATTCATCCATGATCAAAACTGATCATAATTACAAAACTTGTAATTAAATTTAACATAAAGTATTTTTGCAAATAAATAATAATGTTCATAAATTTTGGTAGGTGACATACACCCCCCCTTAAGTCTCAACATCATCCTCGATGTTGGCTAGTCACTCCTTGAGTGTTCCTGAAATAGAGTTGGGTATGCTTTCCGCATACTACTCTCTAACCCCCAGGTTGCTTCTTCTGGGCTAAGGTGCTTCCATTGTACCTTCACTTGCCCAATGCTTTGATTCCGGAGAATAGTTTCCCTCCTTCCGAGGATACAATCCGGTTCCATTGGAAAATCTCCGTCTTGCCCCACCTTCAATCTCTACCATAGATATTTGATGATCTGCTTGCATGTTGTCACGTGCTGCATTAATTCTTGGCATCTCCCTTACTACGTCTCCAACAGTAGGTTTAGTTTGAATAGAGTTGATATTGTTTGCCTTCCGCTTCCGTAAGGGACATTCTGATGCTTAATGAGGGCATTGACATTCAAAACATTTAATATGTGTCTTTGGCTCACTGGTCTTGGCAGTATTAGATGCATTTTTTCAGTGCTATAGAATTCTGCTGTGAATTATTTCTGGAATTATTCCCTTGGGAATTTCGATTCTGAAAATTGTTCCTTTGGAATCCGGAATTCCCACTGAATCTGAAATTTTTCTTCTTCTGTTCAAAATTGTTGGGCTTATGATTTTTCCAATTAGACATATCCTCTCTCTTCCGATTTGTATCATAACAAAAAATTGCCTTCCTCATAGCCTCCTCTAATGTTTTAGGACTGTCATACTCAATTCTGTCTTTAATGCTGATTGGTAAACAGCTCAAGTACCTTTGAATTTTTGGTTTTTCTTCAATGAAATATGGTACATATCTCAGTAAGTTCAGAAACTTACTGTTCATTTCCTTCATGTTCATACCTCCCAACTTCAAATCGTAGAACTCTTTAGATTTTTATTTGCAGTACTGTTCAGATAGATACTTCTTTTTGAAATATCGTTTGAAAGCACTCCAGCTTACATCTTTATCCTTGATGCCCTTTACTCTTTTGACATCCTGCCCCCAGATATCCGCTTTTCTGGTTAAGTTATATATGGCCATTTTTGCTTTTAAGAACTCTGAATAGTTGTATATATGGAAGTATTTCTTCATCCCTGACAGCCAAGCTTCAGCTGTCTCGCCTTTCTCAGTTTCTCCATTGAAAGTTGGAGGTCTTATCTTGAATTCTCCAGAAATATGCTCATATTCCTTATGATTTTTCCTTCTTGGTTTGGAATCTTCTTCACTACTGTCACTAGTATAATTACATTTCTTTTTGCATTCTGCAATAGCATCTCCGGATGAGGTTGAGCTATCTTTTACTTCACTGATTTTAATGTTCTGATTTTTATCAGTGTGAGGCATATCCTCAACCTTGGAAACATATTCATGGTTTCTTTCTTGTTCATCTGTTTGGTTGTGTTCAAACAACACTTGATTGAGTTGTTCTTGAGCTTGCAGAATCTTTTCATTATCTAGTTTCACAGATTTTATTTCTGCCTTTAATTCTTGAAAGGCACGTAATAGTTCCGTCGAACTGTTATTTATTTCCCCGTGACCTTCCTCTACATAGTGCTGTCCCGAGCTGACTGTTTGGCTGAAATCTGTCACTTAAATGTTCAGCTGAGTTCTCCATACCTGTAACTGAAAATAATTTCCGAAGATAACATAATGATAAAATTTTCAAGTTAGTATAATTTTCTGCTGTATATAAAAATTTCTACTACGTGTTTTGGACCTCATTCAAGCCTAGAGTTTGAATCTGTGCTCTAATACCACATGTAACATCCCATATTTTCGTAAAAATTTAATTTTTTTTGTAAATAGCAATAATTAGCTTAATTTATGATAATTTATAATTGTGGAAAATAATAATTGCTAGATGTAACAACGCCAACTAAACATCTGTTGTACTCAACATAAATAAAATTCTGTTATCACTAATGCGACAGTGACAACTTAATTGCATTCATAACAACTATGATTATGCTAGTTAAATGCACGAATAAATCAGACTTTGATGTGACACTTTTTAATGCAATGATAAGTATGATTGATATAATAATGAAATGCCAGGTTAGAATGTGATATGATGCTTTTTCTTTGAGATGATACTGACAGTTTGCTTCTTTGTTGTCCAAGGGAGTCCTATGAGGGACCCCAAAGCTTACTTAGCTGTAACGCTAAAACATTGGACCTGTTCTATGTGCAGACAACAGGTAAGAAGTTTCATGATTGCAATAAATTCCAGTTCGTAAGAGTTCAAATTCGTCATTTGAAAATAAAAATAGAATATTTAGAGACCGTGGCAATTATAAGAGCATACAGGTACGATTCACATGCTTACACTTCTGCTTTCCACGGTTCGTCTTGTATCTGAGTTAAAATCAACCCAATTCAATTGTTGAAACAAACGTTTAGTAACAGCCTCGTCACTGTAGTCTTATTTGTACTAACTGGTTCTGTTGTCACCATTTAACTAGTAGTACCAAGATGGTACAGTACCGTTGTATCACATGAATGAAGTAGATAGGAGATTTGAGAACTTATTGTTTCAAATTACCAAACTTTATATGGTAGCATATATATACTTGTGAGTTTTATACAGCACTATTGATTAGCTAAATACATTTCATGATTCACAAATCATATTTATCACCATATTTAACTAGGTCTTATATAAGCAAATATGGCCTTTCCTAGAGACTAGACATTTGTAGTGATTAGATTAAAAATAAATACAAACATAAGTTACTATGTTGCAAAAATAAGACTGGGACTATTAAACTATCATTCTGTATCGTGATATATTCAAGGTCTTGTGAATATAGTGTGTGTCTATATCGATTCTTTCCTTATTATCCTCATTATATAAAACAATACTCATTGCAATAAAATGCAAACATTTGACTTATAACTAAACTATATGAATAGTTTGCAATTCGTTACCAACAATACATTATGTTGAAATGATAACAATATAGTGCAAGCATTATAATGGAACTTTGCATAACTGTTAATATTACTTTGGCGAATTTAAAACGTTACAATAACACGAAAAAGCAAGGATTATTGTCACATCGAAATGCTGATAGGCATTAAATTTGATAACTTGACAGGTTACGGTCTCAATAAATGGCACCGGTCTCGAGCTGTGGTAGAGATCACGTATCCAATACTGCATTTAAAGTTTAGTACCAAAACTTGCCAAGTGAGATGTCCTACCATCCACGTCGAGGTTGACACTACTGGGTTCGTTGTTGTGTAAGGTTAGAATGCCTCAAAAAGAGCTGTGCTTATTTCTCTGATTTCTATGGTGGCACTGTCAAACTGTACAGTAGGATAGACAATAAATGTTGATTCCATTGATACCAATGTTGACATAGCTGACAATGTTGTAACCGTCGATGATCATGAATCTACATCGTCGGATGGTAACCCTAACATCTACCGTGTGTTTGAGTTTATGAACTTGGAGAAGGTTGTTTTCAAAGTGTTATCGCTTTTGTTGGAGGTGGCTGACAGGCTGTCGAAATTTTTGTCAAAATCCTTGGGAGAGGTTCGACCTCGAGACCTTCTAAACGAGTTGAAGTTGCAGGGTTTCTTACTGTGTTAATAATGTAGTTTTAAGGGAATAGACTTCTGGTTCGAGGGATTGTAGATTTGGTTTAGGTTTTGAAAGAAGAGTGGGAAGTAAACACAGAACTATCAGATGATACAACTTCCTAGTGTCGTTGTGGCATCGTTCCCGTCAAGAAAAATGACGGTAAGATTTTCTTTAAGCAATGGTTATTTACATTTCAAATTTTGGTTTTTATTGTATCAGGTATCTAACTTCAACTTATCATTTGTTAGTTGCAGGGTTTTAAGGAAACAATTGAGTAACATTTTGGCAAAGGTATTAGCGTGCCTCAACACTGGTAAGCCTCGGGTCTTCCATAACCCTCATAGTTCTCTTAGACGGTGGTTGAAGTAGTGCAAAGAATGAGTAACAGGCTCTGTTAAGACTTCGTCATTTTCTCTGTCGATGTTGATAGTTGAATAACTTTCGCAAACATACTTGTTATTCAGTGACGCGACTCTCGTTTCGTTTAAATGATTCTTGGTTTCTATAATTTGTAATTTTGTGAGGCCGACTGGAGCTATGACTCGTTGATGTTCTAGGAATTTGGGTTTCTTTGAAACCGTTGTAACTTGGGATAAACCCTGTTTTTAATTTGTTTACAAACAGTGTTGTAAATCTTCGTTTTGAATAACCACGACTTCAATGGTTAAGTATTGAAAAGAGCCGTGAGCTCATTCACTGTGTAATTGATACTTCTCTCTTCGGAAAATACATTTTCATGTTAAATATCTTGTTTAAATGTTTGTGTAAATTGGCTTTATGCTAAAGATTACTAAAATGTTTTTCGAGCTAGATTAGGGTTTGAAGATTTTGTCGATGATAAGCGTTCTGTGTAAAAAAATGAACTTCATCCTTTAGATGGAAATGTATGCTAAACTTTTTGTGTATAAGTCTGTGTGGTTTGTCTTGATACTGTAGGTTGATAACGTGTTTTCTTATTTGTCGATGTTAAGATCTAAGTAGAGTAAAAGGTCAAACTAAAATTTCATTAACTTTTTGCAAAGGAAACGAATAGGGTCAAACCCTAATTCGTGTTTTGTTTGAGGATGATAGCCGAAACAGGATTTAAGATGTCGGATCATTTTCGATCCCAGGTTTGAGTAGAATGTAATGTTTTCTGTTATTAAACAATAAAAGAGGAAATCTGAATCTAGCTAGGTTTTTTTTTTATACGAGGCTCAGTTTTACAAAGGTCACAAATAGTGTTAGAAGATCTAAAAGTAGGAAATAATTACATAGTAATAATAGTGGTGTTTATGAAATTCTTATCATTTGTTAGATTTATAGATAATGCAACATTACCATAGAAAGTGAAAGCAATGTGAGTGTATAGTGCAGAAATCGTGAAGACTGTGTAAATTACAACTCTATCTATAATTTAATTTCTATACATATAATACTGGTGAAGTAATTGCAATGAAACTGTGTGTGAGTGAAATGTATGAGTATGAAACCTGTGTGAAAAACTATTGTTTCTAGCTTATTATAAAGAATGTTTTTATTCAATTTCAGCAGTCTTAAAACAATATGCAGTATGTAATTTATCTACTTCCTATGGACATAATTTATATGTAATACAGGATGATTGTACAGGAATTATATATTGACTATTTATCATATAACTGAAGAAACATTATATATACTCACTATTAAGCAGAACCTTCTACAATTATTTAACTTAGGAACATAAAACTGATACATATATGATTACTATCTATGTATCGAATTCAAATGGAAGACTTTGCCTATCTTCTAATCTATTTTAATTTGCATATCTCTACTAGAGTACGATGCTTCAAAACAACATGTGGAAAAATAGAGATATTGGTTTATCAATTCAGCTTTATCATCAAACTTAAACATTCAGACTTAAATCAATTTCTAGGATCACATTATTTTTCGAAAACAAATAAACAGAAAAATACTAGATAGACAGAACATAATTATTTATTGAGAATAAGTTAGGAAATCTTTAAGAACCTGAGAAATTCTATAGGGAAACAAACAGCCCAAGAAGACTGTTCCACCCAACCAAATTCTTGAAAACAGTTAAGTACTGTCTTAGGACCCCCAAGCCTACTCACTGAACCACCAGGAGGAAGAAACTTCAGGAATTAGGACTTCTTCTTGCTGTAGTAGTAATATTCTAAATCTTCAATAGGTAGTAGTCCAAAAGACTTGCCCCTACAACTCTGTTTCTCCTCAATAATATGCAAATCTCAGTTTTCAATCACCACTAACCTCCCTTATTCGAATCTCTCTTGAAATCACCTGATTCACAAGAGGAAAATATTCTGCAGAAATATTGATTAAGAGTTGCCTTCACAATTTGAATTTGCCTTTATAGGCTGCCTAGGCCTTTTCAGATGTTACTGGGTCATTAAATGAACTACCTGCTCACTCCCTCCACCTGGGGGATAATTCCCTATTTTAGGGGAAGTTGTCCCATAACCAACAGTTAGTGGTGTGATGTAACTGTTGCCATGTGTCCCATACCTTCCAACAGCTTCCATTCCTCCTAGTGGGTCAGTGAACACTCATTCAACAGTCCTCTTGGGTGTTTGTCTCCTAATTAATTTATTTAAATAATAATATTTAGTAATTACATTCATCCATGATCAAAATTGATCATAATTACAAAACTTGTAATTAAATTTAACATAAAGTATTTTTGCAAATAAATAATAATGTTCAGAAATTTGGGTAGGTGACACTTGCCCTCTTCATTTCGATGACTATTGATTGGATTAAACACCTGTTGAACAACTGTGGGCTGAAACAAACTCGATAAAGTGTTATCTCCAAATGCCATTGAAAACTTGCATATGAATCCCAACAAAGCAGCCCGAAATTTGATGAACGAGAAATTGTGGGAAATACCAATTCATCATATTTTAAAAACTTAGTGGTGTCATATCAATTCATACGATGAGTAGATGCTATAAATATTTCATAACATAAACTCTTCCAAACATCATTGAGTCAAATAATTACTTGATTGGACACCAATTTCGATACTTCACCATTTTATGACATTTCAGCAGTGCAAACATATAGAGTAATTTTATAATTCATTGCCGGAATGTTGTAAATTGGAAAATTTCATCAAACTTTGAACAAAATGTCCTAAATCAAACTTCAAAACTCTGAGAACTTTTATAATGTAAGACCATCAGAAGAAGTCATTTAAAACGTAAGAGCCAAGCTTAAACTCATTAATAAAAGGAAACACATTAAAACAAATCTAAGGGATATAAGGTAATATGAAATCAAACGCATTTTGAAAGACTCAAATCAAACATTTAAGGGCTTTAAAAGGAAACAAAAGGGCAAAGTCTAGGATACAGTTTTAGTACTAACACTACTTACAACCAATTAGCATAGTTTAGATAATACCCTAATGCAATATACATATGCAAACAAAACTTCACTACCTTGATAATCCTTAGATCTATTGCCTTGATAAGATAATAACCTAAGCATTTATTGCATTGGTGAGATCAAATTATCATGGTTCCATTATTTGTTTGGATTAACAAGACATCAAACAAAAGTAAGCAACCGACATTAGGAAAATAACTTGCAGGAAAATCTAACTCAACAATGGATTAACCTAAGAGTAATAAGCTAATATGAATAGTTGAAAGGGATATAACCCATTCAATGATTTTATTAAAAAAGTGATGTGTTAATCCACATAAAGTTACAATTTTGGTTTAAAAATAACAGTGAGATAGAGTTAATTAAGAATCAATATATGTGCATGCAACTTAAATGAACAAGAGAAAGAAGAACATACACAACATCATTCACAAGAGCTCAGGGATTGTCATTGAAGCTCTTACTCAATCATATTATTTTTCATATATATACATGCAATCAACAAAGATTGAGGGATGATGCACATCATGTAATGATGTTACCTCCACCAATGACGATAGTTTTTTTTTTTTTTAAAATTGGGAGTTTCTCATTATATACTTAAAGGTCCACAAACACAAATGGATTTGGAACACAACTATTCACCTGACTAATTAGGAATTCCTAATGATTGCCTTGTGACATAGGCCTAAAATACCCCAAATAAGGCATCATTGTTGGTCTAGGATGACAAATTCTTAATCCATCCCAAATCTCCATATTCTGATTGGTCTATTGCTGAGGATTAGCATTCCAATTTGTAGTAGGTTTGATATTATTATATAATGCTTGGTGTTTTGTTTGCAAGTCTGAGCATGTCCATTTATTGATGTTATGAGAGCCTTCTTTTTCCAAAATTCATCTCAAACATATCTAAAATTTTATCCACACCTAATGCTTCCAAACTACTTGCATATTTTAATATCTTGGATGATCAATTGGTGCTATATATTTTGGTGGTGTATAATGTGCAGTAGAATCTGCTACAAATACTATTGTATATACCAAGGAGGCCCTAAAAGGTTTCCTTAGATTTCTTACTAGAATAAGGTCTGTTAGCAAATTTTGTTGATCAAACATTACCAAAAGATGCTTAAAACATAAACAACCATAATGAACCTGATTGATGTGGATATGTGCCAGCTTGAAGGGAGACTATGAAAATTGTGCTGGTTTTCTAATGTTTGGTTTTCTCAGTTGGAGGAAGAAAAAGTTGTTGCTACTTCTAAAGCTGTAGATGTGCCTAGAGATAATAGAAGAGAACTCACTTCTGAAATACCTGATCTTGGAAGCCGACTTGTAAAACATGTTTCAAACTTTGAGAGGGAAGTTCAAGAAGCCAAAAAAATGGCAAAATCTATAAAATCTAAAGACAATACAAATGTAAGAGAGCTGCAAGAGAAAGATGGAAGTCTGTTTGAAAACTTAACAAAAGACAACTCTTTTGAAACAAACACCTGAGCTTGGAATAACCTTTGTAAACCATGCTGAACTAATGATCCATGTGCCATAAAAACCAACAAAGCTAACTGAATAAGAAGAATAGGATGCAAAAAATTTGGATGTAATCTTGTGAAAAAATCCATGTGTCATAAAGAGAACAGTTAACTGCCACATGAGAAAAATGTAGAAAGATGCATCAACCAAAGTTGGGATTGTCCAAGAAACAAATCATGGAAATTTATGTCAATCACAATATTGAATCTAAATATGATAAAGAGAATAGATACATGAATGTATATTCAGCTGACAATAATACACTTGAAATGAAAAGCAGATTTGATATTTTTAATACCAACAATCTAGAGAAAATTCAAAAATCTAATTTTACTTGTACAGTGTCTAGTAGTGACCTCAACACTTTTTTAGGGAAGCTTATGTAAGAAGTTCTTGGAGTGAAAAATGCTTTAGATGTTGTGGAGCAAGTGCGGAGAAAGAAAAACCACTATAATCAAAATAGTGATGAAGGTCTTGATAAGATTTTGGTCAAGCACATCTAAAAAATTGATAAAGAGAAGTTGGCAACAACAACCTTGTCAAATAAAGCATCTAATGGTGTGCAAAGAAGGAAACAACACCATTATATGAAGGATGAAGATAGTTTAGATAAATTCTTAATCAAACATATCTCAAATATTGAGAAGGAAAAAACTGGCAGCACCATCATTGACAACAAAGTCATTGCAGAATGTAGACAAAAAATATCAATTGCAAGATACAGTTGAGGAGAGTTTGGACAAGGTATTGGTCAAGCATATATCAAAATTGGAGAAGGACAAACTGGTGGCATTAGCATCAGAAAGAGAATCATTTTAGAGGGTGCAAATAATTCAAAATCAATGTGATAGGAAGGATGGAGAGATTTTAGATAATGTCTCGATGAAACACATCTCTAAGCTGGAAAAGGAAAAAAAGGAAGTAGTGAAAGAAGCATACGAGAGGGTACAAAAAAACTAGCGTGAGTGTGATGGGAAGAATGAAGATAGTTTAAATAATCTTTTGGGAAAGCATGTCTCTATTCTAGAGATGGAAAAAAAAATGACAGGAGCACAAGATTCATTTCATTGGGTACAAAAAAACCAACATGAGTGTGATGGGAAGAATGAAGATAGTTTAGATAAGGTTTTTGTCAAGCATGTCTCTAGACTGGGGAGGGAGAAAAAAATGGAAAAATGACAAGAGGCATTTGATGGTTTCCCTAGGAAGACTCGGGTTCGGTGAAATTAAAGCAGCAACAAAAAAACCCCTTTCACTGGCCCTTTCGGTATCACCCTGTAAACAAGCTAAAGTCTCACTCGAAGCGAATATGGGGGGTTACAGAATCAAGCTTTTGTAACTGTGGCGATGTGAAGATGTGGTTAAAAACCTCGCTAAAATCCCTACTTAACATCTACTAATAGGATAGAATAACCAGATGACTTCGCACTTCGCAGCTATCAACAATATACATAACTACACTGAATCTCTACTGTATTCACCAGTTAGCTACGCATTCATCATTCTAAGTGTTTCTCCATAGTATTTATACACATGTATTCCATTTACTCAGCATACAATTACCATTCACATACATATGAAATAAAATACATAAACATACCATAAACTCGTATACAAAGCACGTCATAAACTCATATACATAAACACATTGATTTACGTCGTTCACCCCTAGGTGGGAGCTATGTCCATAGGAACTGTTCTTTCTATTAACTTGGAAGGGTAACAGTTCCATTTTGTGCACTCAGCTGCAAACTCTTTGTTAGGACATTCTCACCATAATATTTATGTTTGCATGCATTTGCATGCATCCAGGCATCAGTATGGTAGTCTCCCAACACCTAGTCCCTAATTTACTAGCCTCGGGAGCTTGTTTCTGCTCAGTTCCAGCCCTCCTAGTCCATGATGCACCTTGTTTTCATCTCCTGAGACAAAGTGCACCCTCTCTTACCTACCACCAGTGACACACTTAGTTAGTTGCATGATTTGTGGATCTGTTCCTTGATTCAAGGACAGATTGACTAATTAACTGACTGAAACACTTCGATGGACATCCAAAGAGACTAGTTTAACTATTCTCACTACTGACATCTCCTCATGCTCCCTCCTTGGATTCTCCTTCACTACATTAGTGCTCCATGAATCAGTTAAACCTACCTACATTCAGTTAGACTCAGTTTGACACCTGGTTGACCATTACTCGTGCATTGATGACACTACCACTGATTTGATGATGATGACTCCTAGTGCAGACCAACTACACCATGCAAGCTATTCGAAGGACCTCCTTGGTTAATTCGAATTATTCAGTCATTGTGATATTATTGTATTGTATTCTAATTCTGAGTAAATCAATAGAGCACTGATGCAAGTATTTTTGCATAGTTTTCACATATTATTCTGCATGCATCTCTTGTAATGGTTTCTCTTGTTCCATAGATCTGCTGTGTTGAATTTCACATGGTATCATAGCTCATGGCAGGGACAAGCCAACTATTCTGCATTGCATGCATATTCTGCACTACATGTCGATTCTGCACTGCATGCCAATTGTGATTCTGCATTGGTGATTCTGCACTGCATGCCATTTTTCCAATTCTGCACCAGAAGCTGAGAGTTTCCACATAATTCCTGGATATTGATCATTGGATATTCAAGCTTTCTTGATCTCCTATTCTGTGTGTGATTCAACTTGAAAAGTGTAGGTTGTCGACCTAATGGTTCTTGTTTGTTTGTGACTGCAGGTTTCTCTCAAATATTACAACATATTCGATGGATCTGAAAGCAATTACTCCTCTCTCTCCATTCAACTATGATGAGTGGAAACCAAAGATGATAGCATATTTGAAGAGAAAATGTATTTTTGATATGTGTATTGGTATTACGAGAGATTTTTCTTCCTACGAAGAGGAGAATGATTGGCTAAATGATTGTGACAGAGCCTTTGGAGCAATGTGTCTTGCTATGTCTCCTAGTATGTGCTACCTCATTAATACTGTTGAACATCCAAGAGATCTCTGGACCAATTTGGATAGAGAATTTGGAAAGAAAAAAGAAGAGGATCATGCTATCCATTTGGAGAACAAGCCTAGTGATACCTCCTTAAATGTTCTCTCTAATGATGTCTCGGCCTCAACCATATCTCACGACAAAGTTGTTCAAGATGAAGAAGAAACTGCAGATACAACACTCATGTTCTCAATATCGTCTATTTCGAATTCTGAGAAAGATAAGCCAGCTCATACTCTAGAATCTAAAGAGGTCCTTAAATCCTCTCCTTCACATGAGTTTTTTGGTGTGTGGAATGATGATCTATTGAATGTTTTGGAGGCTAAATCAGTTTTTGGAGGTGATGCATTTTCCCTCCTTGATCACATGCTTCGTATGCACTTCTGTTCGATCATTGGAACATGTTCTCGGAGTTTCATTGAAGATGGAGGACACTACCATTCGCTTGGGTTCAAGTATTAAGCACATTTTGGTGATTTTGGTTGATATCACCCTTGTTGGTTCAAAGGAGATCACAAGAAATCATCTACCAATTCTTGGAGCTGATTTAGCTTCCACTAATCAAAAGTTCAAGTTCAAAAAGCCTTCATGGGCTAGAATTTTGACTGAGAAGAGAAGATATTTAAATCCACAGAGTATTGAGTGCATCCTAATTGGATATGTTGAAGAATAAAAAGGATACAAACTCATGGATATCATATCCAAAAATATATTCATCGAGCGAAGTGTCAAATTTGAAGAACCGCTTCATGATCTAAAACTAGTCGAGGAAGAAACTGCTGAATTTCCTCCTCTACAAGAAGAAGATTAAGAAGAAGATGATGAAAGTTTATGTTCTGATATTTATGATATTTTATTAGAAATTAATAAACATGAAATATCAGGTTCAGATTCAGATCCAGATGAGCCCCCTCAGTTACCAAAATGAGCAGAAAAGACTCTCAATTCAGCTGGTTCTAACATTGGAAATCCTGCCGATCCAAGAAGAACTCGAGCAGAATTTCAAAGAGAAGGTATGGATCTTTCATATTCTGATCCTTTACTGTATGAATTTTTTTTTTGATGATAGTTTCAGATCTTAAATCATACTATCTTTCCCACCGAGATCCGAGATGGCAAACCGCCATGGATTCTATCAGCCTAGTTTTGGCAATTTCTGCATCTAAGCACTAGGAAGTGCACCATATGGATGTGAAGAGTGCATTTCTTCATGGATATATTCAGGAAGAGATTTACATGAATCAAACTGAAGTTTACATATCAGATCCGACATTAGTGTGCAGACTGAAGAAATCATTGTATGGTTTAAAACATGCCCCAAGAGCTTGGTATAAAAAGATGGATTCCTTCCTACTGTCACAGAATTTTGCAAGGTGCAAATCAGATCCAAATGTGTACCTACAACAACATGAAGGTAATTTGCTAATCATTTTCCTTTATGTTGATGACCGTTTAATAACTTGAAGCATTCTTGCTTCGATCGGCAACACAAAAACTGCTTTAAATCTAGCTTTTGACATGAGTGATTTGGGCTTGTTGAAGCAATTCCTTGGGTTAGAGATTGCTCAAAATTTTGATGGGATCACCATATATCAGCAAAAATATGCTTCAGACCTTCTAAACAAGTTTAATATGTCATATTGTAATGCAACACCATTCCCATTCCTCTCGGGAATAAGACTTGAGGATGGTGATTCCACACCATTGGTGGATTCGACACTTTATTGACAGTTGATTGGAAGTATTCTATACTTGACACGTTCTAGGCCTAATATTTATTATTCCATGAGTGCCGTGTCAAGCTATATGCAGCAGCCCCATGAGATTCATTGGAGGGAAGCCAAGAGAATCTTGCACTATGTGCAGGGTACTAGACACTTTGGCATACACTATGTTGCAGATTCCAAGCTAGATTTAGTGGGATTCACTGATTTAGATTGGGTGGGTGATAGCATTGATTGGAAGTCCACTTCCAGATATGTTTTCATGATTGGAACAGGGCCTATTTGCTGGTCAAGCAAAAATTAGGCTTCCATTTCCTTATCTTCAGTAGAGGCGGAGTATCGAGGAGCGGTCAATGCTTGCATTCATGCAGTTTGGTTGCAGGGTATTCTAGCAGAGTTTGATATTGGTAGCATCACTTCTACTATCATTTTTTGTGACAATCAGAGTCCTATCAAGATCTCGACAGATCCAGTTCAGAGACAGAGGACCAAGCATATCGATATCCACATGCACTACATCCGAGAGCTTGTGCATGACAGAACCATTGTACTGCAATATTGCCCTACAGAATAGCAAATTGTAGACATCTTCACCAAGAGATTCACTGAGAAGAAGTTCTCTTACCTCCGTTCACTATTGGGGGTGAGTTCTACTATGGTGGATACATATTACATCCTTCATTGTTCAGCTTGAGGGGGGATTTCTTCCCACTGGGTTTTCCCTCTTTCCTCACTTAGATTTTTTCTAGCATTTTTGGATTATTTTCTGTATTAGGGTGACCTTTGGTCTCAGTAACCAGGGCCCTATATTTTATATTTTACCTCATAGTATAGCTTGTGGGGGGGGTTTAGGATATTCTCACCATCATCTTTATGTTTGCATGCATGCAGTTGCATGCATCCAGTCATCAGTATGGTAGTCTCCCAGCACCTAGTCCCTAGTTTACTATCCCCAAGAGATTTTTTCTGCTCAGTTCCAGCCCTCCTAGTCCATGATACACCTTGTTTTCATCTCCTGAGAAAAAGTGTGCCCTCTCTTACCTACCACCAGTGACACACTTAGTTAGTTGCATGATTTGTGGATCTGTTCCTTGATTTGAGGACAGATTGACTAGTTAACTGACTGAAACAATCCGATGGACATCTAGAGAGACTAGTTTGACTATTCTGACTACTGACAGCTCCTCATGCCCCATCCTTGGATTCTCCTTCACTACATTAGTGCTCCATGCATCAGTTAAACCTAAGTACATTCCGTTCGACTCAGTTTGACACCTGGTTGACCGTTACTTGTGCATTGATTACACTACCACTGATCTGATGATGAGGACTCATGGTGCAGCTCAACTACACCATGCAGGCTATTCGAATGACCTCCTTGGTTAATTCGAATTATTCAGTCATTATGACATTATTGTATTGTATTCTAATTCTAATTAAATCAATAGAGCACTGATGCAAGTCTTTTTGCACAGTTTTCACATATTATTCTGCATGCATCTCTTATAATGGTTTCTCTTGTTCCATAGATCTGCTGTGTTGAATTTCACACTCTTCTCTATAATCAGATCTCTATGCACTCAGTTGTAGACTCTGTTCTCTCTCTGTCTCTCTCTCTCTAACTAACGTCTAACAACAACCCAAAAACCCTTCCTCATACAAAATTACCCTTATATATATGTGTGCCCGAAGGTCACATATTACAATAACTATGGGCCAACCCACATAGTACCAAAACCCCAAAACCCCATGGTTCTCATGTAGACCACGCTAAGATTTAACTTCGTTGTCCCTTTGGCGTCACTTCTTCTGAATTTGACACTTTCTATGACAACGCACCTCTGGATTCTATAGTGGCGTGTCCTTTACACCATTCCGCTTCTTAACTTCTTGATCCTATAGCAGTCAGGCCAATACTCAGCCTTTAACTGTGTCAACCACCTCTGGCTGTCCTTAGTACTTTGTCTTTATTAAGGAAACAAGTCCTTTCTTCTCGACTGAAGTTCGCTCCATACCCTCTGCCCGGGATTTACGAAGTCACCTTTCTCGCAAAAATGGTCAATTTCAGGCCTCGCCTAACTGTAATTTCCTTCTTAACTTTCTCTTCTTGGGCCATGCCCAACAGGTCCCTAACATTACTTGTGGCTCGTCCCCGAGCCACTTTCACTGGGTTTTGTTAACTTCGCGTTGCTTGGGATCTTCATCTTTGCTACGAACTCTTGATATGTTGCTCTCAACTTCACAACAACCTCCTTAGTTTCCTGCTTGTATTCTTTCACTGTGTCAAGCAACATCGCAGATATCGGTTCCTGCATCCAGTCCTTAACTATGCTTTCTGTTGTGCGAAGCTCCTGCAACTTCACCTCAATCTCTTTAGAGAGCTCCAATGCCTCTTCCTGCATTGGTTGCAACTTTTCCACAGTTTCTACTTTCTTGGTCCTTAATGTCTTCAGTTCTTTCTGGAGATCCTTTGTTTATGCGAACTTCTGTATTCTCTGCCTCGACGGCAAGTCCTTCATCGCCATGTTCACTGAGTCAAGGTGCTTCTGCTTCTTTTGCACTTCACCCTAGATCTTCTGTAATTCTGGGTCTTCTTGCAGTATGGCCCATGACTTGGTTACTTCTTCTAACAAGTATTGGCACCTTGCAATTTTCGTGGAGATGCTCTCTGTCGAAGTTTTTAACACTTTAGCTCTTGCTGTTTTTACTTCTGGTGGAGTGTTAGGTTGATGTCTAGCCTCCAAGTCTGCAATATTATATTTGTATCCAATCTCTATGTCCTCCATCTTTGCTTTAAGATTGTCGAATGCAGTACCAATATTTACTATAGTCGCTTCTACTTCAGGTTCTTCGTCGAAGTCTGGAATCTTTGCATAGACTTCCTCTATGACCTTCTTCAGCTTCTTCTATCTCTCGTGAGCATTTAATAGCTCGTCGATTTTCAGTAGGCATTCATTCTTTAATTCATTGTAGCTCTTTCTCAGCTTCAAATGCTGGTTGTATGCTATCATGTCCTCGTCCTTGATCTCTTCTACGACCTGCAAGTGTAGATCATGCAGTCCTTCGATAGGTAAAATTCCCACATTAATGTCTAAATGTGAAAGGTGGTTCGCACCTTAAGTGATTTCATCTGATGGGAATATAACATTTTTCGGCTCAATGCACACCAGCCGAGGTCGCATCGTTAGTGCAGGTGCTTTCCTTTTTCTCTGGCTTGTTTCCTCTAATCTATCTTCAGAGTCTGATCCTTTCATTATATCTCGTTGTACCTACTCCACTCTTTCCATCGTATTTTTCAGCTCGACGATGATTTCTACCATGCTTGTTCTGAGCTACTCTTGATTCTTGTCTTTTTTTGTGAGAGTTTCTTCAATATGGGCATAGACTCTGGCTGTGATGCAGTCATAGTCGTCATCTCCTAACTTCACATCAAGCAGAGTCTTAGTTGATTTTTGCTTCTTCTTTTTGGCCCCTCCGACACATATGTGGTAGAGTTCTTTCTATTTTCTCCTACTGGAAGATCACCAGTATACTGTTGTTCTTGTTCTTGCTCTTCTTCCTGCTGATCATCGCCTCCTTCAACACCATCTTTCTCTTGCATGTTGTTGTCATTGGAGCTATCATCATATGTTGTAAGCAGTGCCTCTAGTGCATAAATTTTCCATTCTGGCGACCAATCCTCAGTAATGAGGTCAATATTCTATGAATCCAACTGATATTGAACCTCATACCATTCCAGGTTTGTTGGTTCTCTGGGTTGTATGAATATAGAATGGAACTCATCCCTGAATCTCATCTTCCGAATGTACACTGCTGTCACCTCTTTCGAGATACGCAAATTGCACATAATCACCTCACATAACTGCTCGTAAAATGTGTGTAGCTGCACATTGTTCAAAATTTGTCTTTCTGGCCTTGTGCTACTCCACATATTTGCATATTGCGGTCCACGATAGTCTCCAGGGAACACCGGTAAATTCTATTGGTACTTTGGATCTTTCCAGCCCACAAATGCGATGAGGATTATCAACCAACTATAGTGAAAATGATAGCCATTGTCCTGTGCATCCACTACATTGTCCATAAATTCATTCAACGGGTAGCCTTCCCAGTTGAACGGTAGCCAGTCCTTATCCTTAGCAGCTAGGGAGATCGCAGCAGCCGAAACTTTTGTCGGTCTGCATTTTCTTAGTACTATTCCTGTGAGCAACTGTACTATGAACCTCGTGACGTCATATTGAACCTGGTATGCCTGATATCCGCGAGTTCCTTTAACTAATCTGAATTCACTCTTCATCTGCTTGGTGAGGTCTTTATCTTTATTCTTACCCACAAATTCCACTGCGGGGTCAGTACCTCGTTTGTTGAGATGTGTGATCATGTAGATCATATCAATTTTTTTGTCTATCTTGCGGTCTAGCCACAAGTATCCTTGGTGTGTGCATGACAGCAATGCACGCTGTTGAGATATTGTAACTTCAAAGAATATTATATTTGTACTTTATTATTCCAGAGATGTTTCATTCCTCCGTGAAGATCTTATTGTATATCTGGAGATGTTTATTCCTCCGTCGGAATGTGGTAACTCGGGTTATTAGAATTCCCTAGTGGGGGTCTGCCCTGTATATGTTATGTGGGTCAAAGGGTTATTAGACCACCCTAGAGGGGTTGGACCAGTTAGTTGTAGTGGGGTATTTAACCCATTGGTTAAATACGAGCCTACGTGTTCTTGTGTAAAACACAAGTCGGAGTAGTGTATAAATAGAGGAAGTGTATTCCTCATTTGACACACACACTCACTTGAGAAAGGTGCACTTGTGGAGGAGAGGTCTGCTATGGTCGAGGAGGAGATCATGTCTTTGGTTTGCATCTTTGTATATTGCTGGTCATCTATATTGAGGAAGCTTTGCTGGGTTTTCTACCCCATGAGGGTTTCCCAGGATAAATCTATGTCTCTTGTGTTTATGCTATGCTTGTTGTTTCTTCAGTGATCCTGTATATGCTATTATTGTGAAATGGAATGTAATGCTGCTATTTTCTGTCTTAGCATATTAAATCTTAACATGGTATCAGAGCTAAACTGAAGGAAGGCAAGGTATGGCACTTACGACACTTGCTTTACTTACGACAATTTGAAGGTTAGGGTTTTATATAGCAAAAACTAGTCATCATGGAACTTTCGCTATAAATCCATTTTGGAGAAGGTTCAGGATCTGAAACCTTTACAAGTCGTAGAAAACATCTCCAAGTATCTTGTGTCAAACGGGCACCCTCAGATTCGTTGTACTTTGTAAGTTATGATCAGTACAAGTTAGGGTTTTTGCCTCTTCCAGATCTCAGTCAAATCAGGTGACCTAGGAAAAAAGGTCATAACTTGGGCTAGGAAGCTCCAAATGAAATTTCGTAAAAAGTGACAGGTAGTGCACAGACTTTACTATCTCAGGAAACGTTTTTAGAGGCCGAAACTGAACCAATGACACGTGGTACGCTATACAAGTTCGCTATCCTGTTTTATCCCATAAACAGGTCACGTTGCGACACTTGGAATCACTCTCTCTCAGAGAGTCCAATTGAGGTCATACCTATCAGGATGGAAAGATAATAGGGAAAACTATCTCAGGAAACGTTTTTAGAGGCCGAAGTTCAAACAGTGACACGGGGCACGCTGTACAAGTTCGCTCTCCTATATTATCCCAAAACAGGTCACGTTGCGACATTTGGCATAACTCTCTCTTAGAAAATCCAATTGAGGTCAGACCTGTCAAGATGGAAAGATGACAGGTCAGACTACTGTAGAAAATTTTTTCAGACCCTGTGGAGCGAAAAATTCGGAGTTATAACAGAAACAATCAGGTACATATTTCTGTCAAAACAAAATTATTTTTGGAGCACCTTTATTCATGGCTTCCGGAATTTAGGGTTTCGGAGAAAGTTAGAATTTTTGGAATTGGAATCCACGGCTGAATGCTACTCAAGAAAATCTAAATTTAGAGACCAAGATCGAATTTTTTGGTTGCGTAGAAAACCGGGCTTGATTAAACCCTAACTCGGGATTTTGATCGGAAAGATGGAAAATTAGGGCTTCAGCAAAAGTTGGAATTTTTGAAGTTTGTAACCACGGCTGGAAGCTCCTCAGAAAAATAAGAGTTTAGAGCCTTGGATCAAACCATTTGATTGAGCAAAAGGGTGGGCTTCATCAAACCCTAGTTCGGGATCCTGTCCATAAGATCCAGAAGTTTCAAAGGCAATTTTGAGGGGTCAATTTTTGGAGATTTCAAAATTGAAGTATGCTAGTTTGATCAGCTCAGCAAGACACATCCTTCCATTCATTCGAAAGTGTGAAAGTCAAAGATTGAATTTTTAGGGTTTCTCTAGCAAACCCTAATCAAGCTCCAGATCAAGTTTCAGGGGGAGTTGAGGCTAAGGCCTTACATAAGAAGACTACAATAAGTCTCGACAGGTATGACTTAAGGAGGTTCAGGTATGTCTTGAAATCTGATTCTTGATTAAGTTCATGATGTGTTTGTCTTCATATTATTTATTAGTACAATATTGATTAATGTTAGAATTGTCTTATCACCCTAGTAACAGTATGAATGCATGTGAATGATCGAATACGTTCATTGATTTGGGCTATATGATTGTACTAATGCATTATGGTGTTGTGTGAGGTTGATGTTGTCTGCTAACAAGATACAGGTACATCACAAAAGACAAATCAAGTTCCATGACCATGACAACATGAAGACAAAGACTCATCCATAATATTTGTTCTACTTACAAGGTATGTATTACTTTGTTATATTATGCTTAACCTATGAGACATGCAAGTTCTAGCTCAGGATCTCTAAATCATTGAAGAGATTGTTTAGGAATGTTGTACATAACTAAGCAGGTATATTAATCCAGGTATGTTTACCTATGTCAAATTAGAATCTTACCTTGTGTTAGGATCCCTTATATAAGTATACTTGGTATGATTGGTTATGCTTATTCATAAAGTTAGTAATCAAGGGTTTATGCATACTATGTCCCTTATCTTGATGATTTAATTAACCTGAAGAGTACTATGATCAAACAAGAATATGCATGAGTAAAAGAAGACTTCCTTGAAACTCTGAATACTAATTATCATGACTATATATATTCAAGATTATTTAGAATTAGAATGTTTTGATAATATTAAGAATATACTAATGAATGTATGTTTGTGTATGAGATCATGAGGATGACACTAGTGCACACTTGAGTATGCACAGTGGCACAGAATGAATAGAATACATATAGAAGATCAAGCGGGAGGCAACCACACAAACATAAAAGATAAGTATTTTGTCCGTAATAGGTTGTATGCATATTTGTATTCCTATAATATATCATACTGAGTGTAAACATTCATAGAGCATTGAAACAGTATACTACTAATATGCATATGATTGGTAAGATGGTCAAACATTCCATTGTTTCTTGTCTAGAATGAAACCTCTTTGCTGACATACTGAGAGTTATGCACACTCTCGATAGTATGTTCTGGTAGAGATGGAAGGCATCTAGATAGCCATTGTATGCATACATGATATGGAAAAGTGTTGTGCCAAAGTATCGATCAAAATAGTTGCATAACTATGTAAATGATATCTGTATGCATAATAGGTTATCATGTCAATATGATTTGATGATTATGAAGTATGACTAATCATGTACTTAATTTTGATTTGTAGGAAAGATCATGATAAATGATGAACAATGAACACGCGATGGATGTTCAACAAAAGGATTTACAAATCAAACATACTATAGAAGGCTTGTGGATAGAAGATTCTCTTAGAAAGAGGAAGAGAATCATGATGAGATGTTTTCTCCAAGTGGCTAGACCATTCTCTTAATGGTGTAATTAAAGAAGAAGTGTGAATCAGGTTCTGTATGGGTTCCCAGGATCGATAATCAATTGATGAGCTTAATGATCACCATGGGTCATGTGGATCTCAACCTTTGCTACAAGGTTGAATATGGTTTCTATACACAGATGAAATGGATGCAAGAAGGAACTCACCACAGAGTTCAAATGATATTGAGGCTCATATCATTAGACCCATCTAATGAGAGATGGCACAGATAGATATGCAGAAGACCATTCAATGCAGAGTGTGAATGATGTTCAGTCACAAAGAGAGAATTGACAGTCTCTTGATAAGCTTGGACTTTACCAAAAGTAAAGTTGTTCCTAACCTTTACCTTAAGGTTGTGGATGATGATCATATCATACCATTATTGTATGACGATGATCTCTTTCTGACAAAGAATGAGAAACAGATCATGAAAAGAAAGAAGAATATGGCTGCAGAAATGAAAATGAAAGATCTCAGATTGATGCATTACTTCCTAGGTCTGGAAGTATGGCAAGGATCAGAAGGAATCTTTCTCAACCAAGGAAAGTATGCTGAGAAATATTAAAAGGACTTGATGTGTTGGGATGGCCACTCTTGAAGTTGTTAGCAGATGACTCATTAGAGTTAGTGGATAGAAGTCTGTACAGACAAAATATTGAGTCATTGATGTGTCTAAAGAATACTAGGTTAGATATATGCTTTGCTGTGAACACCTTGAGTCAGTATCCAGTGGAAACTAGATGTGTTCACCTGATAAGCTGCAAATCATGTGATGCGGTACCTATAGGATACAATAAGACTTTGAACTATGTTATCTTGGAGATCATGACTTCGGATGGCTACACAGATGTTGATTGGGAAGGAAGTGTACATCGAGAGGATGTTATTGTCTGGGATCAACCTTGATCTCGTGAGTAAAAGTAGAATATATGGCTGCTTGCTCTGCCAAGTTATGAAGCAGTGTGGCTTCAGGATTGTTTGACTTAGAGATAGACCCAACTATGATCCTATGTGACAAGCAGAGTTGTATCAACATGGCAAAGAATCTAGTGTTCCAATATATGGTGCAGAAAGGAACGAAAAGTTCGAATTTGTAACAATGTACTAACCAAACCTCTACTGATCCGATGTACTAACCAAACCTCTACCTCGAGTAAAGTTTTCCGAGAAAAAAATCCTGAATGAACAGGTAAGGGGATTGGATCATCCTCAGACTTTAGTCCTTTGAATTGAGCCGTAGACATGATGTCTCCGAGAACAAAATCCTGAATGAACAGGTAAGGGGATTGGATCATCCTCAGACTTTAGTCCTTTGAATTGAGCCGTAGATATGATGTCTCCGAGAACAAAATCCTGAATGAACAGGTAAGGGGATTGGATCATCCTCGAACTTTAGTCCTTTGAATTGAGCCGTAGACATGATGTCTCCGAGAACAAAATCCTGAATGAACAGGTAAGGGGATTGGATCATCCTCGGACTTTAGTCCTTTGAATTGAGCCGTAGACATGATGTCTCTGAGAACAAAATCCTGAATGAACAGGTAAGGGGATTGGATCGTCCTCGGACTTTAGTCCTTTGAATTGAGCCGTAGACATGATGTCTCTGAGAACAAAATCCTGAATGAACAGGTAAGGGGATTGGATCGTCCTCGGACTTTAGTCCTTTGAATTGAGTCGTAGACATGAGGTTTCCGAGAATTGAATGATAGGACTGGATCGTCCCTGAGCTTCGGTTCAAAAGGTACATGATAGGACTGGATAGTCCCTGAGCTTCGGTTCAAAAGGTACATGATAGGACTGGATCGTCCCTGAGCTTCGGTTCAAAAGGTACATGATAGGACTGGATCGTCCCTGAGCTTTGGTTCAAAATGTACATGATAGGATTGGATCGTCCCTAGACTTCGGTTCAAAAGGTACATGACTGGATTGCATCATCCATGGACCTATGTCCTAAAGAGAGCAGGATTGATCATCCTGTAATATGATTGTGTGTGATGATGTGGTTACTTGTATCGGTAGGATACTTGTATTGATGATGTGGTTACTTGTATCGGTAGGATACTTGTATTGATGATGTGGTTACTTGTATCGGTAGGATACTTGTATTGATGATGTGGTTACTTGTATCGGTAGGATACTTGTATTGATGATGTGGTTACTTGTATCGGTATGGATACTCGTATTGATGATGTGGTTACTTGTATCGGTAGGATACTTGTATTGATGATGTGGTTACTTGTATCGGTAGGATACTTGTATTGATGATGTGGTTACTTGTATCCGTATGGATACTTGTATTAATGATGTGGTTACTTGTATCGGTATGGATACTTGTGTGATGACGATGCTGATGATCGTTTGATGACGATGCTGATGATCATGTGCTGACGATGCTGATGATCGTTGGATGATGATGCTGATGATCGTGTGATGACGATGCTGATGATCGTGTGATGACGATGCTGATGATCGTGTGATGACGATGCTGATGATCGTGTGATGACAATGCTGATGATCGTGTGATGACGATGCTAATGATCATGTGATGACGATGCTGATGATCATGTGATAACGATGCTGATGATCATGAGATGACGATACTGATGATCGTGAGGATCTAGATGTTGATGTTGTTGTAGCTGTTCGAGTGCTGCAGAAGATAAAGACTCAGTACTGAAGATGTTGATGTTCCAGTATTGAAGATGTTCCAGTAACTGCTTGAGTTACTGATGATGTTGAGAAAGCTTCCAATGATTTATAGATGTATCATGTATGATGTTGATGACTCCTTGCTCGTGCAGATACTGCTATAATATCCTTCTCGTTAAGGGGGAGTGTTGAGATATTGTAACTTCAAAGAATATTATATTTGTACTTTATTATTCCAGAGATGTTTCATTCCTCCGTGAAGATCTTATTGTATATCCGGAGATGTTTATTCCTCCGTCGGAATGTGGTAACTCAGGTTATTAGACTTCCCTAGTGGGGGTCGGCCCTGTATGTGTTATGTGGGTCAAAGGGTTATTAGACCACCCTAGAGGGGTTGGCCCAGTCAGTTGTAGTGGGGTATTTAACCCATTGGTTAAATACGAGCCTACGTGTTCTTGTGTAAAACACAAGTCGGAGTAGTGTATAAATAGAGGAAGTGTATTCCTCATTTGACACACACACTCACTTGAGAAAGGAGCACTTGTGGAGGAGAGGTCTGCTATGGTGGAGGAGGATATCATGTCTTTGGTTTGCATCTTTGTATATTGATGGTCATCTATATTGAGGAAGCTTTGTTGGGTTTTCTACCCCATGAGGGTTTCCCAGGATAAATCTGTGTCTCTTGTGTTTATGCTATGCTTGTTGTTTCTTCAGTGATCCTGTATATGCTATTATTGTGAAATGGAATGTAATGCTGCTATTTTCTATCTTAGCATATTAAATATTAACACACGCATGACAACTGTTAGCTCTAGATTTTGTTCGAAGTGTGGAATTCTCAAGAGGTTCACCAGTCCTAAAGACTATAATAGTGCAATCCAGTCCTATGCTTGTATGGTCGTCTGGCTTCATCAAAATTTTTGCACATGTATCTGTCTGGTTGGAATTGCAGATACTTGTTCGCATTCAGCAGATCATAATATGGGAACTTAACATTCGAGATCTTTCCCGACAAGTTGTCCTTTTCCCAAACATGGCTTGACATTGGCGACAGAGGGATGTCATACCGTGTGTTCTTCTTCAACACTACCACCAGTGCATCATCTTTTCGTGGTGGAATGTACTCAAGTATCAACAGAATCGGCCTCTCATGAGGTCACTTTTCTTGGTGCTCTCATGGTATTTCTGTATCCTGGGGTTTCTTTTGTTCCTCGGATTTATTCTTATCCTTCTTCTTGGATTCTAGTGCATGCCGAGGTGAGGCTCTAGAGGTCCCACCCTTCTCTTGAGTTGGTTTCTTCACGGGAGTTTTCATAACTGTTTCTAGACCAGATTGTTGGAATTTCTTTAATAACTCTTGTAGTTCTTCTTGCTCAGACATGTACTATCAGAATGTTCTGTTCTTCACTGGTAAAAGCTCAAAATTTACTCACGGTAAAAATAACAATCATATTAAAACATGTAACTTTGCGCTTCTTTTCTATTTATATCCATAACCCAAACCTAGACGCGCCCAAAAACGACTAAGTTAACATTAAATGCTATGTCCATTTTCCAAATCTAGCTTAGATCCTGGTCCTTTACCTTCATTAAATGTGTCTTCGACGGACAAGTAAGACTTTAAAGTGGAAAAGTCCGTTTTCCCGAAAACACTATATAATGACTAGTTTTCGAACAAAGACTGTAACGACTAGTTTTCTCTAGCTCCGCCGAAGATTAAGTGAGTGGAGAGGCTCACTTCACATTCCCCTTCTCTTGATGGAACTTTGCAACACTACCCCCTTCTTTACTTCGCACTTGACTTGCTATGTGTGCTTCGCAGCACATCTTCAAATCTTGTGAACTTCGCATTATGGAAAAACAGTTGTGTGCAGACTTTGGTCTCTATTTAGTGTCCAATTTCAACTGCACTTGACACTTAAAATTTATTGCATTGTTTAACTTCTGTTTGTAGGAGTAGGTCCATCCCTGTAAGGCTTTAAACTACTCCCATTGACAAGTCCTTGTAAGTTTTTTCCAAGTAATGTGGCTAATTGCACTGTGCCACCATTAGTAACATGTTTGACAGTGTATGGCTCTAACCAATGCATTCTAAATTTTCCAGGAAATTTCAAAAATTTGTTATCATAGAGGAGAACAAGGTCTCCTATCTGGAAGAACTTGTGCTTGATGTGTCTATCATGCCATACCTTTTCTCTAGCTTTCTGCACTTGTTGGTGAAAGCTTGCAATGAAGCGGTCTTCCTCCAATCCAATCAACTATAATAGTCTTTAATCCACCATTTCAACATCATCCATGTTTGTGAATGCTACAATTCTCAAGCTTGGTACTAAGTATTCCATGGGCATGACAACTTCCTGTCGATACGCTAACCTGAAAGGTGTATGACCTGCCAAATTTTTACAAGTTGTTCTATATGCCCATTATACTGCTGGTATTCTGAGATCCCAATCATCCCTATTTGTATTGCATACCTTGGTCAATGCATTCTCCAAGAATTTTTTAAAGGCCTCCACAGTTCCATTAGCTTGTGGATGATATGGTGTACTCTTATGATGATATATATGAAATTCTTTTGTTAGGGATTCAATGGTTATGTTCAGGAACTGAGTTCCCTGATCACTCATTAGAATCTTTGGACATCCAAACCTTTTCAAGATGTTCTCAAAGATGAATTGCGCTGCTGTAACTGCGCTACAGTCCTTCACTGGTTTTGCTTCTTCCCATCTAGTTAGATAATCTATATATGTAATGATGTATCTAGAGCTAGTTCTATTCCTTGGTGGGTTAATAGGTCCCACAAAGTCAATAGCCCATTTATCAAATGCTTGTAAAGTCAACTGTGGCATCAATGGCATCTCATCTCTATGAGATAGCTTTCCTATTCTCTGGCATACATCACAACTCCTACAATGTTCCTTTGAATATTTATGTATATTAGGCCACCACAGTCCCACTCTCGAAATATTCCGTGCAGTGGATTTCCCTGCATATTGTCCTCTAGATACTCCTGAATGTGCTTCAGCAAGTATGATATATCTCTCATGCTATAGCACACACCTACGCAACACTTCATCTAGTCCCAATTTATATAATTTCCCTGTAATCAAGGTAAAATCAGCTGATCTTACCACTAACAGTTTCTTCTGCTGCGTAGTGAATTCTACAGGTGCTAACCCCGTGGTTAGAAATTCAACAACATATTTGAAGTAGTCATATGCTATGTGAATAGTAAACAACTACGCATTTGGTAGATTATCCTCCAAATTACTAGGTTCTTCTCCTGACTCATTCCTTGAGAGATGGTCAAGTCCTGCGTTCAATCTTCCTGGCTTCACTATGATATCAAAATCATATTCTTGAAAAAGTAGAATCCATCTGCATATTCTGCTCCCTAACACTGACTTATTGACCAAATACTTTAAAGCTGAATGGTCAGTGAATATGCAAAAGTGTGAACCTAGCAAATAGTGCCTGAATTTTTGCAATGTGTACACTATAGCTAAGCCTTCCCTCTCTATTGTGGTGTAATTATTTTCTGTCGAGGATAAATTTCTACTAGAAAATGCAATTGGATGGTCGATGCCTCCATCACCAGGTTGTGCTAGTATAATTCCAAGTTCTATAGATGAAGCATCTACATGTACATGAAATGACTTATTCCAGTCAGGAAAGACTAGAATAGGTGCTATAACCATCTTCTCTTTCAGTGTATCCAATCCTCTTTGGAAATCTTCAGT
The DNA here is from genome assembly GCA_027924585.1 of Larix kaempferi. Taxonomy (NCBI): domain Eukaryota; kingdom Viridiplantae; phylum Streptophyta; class Pinopsida; order Pinales; family Pinaceae; genus Larix; species Larix kaempferi. The sequence continues at coordinate 13,875,641 of BSBM01000368.1, forward strand.
CCACTCATACTTCGCTTCTTTTTTAAATAGTTTCTCCATAGGTGCAGTTATCTGCACATATCCCTTAATGATTTTTCTATAATATCTTGTGTGTCCCAATGTAGTGCGTAGCTACTTAACTGAATTAGGTAGTGGGAGATTTACTATGATAGCTATCTTCGCTGGATCAACCATAAATCCTTGTTTGCATACTATGTGTCCTAACAAAATGCCATAAGGAACACAAAGACGCACTTCTTTAAGTTCAAGGAAATATGATATTGTCTACACTTTGCTAAAATCATCCTTAAGTTCACATGATGGTCCTTCAAAAGGCCAAATACTATCCAGTCATCAAAGTAAACCTCTAGAAATTTATGAATATAATCCTTAAATGTGGCTAAAACCACCCTCGAAAATATAGTAGGTGCATTCTTCAACCCAAAAGGCATAACAATGTACTGAAATGATCCCCATTCAGTAGAAAATGTAGTCTTGTGTCTATCTTCCGCAACAATTCTGATATGATGGTAACTTGGAAATCCATCAGTGAAAGAGTATGCCTTCTGTCCACCTACATTATCTAGTACTTTATCTGAGAATGGAGTAGGAAATGGGTCATGCACAAATGAATCATTCAATTTTCTAAGGTCCACACAAATTCTGATTTCTCCTTCAGCTTTCTTGTCTTGAATCACCATGGGACTTACCCATTCTGACTCTTCTATTGGTTCAATGATCCCTGCCTCCAACATTTTATTAATTTCTTCTTTCAATATTTCTTTATATCTGGTGTTCAATCTGTAAGGTCTTTGCTTGATAGGCTTCGCATCGTGCTTGAGACTTATTTTCATAACTCGCAAGTCACCTAAAATGCCTTTCATTTCAGAAAACTTGGTAGGAAACAAGTCCTGATATTCACGTAGTAGGTTTGGGATCTGTCCCATTGTTTCTTCATCCCAGTAATATCCAATAGAGGCAAAATTTGGTTCTTCATCCATGATAATATTGATCTTTTTAATCTTAATGGGGTTACTCATATCTGGAATTTCCAAGTCACGTCCTTGTACATCGCGTTTTCCTTCAGAGTTAGTATATTCACATCGCAAGGGTCTTCATTTTCATCTTCGTCCACTGTAAAATATAATATTCGAGGGAATGTTCCATATGTATTTCCCAATCTAGTTGTTTATACATAGGCAACGAGACATCCACAAATATTTTCCTTTTAATGATCCGCAGAGCCTCATTAATGCTCGGACAGTCATCCTCAAAACTGAAAGTTCTTTATCATCATGTGGCAATCTGTTGTACCATGTCGAAGTTCTATTTATGCATATTAGTTCTTTTCTATTGGATCCAATGTGTGCACAAACATATGGACCCACTCTATCCTTGGTATATGCCTCCATGCTTTCAAGAAAGATTCTATGTGATTGTTGACACATATCTGTCGACAGGGGTTCACTTCGCACTGCTGTCAACAAACGTTGACACAAACACCCATAGATATCGGCCCAGAAAGGTTTTACCCTTTCCAGCAACACCCGCGAAGTGAGTGAAGTCTCACCCGATATATCTAAGGGGGATGCAGGAACTAAGCTTCCGCAGGTTTAAGAATACATGCATCACTTCGCACTTAGTCGCTAAAAAAACTAGAGATTCGTATCCGTATTATACTAACATTTAGACATATTCACTTCATGAAATCGATACAATCCTTATTTGCATCAACCAACATTAACTTGCAATAGACAAGTTAACTATATAGACAAAATAGCAGTTCATATCATTATAATTTCATTGCTACAATACATTGAGCCATAAAATACCATAATAATTTGCATTTAATTACACCATGACACAATAGAAACACATACATGAGACATAACCACACATCTTCATTCATTAACTCATCCCATCTACTGCGGGATAGACTTCGTAGAAACAATTCAAAGCGACCCCACCCGAATCTGCATACACAGATCAAAACTGCCGAAGATAGACAAAGATATCAAAACAAAGATAGACTTGTGTCTTATCCATGCAATTGATTGATTGATCGCTTCATGAAAAAACAATTCCCTTATGCTTACAATTGTACTTCTATTTATAGACACACACGGTCGTTACAAAATGGTCCATTTGACCCATTTCTAACTAATTTAACCCAATTTTTTTTCATTTGTCAGCTCTTTGTCCTTCATGAGTGGTACTTTGCCTTTGTCGATGGCCCTTCCATCGCTGTCGGCTCCACAGTTCATGTGATCTAAGCCCATGCCAACAGGCCCCCAACACAAACTTGTGGCTCTCCCTCAAGCCACCTCAGCTAGACATACTTCCCACTGTTCTGTTGCATCCATATCATGAATTTGATCATCCTTTGCTGGGCATAGTGCCAACTACTCTGGTTCCGGCACATCCATTTCATGAATTTGATCATCCTTTGCTGCAACCGGAGTGCCCTTGCCCTTTGTTCTTCTATGATCGAAAGACCTACTTCTCCTTCAGCAACTGTAGTTTGCTTAGGTATCTCGGATGAGACCTCACTTCTTTTCTTCCTGATTGTTCGCACATATGCCATCGTCGGTTGCTTGTGAACACTTGTCATCCTCACCCTTAGCGTGCCTTGTGTGCTTGTGCTGGAAATAAAATGCACCATCGTAACTCTATATGCTTCCCCTTCGATCTAACTTCTCTTCTAACTGCACCAAGAACACTTAGTCTCAACTTTCCTTATGTGCGTGTATTTATAGCTCCAGGTTTCTGCCTTCCATCCATTTTGTTGGTCTTGGATCATGATTGCAACATTGTTCGTCGAATCCTTCTCTGATTTTCCTAATGATGTGCACTCATTGGTCATTACTGGCATCTTCATCCATTCACGCCGTTGTTCGCTACTGTATTTATCACCTGATTTGAATCTTCCGTACATTACCTGATTTGACCCATTCACACTTTGCCCGACGTCGACAAGTCCTTTCCTTGTCGTTGTTCTAACCTTGTCGCTATCCCATCCTTTTCATTGTTCTAACCTTGTCTCTATCCCATCGACACACATCTTAATTTTAACTCTGTCGTAGCTACTTCGACGGATGCCCAATATTAATCTTTTATCACCATGTGTCCCTCAACGGAATCCTGATATTCGCGATGTTCATGTTCCTTATTTCCTTCTCTTCTTGTCGCTTCACTTTTTCAACTTTCTTTTTCTGTCACTTCTTTGATTTTATTTTATTTTATTTCTTCAATGGTTCTGCGCCACGCTATCCCGATAGGGAATTAGCTGGCTTCCATTCACCAAATTTGGAAAAAGCATCCCATCTATATTTTGCAACTGAACCGTGCCTCCGTCAGTGATGAAATTGATGATATAATGGTCCCAGCCAATGCATCTGAATATTTCTGGGATGCTTCACAAATTTACTGTCATATAAGAGAACCATGTGTCCATGATGAAAGTGTTTGGCCTTCACATGGTGATCATGCCATGCCTTCTGTCGATCCTTTTCTACCCACTGATGAAATCCTACGATAAATCGATCTTCTTCAAGCTGTAGAAACAGTGCTAGCCTTTCCTCAATAGCTCCATCGTCGCTCATTCCTGTTGCTGCTGCTATGTGCAGACTCGGCACAATATACTCCATTGGCATTACTACTTCTTGTCCGTATACTAAATTGAATGGTGTTTGTCTGGTCAGTCTTTTGCATGTCATCCTATAGGCCCATAGTATCACAGGTATATTCAAATCCCAGTCATCGGGATTCGTATTACAAACCTTCGTAAGCGCATTCTCCAGTATTTTGTTGAATGCGTCGATCGCTCCATTTGCTTGCGAGTGATATGGAGTGCTCCTCCTATGCTGTATATGGAACTCCCCTGTCATCACTCTGATCATTTGATTGACAAAGTGAGTACCTTGGTCGCTCATCAATATTTTTGGGCACCCAAATCTAGTTACTACATTGTCAAAGAGGAACCTTGCTGTTGTCGCAACTGTGCAATCCTTTATTGGTTCTTCTTCGGCCCATCTAGTCAAATAGTTAGTCGTAGTAGTGATATATATTGCGACTATTCTTTTTCCTGGTGGATTAATGGGTCCCACGAAATCTACTGCACACTTGTCGAATGGAAGTAATGTTAGCCAAGGTACTAGTGGCATCTCGTCTCTTCGTGTCGGTTTTCCTATTTTTTGACATACGTCCCAGCTCTTAATGTAATTGGTTGTGTCGCTGTGTACCGTTGGCCACCATAATCCTGCTCTAGGTAACTTCCTGGAAGTTGCATGTCCTCCATAATGACCTCCTACGATCCCTTCATGAGATTCTACCAATACTCTTTCTTGTTCACGCGGAAGGCCACATCGCCGAATTATTTCATCCGTCCCATTTTGTATAGTTTCCCTACAATCAGTTGGAAATTCGTAGCCTTGACAACTAAATGCTTCTTTTGGCTGTTAGTGAAATCCTCAGGTGCCTTTCCTATCGCCAAGAACTGAACAATTTGCTCGTAATGGTCATCGACCATCCCAATCCTGAATATCTGCACGTCAAGCAATCCTTCATCGATATTCCTTGGTTCTTCTCCTGATTCTATTCGCGATAGATGATCAGGTCTTGCATTTAGTCTCCCAGGTTTCACAATTATTTTGAAATCAAATTCCTGAAAAAGTAGTAGCCATCGATAGATCTTCCCCCCCAACACAAGATTATTGACTAGGTATTTTAGTGCAGAATGATCGGTAAACATTTTGAAATGTCCTCCTAATAGATAATGTCAAAATTTTTGCAAGGCAAATACCATCGCCAAGCCTTCTCTTTCTGTTTTCGTATAGTTCCTTTCTACAGTAGAAAACTTCCTACTTGCAAATGCGATTGGGTGATCAATTGATCCTGCTCTCGGATAAGCTAGTATCACCCCCTATGCGACTATGAGGCATCTACGTGTACATGAAACTCTTTCTTCCAATCGGGAAATACTATTATTGGTGTTGAGACCATTTTATGTTTTAGTATGTCAAGACTGTTTTGACATTTGTCGTTCCATTCGAATTTCGCATCTTTCTTCAATAATTTCTCCATGGGCACAGTGATTGCTGCATATCCTCTTATAAATTTTCTATAGTATCCGGTGTGACCCAAAGTATCCCTTAACTATTTTACTGTCGTTGGTGCTAGTAGGCCGACAATGATTGCAATTTTTGCTGGGCCAAGCAACATGCCTTCCTTGCACACAATGTGTCCCAATAGAATTCCGAATGGTGCGCATAAAATGCTTTTCTTCAAGTTTAGTGAAATCTAATGCCATCGACACCTTTCCAGCATCATCCTGAGGCTTGCGACATGATCTTTCACTAATCCGTACACAGTCCAGTCATCCCTATAAACTGCTAGGAACTTATGGATGAACTCCATGAATGCAATGACGACTAATACGGAAAAAATCACAGGGGCATTCTTAAGACCAAAAGGCATCACTGTATATTGAAAACAACCCCATTATGTTACGAAGGTGTTCTTGTGTCGATCATCCTTCGCAATATTAATCTAATGGTAGCCTAAGAATCCATCTATGAATGAGTAGATTTCCTGTTCTCAGACACCCTCAAGCACTTCATCCGTAAATGGAGCGGGGAACAGATTGTGAAGGCATGCGTCGTTCAATCTCCAGAGGTAGACACAAATACAAATCTCTCCAGTTTTCTTATCTTGGACGACCATTGGGCTGATCCATTTTGATTCTTCGATGAGTTCAATAATCCCAACATTCGCTCTATTTTGGCCTTTACCCATTCTTTGTATCTTGGGTTAAATCTATATGACCACTGCTTTACTGGATTTGCATCAGGTTTCAATGGGATCTTCATCTCACCCAGATCTCCCAAAATTCCTTTCATTTTTGCGAACTTTGTTGGGAACAAGTCTTGAAATTCATGCAGTAAATTGGTGACCTTTCCAATTCTTGAGTCATCTCAATAGTCCCCAATACTTGCAAAATTTGGGTTCTGTTCCGAGCCGATATTTACCTTCTTTATTTTCAATGGCTACTTGAATTTGTCGAATGGCACTTCTGGTGCGCCGATGTCACGTCTCCCTTCTGATTCTGGAACACAAACTTCTCTAGGATCCTCCTCATCATCTGATCCTCCTTATACGTTGTAACACTCCATCATCCATTGAGGTGTCCCTTTCCATTGCAGTCCCATTGGTCTCTTAATAGAGACTATCTCGAGTACATTTTCATGTATGTTCCGCAACGCACTATGGATAAAAGGGTTCTCATCCGGGAAATTGAAAGTATGACTAAATATGATAGTCAAATATTCCCATGTTTTAATCCCTCATCGTAATTCAGCTGCAATGTACTGGCTCCGTGCTACCTCATCCAACATATGGATAAAACACATGGACCCATTCCTGTTCTGGTCTCATACCCCATGCAGTTTGGCATTCTCCCAGATGATCCCTAGTATCACTCCTTCCATTGTATTTTTCCCTTTGTAATATTCATTCTCTCTGAACCTGACTTCCATCAACCATCGACAGAGTGGATAGTTATCTATAGATGACTTATGTGCTGCCCACCATCTTGCAAGAGTAGCTTTTAGTGCTTCATCCAGTGCCAGCAGTCACTGTGGTTCTTTTACTCTTTTTTTGAAATCATTGATGCAGTTTTCCAAGTTAGGAAATCCTTCGTATGTCAGTAAGTTGCAGATTTCTGTCGCTACCCACCTTAGCGACTTAGTGATTCGCATGCACCTTCTGAATGATACCTCATTCAATCGATTATGCCAATTTTCTAGTGCTTCGTTAGAATCTGAAGTTGCCGAATTGATGCTTCGCCATCCCAGTTCTTCGTCGGCAATGGGGTTAACATAATCTTATGAGACATTGTAGACATTGTCCCATACTTCTATGAATTCGTCTCTTATAGGTTTGACATAACTTTTCCCTTCATGTGGATCCAGTGGAGCGACAACCCTCATATCGTTGTTTTTGACGGACATTGTCCTTTTCTTAAAGTTAATAACTGTCAGGTTCTCCATTTCCCAGTCTATTCCCATTAGTGCGGGGTATGGGCTAGTGTTTTCGACTATCTCTATAATATTGAAATCCGCGTATGTTTTTAGCCCTTCCACTTCGACAGGTACACGAGATAGTCACCCAATCAGTGTAAAATTGATTTGGTTTTCCAGTCGAAGTTGCACTAGAGACCATACCATCTGTGGCTTCCCCATCATTTCCCAAGTCTGCTTGGTTAGGATATTCACATTTGATCCTAAGTCCAAGATAATGGAATCTACGTCGTATGCACCAATTTGAGCATTCATCCTCATTTATCTATTAGTTTTCTTCTTGTGCAAGCGATTGAATGTTCGCTCTTGTTGCCCTGGTTCCTGTTGATGTAATAGACTGGTGAACCCGGCTAGCGCATCTTGATCTTTTTCTAATGTTAGACAAATTTCTAAAAAATTCTTTAAAGTGCTTACCTTTTTCGGTGACCTTTGTGAATTCGTCTTCTCAAAGATTGACAACATTTCAAATATAGGCTCACGATGGACTATGGGTGGAATTCTAGCATCGCTCTTGATCAACTTGTCCCGTGCTTCCAAAAAAACTTCTTTTTATGATTCGACATCGAATCGCACTTGCCTCATGTTCGTAGGCCAGATGCTTGGAAATGGTCTATCTTCTCCTGTCGCAACACCTCCTCTGGTCACCACTATGACATTTAACAGTTGACTTCTTACTTCGACTGTTATATTCTGCACGTTTGGATTAGGATTCTGATTTGGGTTTTGGTTCAGGTTTGATTGTGGCTGTGGTTGCGGCGTGCTCTTAGTATGCCATTTCGCAATTAGCTATGGACAGTCTTCAACTGCGTTGCAATAGGTACAAAGTGGTGTTGGAAGTGGAAAGTCCCTTCGATAGTGTCCGATCACTCCGCAATTGTAATAGGTAACTGGTCCCCATCCTTGACCAAGAATTCCTCCACGATCGAAACCTCCATTGCGACCACCACAAAATCCTTCTCTATATCCTCTTGGTTGCTGATTGAATTATTGTTGGTTATATTGCGGTGGATTAAATTGTACTGCAGTTGCGGCTGATTATATTGTGCTTGATTGTACTGCTATTTCTGTTGATTGTACTATGGTTTTGGCTGGTTATATTGCGGTTGTGATAGAGGTCTCTATTCCTATCGCTGCTCTTCTCCCTTCATAAAATACGTTTTCGCAATTATTTCCTGTAACAAATCATAAGCTCTGCAGTCCTTTTCCTCATGCCCAATCGATCGACAAAAATTGCAGAAAATATTCACCAGCTTTGAACCTTTTGCAAGTATGAACACTCTTCTGGTCGATGCCCCTTGTTTGACATACCCGGCACTGGGGCATCCCCCCTTGACTGAGATAATTCAGTGCACCGGACTGTAAATGCTCGTGAAACTCATGGCACTGATCTTTGTGGTGACCTTCAACCTTACATCTAGTGCACCATATATCGTCCCATACTTCTTTTCTTTTCTTGATATCCTGCAGTTGGATAGTTAAATTTTCTAGCTGCGATTGGATTTGGTTCATGCAAATCGAAGCCTCGCCAATCAGTGATGCTTTCAATTTCGTTGCGATCTCCAAGGCCTCTACTTGGGATATGACCTTCTGTTGCATTAATGGTACTCTTATTTGAGGTACCAATCCTGTGATGAGCCATTCTTTATATGCTGGATATCGTTCATTCCAAAACTGACCTTAGCCATCCGAGTTTTGAATCTTTGATCGAATTCCCATACTTATTCATTTGGGAATTGCTTTATTTCCTTTAGTTTTGTAATATACTGCGACTCTAACTTTGGTTTCTTAAATTCATCAATCAGTCCAACCCTAATTTCTACTAGGGTCTTTGATGGATTTCCTGTAAGTACTTGTACAAATTTCATATACCAATCTAGCACATGACCCATAAAGGTCGTCTCCAATTTCCCTTTCTTAATATCGTCATCTTGTACTTGTTTAACGGTCCATACTGCTTCACACAAAAACCAATATTGTTCGGGATCCTCCGTCCCATTACCATGACATAGAGGAAGCTTTACATTGTCGCCTGCCATCCTTGGTCTCCTACTGGTGTTAGTCGATCTGTTACTGCTACTGTTGTTCTTACACGCAGGACAACCCTGCGAAGAGCTATTATTTCTTCCAACAAAGTTAGGCGTAGTGTACGGAGTTGTGGGTACGTTGTAGCTTTGGGTTTTCCCTTCTCAGGTTCAAGAGTAGCTTGGACGTTCCCTTTGTCTCTATAGGGTCGCTTTGTCCCATGTGGTCTCGTTTCACAGTTCTCTGTTCCGGTCGCACCAGGAGACTCTCTCTCTATCTCAGTCCTCCTCTTCTTTTCCAGCTGGAACCTTACCCCACTTCGCAGACGACCACCACTTTACTCAGCTTCCTGTAGCTAGGGTTTTACCCCTAGCTTGTGCAAATGAGCACCTACTAAGGAGAATGGACTCCTTAGTAGCAGTTCAGTAAATGGAAATTATTATGCTAAAACAGAAATGTAAATTACTCTAAAACATGTGCATGAAACATAAACAACAAGATGTAAACAATGGTTCTTGTATTAATTTTACCTCCAATGTGAAGGTTGGTGAAGCTCTTGCAATGTCCAAGAGGGTTACTCCAAGCTCCAACTTGCTCCTTCTCTTTCTCCAATGGTGGGAATGGGCCAAAAGGGGCTCTCAAGGCGAAAGTGGCTCAATGGTGAGCTAGGGTTTCAAGAGAGATTTTGGCAGAGTAAGGTTGCTTCTGATTGTGGATATGAAATAAGGGGTCTCCATCACCTATTTATAGTTTTTTGGTGGTGGAGTGCTGACCCATGGTTTTGGGAACCATATGGTTTAGGGCAGTTGTATAGGGTTTTTTCTTCCTTTTCCTCATTATTGTATATTTTTTATTCCCTTTTTAGGGGGTTTTTGCTATTTTTAGAGGAATTTTGGATATTTTTGGAGGAAAAAGAGGTTTTTTAGCATTTTTGAGGCTTTTTTGATGGTTTTGTGGCCTTTTGGAGGATTTTTAGTGGGATTTTCAGGGTTTTTAAGGGAAATATGGTAGGAAAATGGACAAATGAGCCATGTAATGGGGTAGATGAGGCAGTGAACACTTTTTGGGTGTTAACAGATTGCCCCCTGATGTGCGAGGGCAGTAGCTCATCGTATGGCCGATGGAAATCATAAGGCATATAAGGTTTTCCTGGGGTATGGAGAGAAGAGAAGAAACAAACTGAAGCTCGGAACAACGATCCCGAACAAACTGCAAGAACTAAAAGTACATAACCTCAATAAGGGATGAGGAATCATCTGATCATATGGACGAGGTGGGCATACCCATGCTTGTATCAGGATATAACACAAAAATAACAATGGGGTCCAAAAAAATGGGGACCTGACATATACATAACCTCAAATACTGAATGAGGAAGAATCTCAATATATGGACGAGGTGGGTATACCCATGCTCGTATCAAGATACATAAATAGAACTGTGAGGCCCGACAAGGGGGACCTGTAAGATACATAGATAACCACTGTGTACATCATAAGGGTCTAGAGGGGACACAAATCTGGGACATGCTGCTGGGCTGACCATGTGTAAGCTGAAGAACGGGTGCATTGGAATATCAACAGTGCTGCTGACTGGGGTACCATAGGAACTGATGAGCTGCTGGATCATAATGACTGGGAGCAATAACCTCGATCGTACACTGAACTGGAACTAAAATGGGTACTCAAGGAAGCATATAACTGGATGGCTTCCGAATACAATCGCCAACGCAGCCCGGACATCCACGGGAACATATAACTGGGCGTTCCGAAGTGACTCACCAATGTGTTAGAGTCAGGGGAAATCCGGGGTCTTCGACTGAAAACTGAAGGGATATAACCCTATGCAATTCTCGACGATGCGATCAAAGTGCTGAAGTCGAGCATGTGAGAAACAACCACTCAGAGAGGCAATGATGACTCCTCTCAGAATGGTCCGTAGGCACTTACCACAGATGGTGATAAGTCCAAGGCATAGGGACCTCTAGGCCTATCCTCTGGAATAGAGGGGTTGTCGTCGACAGAGGGAGACCTGCAACTATCAAGGAAATGATGTTTCCTTGACAGGAGCGCGAGGTGGAGAACCGAAATGTGATAGTACTGATGGCAGGACTGACCAAACTGTGGGGGGACAACTGGGCAAGTAGAGTGGGTGGACTCAAACTTCCTTTGTTCAGAGTATGATAATGGGGATGATATGGCAGCATATGAAACTGACTGAGGGGAAAGGGATCATAGCTGTATTGGATCGGGGAGGGTGACTGGGCTGAGGGAGACTCAAGCAGGTAAAAAATGGCAGGAGACTACAGAATACTCTGAACAAAGGCGACCTGATTGGGGGTGCTGCCGAGATGATCGATCATAGTGCCAGGAGGCACGGGAGGGGACTTCTTCATGGGTTAAGGAACTAGAAGAAGTGTGTGTAAAATGATACTGTCGTGTGGATTTATACGAGCCCAGGACAGTTCATGCTCGTGGTTGCTTTCAAGTTTAAGGAGTCTGAAAGCGATAAGAAGACTCTGAAGTAATGGAATGGTATTGTCGTGTGGATTTATACGAGCCCAAGACAATTCATGCTCGTGGTTGCTTTCAATTTTAGAGAGTCTGAAAGCAAATAAGAAGACTCCAGGGGGTTGCTTTTTCGTATGTTTAGTCTCCAAGGCCCAAAGAAGCATAAAAGGATGCAATGAAGAACTCTTCTAGCCGGGGTGACTAGAGTATTCCTTTTTCGTAATTAGTATACCAGGTTCGGAAAAGGGTTAAACTTATACCAGATAGACACCCTTTCAGGTACTTTAAGGAGCATGAAAGGAAGCAAGATTGCTCGGCGATATTTTCATTGTTTTAGGAGTCAGAAAAGAGCTTAACGGAAACTCCCTAAGTGCCTTTTTCGTAAAGGACTTGTCCGGCCCGAAAAAGGGATAAAATTATACTGAACAAAAGGAATGGCCAGGCAAGGAGGAAGTGTTCAATCAAGGATCAGTAATGATGAACAAGAATGAGGGTAGGGGGGAACACTGGTGGGCCTCCTTGCGGGGTGAATGGAATGGTGGAAAAACAACGAAACATTTGTAGTATGACAGGAGTGAATGGCTCATGTAAAAGTGTGGAACAATCCGATGGCGGCTGGTGTGGTGCGCAAACTGAGGTAGCAAGGTGTTGGGACACAATGTTGAAATTGTACCAGGTGAGAGCTGGAAATGATCTCAAGCATCATCACAGGCTCGAAAAAATGAATCCGACGATATAAAGAGTGTCAAAAATGGGTAACGACCGATGTGGCACGTACACCGAGGCGATGGGGGCGGTTTGGATAAAATACCCAAAAAATATGGGGGTGAGAGCAAGAAATGATCTCAAGCATCATCACCGGCTCAGAAAAATGAATTCGATGATATAAAATATGTGAAAAATGGAGAACGATCGTTGTGGCATGCAAACCGAGGCGACTAGTGGTGTCTGAAAAATGGGAAAAAAATAACAGGGAAAAAATAATGCAACGAGGTGACCATCATGACGGTCTCGTCATGCTGATTCCAGTGGTGGAAATAGTTCGAAAAATGGACTCCGTATGGGGGCCAACATTGACGACTGGGTGTAACGGAGCAGGTGGTGTCCGGGCCTTGGGGGAAAAAAGTTGACAGTTATGGAAATGCTTGACCGCAGTGATGCAATCGGTGAAAAGTGTGGGCCAGAAGTATCCGGCGTGGATGATCTTTTGGGCAGTGGCCATCCCTGAGAAATGGCCTCCGCAGGCACCGCTATGACAGTCATTAAGGACGTGTTCAACTTCCTCGTGTGTAAGGCAACGACGAAGAATTGAGTCAACCCCTCGTCGGTAAAGAACATCGCTTAAGAGGAGATATCGAGAGGCCTGGTGACGGATGCGACGACGTCCATTATGGGTGACTTTGGGTCGAAACTTCTGCATGCGCAGGTATAACAAAATATCATCGTACCATGGGTCATCAGACGAGATAGTGAACAAGTGATTATCGGGTAACTCATCAGAGATTGGTTTGGCCGGGAGAAGGGAAGGGAGATCAGTAATGAGCTGGGCAAGCGCGAGGGCTTTAGTGCTCTTAGGTGTTCAAAAAGTAAGGTCATATTCCTGGAGGATAATGACCCATTTAGCAACACGACCTTGCAGGAGCCGCCGATTTAGGAGATATACCATGGGGTTAGAGTCGGCAACGACTGTGGTATGGCTAAGTAAAATGTAGTGTCGCAATTTTTGGATGGAGAAGACCACATCTAGGGCGAGTCTCTCCTCATATGGGTAACGTAGAGGTGGGACAATTACCATTTTGCATAAGCTGTAACAGAGCACTGATACTACCAATTTCCATAATTAATATGAGAGCGGAATTCTTCATTTCTGTGTCTTAATTTGTTGTGATCCTCGGCGTCTCTGTTAGAAGGTCAGGGCCTTCCTTCTCATAGAGATAGCTAGTTTAAGTAGGTAGGGTAATTTAGCTTTCCTTCTGTTGTGTGGTGTGGAATTATTGCAGATGTTACTGGTAGCTGCAACATAGAATTAGATTTCCTTTTGGTAGTTCATAATTGCATCTTGAATAGCTGTAGCAAATTGGTGTGACAATCGTTTGTGTAGGATAATTCAGTTAATGCATGTGTGTTTGAATCAGCTGTAACAACCAAGCTCAATTCCAATATCTTTTAGTTGTTTATGTTTTCCAGGATTTCCAGTAATTGTCAGTTAGAGTTCAAGCTTTAGATTCTGGTTGCTGTTGTATCTTCAATTGATTTTAAGTAGACAGATTATGATTGAGTAACAATAGCTGCTAGATAAATAATTTTGGTAAAGATCAATTATTGTAGTTTGATAATTATAAGATTTAACTTCTTGCAAAAGCAATCTGGTTTATTTCTATTCTTAATTTTATAACTGTTGGGTGATTTATGTAGGAAGGTAGTTTCAATCAAATCCCTAGATGTGTGAATTAGCTTAGTTTGCTTTCTGGAGTGAGTTTGGCTGGATAGATTGGTAGGATCATTATCTACATTTAGTAAATCAACTACTTGACATGTTTATGCACAAATTATGCTTATTACCATTGAAACAAAAGACCTCCCTGGGTTTGACAATTTATATTGATCATCCTGTGTGTTAGCTTTAATTAATTGACATATAGGGTGACCAACATTTTGGCGTCGTTGCTGGGGATGGTAATAGATAGACAGAGTTAGTAGTTGGTTTAATTTGATTTGATTTTAGTTCAATTATTTACAGCATGCATGAATACAAGAAAAATAAATTGGGAACCCACTTTGAATACTAACATTGCAGGTGGAAGAGGTCAAGCTCGTATTGCAGGTCAGGGAAGACACACATACATTGATGAGATAATTGATAGAGCTGATTATTCCCTCTGCGGAACTCTATAGGCAGGGGAAATTCTATTCCTCCCAATCTTGAACATTCAACATCCACAGTGGAGAATACAACAGGACCTTCAACTCCTGTTGCAGAAAGTAAACCTCCTGAAGATAAGGGAAGTGTTGTAGGTGCACCAGATAGAGAGGAAATATATCATATCAATGGAACTAGAGTCACTAAAGAAGTGTGGTTGGAGACTCGTTGAATAGAAGAGGAAGAGAGAAGGCGAGAAGAAGAGAGGAGAAGAGAAGAAGAAGCTAAAGAAGAGGAAGAACGCATAAAGGAACCTGTTGAATTTTGGACTAGAACCATGGCTGGTAGAGAATAGGAGGGCGAGAATGAACATGGAAATAACCGAGAAGAAGAAGGTGAAAATAATCAGCCTGGTAATACTATGGCTACATTAGAATTCCCTATCCTCCAAACACTTGGAGCATCTCCTATGAAAAATATCTCACCATCAGTCCTCCCGAATTTTCATGGTAAGTCCTCTGAGGATCCTGATGAGTTTCTTTTTGAGTTTGATATCCTCTGTCATAGCTATGATTACACCTCTAGTGCACAGAAACTGAAGTTATTCCCAGCCACCTTGAAAGGAAATGCTCTGTGCTGGTTCATGAGTATGGGTTGTGAGACCATTACTACTTGGGACCAAATGAAAAACACCTTCCTTTCTAAGTAGCAAGAATATTGCAGAACTAGGGATAGAAAAGAGGAGTTGTTTAAAATGGTTTAGAAGGATGAAGAAATTTTGGAAGACTTTGTGGAAAGATTGCTGTACAATTTACAGAGATCTAGTCATGCTGAGATTGGAAAGGATGTGCTCAAGATCATCTTACTAAGAGGAATTAGAGAAGACTTCCTTGATATGTTAAATCTGCTGGGAAAAGGGGATATCTCGAAGGAACCTTTCGAAAAGATTGTTGAATTATGTCGAAGGTACTCCAGGCGATCCTCTAGAAACAGCAAATGAGACAAGGACCGAGACCAGGATGTCTTCACTAGGACTCAGAAGTCATCTAGTGGAGGGGCCACTCAAGCAGAAATAGGAAAGTTACTGGAGAATTTTAAAACAGACATGATGAGCTCCATTTCCTCAGAGTTAGATGTCATGAGAGCAAAGCAGAAACAAGTGGTAGAATATCTTACACTTGGTGTATTATGTCCTAAATGTAGGAAAAAGCACCCACTGAAGGAATGCCCGTTGGACAAAGCAGAGTTATGTAGGATATGTGAACTCGAACATGATACTAAGGAATGTCCTTCATTACCTAAGGTCAAAGCAGTCCTGTAGGCATCCATTCCGAATGTGGAGCTAGCATATGTCATGGCACAGAAGAGACCATGGCAGCCTCGAAACCAAGGTATGAACCCAGAACCATCATTTTTTTTCTGAATAATATGAATGGAATGAACAATATGCATAATATGAATACACAATTCCCTTCACATTATTCTAACAATCAGTGGCATCCATCTCAGAATCCAATGCATAATCCTAACCCATGGACACCATGGTCACAGCAGTCAAACAACCAAGCTCCTTGGAATTCCAACTGGAGAAATTCTTACCAAGGAAATAACTTTCCCCATCACCAGACTTAGTATCAACAATATCCCTCTCAATAGTATCAGCATCAACAGTATCAACACCAACAGTATCAACAAGCACAACTCCCTTTCCAAAACAATGCCACACCTATGAATGCACCACTTCAACCACAACTACCTGCACAACCTAACCCAAACCCAAACAATAAAACAGTCCATCAATTTGAGACTACCAACATGCTTGCGTATTCCATCACCCATATTACTTGCAATGATATACAATTACGATCAGGAAGGGTGGTGGAACCTATTATCACTGAGGATGTTTCATCCCCAGTGATTGAAACTGGAGTAAATCAACACTATGAGAACATGGTTAATTCAGCAAGCCCCATCATTAAGGATGCTAATACTCCTACTGAAACAGTAGCGTAAACTCAGAAAGTAACATACGATGTATCACAACCTACACAGTTGAATAGAGAACCACCATACCCTGAATGATTGGCCCTGCAGAAAACAGTGGAACAACCCCAATTTGATCTCGTGGGAGAACTGAAAAAATTGTATGTTAAAATTCCACTGTTACAAGCTCTCCATGATGTGCCCATTTATGGTAAGATGGTTAGAGATTTGTGTGTCAAGAAACCAGGAAGAAGGCCCAGAGACCCCCCCACTGTCCACATGTTGGGAAAGCTTTCAGAATTAATAATGGGGAAGGCCCCTATAGAAAAATACGATGACCCTGGGAACCCGACTGTTACATTTCACATAGGGAATACACAAATTCCCAATGTCTTGGTGGATTTAGGCGCAGCTATTAACGTTATGACCATAGAAACTGTGAAGAAATTGGCACTCACTAATCTTTGGCCAACCCCTACTGTTTTGGAACTTGCTGATAGATCAACAATCAAGCCTAAAGGGATCCTAGATGACGTCGTGATCTCAGTTGATTCGTGGGAATACCCTATGGATTTCTTGGTGTTACAGCCTAAATCCTAGTTGGGGGGACACCGAATGATCCTAGGAAGACCATGGTTGGCCACATCAGATGCCTGTATCAGCTATCGGTCAGGATCTATGACCATTTTAGATGGAACTGAGATCAAGAGCCTAACCCTGTACCCTCCAGCTCGACCAAGCATAGAAGCTGAGACTCCATTATGGGCAGATTTGGAGGAGGAAGAGGGTGTGCATCCATTATTAACCATAGGGAGAGCCTTAACGTTTAAAGATGAAACAGAGGATGATGGCATTAATAGTTTCATTAGTGAGCCCACGTCAATCAATAAAAATGTCTATCATATCTTGCATAGTACTCTAGCTGCAACAGAACAAGAAAATCTTACAGAAGAAACTCTAATCGGTGATTCTAGTATAATTCCAGTACTTAAGAATTCAAAGAGTGTTCCAGTAGAAATTGGGCCAGGAAAAACATTGAATATCAATCCTAATATGGCACCTAGCGAGATGGAACAACTAGTCACTTTGCTGAAACAACGTAGGGGAGCTTTCGCTTGGGAGTACACAGACATGAAAGGAATTCCTTCTCATTTGTGCACCCATCACATTTATATTAAGAGCGACTCCATGCATGTATGTCAACCACAACGAAGGATGAACCCGAACCTAAGGGACATAGTGAAAGAAGAAATCCAAAACATTTTGGAAGCAAGATTCATATACCCGATTTCAGACAGTGAGTGGGTTTCTCCACTTGTGATTGTGCCAAAGAAGAATGGGAAATGGAGGGTTTGTGTGGATTAAAGAGAATTGAACAAAGCAACACAGAAAGACCATTTTCCTGTACTTTTCATCAATCAGGTCCTTGATACCTTGTCTGGGAAAAAGTATTTTTCCTTTTTGGATGGCTTTAGTGGCTATAATCAAATCCGAATTGCTCCAGAAGACCAGGACAAAACCACTTTCACCTGTCCATGGGGGACTTTTTCATACTGAGTACTTCCTTTTGGGTTGTGCAACGCACCAGCCACCTTTCAGAGAGCAATGATTGGAATCTTTTCGGAAATGGTAAATGATTGCATGGAAATTTTTATGGATGACTTTACTCCATAGGGTGATAGTTATGAAGAAGCATTGAAGAACTTAGAAAAGGTCTTGAAATGCTGTGAACAAAGCTAGCTCTCTTTGAGCACTGAAATTGCCACATGATGATGAGTGAGGGCATAGTGCTAGGGCACTTCATCTCTTCTAATGGTATCCAGGTAGATCCATCCAAAATCAAGGTAATTGAAAACATACCAACTCCTGGAACTCAGAAGGATGTAAGTAGCTTCTTGGGGCATGCTGGCTATTACAGAAGGTTCATAGAAAACTTTTCCAAACTAGCTTCTCCTTTGTTCACTCTGTTGATGAAGGATGCACAATTTGTCTGGAATGATGCATGCCAAACAACATTTACTGAGCTAAAGAGAAGGCTGTCTACAACACCAATTTACGAGGGTCCAATTGGGCTCTACCTTTTCACATTTCTTCAGATGCTTCAGGTACGGCCATTGGAGCAGTTTTGGGACAACATGAAGGTAACGCTCCTTATGCCATTTATTACATTAGTAAAAACTTGTCTCCTGCTGAACTGAATTATACTGTCACAGAAAAGGAATTTCTTGCCATTGTTTATGCCATCAACAAATTTAGACATTGTATTACTGGATATTCTACTTTTGTGCACACTGATCATTCTGCTATCAAGTATTTAATGAATAAACCAATCACGAATGCTAGAGTTACTAGATGGTTGTTACCGTTACTTGAATTTGATATCACAATTATTGATAGACCAAGAAAGGAAAATGTTGTTGCAGATTTTTTATCTCGACTTACTAATAGTGATGACAATTTACTAGTTGAAGATTCCTTCCCTGACGAACATTTGTTTGCAGTATCAGCTCATTCCCCATCATATATAGATATTGCTAACTTTTTGGCTGCAGGTAAGCTCCTAGTACATCTGTCAAAGAGAGAAAAAAGGAAGATCATACAACATAGTGCTAGGTACTACTGGATTGATGGCCATCTTTTCTACACAGGGCTTGATTTAGAGATCAGAAGATGTGTTAGAGAAGATGAAATCTTTAGCATTCTTAAAGCTTACCATGATGAGACCTATGGGGGACATTTTGTTGACAAAAGGACAGGTCATAAAATTTTGAGAATGGGCTATTTCTGGCCTACATTGTTTAGGGATGCAAAGAAGTATGTTCAGGCATGTGATAGATGCCAAAGGATAGGCCAACCCAACAGATTAGATGAGATTCCTTTGCAGCCACAACTTGTGGTTGAACCGCTTGATAGGTGGGCTCTAGATTTTGTAGGGCCTATCAACCCTCCCTCAAAGCAGAAAGTTCACATCTTGGTTTGCATAGATTACATGACCAAATGGGTAGAAGCTATAGCCTTGGTTAAGGCCAATGATCAGGCTATGATTGATTTCCTATATGAAGAGATTTTTACTCGGTTCAGAGTACCTAAGGAAATAATTACAGACGGTGGACCACAGTTTGTGTCTCACAAGTTGGAAGCATTGTTACACAAATTTCATATTCAGCACAGAATAACCTCGCCATATCATCCACAGGCCAATGGCCAAGTGGAGAGCACAAACAAGGTTATTGAGGCTATACTGACAAAAACAGTGAAGAGCCATCATAAAGATTGGGCTGAAAGGCTTCCAGAGGCACTATGGGCCTATCGTACTACGTGGCGTAACACCACTAGTTTTTCCCCATATGAACTAGTGTATGGTAAGAATGCTATTTTTCCAATTGAATTTGAAATCATAACCTTGAAAACAATAGTGGAAGCAAACCTAGATTTATCAGAGGCACAGAGGGACAGACTGAATCAACTTAATGAATTGGATGGAAGCGCACAACTGCAGTACATCATACAACTTTAATCCAACAACAACGCTCTAAATGGCATGATCGATTTATAAAGAAGAAAGTCTTCCAAGAAGGAGACTGGGATCTGTTGTATGATTCATGGTTTAAGAGGGACTTTAAAGGTAAATTGCATACCCGTTAGTCGGGCCCCTATCAAATAGATAGGGTATTTGATAATGGAACAGTCTGAATGATCACCATTGATGAAAAAAAAGTACCATTATTCGAAAATGGTCATCGGCTGCGACTGTATCACAAGTCGATCTCAAGGGAAATTTTCGTTTCCCATGTTGCAGGTGATCCAGACTATCAGCTAATGCCGGGACAGGGATTTTTCTCAACCCCTGTCAATTTTTAAGAACTGCAATATCCACATGATTTGTACATAAATAATTCATTTTCTTTTTTTCATTCTGTATTTTATCTATTTTTTTCATTTTTCATTTGATCGGGTTTGTTTGAAGAATTATGTGCAGGAATTAATTGCAAGAATAACGGTCATGACTGGGCCAGACGACTGCGGGCACCTTGCATTGTTCTTGATCTAATAAAGCTTGTTACCTTTCAGCAGTCAACTAAAAATTTGCATGTTACTTCATATCGCTCAGCTGCGACTCCTTACCTTGCTCATTCTTACTATTTGAACAGCTACGACTCCACTATTCCTGACCAATCCTCCAAATGCAACAGCTGCGACTCCACTATTCCTGACCAATCCTCCAAATGCAGCAGCTACGACTTTGCTATTCTTCACTATTTCGCTAAACCCAGACCCAGCAGCTGTGACTCTGCTATTTTTACTCCATTGTTGTCCCTTACCAGCAGCTGCGACTCTGCTATTCTTGACTATTTCGCTAAACCCATCAGCTGTGACTCCGCTATTTTTACTCCATTTTCATCCCTTACCAGCAGCTGCGACTCCGCTATTCTTGACTATTCTACTAAATCTAGCAGTTGCGACTCTGTTATTTCCACTTCATTTCCGCTCCTTCCGTACGACTGTAACTCCGCCATTTTCGCTTATTTTTCTAAGTCTAGCAGTTGTGACTCCGCCAGTCTGTCTGCTCTCCGATTGATGATGCCAATAATGATTCAATTAGGCATCAGTTTTATTGCTCGCTCCACAAGATCTAATCATGGTTTGCCATGAAGGAAAATTTCGTGTGTCTTGAGTAGCTGTCAGCCCAAGTGGCGATGGCCACATCACTTCAACACATGTGCATTCATGCTCATGAGGACGAATGCCGGCTGTAATGATTGATCCATGGATAAAACTCATAAACGCAAAGGTATGGATTGCATCTTATAAATGATTTGGCAGAAAATTAAATACAGTAATAACGATTATGTACTGTCGCAACCCTCGATTAATGAACCCATACGAATTAACCTCTAGGGATTATGTCAGGATCATGGCTGTATTTATTTCCCGTCACCTTACTCCATTTTCACATGTTACCCCCAATTCTTCCAACATCCTCGTTCCAATGGAATGTTCATACTAGCGCAGACTTGCCTAAAACTTGATTTTTGAACCCCAACAACCCTTTGCATGTTCGTAAAACTTCAACTTCCACATCTAGACTGGAAATTGTTGCGTTCATTTTGAACTTTGAGGAGGGATTAAAATGGGAAACCCAGTCCGACATGAACTAGTAAATAAAAATGTTGTACGTGCCAATGTAGAAGTTCTTAATATTTTTACAGCAGCAGGTTGGATGGCATACTTTGAACGGTTGAACAGTTTCCACACAGAAACCACATTGCAATTTTCCCTCAACCTGACTGATACTCACTCCGAGGTCAAAAGACTGCATGTGGATGTTACAGAAGAAATCATAGCCGAGGTTACTGGCTTACCCCTGGTTGGGAAGAAGTTATTTGGACGGAAGGCACATAATGCAAATGCGGTGAGGGAATTTTTGGCAGTTGGAGAGCAGGTTAGTCCAAAGCGACGTGGGCTGGAACTGGCATCTTTACCACCACCCTGGAATCAAGTGGAAATCTTTGTGAAAAGATACATCTCTTGTGGAGGTAGGTACCAAATTGTTTCCTTCTCTGAACTTCCCTTATTGTCTCATTTACGCCATGGCAATTTGGTGAATATACCATTTTATCTACTTAAAGCCCTACCAACCATGGTTGGATATGAAAGAACTGCCCAACACCCAGTTTCCTCCCTTACTAATCATGGCCTAATCAAATTACTAGTCTTAAGAGCCATTGCAAATCGTAATTTAACCTGGGAACAATTTCTGGCTGGAGATGCATCAATCATACAACCTGTATTGGAAATGGAGGGTGTTGGTGAATATAGTGAGGACCGGCGTTCCTCAAATCCAGTTGGGGGGGAGGCTGGAGCATTAGAAAACCAGACCAGTGACGAAGAAGAATTAAATAAAGGAGAAGCACCATCAACAGAAACCCTGTTACTGAGGAAATTGTGATGGAAACCATGGCGCAAAAGGCAGAAAAATCAGAAGCTGTAAATGCAGAAGTAGATACTCAAATGAAAGAAGCTAAAACTGGAGCAGCTGTTGAAGCTGTGACAGTAGAAGTTGCAATTGTAGAAACAAGAATTCAGGAGGAAGGATATCAGACAGGAATAGTAGAAGAAGGGACTATGGAAAATATGGAGGTTGTGTCCTCTCCGGAGATAAGGGGAACCATTATTGAAGAAGAAAAGATCGAGGAAAAGACCCCTATGTTAAAGAAACGAAGAGTAGGATCAGTAAACAGGGGTTAGACACCCACTGCAGGAAAGAAAAGAAAAATCAGAGCTGTCAAAGAACCACTAGTAGTAGGCAGTGAGAAACACCCAGTGGGAATTATGAGGAAAAGAAGGACTCAATCGGCTATAGCAGCAGAAGCAGAAGCAACTATGACAGCAAAAGCAGCAGCAGAGACAGCAGAAGAAGTAGAGACAGTGGATACAATTGGGGGTAATATTGAAGCACCCTTAGCAGAGACAACAGGAGCAGTACGAGAAAATAGTGAGTCACCTATGGTAGAGAAAGCACCTGTAACAGGGGTAGATATAGAGATTCCCATTTTGAACTCCAAGTCATCTGCTGCTATGCAAAAACTTTCCATAGAAGAACCTCAAATCGAAAATATCCTGCATGAAAATGAATTATTAAAGGAGGATGTGTAGATATTGCGAAATGAGATGGAAAGATGGAAGGGAGTAGTTGGAAAACAAGCAGAGAAGAATTTGAACACATTAGCAAATGCTGCAAACTTATTTGAAAATTCATCTTTTGCATTTGAAAATAAGAAGCATGGAGAGACTGTTTGTCCAGAGTGTGGAGATATATTTTTTGCAGCAGGACAGAGAGTTGTTGTGCTGGAAGTTGTATCACAAAGGCATGTACAGATAGAGGAGGTGGAAGAAGGAATGCCAGAAATCAAATTAATGGGGGAAAATGAGCAAAGAATTGAAGGGATGCCTGATTTGAATTTAGGAGATGAAACAGCACAGTCCCAGCCATCAGGGGATACCAAGCTTCTTCAGGACCAGTCTCATTAGTCAGAAAGACTTGATATAACCCAGAAACCATCTCAACAGTTCAAAGAAATTGAAGAATAGGGGACTATCACACAAGAACCCGTACCCTTGAAAATATTTAGTGAGGCTGCTGTAATACCCCATTCTGACTCTTAGGATGTATTAGCATTTAATGTAAATAATGTGTACATGTGATGTATGTTTTCCTAGCGCGGAGCTCAAGGCCAAGGCCCCGCTAGTGAAAGCCTGAATTTTGATTTAAAGGGCAAGCATTGATATTTGATGCCCATGTGCTCTTAAGCCATGGAAATTGTAATAGGATGTAAATAAACATCATGCAATATAAAATTCCAAGACTGGCTCTGGAGGCAACGAATGAGAAGGGGCCATGTGTATCCACTAGGGAGTGGTGAGGGGGCTATGGGATTGAACCATAGGCTGTCATATGTCACTTTGAGAACCCCTTTGACTTACCTTGCTGACATTTATTTATGTTGTAAGGAAGTGGTTGAGGAAGTCAGTCCATGGCTTCAATGGAGCATGGGCAGCCCAGAAATTCGTATGGCAGAGTATGGGCTCTTTTTTCTTGTACCACAAGCCACTCTACCTCATGGATGTTGCTTCTTCCTCATCCCCATTCCATTGTGAAAGGAACCAGCACCATTTTCCATCCAAAAACGAATTGCCAGCAGAGAGAAAAACCAGAAATCGCGACCTTGAAAGAACCCATGTTTTGAAGAGCCATAAACACCCAGATTTGGCATTGGACAGTGAAATCCAATGGAGGATCCATTGGTATGAACCTTGGGGTGAATTTGGGAGCATTAGATACCCCGAAATCCATTGGAAAACCCAGTTTTTACAGCCTAGAAATGAAGTGACGGGATTGAGTTATTGGATAACAGAACTGTGAGAAATCCAAGTGTGAATGACTGAGCAGAGGTTTGGTTTGCTTGATAAACCCAGTGAAGGCTAGAATCTGAAGGAATTAGCAGCTGGACCTTTCTATGCCCACTCTGAAGAGAACTGGAGGGAAGGGACGCCTGAGGGACTGTGCAACAGAGAAGGGGACCTTCCTTGTGTTGGGTGCGGTAGGTATTGTGGGTGCCATGACTGCTGAATTCATTTGAGATGCCTGTAGCTTTGTGGTTGAGCTCACTGGCTTAGCATCCTCCTCATTTGTCATCCGTATGCTTGATAAACCCAACAGTGTGTTGGGTTAGCATAGCTGATGACCGAAACCATGGTTGTGAGTGAGCCATCTAGTTCCTCCTTAGTGGATACACAACCCAGCTCGGGGGTGATCTCTCAGCTGAAAGAATACAAGCTGGACAGAGATCTATGGTTGGGTGGAACGTTGCTCTCACGTAGCCAGTTGTTGGACATTTGTGTTGCAAGATAAGTATTCTTTGTGGATTAAATTATATACAATCTGTGTTCTGCAATGTGGTATTTGAATGATTATTCTGCATGTTAATGAAGTCGATATGAAGTAGCATAAGAAGGGGATTGAATCCTCTTCCTGTTGATTGCTTGAGATAAATATGCTGATGCGAATCTATGCTTCTGTGTATTATTATGTTTAATTCCGCTGTGTTTATATTGAGTTGAATTTGCACACAGAAGTTTTTAATTGTTATGAATTTATGAGAAATAATATTGGGGCTAAGTCTGCCAAAATCCCCGGTGTGTTGTTAATGTTTCCTTCCCTGCATTTGATGATGGAAGGGGACGTTACAGAGTGGTATCAGAGCTCTGGGTTCAACACTACGGCTGTTGGGCCCTTCACAGAGATATAAATCATTTTGTGTACATGCATTTTGTATTTGGAACTAAAATGCATTAAAGAAACCTCAAGATCGCATGGCTTCTATTTGTTGGAATGGGAAATTATTTCTATGATTGTTTGGGAATTTTTGCAAGCTGCTTGCATTGATTGCATTCTATGAAGTAGAGGAAGGAGGGAGAAAATTCATTTTCAGGTTGAATGCTTGCTCTAATTTGTTCCCAATGCTGTAGCATTCAATTTTGTATTTGTCTGTTTGCCTCCATGGAGGAGAGAAAGGAGGGGCAACCTCTACCATCTTATACTGTTTTTGTGGTTTTGTTGTTTCATGCTTAACATGAAGAGGTGCAATTTTCTTTTCTTGAAATACTATTTTTGTTGCAAATATGATTTCTGTTTGTTAAATTCTCGAGTAAAAGCATGAACAATCAGCTGTTATAGCCCCATATCTCAATGATGATTTTGACTTACAAGGAACCCACCTTGTGTGGCCGATTGATGGTTTTTGGAAGTGAGGAAAGCCTGCAAATTACGCCCTTATACTCATGAGTTTCCTTGCCCATGCTTGTTGGATGCTTGGAGATTAATTGTGAATCCATTGGTTGGATTGTTGGATGTGAAATGAAAAGAAAATCCCTTCTTAGAGATGCAAGTTCTTTCCATTCTCTTACTGTTTTTATGCAAATTTGATCTATAGTAATTCATCTCTATAAGGGAACGAAAGGGGCACATTCCATAAAATTTTCTAACTGTTGTGAAAAGTTGCAGTTGCAGGCAAGAGACAGAAGGGTTTTGATGTGGAATTGGGAAGTTGGGGGCGGAATTTTGATTTGGGAAAATGACAGGGACAGATTCCTCAGATGCAGAAGAAGATCACCTAGCTGCATAGATCTCTCCAAGAGATTTCCAATGGTACCAAATTCATCCAATTTGGTTAAGGGACAAGGGAGATATGACCCCTGCATGCACACAGATTGCGCACGGGTCACACACAGATTGCGCGCGGGTCGCACACAGATTGCGCGCGGATTGCGTGCGGGTTGCGCATGGATAGTGCACGGATTGCGCGCAGATTGCGTGCGGGTTGCGAGTGGATTGCGCACTGGTCGCGCACAGATTGCGCGCGGATTGCGTGTGGGCTGCGTGTGGATAGTGCGCGGATTGCGCACAGATTGCATGCAGGTTGCGCGCGGATTGCGCTCGGGTCGCGCGTGGATTTCACGCGGATTGCATGCAGGTTGCACGTGAATAATGCACGGATTTCGTGCGGGTTGCGTGCGGATTGCCCGCGGGTCGCGCATAGGTTGCATGCGGATAGTGCGCAAATTGCGCGCGGACTGCGTGCAGGTCGTGCACAGATTGCGCGTGGATTGCGTGCGGATCGCGCACAAGTTGCGCGCGGATAGTGCGCAGATTGCGCGCAGGTTGCATACAAGTTGTACGCAGGTGGCGCACAGGAGGAGCACAGGTTGCAAAGAGAGTTAAAAAGGAAAAGTAGTTAAACCCAGAATTTTATAAAAGATGAATGGTGCATCGAAATTGAGATCCACGAATTGCTGAGTGTTCCTTGTTATATGGAATAACTTCGCCCAATATAAAAGTTTTTGTGATTCTTCATATATTTTCTTCCACAGGTGGCTGAAGTTGGCATTCTGGACCAAAATGCAACTTTGTAAAATGTGCAGAATTGGAGTGAAGGTTGTCATTTTTGAAGTGATGCAGTTCCCGCACCCAATGTCAGAATGGAGCATGAAGATAGGAATTGGAAAGCTTGTCCAGCAGGGAACAAGGATGCATGACCAGAGTTGGTATTGGTTGTAGGAATTGTGGTTGATAATCACTATTGATGTTGGTATTGGTTGTAGGACCAAAGATAACAAAGAGCATGGCTAAATGTGCTGAGGATGTTGTTGCATGAAGCCAACAACCTTATGCAGAAAGGATGGTGCAACAAATCTATGATCATAAAGTTGGCAAAAGGACTGAGCAGCCTTGGTAAGAGGCCAATTGATCAGGTAACATCAGGCGATGTTAATGGTAACCATGCAGGTAATGATTATTGGTGCCCAATGGCATGAATGTTGAAAGAGGATTTGGTAAGATCTCTTCAACTATGTTTGAGCTATGTTGAGTTAGTTTGCATGTGATATTGAATACCGATTGGGACTGTTAACCTACCAAGCTTGGTGAGGTGTGGGTAAGTGAAGGAAATTATCCTCACACCCTATGACTGTTTAGAAATCTCAATGCATTCATATGAATTTATATCATGCCAGGTGTATGTTGGTTATGTGCTTAACAACCAAAGCAAGCAAGGACTGATGGTCCTAAATATGGTAATGCATGTTGTATGAGATAGTCATGCTTCGATCATAATATGCTTGAATGCATAGTACTCATGAAACAATGCAAGGTAGCATTGAGTAGATGTGCATTAGGAGATTTTATAAATCTTGTGATGCATTGTATGAATGCATAGGGATGATGCATATGTTATTGCAAAATAAATAATGAATGAAATGATGAATTGATGATAATTCTAGGATCATTTCATGGGCTGTTATGAATGTAGAATAGTAAGTGCATGAAGAGCCCAATCATGATTGATGGGCTGCTAGAATGCTCTGTGGTAGGATAGAGATGTATGAATGATGTGACTGTACCTTGCAACTGAGTATGCTAATGATGCACGTGAAGTAAATAAATTTTGGTGATATTGATATATTAACAGCTGAAAATTTGAATTATGGAATGTTATAATTCTGAAAATGTTTCAGTAACTGTTGCAGCAATGAAACATTATATGCATAGAGACTTATGAAGTGTTTGGCTGATTGAACATTTGATCTAGAGCTTATGAGAAGGAATCTCATGGTTGAAGAGCTCTAAGTTCTGTTAGTAAGAACAGTTGTAAATCTCAGATTTGTAAATGTTTCAGATTTGAAATTTTGCTAATAATTGCTAATGACTGTTTGGCTTACATGAAAATGTGTCAGGAGGACATGCTGTAAGTGGATGCTCATGTATGGCAGCGGGCATAAGACCAGAACGGGAGAGTGGTGTCACTTACAGGAGCCAAACAATATGAGGATAGCCTCATGGATAAGAAAACCAATTTCTGTAGTAGACAGAGTTGCAAATTCATACTGAATTTAATTATTAGTGCCATGGATTGGTTATGGAACAATCAAATTTGAATGGTATTGTTAAATGTTGCTGACTGTTTGGCTGTTTAATAAGTGTTCCAGGGAGACACATTGCAGTAAGACCAAGAGAGAGAGGTCCTGCAGAAGCCAAACTTCATGGGAAGGGATTCCATGATTTGAAAATGGGTTTCAGGTGAAACGCCATAAGACATTATTAATGTCTCATCTGCACTACATGATTGGTAAACAATATGAGTGAGATGGTGAAGATTATGTCAGTAAGACATGTGAGAGGCATGTAACATCAAAAGTAATTGGGATGGCAAACCAAGGGACTGTCAACTCAGAGAAGGAGCCCCCATTCCTCATTAAAGAAGAGAAATAACATCTGCAAATGGATAAGTGTTCCATAAACCCTGATTGATATATATATATATACATACATGCATGTCTAATTATTAGAGTTAATATGCAGAGCATGTTTTGATTTTATTTCCATTATGCCAGACTGCTTGAAGTATGATTAGGACCTTCATAGTTCACATCAGTAAGGAGTGCACGCATTTCTGGTGCTGAGTTATGTTAGGGACGCCAATATTGACTACGCCTTAAGGGAATGGACGCATTCCTGGTGTTTCAAGGTTGGATAGTGAATGTTATGAAATATGTTTATAGTTTAGAGCAGCAATACTAATGAACTTGCTTATCCATCTTGTGTTGACAGCCTAAACAGATTGTAATTGATGTTACACACTAAAGAATCTAAATAAAAGGATGTTGTGAGGGGTTGTGGTGGAAGGGTTAATATAAATAAAAGGATGTTGTGGAGGTTGTGGGGATTTTGATGAAGGGTTGTGAAGTATTGATGAAAGGGCTATTATGTGCCTATGGCTCCATAGTAGAGCCTTGACCTAGAAATGGTCGTAGTGAAGTTTCCTTCCAGTCAGCGTGAAGGTGTATTGGTAAGGTGTTGATTATTTGATGATTTGGAGCAGCCTGCGTGCTGGCCAAACATCCTAGTCCGCAGGAGGATCCCAAGGCTTATAAAGTAAAAGTAGGACCCTGTGGACCAGAGAAGAAATGCACAATACATATAAGTATTCAATTTCATTTATTTCTTGTTTGGAATAATGAAGATTACAAGTATAAGTCTTGTAACAATTAAGCTGATGCACTATTGTTTCTTTGTTGGAAACCCTGGTCATACAGGAAGCAAGGACCCTGAACGAACTATAAATTGCTTGGTAAATCCAGAGAGTGGCTGGTTGGGCAATATTATTGATGATTTGGAGCAGCCTGTGTGCTAGCCAAACATGCAAGATTATTGATGATTTGGAGCAGCCTGCGTGCTGGCCAAACATGCAAGATTATTAGTGATTTGGAGCATCCTACATGCTGGCCAAACATACAAGGTTATTTGATGTTGTGGAGCAGCCTGCGTGCTGGACAAACATACAAGACTATTTGATGTTGAGGGGCAGCCTGCGCGCTGGCTAAACACCCAAATCCGTAGGCGATTCCAAGGCTTGTAAAGCAAAGAAGGACCCTATGGAATAAAGTGAAGACATCTAGTGCAGATAAGTATTTGGTTATCTTGTAATTCTTGCTTATGAATATACATGTGTATATGATTTGGTTATGATTTCCTATGAAAATAAACTAAACATGTGAATTAATTCAATGTTTGGGTGTAGGTATTGCTGGAAGCAATGACTATGAAAGCATCTCAAGGATGCGTGTGGATAGGTAACCACCCTAAAGAGCTCAGCATGAGCAGTAATGAAAGATGGGGCTAGTGGAACTGTGTGAGTCCTAGCAGCCATAAAGTTTTCAGACTTATGGATGAGCTGGAAGATCCGAATTAGCAGGAGCATTTCGTAAAAATCAAAGGACTTGGTCCTGAAAGTTCAAAGTAAAGAACAGAATGCAGGGCAGATCTGCAAAGTTTTTGAAGTTTTGGACATGTGTAAATTGTATATGTATGCCTAAGTCTTGGAACACCGAGGACGATGTTATTCTAAGGGGGAGGGGATTGTAATACCCCATTTTGACTCTTAGGATGTATTATCATTTAATGTAAATAATGTGTACATGTGATGTATGTTTTCCTAGCATGGAGCTCAAGGCCAAGGCCCCACTAGTGAAAGCCTAAATTTTGATTTAAAGGGAAAGCATTGATATTTGATGCCCATGTGCTCTTAAGCCATGGAAATTGTAATAGGATGTAAATAAACATCATGCAATATAAAATTCCAAGACTGGCTATGGAGGCAACGAATGAGAAGGGGCCATGTGTATCCACTAGGGAGTGGTGAGGGGGCTATGGGATTGAACCATAGGCTGCCATATGTCACTTTGAGAACCCCTTTGACTTACCTTGCTGACATTTATTTATGTTTTAAGGAAGTGGTTGAGGAAGTCAGTCCATGGCTTCAATGGAGCATGGGCAGCCCAGAAATTCATATGGCAGAGTATGGGCTCTTTTTTCTTGTACCACAAGCCACTCTACCTCATGGATGTTGCTTATTCCTCATCCCCATTCCATTGTGAAAGGGGCCAGCACCATTTTCCATCCAAAAGAGAATTGCCAGCAGAGAGAAAAACCAGAAATCGCGACCTTGAAAGAACCCACGTTTTGAAGAGCCATAAACGCCCAGATTTGGCATTGGACAGTGAAATCCAATGGGGGATCCATTGGTATGAACCTTGGGGTGAATTTGGGAGCATTAGATACCCCGAAATCCATTGGAAAACCCAGTTTTTACAGCCCAGAAATGAAGTGACGGGATTGAGTTATTGGATAACAGAACTGTGAGAAATCCAAGTGTGAATGACTGAGCAAAGGTTTGGTTTGCTTGATAAACCCAGTGAATGCTAGAATCTGAAGGAATTAGCAGCTGGACCTTTCTATGCCCACCCTGAAGAGCACTGGAGGGAAGGGACGCCTGAGGGACTGTGCAGCAGAGAAGGGGACCTTCCTTGTGTTGGGTGCGGTAGGTATTGTGGGTGTCATGACTGCTGAGTTCATTTGAGATGCCTATAGCTTTGTGGTTGAGCTCACTGGCTTAGCATCCTCCTCATTTGTCATCCGTATGCTTGATAAACCCAATGGTGTGTTGGCTTAGCATAGCTGATGACCGAAACCATGGTTGTGAGTGAGCCATCTAGTTCCTCCTTAGTGGATACATAGCCCAGCTCGGGGGTGATCTCTCAGCTGAAAGAATACAAGCTGGACAGAGATCTATGGTTGGGTGGAACGTTGCTCTCACGTAGCCAGTTCTTGGATATTTGCGTTGCAAGATAAGTATTCTTTGTGGATTAAATTATATACAATCTGTGTTCTGCAATGTGGTATTTGAATGATTATTCTGCATGTTAATGAAATCGATATGAAGTAGCATAAGAAGGGGATTGAATCCTCTTCCTATTGATTGCTTGAGATAAATATGCTGATGCGAATCTATGCTTCTGTGCATTATTATGTTTAATTCCGCTGTGTTTATATTGAGTTGAATCTGCACACAGAAGTTTTTAATTGTTATGAATTTATGAGAAATAATATTGGGGCTAAGTCTGCCAAAATCCACGGTGTGTTGTTAATGTTTCCTTCCCTGCATTTGATGATGGAAGGGGACGTTACAGCTGCAACTCAGACAACAACATTTGATATCAAGGACCAAGAAGAAAACACTGTTACACAAGAACCAGTGTTTCCAAAATCATTTGCTACAGTTGCAACACAAACTGAGATGGCTGAGGTTGAAATGGAGAAGGAGGATGCTGTCACACAAGAACCAGCAGTCCTAAGAATATTTGCTGAGACTGTAACACCGACTGAGGGGGATGAGGTTGATATGAAAATAAAGGATGATGTTACACAAGAGCCAACATCCCCAAAATCCATGGCTGAGACTGCATTATAGGCACATACCACTGCAACTCCAATAGAGGATGAAACTGTTATAGTGCCAAAGCAAAACAAGGAAGTCATTTATCTGGACTCTGATGATGAAAAGGAGGTAGAAGACAGAAGATTTCAGCGGTTGGAGAAGAGGATTCTCTGGTTAAATCTCGATTTGGATAAATGGCTCAAGTGGATTGATCAGTTCAGGACAAGTATGATCTCTCTCCAAGAACATAGGAATGTCATTAAGGGGCTGAGAGAAAAGTGGGTTGAGGAGTTATTCTTCCAGAAACTTCGGTGGGAGAAACTTCAAGAAAAATTGGAAGGATTGAAGAAACTTAAGTCCCTCAAATGAGAAAAAGACAAAATGTATACTCTTTCCCTAGAATTGTTGAGTTGCAGGGATCCATCCCCCTCTTACCTTGTCTTTCTCCATGAGCAGACAACATTATTTCAATTAAGGGCTCTGAAAGAAGGGAGATCATTTGATTTGGAAACAACTAATAATTTTTTGGAGACTTTTCTGAAGAGTGATTTTGAGGATCATCATTTGTTATGTGAATTGTATTTACATGATAGGACTTGTTATATTGACTCTCCATCTAGTCCATTACCTTGTCTAGGGGATGTTCAGCTGAGGGCGTTTGCCTCTTTTGTCATTAACCATGTAAGATGGATAGATACTTTCCAAACCATCCTCAGGAATGAGGAGAATTCTACTCTCTGGATTAGGGGGGAACCTCAGGATCCAAAAGCATTCATAGAAAATCATGCTAAATCTCTCAGGGTTCCTTCAATTGCCCAATACTTTGAAATCCTGCAAGATAAAATCCTTACCACATGTGTCCCAATGATTCTTAATATGCAGTAGAATTCCCTGGAAGGTAGTGAATACAGATGGTTGTACTCTTCCTCATCTCTGAAGGAAATGGATCCATATGGCTTTGAGAATTTTAGGCAAGCTTTGACAAGGATTCCTAGATATGTGCAGTGCATGAAAAAGTGTGGGTTTTGGTGGATTGGATTAAGATTCAAATTCCCTCTTATATGGTTGCATATGAGTCCTTACAGAAACAACTATGCCTTGACTGTAGAAGAAGAAGAGTTGTGTTGGGATCATTGGATATCCTGCTATAGGTTTGTGCCTCGAGGGGAGACATCAGAACTTGCCTACAATCTTACAAATCTTCACAGATTCAACTCAGACTCAGATTCGAACTAGGGGAGGTAGTTGCATGAGGACATGCAATCGGATAGTTGGGGGGAGATGTTGGGTTCAGGAAATGCCCCTTTTTGGCCATCCTTATTACATCATTTTTCTCTGATTACATCCTATTTTCATAAGCTATATCCATGCCCTTCTCCAGATCAACCAATAATCTTAACAGGTATAATTTGTTATTACTTTATATATTTTATGCCTAATATTGTTAAAGATTTTGGATCTTAATCCTTGGTTTATGCTGATATGTGTGATTTCATTTAGTCAAGGTCTAAAGCATAGGTGTATCAACCAAGTGGTGCCAGCTGTTACTCTTCAAAGCACCAACTCCTCATAACTCTAAGGGACAACGTATTCATCCATGAGAATCTGTAACAGACTTCCACTGAAACAGAACCCAGCTGCGACAGCCAGATTGCATTCCAGTCTATCAAATCCGTTGATCCATTGATTACTGGAGTAACAGATCCTTCATGAGTAACAACCTTGTTTAATGCGGCTGTAACGGTTAGCTATAACTCCGTAGCATGAAGATCATAGATCTTCATTGCTGCACAAGTTTATTGGATCGTGATCTGTACTTCCAATGTATAATTATGCGAAGGCTCTCGTAGCCTGGGGTTGGACAATTACCATTTTGCATAAGCTGTAACAGAGCACTGATACTGTCAATTTCCATCATTAATACGAGAGCGACATTCTTCATTTATGTGTCTTAATTTGTTGTGATCCTCATCGTCTCTATTAGAAGGCCAGGGCCTGCCTTCTCACAGAGATAGCCGGTTTAAGTAGGTAGGGTAATTTAGCTTTCCTTCTGTTGTGTGGTATGGAATTATTGCAAATGTTACTGGTAGCTGCAACAAAGAATTAGCTTTCCTTTTGGTAGTTCATAATTGCATCTTGAATAGCTGTAGCAGATTGGTGTGACAATCGACTGTGTAGGATAATTCAGTTAATGCATGTTTGTTTGAATCAGCTGTAACAACCAAGCTCACTTCCAATATCTTTTAGTTGTTTATGCTTTCTAGGATTTCCAATAATTGTCAGTTAGAGTTCAAGCTTTAGATTCTAGTTGTTGTATCTTCAATTGATTTTAAGTAGATAGATTATGATTGAGTAACAGTAGCTTCTAGATAGATCATTTTCGTAAAGATCAATTATTGTAGTTTGATAATTATAGGATTTAACTTCTTGCAAAAGCAATCTGGTTTATTTCTATTCTTAATTTTATAACTGCTAGGTGATTTCTATAGGAAGGTAGTTTCAATCAAATCCCTAGATGTGTGAATTAGCTTAGTCTTCTTTCTGGAGTGAGTTTGGCTAGATAGATTGGTAGGATCATTATCTACATTTAGTAAATCAACTGCTTGACATGTTTATGCACAAATTATGCTTATTACCATTGAAACAAAAGACCTACTTGGGTTTGACAATTTATATTGACCATCCTGTGTGTTAGCTTTAATTAATTGACATATAGGGTGACCAACACTCATATCCATCTACGCCACATCATTTTAATAAACCCGCATCTGTGTGGTACCCACAACCTCCACAAACCAGAGCTTTACTTGTTAGAGTTCATTTTCAAGATTCGCTTCTCGCAGATAAGCATCTTAATCCACAAAGGTAGCGATGACAGATACCTCCCTCATGGCCCCTTGAAGAATTTCCTTTCTGCGTCGCTGTAAGATTTTACTATGTTAACAGCGAACTGAGTGATGTATCCTTCGAAGATACTTTCTACCCAAAAGTCAATAGCTCTTGACGCCTTATTGTTGACCCCTTTTAGCTGTTGGATCAATTCTGGGGTCCAAAAATCAGGTTCACCTCCCTAGAAATTTTTCTTCTGGAAAGTTAGCTTTGCCAACCACTCGTGTAGTAGGATCGGAAATTCCTAGAAGAGCACTTCGTGGATATCAAAGTAAATGTACTTCTGCAACCATTTTCTTGTCGACCACCCCAGATTTTGATTTTCTTATTCTGGGAATTCTTGCTTCTTCTTATCAAACCAGTTGTTAAGAACCCATGTCAACCCTTCTATTTACTTTGTTAGTATATTTTTGTTGGACGCATATGCTTTGTAAGCCGTCCAGTAGTATTTGTTGATCCATAGTTTGTATTATTGTTGTTGGGCGCATATGCTTTGTAAGTCGCCCCGTAGTAATTGCTGATCCATATTTTGTATTGGTCCATGGTTTGTATTGACACATGGTATTGACCCATGGTATTGGCGCCTAGATTTAGTATATAAGTTTGTGTTGAGACCAATGAAGGTACCGTGAAGTTATTTGTATTGAGATTGCTCAAAGGAGGTTTCCCCCTCGAAGTGGCCTGCGATCAATATAAAAGTGATTCTGAGTTTTGATATTTCGCGTGTTTTCATTAATTAATTATTGCAGGTTCTTCACATCTGGTATCAGAGCACTTTCTTGGGCTTGTTGGATGGAATTTCCACCAATTTTTTTTTTCGCATCTGTTGCAAGTTCGGATCTGGGAATAATCCCTATACACTTAACTGTGGGAAGTACTTGGGAATAAGCCCTAAAACGCATTGTGAGGAGTACCACAGGAACCCCAAAGTAGCTGGCCCATTGAGAGGACCTGCCAGTGAAAAGGGCAATGAACCCTACTTGATTTACTAGTTCCCACCCGTGAGGTAAACCAAGAGCTGTCGTTTGTGGCAAAGTGGTTATCAGTTTTACCTGAGCCATGGAGTGAGGCAAGGATAATTTTAGGGGCGAAATTTAGCCCATGGGCTATTTTTCCATGTTTTTTTCCAAAAAAAGATTCGCCAATTTGCATTTTTTGAAGCCCCATTTCACCCAATTTTGATGGGGTAAACTTTTTTCAGTCTAAAAATCGCCAAATTATTATATAAACTATATAAAATCCTTATAAATTGAAATAATTTTAGAAAAATATCGCCAAATATTTTATATTTGACATTTTAAGAATTGGTAAGATTTGCCAAGGTTTATACACTTTTAAATAAGTATGGGTCCTTAAAATCATCCCTGGAGTGAGGGGTACTGGCCCAATACGCAAGCCGTCAGATAGCATTGGTGGTCGAGTGAAACCCATGAACTGTTAGGAATCCACACATACCTGGGGTCCATATCTATTTTCAGCTGAACTATTGTCAATCACTTCTGCCCCGTTTCAAATCCATTCCGAGCCGTTTCAGATCCAACCGTTTCAAATCCATTCCGAGCTGTTTCAAATCCATCCGTTTCAAATCTATTCTGACAGTCATTCCAGATCCATCCATTTTAGATCTATTCTGAAAGCCTTTTCAGATCCAGCTATTTTTTATCTATTCGGCGTCGTTTCAGATCCATCTGTTGCTGATCCCTTCCGCGCTGTTGCAAATCTATCTGTTTCCGATCCCTTCAGCGCCGTTGTAGATATCTCTGTTTCTGATTTCTTCCACACCGTTGCAACTCCGTTTCCCTTGAAACTTCCCAGACACCCCTGCAATCCCATTCTTCATATTTCATTATGGAGGACCCTATCCTAAATTCTACTTCCCAAAGCCATAAATCTCACATTTGTCTATTTTTAGGGTTTGCCATAACTTCTTCAATTTTCACCCACTTGCCTCCAAATTTTGCCACCGTGTTCATTCCCTATTTCTGCTTCTTTGTCCCTATTTTTTGCTTCCCTGCCCATCAGAAAGTGTCAAAAACCTATTCAAGCCTCAATTACCCATCCGATGGTTGTCACCTGCGCAGGAGCAAAAACCATGGAGGAAGGATTTGCAGCCATCCAAACCAAACTCCAAGATCTAGATGAAAAATTTCTTAGCCTCCATCTTCAGCATTCAGCCATGAAAAATCATCAATAGCAAGAATCTTCTGTAGCCAATGGGTTCTCTTCTTCCAACACTTTCCATGGTCCGAAGCTTGAATTTCCTCGCTTCAATGGTACTGATCCGACTGGATGGATCTATCGTGTAGAAGAGTATTTCAGTCTGTATAATACTTTTTATGTCCAAAAAGAACCACTTGCATCCTTTCATTTGGAACAGGAAGCCCTTCAATGGTACCTGTTGGAGCCTAGGACGCAGCTATGGTAAAAGCTGCGAATTTTGAGGAAAAAGCACAAGTGTTGAAGGGAAAGTGCTAAGTTTGAACAAGAACCAATTTTTGGGTAGAAGCAGACGGTGCGTAGTATGGTGCCAGATGAACGCGCTTAATGCAGATTACGGACTGGAACTCGTGGAGCTCGCGCGCACACGTCATAGAGGAATGAATGTGGCTGAATAGAAAGCTCAGCTACCCTAATGAATGAAGCGACGGAGTAGAGGGCTCAGCTACCCTCATTAAGGCTAAGTACAGAAGTTATGGTTGCTCGGATCAAGGAGGAGCAACGGACCAGAGCATTGAAGGCGAAGGACAAGGCGCCCATACCCGCAATCTGCGCCGGAAGTCATGGAACCTGCAGGAAGCGGCGACATGACTGCAAGCGGCGCCTACAGTACACCGAGCCATGTGCGTGGTTAGGGTTTTTGGGGATTACTGTTGGGAAAGACCCACAGTTTTGTAAAGGTGTGACCGTCATGGCCACCTATATATATGTATAATTGATAAGGGAGAAGTTTAGTTAGTGAGCTAGCTAGTAGTGGTTTTCAGTCAGTCAGCTAGTAAGCTAGCCATTCAGTCTTCTATTGTGTTGTGAGAAGAAAGAGTTAGAGTCGGGATAGCCGTGGAGTTAATCCCTGAGTTGCAGATAGTCTGAGTCGACATCTGAACTATTGTAATCTCTGTGGAGGTAGAGACTAGATTGAGAGAAGGGCTCCAAGCTGTGTGCGTGGAGTTTCCTGGAAAGATCTAAGGCTGCCGCTGTGTGCGCAGCATTATTGTATAGGTTTCCTTTGAGTTAATATATGAAACACTCCCGTGGACGTGGTTTCCTGTGGAGGTGAATTCTTTACGTCTTATTGTTATGGTAATAGTCGCATGAATGCATGTCTGAGTGTTATCTGCGTTTAAATGAAGGTTGTATGATCTTTATGAATATGTTGAGTACGTTCTCGAAGCTTTCTTGATAGCTATAATCGTTAAGTGTCGAAGGAGTTGTAGAACGTTGTCGCCGCAGCGATCGAGGATTGCATTACTGCGCTGGGTGCGCGGAAAGAAGAGATACATAGAGCGCTGACGTAGGGGGGATAGTCGCCCCGTGCGCTGGAATGGAGATGCCGCGCTGCTAGGCTGTTAAGTGAGAGTTCTGCGCAGTTGCGAAGGAGGGTCTGCGGAAAAGCCCGACAGTCTGCTTTGAGGAGTCGCAAGAGAAGCTAGAGAGCAGTCTCCGCATCGCCTAGGTTAAGGAAATCTCATTCCTTAGCCCCCCCATAGCCACTTCGGGTGAGACCTCGAGCTGCTGCGCAGCTCGTTGCCGAGAGGGCCAGTGCGCCAAAGGGTTTTGTTTCTGCGCTTCATTAAAACCTGGGTCTGCCCCAAGAAGCAGCCAACAAATGGTTCCGTTGCCTTATGACTTTTTGATCACTTCATTTCCGTTTCTCTGAACCCTATTGTTAAGCCAACAAATGGTTCCGTTGCCTTATGAATTTTTGATCACTTCATTTCCATTGCTCTGAACCCTGTTGTTAAGCCAACAAATGGTTCCGTTGCCTTGTGACTTGTTACTGTGAGACTTGTTATTTCGGCGACGTGTGAGATTGAGGCGAAACCCAGAGAAAGAAGAAGCCAACAAATGGTTCTGTTACCCCGAGACTTGCTCAGCTAACAAATGTGTTACTGGAATCCTACAGCTAAAGAAATTGAAGACTGGTTTGATTTAAAGGCTAAAGAGTTCGCTGAAGAAGAAAATAGAAGCTCTAGGCTCCAGACAGAAGATTGGTTGCAGAAGTATATCTATACTGACCTTCACGAAATTTTCTTTGTCACGTTTGCACTTGAATTGCATGCTTGGATAGCCAAGTTAGCAGATACTAGACCCACTCTGCATGTTGATTGACCCGTCGCTTGGACGCCTGAGCTAGTCAGTATTTTGAAGCGGATAGACAATTCTGTGTCCCGCGCAGTAGAATTTTGGTTAAATAGTCTACTAGAAGGTTTCATCACTGAGTTTGCAGTAGAAACAAGAAAGAGTTTCAGTGAAGCTGAGAGGAGTTTCTTCTAAGCACACAGAGGTAAGTTCTTAAATTCTCTGAACTTATTGATTAAAATGCTTCTGTATGAAAAAGCAAAACTATGCA
This sequence comes from Larix kaempferi, assembly GCA_027924585.1. Taxonomy (NCBI): domain Eukaryota; kingdom Viridiplantae; phylum Streptophyta; class Pinopsida; order Pinales; family Pinaceae; genus Larix; species Larix kaempferi. Next base: position 13,915,360 of record BSBM01000368.1, read on the forward strand.
TAGCTTCCGATGAATAGTATAGACAAGTAATGTCCGCAGATTCTGATAGTGATCCTGAACTTATTGGTTGCACTCGTAGTGGAAAAAGGTATAAAGTAGGCCTTGACCAGCATTCTTTTGAGTCTAGCCCAGAAGATAGCCAAGTTCCTAGAGCAAGCCATCTAGAAAGACAAGGGAGTGCTCGTATCCCGTATCACCCCTTTACACCGCAAAAGCCAGACGGAGCTCAGTATAACCCCGCAGTAACACCTTCTAGTAGCCCACATGGTACTTCTAGTACCTCAGCACCACCTTTATTTAACCAGTCTAGAAGCAGTGCTACAGCACCTCCACCTCAACCTAGCACAAGAAGGATGGGTGATGACATGAAGCTACCAACTTTTAGAGGAACAGGGATAGAAGACCCTGAGCAGCACTGGTTCCTATGTGAAGCCATTTGGACAATTAAGCAAATTAATGATGATGCTGTTAAACTGGTTCAGTTAGAAACCACACTAAGAGAAAGAGCCTTAACTTGGTTCATGTAATACTCAGCAGCACAGAATAGGACGTTTGCTGATGTAAGAAATGCAATGATTAGAGAATTCAAGAAACCTAAATCAAAATCACAGTGTATAACAAAGCTCAAAGACATCAAGCAGTTACCTACAGAATCAGTATGGGACTTTGACCAGAAGTTCAAAGCCTTGATAGATCAAGTAAGCTTTGAGTTTGCACCGCATCAGCATAAGGAATGGTTCATTGCTGCGCTGCTCCCACATATTAGAATTCCTCTTATGCAACAGAATCTCAATACTCAGGAACAAGCTCTAGAGATGGCTATGAAACTAGAAGCTTCACCAATTGCTGGAACAAGCAACGATGTTGCACAGTTGCAGAACCAATTAGCAAACTTAATCTTGCAAGTGCATGATATTAAGAAAGGCAAGGATGTTAAAGAAGAAATTTGGTGTACAAAATGTAAGGCGCAAGGTCATTCAAAGGACCATTGTCCCGTTTTCCTAGAGTATATTGCAACTGGAACACCTAATCCTTTACCACAGGCACAGGGGCCTTGGTGCGAAATCGGTAGAACTAGAGGTCATAGACCACAAGAATGTCACTTACTTCAGAAATATGTACAAACTCCAAAGAATCTATATTGTAATTTCTGTAAATCAGTAGGCCATGATGAGAACAATTGTAGAGCATATGATCTTATGATAGAAAGAAAGCATGATGTTTATAGAGTACAATCAGAGACACAAGGACCCACAGCAGGTCACAGTATGACCAAACTTGGACGGCCGAGTAGGAAATTATAGGGGTCGCGGATGCACAACAAATTTTGGCCGCGGAAGAGGACAGATCACTTGTTATAATTGTGGAGCGCAAGGTCATTTTGCAAGGGATTGCCAAAATACTACAACCATCTACAGATACTGTAAATCATATGATCATGACATTGAAGAATTCCCTCAGTTGATGGCTAAGATGCAAGCAAAGACGCCACAGGTCAATCAGAATATTCAGTTGATTGGAGCAGAAAAAAGAGAACCAGACCCTACAGTTAATACAGTGACGCGCAGTGGAGCAACCACTGGTGCTCCAGAGATGGAAACTGGAAAGCAAGCGACGCAATGGGTGCGCCGCGCTAATATAAAACCAACCCCACTTAACCTGCAGAAGCAAAAAGAAGCATTCAAGCAAGCTCAAGAGTATTTCTCAGATCCGAGAGCTTCAAGTTCTGTCGCAATTCCGCATAATGTTATTAGATCGTAAATGCTAAGACAAGACAACCTGGTATAAGAACAGGCCACTACATCCGGAAGGCCACTAGTGTACATACTTTTCCTGAGGAATTGCTTAAAGTTGTTGCGTAATGAAAAAGCAACGATGGAACTTCAACACCTGCTGGATAAATGTCAACAATCTGCTTCGACGAACACACCGCAGCGTTCTGTTCACCAGATTGGGAGTCACACTAGAACTGGAAAAGAGATGAGGCTCACAGCGCAGATTGGTGCATTTGAAATGGACGAAGTCATTTTAGATTTGGGCTCAGAAGTTAATGTTCTCACCATGCAGACATGGGAACGGATGGGAAGCCCTCAGCTTACAAGATCTTCTATCCAGCTAAGACTTGTGAATCAGCAACGAGTCTCTCCATTGGGAAGATTACCCAATGTACTTATTGATATCGAGGGAGTAAGAAGTTCTGCAGACTTTGAAGTAATCAAAATTATGGATGATAGTAGACCTTACCCAACACTTTTAGGCATAGACTGGGCATTTGATAATTTGGCTATCATTAATTTGAAGAAAAGACAGATGACCTTTGAGGATGACCAGATTAGGGTCATTGCACCGCTTGATCCTATTCAAGGACCAAGGTATATAGAACCCATTCGGGCAGAAGAAGAAGCGCGCCACATGGAAAGTTTGTATCAGATGACTGCTAGTCAGAGTGACTATGTCAATCCCACAGCAGACGGCCATATCAGCTGGCGATGCAATAGCTCGTGCACATCAGACTCAGATGCAGGATTGGAAAACTGGCAGAATCGGTTACATGAGGTTTCTGCAAGACGTTGTGCCATGATGACTAAATCCATTCGATGGATTGGCACAGAATTGGCTGATATTCCAATTTTTGATGGTTTAACTGACGTAAGCAAATTCATACATGCATATGAACAACAGCTTCCAGAACAGCAGTGCATACAGGCACTGGATGTAGCACTGCACGCTACACCCGCAAGATGGTGGGGTGCGCATAAAGAGAATATTCACACATGGCAAGACTGTCGCAGATTGATACTGCGCAGATTTCAGGACACCACAGCAGAAGTGTCACACAAATACGATGGACAGAGTGACCCCAGGTCACATGTTGAAGTATGTAATCAGCAATGGTCAGGTATTCCAGAAGATGAGTGGGTTCACCTATTCATCCACACATTGGATACAGTTCCAAGGAACTGGTGCACTGAAACAGAATTGCGCAGAGGCACTATCAGTTGGCCTCTTATGATAGAAAGTTTTCAACTTACCTTCAGTTTTGAATCAGAACATCCAAGCATTGACCATGCTTTAAAATGTATTAAAAAGAACGTATTTGAACAATGTCCATTACCAGAATATTCCCAACCAGATTGGGCTGTCCAGATAGAACATGCCCTAGAATGCTATAATGTCACTACTGGAGAAGAGGACGATGATCCTCGCAACATCAATATTCCAGAATCAGAAGGGACGCGCAATGTAGAAGGTCCTTAGCTTGATACCCTTGCCATTACAGAACACATCAAGCTCAAAAAGATTAACATTGGTACAGAAGCCGAACCCAAGTTTGCTTCTATCGGAGATTATTGGGATGATGAAACTGTTGGGCATATTTCAGACTTATTACGTGACTACCAAGATATCTTTCCTACCAAGTTCACAGAAATGAAAGGCATCCTATGAGACTTCGGAGTGATGCGCATACCTCTGAAAGCAGATGCCAAGCCAGTAAAACAGCACCCGTACAGATTGAACCCACGATATAAAGAAAAGGTTAAAGAAGAAATTGATAAGATGCTCGCAGCAGGTATTATTGAGCCAGTAGAAGAAAGCGATTGGATTAGTCCTATGGTGGTACAAGAGAAAAAGACAAAAGGTGAAATAAGAATCTACGTGGACTTGCGCAAACTCAATGATGCATCAGCGCATGATCCATTTCCTACTCCTTTTACAGACGAAGTGCTTGATAATGTTGGAGGACAAGAGGCTTACTCCTTCACTGATGGATTTTCGGGATACCATCAGATTAGAATCCATCCAGACGACTGCCATAAGACTACTTTTGCGACTGAATGCGGCTCATTCTAGTACATGGTAATGCCCTTTGGTCTTAAAAACGCACCTGCTATCTTCTCTAGAGTCGTTGTTGCTGTTTTTAAAGAATTCATTCACAAGTTTTTAGAAGTCTATTTCGATGACTGGACTGTATTTGGTTTATTAAAGAATCATATAGGGAATCTACGCATGATGTTAGAAAAATGTAGACAGCATCAGATTTCCCTTAACTTGAAAAAATGTATCTTCTGTGCTCCTTTCGGTATTTTGTTGGGTCATATTGTATGCAGACAAGGACTCCTGATGGATCCTGCGAAGGTTTCCATCATTGCTAATTTACCTGCGCCCAACTCCGTCAAACAATTGCGCACTACATTGGGACATACAGGATACTACAGAAAATTTATCAAAGGATAGGCAAAGATTACAACACCTATGGAAAGATTGTTGAAAAAGGATTCGAAGTTCCAATGGACACAAGAATGCCAACAGAGCTTGGATACACTTAAAGAAAAGATGATCACTACGCCAATTCTAGTTTTCCTAGACTGGGGAAAACCCTTTCATGTTCATGTCGATGCTTCTTCCATAGCATTGGAGGTCGTGCTTACACAACCGGGAGAAGGAGGTATTGACCACCCGATTGCTTACTCCAGCAGAAAGCTATCCACAGCCGAGAAGAACTACACCACTACAGAAAGAGAAGGACTAGCTATGGTGTATGCCCTACAGAAATTCAGGCACTACCTATTGGGCACACATTTTAAAATGTATACTGACCACTCTGCTTTGAAATACTTGGTCAATAACCCAGTGTTAGGGGGAAGAATTTGCAGATGGCTACTGCTCTTCCAAGAGTATGATTTTGAGGTTATTGTAAAGCCAAGCAGATTGAATGCAGGACCTGACCATTTATCCAGGATAGAGTCAGGAGAGGAACCTACAAATCTGGAGGACAATCTGCCTGACGCGCAGTTGTTTTCTATTCAAGCAGCAGATGAATATTATTCCGATATTCTTGAGTTTCTCACTACCGGGCAAGCGCCGGCTGAGTTTACAATCCAGCAGAAGAAGCAACTTATTGTCAAAGCCGCAGACTTCACTTTGATAGTAGGATAGCTTTATAAGTTGGGCCCCGACGAAGTCTTGCGCAGATGTATCTTACCGCATGAAAAAATCTCTATCATCGTAGAAGCGCACTGAGGTACCGCAGGAGGCCATTTCGCAGGAAAGCCGACTGCGTAGAAGATCTTAGCCACAGGTCTTTGGTGGCCGACATTGCACAAGGATACTAAGGAATTCTGCAAATGTTGCGATGTGTGCCAGCGAATAGGAAAACCCTCAAGGAGAGATGAAATGCCGCTAAGACCCCAGATAACACTGCGTGCTTTTGATAAATGGGCCATTGATTTTGTAGGACCTATCAACCCTCCAGGAAAAAGAACCGGCGCAAGATACATCAGTACAGCTACTGAATACCTCACCAGATGGGCTGAGGCGAAGCCAATTAAGAACTGCGACGTTGCCACTGCCGCGCAGTTCATGTTTGAGAACATTATCACTAGGTTTGGATGTCCAGTGATTCTCATGAGTGATCAGGGTACACGTTTCCTCAATGAGACTATAGTGGCCCTTACTGAAGAATTCCAAATTAGTCACCATAAGAGTACACCCTACCACCCTCAAGCTAATGGTACGATGGAGGCATTCAATAAACTTCTTGAGAATGCCCTGACGAAGAGCTGTAATCAACAAAGAGATGATTGGGACCTTAGAGTCACAGATGTATTATGGGCTTACAGAACCACATGCAAGAAACTAACAGGTCACACACCTTTCAGTTTGGTGTACGAACAAGAAGCAGTTATGCCCATGGAATACATTGTTCCCAGTCTCAGAATTGCGCAGATTACAGAGATGGCAGATACTGATACCATGAGTGAAAGACTTTCACAATTGCTTGCCTTACAGGAAGACAGACTTTTAGCCGGATTCCATCAACAGGTACAGAAGGCAAGACAGAAAGCTTGGCATGACAGGCACATTAAGAATAAACACTTTGAAGAAGGAGACTTGGTACTCCTCTATGATAGTAAATTCATCAAGTTTCCGGGAAAGCTTCGTGTACATTGGCTAGGCCCTTTTCGGGTGACAAAGATAACAGAAGGAGGAGCAGTTCAGCTTGCGAAGCTTAATGGAGAACTTCTACCCACAATGATCAACGGGAGTTGGCTCAAGCTTTATCGCGACGGCCGCTCCGCCCTGTCAACTTAATATATTGCTAAAGACGTGCAGATGTCCAGTGTAGTTGAAAGAGAAATCACATTGTCACAGTCTACACGGAAGTTGCGAGACACTTTCAGTCTCCAGCTTCCCGTGCAGTTCCTAGAAACATCCGCGCATGTCGAATAAAATCTGTTCTGAGCGACCCTTGGTTGCGCTCTTGCGAAGTTGTTCCCCGGGTTGTCGAACTGTCGCTCTTGCGAAGTTCCTAGTATCAATTTGCCGCTTGAGGAGTTCTCGTTGTGGAGCCCTCTATATGCACAGTTACCTAAGCTGAAATGACCCGCCGAAAAATTTGAATTACAACAGTTATGTAGCCGCGTCTGAGTATTAATGCAGGATAAGCCCGCCATTTAATTGTAGCCGCTCTGACAGATTCGGATTGATCTCCGTAAGATTTGCATTTAACTCATGCGCCGAAAGCTTTAGCTTCCTCCGGAAGGCTGTCAGAGCCCGTCCATCACAATAAATGCACCGCAGAGGCAAGGGGGATAAAGGGGCTGTCAACTCATGCATAGGCGCCTACAGCTAGTAACCCCACTTGCCCGCACTTACTATCACCTTTGGCTATAAATACCCCACACTTGTATATTTTCGGGTTACTTTTCTCGAGTTGCATAGTCTTGTTTGAGAATCTCAGTTATTGTTTTCAGAGCCGAGTTGTGCAGAGTGTTTCCTTTGTTTTCAGCGTCCATATCCCACGTTGTTCCGCCATTTGTCTGTCCAAGTTCTTGTTGCCTATACCGGTTCACGATGAAGAACCTGTCAACTGAAGAAGTTGTTCGTCAATTCCTGCGCCGAGGCTTAGATTTCGGCATGACTACTCCGGTGATAGCCTCCACTTATGTACACCCTGGTTATAATGATCCCAGACAATCTTCTGGAAGGAGGGCATCTCAGCAGCAGCAGCCGGACGAGCCCATTCTAGAGCCGTTAGCAACTATGGTGAATTATATCCCGACGCATCCAGATGATGCACCAGAAGTGCATATCCCGAAGAATACAAAGTATCCAATTCTGTTACCTCCACTACCGGCTGGCGTGCGACAAGAAGGGTCCCTGCTTGGACACCTTCCACTGGTCAAAGTTCTCTGATTTCAACTTGGGCGACTACAGAACATATCCTCAATTTGCGCCAGATCGCTATCTGACGGTAGTCTATAATACTGATAGAAACGTTGATGAATTTGTTCCAAAAGATTTCACAGCAAATCTTGAGCGGCCTGGACTCCTGAACCTGTTAAAGCTACCGCATTTCGGGCGTAGCAATGAAGTGAACGCAGTTGTTAAGACACTGCTATCCTGCGTTCATGGTGGTTACCTTTGGCTGGGGAGGCCAATCGATTTAAATGTCGATTTGATTCATCGTATTACCAGCCTATCTAAGGTTGGTAAGGATCCCAATATTCATTTTGTTGGAAAGGAGAAGGATAGAAAACTGGCTGCACGGCTGGTGCAGAAATATAATTTGACAAGGGGAGGTCAAGCTTATGACCTCACTATAGTAGAAGACGAAGCACTTAGATTTACAGGCAGTCTGCTTGCAGGCAGACTTTTTACAAAGTGCAGACCGAAAGAAGTTACTGGAGCTGTCGTGGAGCTCGCCATCGCAGCTGCGGAGGGAGAGCAATACAATTGGTCTCTCTTCCTTCTCAACTCTTTCTTGGAAGACTACCGGAACGTGCAAGACAACCCCGGTCAGTTCCATTTTTCTTGGCTTTTAATTTTATGCACTCTCGTCGGGTGGAAGGAGCCCCCGAACACTCAGTTCCTTCCGCGCCACGTAGGAGAGCCCGCCGGAATCCGCTATGTTAACCTTTGGGAGTCTGCTAAGCCCGCGAAGTGCAAGATGAACCGCGTTGTATTTTGTGAATACTACCATCTCCTCAGAGATACCATTCAGGAAATGCTGAGGCTGAGTGAGGAGACAGCGAAAATATATGAAGGAAAGTTGGCCTTTACTGCCGACTTGCACCAACTTTACCTCCGCCCTTGCGGCATTCAAGAGGAATGGGCCGTAGGCCTTTACAGGATGACCACCGAGGATGTTGAAGAAACTATCAAGTCCTGGTTAGATGAATGGAGGGAGGCTGCCGAAATCGCATCTGCAATGCCACCCGCTGCTGCATAAGAGAAGGATAAGGGTAAGGAAGCCCACGAGCAAAGAAGTGATGAAGGTTCGACAGAATCAGCAACCAAGAAACAAAAAGTGTCGCATCCCTCTGAGGCTATTCCCTCGGGGATCGACCAGTATTTGAAAGAGCAATTTCATGAGCTGCAGAGCGCGCACGCTCACATCAGAAGTGCTCTAGACCTACAGTTTGTGGAACTAAAAGGTCTCGCTGGAAGAGTTGCGCAGCCCATGCGCCAGCATCTACTTTGTAGGCGCCATAAGTAGCTACAAGTACTGAGCGAGTTGAAGTACTTGCAGAAAGGAATACTGTCGTGCACATTCCGCCTACAAGCATGACACTTCCGGATCCGCTAGCTGCACTACAGGTAAGCGCAGTTGGGCCCGTTGAAATAAATTTGTCTTTAATTCCTATAGAGACTCTACAGCTAGTGCATGAGAAAGTTTCTGTTGAGTTGAGAGCTAGAGAGCTCTCTACCTTCCATGCAAACCAAATACTGCAATCGTAGGAACTAGAGTTGAAGGCAAGCCATAAGAATATATCCGAGAAGCTCGCACTTTATGAGGCACAAGACACGGGCATAAGAAATGTAATTGATGAAATTGCCCAGGAGTTTCCAGCCTGCGAGATTCAACGAGACCTTCCTCTAGTTGAGAAAGTTCAAATTATTGGAGGAAGGGTGAAAACCCTGGAGCACGAAATAGTTGCTATGGTTGAAGACCATAGAACGCAGATCGCAGAATTAGAAGCTCGCGTTGCAGCGCATTTAACAGATGATAGCTAGGAACAATTTGAAGCGCTGTGCAGAACTTCTACACAACTGAAGAGCAGAGCAGGTGAAGCCGAGAACCTGATGAACCAAGCTATGGAGGCTTGGATGGAGCTTGAGACGCTCCCTTTCAAAGTTGGTCTTTTTGAACAGGTACAAGCCACAGAACAGTCCCTAACTGTTCTGACTGAAGGAGCTAAGGCCTTAGAAGGCTTAGCAAAAATGAGGAAAATGAGTGAAGTGCGCAGAATCCAACAGCAACTGCACAAGCTCAGAATAGAAGATGCTAAACTCACCAACATCATTCAGCCATTTATGGATGAGTATGCTGACCTTGCTGCCCAGATCGAGGCAAAGATCAAAGAAATTGCAGAATCTCAACAGGTGATTGATGGCACAACTAAAGAAGAAGCCACCGCAGAAACGGTGCAGGCAGCTGTGGAATGTGTTGATGAAATGGACTCCGCTATTGCGCAGTGGAAGAAAAAATTCCCGGAGACCCAAGCGAAAGCAAATGCATAAGTAAAGCGACCACACGCTAGTGCGAGTGGCTCGAGGGAGAGCCACAAGTAAGTGTTAGGGGCCTGTTGGAGCCTAGGATGCAGCTATGGTAAAAGCTGTGAATTTTGAGGAAAAAGCACAAGTGTTGAAGGGAAAGTGCTAAGTTTGAACAAGCACCAATTTTTAGGTAGAAGCAGATGGTGCGCAGTACGGTGCCAGATGGACGAGCTTAACGCAGATTACAGACTGGAACTCACGGAGCTTGTGCGCACACGTCATAGAGGAATGAATGTGGCTGAATAGAAAGCTCAGCTACCATAATGAATGAAGCGACGGAGTAGAGGGCTCAGCTACCCTCATTAAGGCTAAGTACAGAAGTTATGGTTGCTCGGATCAAGGAGGAGCAATGGACTAGAGCATTGAAGGCGAAGGACAAGGCGCCCATACCCGCAATCTGCACCGGAAGTCACGGAACCTGCAGGAAGCGGCGACGTGACTGCAAGCGGCGCCTATAGTACACCGAGCCATGTGCGTGGTTAGGGTTTTTGGGGATTACTGTTGGGAAAGGCCCACAGTTTTGTAAAGGTGTGACCGTCATGGCCACCTATATATATGTATAATTGATAAGGGAGAAGTTTAGTTAGTGAGATAGCTAGTAGTGGTTTTCAGTCAGTCAGCTAGTAAGCTAGCCATTCAGTCTTCTATTGTGTTGTGAGAAGAAAGAGTTAGAGTCGAGATAGCCATGGAGTTAATCCCTGAGTTGCAGACAGTCTGAGTCGACATCTCAACTATTGTAATCTATGTGGAGGAAGAGACTAGATCGAGAGAAGGGCTCCCAGCTGTGTGCATGGAGTTTCCTGGAAAGATCTAAGGCTACTGCTGTGTGCACAACATTATTGTATAAGTTTCCTTTGAGTTAATATATGAAACACTCCCGTGGACGTGGTTTCCTGTGGAGGTGAATTCTTTACGTCTTATTGTTATGGTAATAGTCGCATGAATGCATTTCTGAGTGTTATCTGTGTTTAAATGAAGGTTGTATGATCTTTATGAATATGTTGAGTATGTTCTCGAAGCTTTCTTGATAGCTATAATCGTTTAGTGTCGAAGGAGTTGTAGAACGCTGTCGCCGCAGCAATCGAGGATTGCATTATTGCGCTGGGCGCGCGGAAAGAAGAGATACATAGAGCACTGACGCAGGGGAGATAGTCACCCCGTGCACTGGAACAGAGATGTCGCGCTGCTAGGATGTTAAGTGAGAGTTCCGCGTAGTTGCGAAGGATGGTCTGCGGAAAAGCCCGACAGTCTGCTTTGAGGAGTCGCAAGAGAAGCTAGAGAGCAGTCTCCATGTCCCCTAGGTTAAGGAAATATGATTCCTTAGCCCCCCCATAGCCACTTCGGGTGAGACCTCGAGCTGCTGCGCAGCTCATTGCCGAGAGGGCCAGTGCGCCAAGGGGTTTTGTTGCTGCACTTCATTAAAACCCGGATCTGCCCCAAGAAGCAGCCAACAGTACCATTGGTACATCAAGGCTCATGACGAGCCAAAATGGACAGATTTTTGCCAACTCCTTTTGCAATGATTTGGTCCTAGTGCTTTTGATGACTTCACCAGAGCACTCACTAAACTTCATCAAATTGGCATTGTGAGAGAGTATCAGACAGAATTTGAGAAACTAGTCCACCACACAGAAGGATTGTCTGATGACTTCTAGAGGAGTTGTTTTATCAGTGGTCTTAAGGATGAAATCCGCCTAGAGCTCAAAATGTTTTGTGCCAACACAATGATGGAAGCCCTGGGGTTGGCTAAGTTGGCAGAAGACAAGATTGCCGCCCAACAATGCTCCAAACCCACTTTTGTTCCCTTCCGAAATATGGGTTCTCAACGACCTCCCATCCCTCCAGCTCCTCGACCAACTCCTATCAAGCATTTGTCCAAAACAGAGATGCAGGAATGCAAAGAAAAAGGGCTTTGTTATAATTGTGATGAAAAATTCATTCGGGGACATAGATGTGTTCAGCAAAAGCTCTATCTCTTGGATGTGGATTCTCCGCCCGCCTCTGAAGTTGGTGAAGAGGCTCCAGATACACTGGATGATCAAGTCGACATTCAGGAGCCACCTATTGACCTTCCATATCAGGAAGACCACCCAGAGATATCTCTCCATGCTTTATTTGGTGTCACCACCCCCCAAATAATGCAAGTTAGGGGTTACTTCAAGAAGCTTCCTCTTACAATACTCATTGATTCTGGTAGCACTCATAACTTCATTGACCCTCGGATCGCCAAACATTTTGATTGTTTTGTCCATCCTTGCTCTAACTTTGAAGTCATGGTTGCCAATGGGGGCACCTTACCTTGCAAGGGAAAGTGTCACAATGTGCATATCTCTCTGGAAGATTATAACCTGCGCTCTGACATGTTTGCCCTGTCCTTAGGAGGATGTGATGTGGTTTTGGGCGTTCAATGGTTATTCACACTTGGCCCCATATTATGGGATTTTGCTGAACTTTGGATGCAGTTTTCAGTCAATGGGAAACAACACAAATTTAAGGGCTTACAATAAGGGTCTCTCTGCATCATCAGTTCACATCGCCTGGAAAATATCCTTAAGAAGAATTCACATGGTGTCATCGCTCAACTCCATTCCATTCAGATGCACCCATCAACGGTCTCCCCTACTTCCTTTTATAGATATGCAGGTGTCCTTGGTGAACCAATGGGCTTGTCGCCTTCAAGAGAACTTTCCAGTAAGAATTTAGCTGCATCTACATCTCAGCAGGAAATGATGGCTATTTTTCATGCAGTATAGAAGTGGCAACCATACCTATTAGGGAATTATTTCTGCATCAAGACTGATCTCCAGAGTCTGGAAAATTTCCTGGAACAATGGGTCTCTTCCCTAGCACACTTGAAATGGGTTATCCAACTCATGGATTATGCCTATGCGATCACTTACAAGAAGGGTAAGGACAATATGGTGGCAGATGCTCCTTCTCGCACATTTGATGACCCAGTTTCTCTTCCAGCTATTTCTTTGCTTGTTCCAAATTGGTTGCAATCTGTTCAACAGGGCTATCTCTTCTATGCACTCCATGATTCTTCATCAGCAGGGCACTCTGGGTTCCTAAAAATGTATGACCAGGAACAATGTAGCTTCTTTTGGCAGGGACTGAAAATGACAATTCAATAGATGGTGGCTGACTGTGATACTTTCCAGGACAACAAGGGTGAAATGACACTCCTTTCGGGACTGCTCGAACCCTTGCCCATCACTACATAGATTTGGACAACTATTTCTATGGATTTCCTAGAAGCACTCCAGTGGTACAATACCACATCTAAAAGGACATCATATGAAGTAGTCTATGGATAGGCACTGCCAATTCTTCTTCCATATACCCTCAGCAGCTCCCCAGTTCAGGCAATTGACTCAGTTCTTTGAAACTGCAATCAGATTTTTCTCGTTCTGCAGGACAATCTTCACATGGCAAGAATTCGACTGAAACAACAAGCCGATCAGCACCGTTCTGAGCGCACTTTTCATGCAACTAATATGTTTCTTCTTCATCTATAGCCTTCCAAGAAACCCTCCCTGAAACTCACAAGGCGTCAGTGGCCCAGAATGCAACCTGAGGATGCTACAGGGGAACCACTCCTTCAGATTCTGCATCAATTTCCACATCTAAAGCTTTTTCTAAGGGAGGGGATGTTAAGAACCCATGTCAACCCTTCTATTTACTTTGTTAGTATATTGTTGTTGGACGTATACGCTTTGTAAGTCGTCCTGTAATATTTGTTGATCCATAGTTTGTATTATTGTTGTTGGACGCATATGCTTTGTAAGTCGTCCTGTAGTAATTGTTGATCCATATTTTGTATTGGCCCATGGTTTGTATTGACACATGGTATTGACCCATGGTATTGACCCATGGTATTGGCGCCTAGACTTAGTATAAGTTTGTGTTGAGACCAATGAAGGTACTGTGAAGTTATTTGTATTGAGCTTTCTCAAAGGAGGTTTCCCCCTCGAAGTGGCCTGCAATCAATATAAAAGTGATTCTGAGTTATGCTATTTCGTGTGTTTTAATTAATTAATTATTGCAGGTTCTTCACACTAGTCCTGAATCTCCGGTTTCGTCGGATGACACAGCATGTCCTCTTCTTCTCTCACCCAGGTCCCGGAAATGAAACCATTTGTTGACATAGATCTGTCGACAGGGGTTCACTTCGCACTGCTGTCAACAAACGTCGACACAAACTCCCATTGATATCGGCCCAGAAAGGTTTTACCCTTTCCAGCAACACTCGCGAAGCGAGTGAAGTCTCACCCGAGATATCTAAGGGGGATGCAGTAACCAAGCTTTTGTAGGTTTAAGAAGACATGCATCACTTCGCATTTAGTCGCTATAGAAACCAAATATTTGTATCCGCATTATACTAACATTCAGACGTATTCACTTCATGAAATCGACACAATCCTTATTCACATCAACCAACATTAAATTGCAATAGACAAGTTAACTAGATCGATAGAATAATAGTTCATATCATTATAATTTCATTCCTACAATACATTGAGCCATAAAATACCACAATAATTCGCATCTAATTACACCACACCACAAAAAAAACATAGACATGAGACATAACCACACATCTTCATTCATTAACTCATCCCATTTGTTGCGGGATAGACTTCGCAGAAACAGTTCAAAGCGACTCACTCCGAATCCGCATACATAGATCAAAACTGCCGAAGACAGACAAAGATATCAAAGCAAAGACAAACTTGCGGCTTATCCATGCGGTTGATCGACTGATAGCTTCATGAAGAAACAATGTCCTTAGGCTTACAATTGTACTTCTATTTATAGACACACACGATCGTTACCAAACGGTCCATTTGACCCATTGCTAAATAATTTAACCTAAAAATTTTGCTTTTGTCGGCTCTTCATCCTTCATGAGTGGTCCTTTTCCTCTGTCGATGACCCTACCGTCGCTGTCGGCTCCGCACTTCATGCACTCTAAGCCCGTGCCAAAAATGATCTCTAGGATAATTCTGTCCATTGTACTTTGCTTGTACATTCTCATTTTTTTCAACAAATCTAACTTCCATTAAGTGCTTACATTCTTCCCATGTGCTCAACTTGTCTTTGTGCAAAACCCACCACCTAGCAGGTGTAGCTCGCAATGCTATGTCTAGAGTTGATAGCCTATGTTCATCTGAAACTGATGCTATATATTCATGAAATAATGCATGGATACTACTCAAACCATCATAAGTAGGAATTGGACTTACCTCTATTCCAATCCAGTGAAGTGACTTTTTCATCCTCGCACATCGTCTAGCTGATAATTCATGCATTCTACTCTGCCAGTTCTCCAGTCCTGTTTCTGACTCTGATACACAGCAGCTGTCACATATCCAACTCAATGTTCCATCTTCTGTAGGATTAATGTAATATCCTTGATTAACTGTCATCTTGTATATGTTATCTAGTTCTTTATCTCTGCATTCTTCTCTTATTGGCTCAACATACCTTGTTCCTTGTGAAGGATATAGGGGTGCAATAACCCTGATATCCCGTCCTTCAAATATCATTTTTTTTTTCTTCAGGTTAATAATTGCGAGGTTATCAATTGCCCAGTCAATCCCTAATAGTGTAGGATAAGGATTACTTCTGTCAATGATCTCAATCACCTCAAAGTCTGATTTACTTTGCACTCCATCAATGTCAACTGGAACACATGATAGCCTCACAAAAGGTATAAACTTCTGTTGGTTAGCTAATCTCAACTATATAGGATACCAAGATAGATTTGGTTTCCCCATATTTTCCCATGTTTGTTTTGTCAGCACGTTCACCTCTGAGCCCAGATCGAGAATGACCTGGTTCATTTCAAAATCTCCAATTTGCGCACTTAACCTCATTTCTCTTCATGTCCTTTTATGGTTCTTAATGTGATGGAATTCTCTATGTGCGTCGTTTACTGTACTATGCTGCTCGTAATAGTGCATTACATTATGTAATTCCCCTAAGGCATTCTCATGCCTTAACATATTTATGAAACTCTGTAGAAACTGTGTTACAGGACTTGTCTGTTTTGGCGAAGCTCACGACCCATCATACAGGGATGGCATATCGAGTACATGTGTCTGATCACTTCGCATAGGGATCCTTGTGGTCGAATCTCCCAAGTCCTGAAATCCTTTTCTTGGTTCCATGAATACTTATTTTTCTCTGTTAGGGTTGAATACATGTATCTTTTCAACTTCTTTCCTCACCCAAGGTCCATCCGTAGGCTTTGGTCTGTTTATATGATTATCAGAAGTCGAAGCTTCGTTTGTCCTGTCATCTCCTGTCGAAGCTCCACTTTGCATCACAACATGGATGTTGCGATATTCGTTTCTTTTCTCAGCTGCGAGCATCTGAATATTCTGGTTCTGTCCTTCTGGTCCTTTTTCTTGCATGTTTCCTACAAAAATGGGACATGCTTCCAAGATATGGTTGTAAGATTTACAATACTTACAAGTAGTGCAATGGTTCTGACAATCTCTTTCGAAATGTCCAGGTTGACCACAGTTATAATATACAATCTAACCTCTACCTCGTCCTTGTCCAGTATTATGTACTCTTCCTTTAAATCCATCACGTCCTTTGTATGTACCCTGATCATACTGTGCATTCTCATTGTTGTTTTGTATTTCTTCTTGGACTCTGTAGACATCATGCATTCTTTCTATCATAAGGTCGTATGCTCTACAGTTGGTGTCATCATGGCCAATTGACTTACAAAATGTGCAGTACAGGATCTTTGGTGTCTGTACATACTTCTGGAGTAGGTAACAATCCTCTGGTCGATGTCCTCTACATCGAAAAATATCGCACCATGGTCCTTGAGGTTGATTTAATGGGTTTGGTGCCCCACTGGCGAGGTAATCTCTGAATACAGAGCAATGTTCCTTGGAATTTCCTTCCCCTTTACATTTATTACACCAAACCTCTTCTTTTACTTCTTTTCCTTTTTGTATATCCTATAGATGTAATGTCAGGTTTGCTAGTTGTTTCTGTATTTGTACCATACCTACGCTAGTTTCTCCTACGGGTGAAGATTCTAGCTTCATCGCAATTTCCAATGCTTCTGTTTGCGAAGCAACCTTCTATTTTGTCAATGGTAATCTAATGTGGGACAACAACGCCACTATAAACCACCCTTGGTATTGTTGCGGTGCAATGTCAAAGCTAACTTGATCCAACAAGGCTTTGAACTTATGATCAAATTCCCACATAGTCTCATTAGGTTTCTGTTTTATCTCTTTTAACTCTATAATGCATTGAGACTCTGATTTAGGCTTCTTAAATTCTCTAATCAATGCATCTTTGATATCAGCGAGTGTTATGTTCTATCCAATAGAATATTTCATGAACCATTTTAAAGCTTTATCTCTGAATGTAGTGACTAGTTGGGCTCGCTTTACATCATCATCTTCGCTTTACATCTTGTTTAACGTTCCAGATAGCATCACAAAGAAACCAATGTTGCTCTGGATCTTCTAGATCGGTTCCTTTAAAAACAAGTAGCTTTATATCATCTTCCATCCTTCTTCTAGGAGGTGTAGGGTTCTAAAACACTACAGTACTTCTCGTGGTGTGAAATGGTGGAGGTATACCACCACTCGGCTGATTCTTTGTACTTGTTCTTATAGTATTACTACTACTACTGTTCTGTGAACTAGTAATAATTCTTTCCACAGTTATAGGTTTCTATGGAGTGATAGGATGATAGCCAATATGTCAAGGTTCTGTTTCACTATTAGACTCAGCTCGAGATGAATTTCTATCACTCTCTAATTCAGTTTCTAGGAATGTGTGAGGTTCAACTTCACGAGACCTCTTTCTAGTGCTAAGTTTATATCTTTTTCCACTACGTGTTTTCATCTGTGTCTCTATATGTGTTTTTTAACATTACAGACTCAAACCCTAGGAATGTAATTGCATTCTTAACACACCCTTTTCAGCTAATAGCATTTTAATGCATAAACTCAGGTTTTTCAAGTACTTACCTCTAAATCCCTTGAAAATGTATCTTTCAACTGCACTGTAGGACTTCAAAGTGTCCACAACGAACTCTATAATATAACCTTCCAACAAGCTATCCAACCAAAATTCTACTGCGCTTGAAATCTAGTTATTAATCCCTTTAAGCCTCTGAATCAACTCTGGATTCCAAGCTGTAGGTTCTCCACCATAAAAACAATTCTTTCTTTCTGCCACCCTATATATCCACTCTTGTAACTCGTTAGCAAAATATGCGAAGAAAACTTCATGAAACTCGGTAAATATGTATCTCTGTAGCCATTGTTTTGTAGTAAGCAAATGATGTTTGTTTTCTTTCTTCGCAAACTCGCGTTCTATCTGACTCACCCAATTATGTATTTCATTCTTGTCTGGATTCCACATCAACATGAAACATCACCAGAATTTTAGTCCAAAGTCGACAACAGACCCATTTGTTGGTTTCCTTGGGAATACTCAGGTTCGACGAAATTAAAGAAGCAACAACAAAACCCCTTTCACTGGCCCTTTCGGCATCACCCTGTAAACAGGCTGAAGTCTCACCTGAAGCGAATATGGGGGGTTATAGAATCAAGCTTTTGTAACCATGGCGATGTACGGATGTGGTCAACAACCTTTCTAAAAGCCTTACTTAACAGCTACTAACATGATAGAATAACCAGATGATTTCACACTTTGCAGCTATCGACAGTATACAAAACTACACTGAATATTTACTGTATGCACCAGTTAGCTACGCATTCATTATTCTAAGTGTTTCTCTATAGTATTTATACACATGTATTCCATTTAATCAGCATACAATTACCATTCACATACATATGAAAGAAAATACATAAACAAACCATAAACGCGTATACAAAGCACGTCATAAACTCATATACATAAACACTTTGATTTACGTGGTTCACCCCCAGGTGGGAGCTACATCCATAGGAACTGTTCTTTCTATTAACCTGGAAGGGTAACAGTTCCAGTCTACGCATTCAGCTGCAGACTCTTCTCTATAATCAGATCTCTACGTACTTAGTTGTAGATTCTGTTCTCTCTCTCTCTCTAACTAACGTCTAACAAAAACCCAACAACCCTTCCTCATACATATTTACCCTTATATATATATGTGCCTGAAGGTTACATATTACAATAACTATGGGACAACCCCATAGTACCCAAAACCAAAAAACCCTGTGGTTCTCCTGTAGACCATGCTAATCTTTAACTTCGCTATCCCTTTCTTCTGACTCTGACGCTTTCTCTGGGAGCGCACCTCTAAATTCTGTAGTGGCATGTCCTTTACACCATTACGCTTCTTAACTTCCTATTCCTGTAGGAGTCAGGCCACCGCTCAGCCTTTAACTACGTCAACCACTTCTGGCTGTCCTTAGTACTTTGCCTTTATTAAGGAAATAGGTCCTTTCTTCTTGACTGAACTTCGCTCCATACCCTCTACCCGGATTTGCGGAGTCTCCTTTCTCCCCAAAATGTTCAATGTCAGGCCTCACCTAACTGTACTTTCCTTCTTAACTTTCTCTTCTTGGGCCATGCCCAACAACATTTCGAATGGTTCAAAGGAATGAGTGCCAAAGTTAGAAAGGTAGTATTAAGAGTTTAGATAAGATCTTGGCTAAGCATCTCTCTCAACTTGAGAAGGAGAAACAAAGAGCATCAACAAAATGTTCTAAATTTCTTTCATGGAGTTCAATGTCTCAAACTAGGGTAGGTTCTTTGACTCAAGTGCAAGTATAGTCAATCCAATTGCAATCAAACAAACTAAACATACCAATATTTCATTGTATTTTATTGGATAGGATCAAGTAGTTCAACTCTCTCAATGTGATCCCTTTGGGTCCATGGTCGAAGATATGTCAAGGATAGAGATTGAAAAGCAGTAGACAGCAATGTCAAATGTAGCTAGAGTCAACATCTTTCAAAGACACATGAATGCTAGATCTCAAGAAATACAAGAGGCATGGGGAGTTTTCAATCTTGGTAGTTCTTTGAGGAATCACATGTCTCAACTTGAGATTGACAAAGTAATTTTCATCAAGGATATTATAACTTTAGTTCAATTTTTATAATTTGTCAGGTTTTCTAGCTAGTTAGTGAATTTGATTATTTGTCATTCACCATAATAATGTTGAATGTTTTCTTTTTTCTCATCAAGGATTATTGGCATCAAGAAGAGGAGGAAGCATGAATACGGGCATCTCAGTACTAAATGGAGGTCATAGATTTTCAATGTTAGATGTATTGTTTCAAGCTTTTTGGCTTTTGATTAATTAATTTTTTCAAATAACATTTGAAGTTTTTACAAATAATAGGCCAACTAAGAAAAATATTCCCCCAAAAAATCCAAAGTTTTTTTGTAAATTTCTCAATGTTGAATAGTTTCCTCCTGATTGCTATTTAGTTTGAAGCAACATTATCAAAAAATGGAGAGATGGAGAATTTTTGGATAAGTCAATTCATGTTGGCAGCAAACTCTTTAACATACTGACTTTTCACATCAGCAAATGTAACATAGAGTCATCCAGAACATCATTGAAGCTCATCCATCGTAATGACATGCTTCAAAGAAGCATAGCATGTATACTATGAGATTCAATTTCCAAAATATTTGTAAATCAATGTTCCTCAAAACCAAGATATGAAGAGAGTCCAAATTTGAAAATACAATTTTCATGTTGTCAACTTCATATACAAGTACACAAAGAAGTGAACAAATAAAAAATAACTACTAGGAACCATGTTCTCGCATATAACCCAAAAGATTCTGAATATTGGTAAGGGATCAATGCCCTTGCTTCAATTTAACCATTTGGGATGTTTAGTTATGCAACAATAGGATTTTCCAATGTGGAAAGGTGGGCATTTATGCTTTGAGGTTTGGACCAAATAAGCTTTTCAAATTGGGTACGTGTTCCACAGACCACCCCACCATATCAATAATCATTTATCAAAAAGACAAAAAAATAAAGAGCAGGAATGAATATTGCTTAGTCCATTATTGGATGCACAAATTACTGTCCAAATTCTCACAACCATAACAGCTTCAAAACACCTTTCATACATGTCTTTTCCAGGAAGTAAGTTGGAGGAAAGAGTCATAGGACAGGAGGAACTACCCTATACTTATGATGTTGGAGACTTGTAGTGGATAAATGAGAACAAATATTGAAAGTGATCTTTGAGAAAGGGTATTGTCCCAGCTAGTATAACTAAGAAAACACACTGCTGATTTTAAAGATAACTATCCAAGACAAATTTCAGAAAGAAAATCAAGACAAATAAAGGACCTAAATATAAATCTTCCCAAGGAAGATGATCCAATGGAAATTTATGCCAAATTTATTGACGATGCATTTAGACTACTAGAGATAAGCAATGCTTTCTCCTTGTCTCTTGCTTTGTTTTAAATCTACTACAGACAGCTTACCCATTATTAGACTAAGGAAGAAACTACTCATCTCACCACTCAAAGGTGAAACGTTAGCCTGATCCATTACCTAGGGTTCAACTCTCAGTTTGGTTTGTCCCACCTAAATGACATGTTAAAAATTTTTGAGGCCAGGTGCAAGTCCTAGGGAATTTGGCAGAATAGATACCCCTCGAACTTGATGTCTAATCTAAAGGAAGTACATATTATGAGGTGCATCCCCTTAGGGAGTGTTATGGAATCAATTTCAAAAACAAAAGTGAAAGGTTCAATTATCTGATTAATGATCCACATAATGACTTAACATTTGGAACTGGAAATAGTAGATAAGACAACTTTCCACATTTTCCATTAACATTGAAGTCTTGTCACAGTGAAAGTAGGACGATTAGACATGTTTCAGGGCTAATCTTAAGTCCACCCTCCAAATTTGTGGTTCCCATTTGGGTTTGAAGGAATTTTATCTTGTTGGCGTACAACCTATACCTTCATTTTTAAGCCTGGAAATAGAGAGTTTGAGATGGCTACCATTGACCAAATCATTTATATCATGACGACCTGATAGATTGAGGAAGAAAACATTTGGTCCAATGAATTTGTAGGATTTTGTAAATAAAATACTAAATAGGTTTGAGCTTGTGGTGTTGTGAATTTTTAAAACATTGCCTATCTAGGTGGAAACAAACTCTATCTTCCACTTAACATTGATGTTCGTTCCCGTGGGTATCTTGTAGAGCCTCACATTTGGATTGTGTCTTGAGAAGTATTGTCTCTTATATTGATGTGCATTTGTGATAAGTGATATTTGAAAGTAGTGGAATACTCTTGAGGAGTCTAGGCTACGGTAATCCAATGTATTTGAACGTTTCATTTACTTTTGGAAGACTTTTAACTTGGTCCCAAATGTTTTTCTTAAAATATTGCACGACATTGGGGTTTCTGAGCCTCTCACTGTGAATTCATGAGGTTCAATGAGATAGTTGTTAGGAGTGGGATTTGTATATAACATGAACTTTTCATTTTATCAAGAGCACCAATAGGGTCAAAATGTTTCCCATCCTCCTATTACTTGTACTATTTGGTATCTACATTGATGCAAAAGAAAGGCAGGTCAGAGAGCACACTCGATTTGGATGACAATTGCATATTTCATCATGTCTTGATTGCAATATTCTTGTTTGTAGATCATCTGAACTAATAGTCGAAATGTCAACGTGAGGTGCATACCAAATGATGTCCTTTTGTAGAGTCAACCTTGATTAACCAAATTAACAAGAGAAAATCTTGTACTAGGTGTGTGTTTTGGTGATCTTTATATGGAATTAGATGTGAAATATGGTAATCATTGCTTATAATATTCATGCATATTAGTGATTTTGATTTTGTTGATTAATCACGATACGAGTGTTCAGTATGATTTATTATATGTTATGCATTGAGTTGATTAATCATGATAGGAGGTATGATCCACTCAATACTTGGCATTATTGTTGGATGTCAACATTGACAAGTTCAACATCTTCAACATCGACTTCGACACGACTATGACTAGTAATTGACGTCGACACGACTTCGACAAGTTTTGCAACCTCGACATACATCATTGACACCTTGCAACTGATGAACCACGAAATATTGTTTCTTTGTCTTCCAGTCGACCATAACGGTTGAATTGTAACCGTTCTCTAACTTCTCTTGTAACTGAATGTAACGAGCAGACACCCAAGTGTCTCAGCAGTCTATATAAGCATGTAACATATTGTAATATACATGTTCGACAAGTAGACATCAATTAATAGAGAATATCAGTTCGCATTCCTGCATATTGTCTGTGTGTAT
Organism: Larix kaempferi; assembly: GCA_027924585.1. Lineage (NCBI taxonomy): Eukaryota > Viridiplantae > Streptophyta > Pinopsida > Pinales > Pinaceae > Larix > Larix kaempferi. Next base: position 13,938,221 of record BSBM01000368.1, read on the forward strand.
ATGTTTCTGTGTGTAGTGTATTTCTTGCTCTGCTTATTCTTGTTATGCTTCCACCATAACAATTGTTAGCACTGGTTTTGGGTTAAATAGTTGGAGCGGGTTAGATCCTTGCAAATAATATGTAAGGTCTTAGATTTTGAGTCGTATGACCCAGAAGAATGCCAGTGAGATCTCTAAGTGTTTATTCGTAGGTTGGGAATGAAAATGATGGAAGAACTTAAGTTTCAACCTTCCAAATGGGATTAGAATGTGAAAATCCGCTCAAGATAATGTGTGGACAGGAATGAAGGGCGCAGATCAATAGCGATGGAGATCGACGGCTACAAGCGAGTTCGCAAGGGTAAGACACATAGTTAGAGTATGGGTGGAGTGTTTCTAACCCACGAGCAGTTCATCGATTTAATATGCGCGAAGAAATGAACTTTTCAAATATTAGAAGTGGTGGTACACTCCACATAGTTCGACGGTGCAGATCTGACAGAGAAGGGCATCGACGACGGACATTTGTTTCGCAGATTGAACATGTGTGGACTACCCACACTTTCCATATTTGTTAATCTTGGTAGTGACCATGCCTTTGGATGGTTAGGATGCAGATAAGATTCAGATCGACGATCGGCATTGGCTTCGCGGGTTAAAGGTGCGAGAAGGCATATTTTTGAAAGAGGAAGACTGCGGAATACTGTGGAGTTAAACATGGAATAGATCAATGGCGCAGGATCGATCATGTAGATAGACGACTGAAGAAATTCGCTACCATGAGAGGTGCAAGAATGATATGAAGAGGGATATAATATAAAAATGCATTGCACAGATTTTCAGGTTCTTGTTTTTCTTGTACATTGGAAAGCGAAAGCCGACGATAATGCAGAAAGCAACCACCTCAGACATGAATCTTGGACCAGTTGTCAGTAAACCAGGTAGGACTCTTGTCCTCATGGAAAACTATTTAAATGGATGATCTTGGAGAATTAGAACCCCAGGGTTTTGAACATAAAAAATAGAGGAACTGTTAGAAGACAGGGATGCTGAGATCTATGATATAGTATTGCTAAATGGACCTATCGAAGCAGTGAAAGGCAGACTGAAACTTATTACATGCCATGGTATATACGTCCATAATCTTTACAAGTCATTTTTCTAGTTTTTCTCATTCGACAAAACCCTAAATTGCCCTGAATTCGTCGACTGGTGTGCTACTAACTATTCCTCCTTTGAGAGGGTAATTATGGATGGATCCAGCTCGAAAATGCTATGTCCAGTCAGTCATGTCGTTATTAGAAAATCCCTTTATATTCCTGACGAGTTCAATCTGAAGTCCATAAATTACAAGGAAGAGTTCCTAATCCAGTATTTTAGAGAGTCCGCGGTCGAAAAGAGACAAAGTTTCTTTAGAGTTTGTCTACAACCTAGTGTCTCATTGCGGGACTAGCCTTTCCCAGTTGAAGTCAATCTTTTTACTGAAGAAACTACGTGTGTGTCATAACCATGATAAGTCAATTCTTAGGATTGGACACAGATATGTATGTTACTGAACCCTTGATGAGTCTGTTGTTTGTCCTTAGCACTTGTCCATTTGAGTCTGAAGACTCTATCCATTCAGTCCAGTTCTCTTGCCTTAAATTTGATGAGTCCCTAGTTGAGAATATCCATTCCCAGCTAGTGGAATTCCACAAGACCAGAAGTTTCAGGTTTCAATCGTATTTGCTGAGGATGTTCTTATCATTTAATGAAGAAAATTTGCATCTTCCTGAGGTGATGCTCACAAAGGAAATGAACATAGACTACAACAAATTCATGAACAACCTCATGTCAAAGGTTTAAAGTGTTTTTTTATTAGAAGAGATTGCCTAGAGTGTTGACAGATATGACAGAGATTTTGCAACCTTCTCTTGAAAAGAAAATAGGTGACTAGTTTCTCTTGGAACATAGCACAATAATGAGAGTGTATGGTTTTTCTCATCCACCTTATGTACTACCAACACTTTTAAATCCTAGAGTGTTTTCTATGGAATTGATCAGGAAAAAGTTAAGGGTATAAATTGAACATTTTCTAGATGATAATAAACTGCCTCAGACATTACGTTTCGATGGGTTGTAGGCCCATTAATCATTAAGAATAAAGCTTCCCTTTCAACCATTGAGTGTATATTAAGAGAAATAGGATTTCAAACAAAAGATGCCATCAAATATGATCCCCATCACATTATCTCCAACAGAAGGCAATACAGTAAAAGAAAGGGCTTTGTGCACTTTGAGATTGCAGGTCTGGCAGAGACTACTAATTGATTGGAATATCCCTGTAAGGATCAAAAGGATGTAGCTATGAATTAAGAATCCACCTACCTTGTACATAAATCCACATCACCACAACCTGGCACCTACAACTTGGTCCCAGCAGTTGGAGCAATTATACCCCTTGCCAGTTTCTCTGAGAGATCCAAAAAAATTGGAAGTCATTGATGCCATGGATGTAGAAGATGAAGACACAGAAAGAGCCCCAAAGAGACAAAAAATGGAAGGGGCAGGGCAACAGATTGTACTGGTGACGAATGGTCAAGGTAAGGAGAAGCAGGTGAAGGCCAAAGTACCCGCCTTCGAAATCAAGGAGTATGTATTTGATAAAGCAGCTACTGAGCTTGCTTCACAAGGAAAAAGTAGATCAGAACTGTTGGATGAATATAAAGAGAATAAAGATGCAGCTTCAAAAGAATCAAATTTGTATGCAGAGGTTAGACAGATCTCTAACAAGGATGTATCCCTAGTCACTGTCAGAAGCCATGCTCAGAAAACTTTGAATTTGGCCATAGCAACCGAAAATAAGGCCACTGAAGTGAAAATGAACCTAGAAGATATTTGTGTCCCTGATATGATACATTTGCATAAAGAGACTGGAGATATTATTTATGCTAAGCTATTGAAGGCTACATTGCATTTGTCAAAGTTGCAGTCCAGGAAGAGCAATATTGAGAATCAGCTTAGGAAGGAAAAGGTGGAGAATAAAGCTCACAAGGCACAGATCAAAAAACTGCAGACATAATTGTTGGCTACTGAGAGCCAAGCAGATAAAAAGGCCACCATACAAAACCTACTGAATGAGAAGGAAAATACTATTCAGACACTAAAGAAAAAACTGAATACTCCCTCCACCCAATTGATAGAAGCATCTGAGTTTACAGAGCTTGAGAAGGAGAAATAGGAGCTGAGAAATGAATTAAGAGATTGTAAAGCCAAATTATTGAAGTTTGAAGAAACAGAAATGTAGTGGCAAAGGGATATGTCCCTTATAGTGGAGAGAGAGAAGAATCTAAAGGCTAAATTTGAAGATTTGGAAAAGAAATTGCAAAAGAAAGGTAAAGAGTTGGAGAGTATGGTCACCTCTTCCTCCATTGGATCTGGTAATTTCTCCATTGTACAAGCTATGGAACAGGTAAGCCTGAAAGACTTGGAACTAGTGAAGTTGCAGAAACAGAACACAAATATGGAAATCATGGTTTCAAAGGAAGAACAAGAGAAAAAGGCTTGGGAAGCCAAATACCAAGAACAGGTTAAGAATGAAGAATTGATGAAGCAGGTTACAGGTCAATCATCACTGCAGGAGGCGAAACAGGTAATCTGGGATGATGTTATAGCTAAAGCAAACAAATTAAGACACTATCTTGATTTTATTTTAGATAAAGAGGCTGTAATTAAATTGGACAAACAAAGTGTAACAACAATGAAAGAAAAATTGAATAAGAAGCCTATTGAATGTGTTGCAAATGCCATAGATTTTTTGAATGGGTTAACTGAGGATGAATTGAAAACAGATAACATAAAAGGCATACTATATACCATTATTTGGGCCAGGAAGGTGAGGTGGTAAGTAAACATCAACAGTTAGATACAATTCAGGCCATGATACATATCATGACACACCAATTGAATCTCTTTAGAGATATGTTTGATCCATTGTTCAAGAAAGGAATTCCACTCTTTTGGGAAGAAGATGGTACCATGCTGACACAAAAGGAGTATCAAGACAGGTTGATGGAATGAAGGTTGGGTCATGCAGACTTTGTTGACATGAACCAATCACTGTTTGGAAAAAAAGTCGTGGACCAGCTGGAAAAGGAGTTTGAGTTGGTGTTGATTTTCAAAGAGGCATGTGCACACCTACAGAACTATTCATACAGAGATCATGTAGAGATGTGGGTATTGATAAAGGAGGTGGCCACTTTAGATTTTCTAGCTGCCAACTAGTGGAAGATTGTGGATAAATGTGGAAGAGCCAAGCTAATGTTGCATGCATAATGATTTTGAAGATCGTGGAGATTTGCAGTCTAAAGAATTAGTTACTTAGGATTTTGTTTATTTACTAGGATCTGTTACTAGTTAGTAAATGTTCATTGACACATGTAAAGGCAGTTAAGCCTATTTTTTAGCACTTGTTATTTCTGTTGTAACTGATTCTCAAAGATGATGGACTTGTCTTTATAGGTGTCATCGTAGTTGTAACAACTTTCTGTTAGGGTGACTCGAGCATGAGGGATGAAGATATATGCTCCTATATATTCACATGTAATAGAGAGGAAACGGGGTTGGAACCTATGAGAACTAGGCTTTGTATTCTGAGACTTACCTTTAATAAAATCACAACGTTGAAACTAGTTTTTTGCAGAAATTCATGTGTTGTTTATGTTGTAGTCTGTTTTCCCTCTCTTATGTGAATGTGTATCATGTTTATTACTTCCATAATGTTTTCCTTCATGTCTGAAATAAGTGTTTAATAGTATAGAATTCATACTTATATGCTCTGTCTATTGTTTCAGATATTCACAAAATATTGCCACTAAATTTAACATTGAATTCATCCTTGTTAGATGCTCATGTTAATGCATTGTTCTTTATTTCTTCTTTCCCACCAGACCAAAGCATTTTGAATGTGACTGAATGGATACCTTGCCTTTGTTATAAAGTTCCATGTGGTAGCACTGTAATTTGATATACTTGTTTATTTTGACTCCATTTCCCAATGAATGCTTACCTTGTTTCAACCAAACAACAATCTGATTTTAATTTTTACTCATATATATGGCCTTGTTAAACAATCAGCAAGAGATCCCTCTCTGGAAAGAAAGAAGCCAACTCTCTTTCCTAAAGTTTGGTTTTGTGGTCACCTTGAAGTGACCTTTACTAACAACCGAAGGTACATTTTAAGTGCTAACATATTGGCGTCGTTGTCGAGGAGCGAAAGTTGTATTGTCCCTGGGAGAAATGACAAAGAGTTCCATATTTCAAGGGGAGAAGGATTTATGTGGGAAAACATAGTTTCTTACATTGGAGAAGGTGTTACATTTTCCATGGCGACTCCATGTTGATTTCCAAAGAAGGTTTCAGAAGACATCCTAGCCTCTAGAAGGGTACATACAAGAGGTAATCCTAATTCTGAAATTTTACAAAGTGTGGAACACCCAGAAAGTTTGTTTAGACATTGAAGTGGAAAAGAAAAAGCTAGCACTTCTAATACTGAAAGGTCTTTATCTCAAGAGAGTTTTATGGTTTTCAATATTTGGATTTAGAAGTAAGTGCTGGAAATTCTTTATTAAGATCAAAATCAGAGTCAGACCTAAAGCAAACAGAAATCAATCCAAATAGGTTTGAGTCATACTTGCTAGATCCCTTGTGGTATAACTTGCAAAACACTGTAAACATTGAAGCAAGTAACCCTCATTTTCAAACCTCTCAGCTTCATTTTACAAACCTTGTTAACGATCCTCCTCAAAATCCTCAAAATCCTCATTAGAATCCTCTTGTATCACAAAATCCACCTAGACCAATGGTAGCTAGGTTTGCACCTCTGGCTTTGCCAGCCGCTTTGCATGATCTCCCTCAGAACTAGTCACAGAGAATTTCTTTATATGATGGATATGGAAATTTTACAGCAAGACAACATATGGACATATTTGAAGATTTCATTGACCCGGAAGAAGTAGATCATAATGATGTGAAAATGAGGTTGTTTGCTCAGAGTTTGTCAGGAGAGGCAAAGAGATGGTTTAAAGATTTACCAATAATATCTATTCTTACCTTTGAATCTTTCCAGACACTGTTTTTGGATAGGTGGGAGGAAAAAAAGAGTCCCTTACAAATATTATCTCAATATGACCATTTAAAGAAAGGAAACTTTAAGTCTGTACATGAATTTTCTAGCAGATTTATGAGGGTATAAAAATCCATTCCAACTGATATTAAACCCTTGGTAGGTGCCGCCAAGCTTCATTATGCAGATGCCTTTGATGGAGAATTTTCATGTATGTTGAGAGAGAGGAAGTCAGCTACTTTGTCAACTATGTTAAAGGATTCTCTAGAAGTGGAAGCAAATTTAATGGCCTCAGGGAAATTGAAAAATAGAGTAGAGATAGATAAGAGAAGACAAGAAAACCAACCATCCACTTCTGCTTCTTCCTCTGCAAGTGATGTTAAATTTGAAATGATGATGAAGACTATGGAGAAATTGAAGGATATGTTAGCCCTATATAACATACCACCTAATAGAGAGCCACCTGTGACTCAAATAAGGAATCCAATTTTTAGGAGACCGTTTCCTCAAAGAAACCAAAGAAATCCCGAAGATTAGCATATAAGACCACCATTCCCAGAAAATTTGGTTGATGAGGAAGGACAAGAAGATCCAATGCATAACCAGATTCATCACTTTGATGACATTGATTCCGAAATATACTTAACTGAAAAAATACATAATTTATTTGCCTAGGAAAATGATAGTACTGTTTCAGAGCTAGATTTAGAACAATATCAGAGAGGATATCAGAATGCCAATGATGATTTTTAGAGAAAATTAAAACTGAGAAATCGTGATGTAATAACAAATAAAGGAAATCCCAGTCCAAACCAACTTTCCAACACCCAGCAGAATTCAAAAAAACAAAAAGAAAAGTAGAAGGATGCTATTGTACAGAAGAACCTAGAAAATAAGGAACAACAACCAAAGGAACATCAACAATCAGAGCCCATTGATATTGACAGACCAGTTTCATTCTTCAGTTTGAAGTCGGAGTTATCAAAGGTCAAACTTTCTATCCCCTTTAATGAGTTGTTGATGAACATGGAGTACATAGAAGAAATTACTAAAATGTTCAAGAATCAAGGTGATTATAAACCAGATATTTTAGAAGTAACATATGATTCTCCCACTATTGTCTTTAGACCTAAAATTGAAGATACAGATGATGAAGAAGTTCCCCATTTTATCTAAGTTTGAATATCCATAATATGATTTTGCACAATGCGATGTTAGATTCTGGTGCATCTCATAATATAATGCCAAAGATAGTAGTGGAAAGTTTGGGTTTGGAGGTTACTAGACCCTACAAAGACCTATACTCTTTTGATTCTAGAATTGTCAGATGTTTGGGATGGATAAAGGATATGGTGGTAACCCTTACACAACTTCTAGCTAAAATCATTGTGATGTATGTTGTAGTAGATGACATTCCTCCCAAGTTTGGCATGTTGTTATCAAGGTCTTGGGCATCGAAGTTGAAAGGAAATTTGCAAATGGATATGTTGTATGCCACTATACCTTTATTCGAAGGAAACATAAGGTTATATATGAGAAATTAAGCACAATAGATCTAATTGAACAAGTAAATAAATTACAACAGATGCATAAAGAATAATATGTGTAAACTGTGCAAGAGACATGCAACAGTGCTCTATTGAACTCAGAAGTAGAATACAAATTATACAATGTGCAGTCACAATGATTGAATGATCCAAGCCAAGAAATTTGAATTAACCAAGGAGGTCAATCAAATAGCCTGCATGGTGTAGCTTGTCTCCACTAGGAGTCATCATCATATCAGTGGTGTCATAAATGCATAAGTAATAGTCAACCAGGTGTCAAACTGAGTCTAACTGAATGTAGGTAGGTGTAACTGGAGCATGGAGCACTAATGTAGTGAAGGAGGCTCAGTGGAGGGTGCATGGGGAGCTGAATGGAGTCAAAATAGGAAATCTAGTCTCTCTAGGGGTCCAACGGAGTGTCTCAGTTAGTTAACAAGTCAATCTAGCCTTAAATCAAGGAAATATCCACAAATTACTTAACTAACTGAAGTGTAACTGAGTGGTAGGTGAAGAAGGGCGCCTTTCACATGTGGTAGGTTAAAGGAGGGCATATCAATGACTATGAGGGATAAAAATGAATGGAAAGAAGCTCTCGAGGATATCAAACTAGGGACTAGGTGTTGGGTGACACCTCATTGATGACTGGGATGCATGCAAATGCATGACTGCATGCAAACATAAAAAGTGATGATGAGATATCCTAACACCCCCCCACAAGCTATACTATGTCGTATAAAAATAAATGATAGGGACTTGGTAACTGAGACCAAAGGTCACCCAAATACGATAATAATCCAAATAAAGAATAGTTCATGAACCGAGGAAATGGAGAAAACCTCATGGGAAACTTCCCCCCCCCTCAAAAGGGATTGTAACACACCAAAATATTTAACTGCTCCAAAATCAAGTAGATATGTCTGGAGGTATCTTACTCTTGGGATTAAATGGACCATGCTCCAAAAACATGTGCTTGATTTCTCCATCAGTGTATGCAAGTGAATATGGAGACTTTATGAACTTTCTCTTCATACCGAAAATGGTGAGAACAAATCTGAAAAATATGAATATGATCCTGGGGCCTGTAATTCGAACCAAGTGAGGTAGGAATAGCTCCAATCTGATCAAATAACTCTTGAAACTTGAAATTCTGATCAATGGAAGTTAAATCAGCTCCAAGAATGGATGGATGGTTTCTTGAGATCTCCTTTGAACCAACAGGGGTGAGATCAAAACCAAAATCAGCAAAAGATGCATGAGACTTGAACTCAAGCAAATGGTAGTGCTCTTCATATTCATTAAAACACTGAGAACTTGTGCCAATGATCGAAGTGAAGTATGTGATCAAGGAGAGCGGATTCCTCACCTAGAAAATCAGATTTTACCTCCAAAATATCAAGTAGATCATCATTCTGCATACCGACAAACTCATGTGAAAGAGAGGATTCAATAACCTCTTCGGATTCTAGAGTATGAGCTGGTTTTTCTTGCTTAGAATTCAAAATAGAAGACGGTGAGAAAATGAGTGTTGAATGTACAGTTTTTTATTCATATTGAACAATTGTTGAGACCGAGACATAATCGAAGAGAACACATAAGGAGATCTCACTGGGCTTGTTCTCCAAAAGGCTAGCATGATCCTCTTCTTCCTACTTTCCAAATTATCCATTGAGTTGGGCCCATAGATCTCTTAGATTTTCAGTAGTAGTATTGAGGTAGTGCATACAAGGAGACATAGCAAGACATATTGTCCCAAAATCTCTGTCACAATCATTAAGCCAATCAATCTCCTCTTCACTGGAATCAAAATCTCTTGTAATACCAATGCACACTTCAAACAGACATTGTCTCTTCAAAAATGCAATCATCTTTGGTTTCCATTCATCATTGTTGAATGGAGTAAGAAGATTTTGTGAATAATAAGCTTCTATCTCTACAATAACGAATGCAAATGGAGGAATTAGAAACCTGCAAATCACAAACAAACAAGAACCATTATGGAGCAATAGCTGCAATTGCAAAAAGTGCTGCAACTGCAGAAAACTGCTGCAAAGTGAGAAAAACGTGCTCAATCTTCATGAATAATCCATGCAGAAAAGAAGTCTTGTCCCTGCCATGGCTCTGATACCATGTGAAATTGAAACACAACAGATCTAATTGAACAAGTAAATCAATTACAACAGATGCATAAAGAATAATATGTGTAAATTGTGTAAGAGATTTGTAGCAGTACTCTATTGAACTCAAAAGTAGAATACAATACAATGTGCAGTCACAATGACTGAATGATCCAAGCCAAGCAATTAGAATTAATGAAGGGGGTCAATCAAATAGCCTGCATGGTGTAGCTTATCTCCACTAGGAGTCCTCATCATCAGATCAGTGGTGTCATCAATGCACAAGAAACGGTCAACCAGGTGTCAAACTGAGTCTAACTGAATGTAGGTAGGTGTACTTGGCGCATGGAGCACTAATGTAGTGAAGGAGGCCCAGTGGAGGGTGCATGGGGATTTGTCTGGAGTCAAAATATGCAATCTAGTCTCAGTAGGGGTCCAACGGAGTGTTTCAGTTAGTTAACAAGTCAATCTAGCCTTAAATCAATGAAAGATCCACAAATTACTCAACTAATTGAAGTGTAACTGAGTGGTAGGTGAAGAAGGGAACCTTTCACATGTGGTAGGTGAAAGGAGGGCGCATCACTGACTAGGAGGGATAAAAATTAATGGAAAGAAGCTCCTGGGGCTAGAAAATTGGGGACTAGGTGCTGGGTGACACCTCACTAATGACTGGGATGCATGAAAATGCATGACTGCATGCAAACATAAAAAGTGATGATGAGATATCCTAACAATATAGAGAGAAGAGGTTAGCCTATGTGGTCAGCAGTCAAGGTAAGCCTGAAATTCATCCTATTTATGCTGTTGATACTGATTTGGGATCTTCTATATTTTTCAATGATGGAACACATGCTGATACTGAAGTTCCTGTACAAATTGAATTTAAGGAGGATAAGGAATTTGCAAAAAGACAAGAAGCCTTGGAGAAGAAACAAAATGAAGAAGGATTGTGGACTATGTACTTTGATGGTTCTCTAAGTAAAAATGGGGCTGGGGCAGTTGTTTGGATTATATCTCCAGACAGAGAATTTAAAGCTTTATCTTATAAATTGAGTTTTGAGTGTACTAATAATGAGGCTGAATATGAGGCTCTGCTGCTGGGTTTGCAGGATTTGAAAGATATGGGGGGGGAATAATATAAGTATTTTGGGACTCATAACTTGTGTTAAATCAGGTGAATGATAGTTACCAAACCAAACATCCCAGAATGAGAGCATACAGGAATGATATTTGGGACATGTTTGGCAATTACTTTACAAAACACAAAATCAGAGTGGTTCCCAGAATGGACAATCATGTAGCATATTCTTTGGCTACAACTGCTAGTCACGTTTCAAGGCTCCTATTTATTCCCAGAAAAAGTATGAAGTTGAAATTGTAAATAGATCCTCAATACCAAACAACTCCAAATATTGGCAAGTTTTCGATGATAATCTGCAAATAAAGAGATTTTTAGAAATGTCCGATGAATTTGTGAATACTTAGATTGATACAGAAAATGAAAGTTTAGAGAGCTTCCAAGATGATGAATCAACTGAAGATGAAAAAGATGAAAACAAAGAATGGCAGAATATGTTAGGAGGGAAAGACATAATTCAGTTGAAGAGCAATTTTATTCCAAGAGGCTTGATTCCCCTAGAGAAGTTGTTTGATCAGAATGATGTTTCTAAGGATCCTAAAGTTAAACTGGTTGATGATGCCGTTGAAGATCAGAACTTAGGTACTGAAGAAGCACCACGAATCATAAAGTTGTCCAAGAAATTACCTGCAAAAGAGAAAGAAGAATATGTCAATTTGATGAAGAAATACACAGATGTATTTGCCTGGAGCTATGAAGACCTAAAAGAGTATGATACCTCTATCATACAACATACCATTCCAATAAAACCTAGAGAAAAACCTTTCAGGGACAAGTTGAGAAGAGTAAACCCCAAGTTGTTTCCTGTGATAGAAAAAGAGATCAAAAAATTATTCAATGCTAAGATTATTGTAACTTTGAGGTTTTCAAAATGGGTAACTAACTTGGTGCATGTTAGAAAGAAAAATGGTGAGATTAGACTTTGTATTGATTTTAGAAATCTCAATAGGGTTTCTTTCAAGGACAATTACCCATTACCGAAGATGGAGCACATTCTACAAAGGGTGGTAGGGTCTGAAAGGATTTCAACTATGGATGGGTTCTCAGGATATAACCAGATTAAAGTATTCCTAGAGGACCAAGAGAAGATTGCTTTTACTACACCATGGGGTCCATTCATGTACGCCAAAATTCCCTTTGGGATGATGAATGCACGAGCTACATTTCAGCGTGCTATGGACATCGCTTTTGCAGAGGAAAAGGATAAATTTGTAGTTGTTTACATGGATGATATCACTGTTTATTCTAGGTCTGACAAGGAACATATCAAGCACTTGGAGAAAGTCTTTATGAAGTGCAGAAAATATGGTATTTCACTAAATCCCAAAAATCTAATTTTGCACTAGAAGAAGCGAAATTGATTGGACATATTATTTCGAAGGATGGTATTAAGATTGATCTAGAAAGGGTCAGTGAAATTTTAAAGGTTGAGGAGCCTAGGAGTAAGAAGGAAGTGCAGTCATTTGTTGGACATGTAGGTTTCCCAAGGAGATTCATTCCCGGCTTTGCTGAAATATTGAGAAAGATTACTAACATGCTGAAGAAGGAGAATCAAATAAAATGGACAGAGGGTGCTAGAGAATCTTTCAAAGATATTAAAAGGGCCATCACTGAAGCTCCAATTTTGGCGAGTCCATATTTACTAGATATTTCCTAGTATTCTCTTATGCATCTGAGCATACTATAGCTGGAGTCCTATTGTAGAAAAACAGTCAAAATGCTGAGCAACCTATAGCATTTTTCAGTAAGGTATTGAGAGATGGAGAGTTGAAATATGATATCATGGAAAGGCAAGCCTATGCCTTGGTAATATCTTTGAAAGATTTTAGACTGTACATTATTCATTCACACATTGTTTCATATGTTCCAACTAATGCAGTGAAGAGCATTCTTACCCAACTAGATTCCAGAAGGGAAGAGAGCAAAGTGGATTGCTATATTAGTGGAGTATGATCTTGAAATCAAGCCTTCCAAGTTGATTAAAGGACAAGGACTTGCCAAAATGATGACAGATGCTAATTGTGAATCTTTACAACTCAACTTTCTGACCAGTCATTCAAACTAGCTTGACATAGGGATATAGGTAATGGCATATTTTTCTGTGTCTCCATGGTACACCAATATTGTATATGTATTGCAAAATCTACAAGCTCCTACAAGATTGAGTAAAACAAGAGCTAGATGTGTGAAACTAAAGGCTTCAAAGTTCTACATTATGAATCAATACTTGTACTGGAAAGACCCTGGTGGTGTGTTGTTAAATTGGCTATTGGAAAATGAAGCTTAGCAGGAAATGAAGGAATTCCATAAAGGAGATTGTGGGGGACATCACTCATGGAAAGTGACAGTAAATAAAATTCTGAGAGCTAGTTTCTACTGGCCCAATATGTTTTTTGATGTTTATAAAGAGACTACCACATGTCACCAGTGTCAGATTTTTGATGGTAAGAGCAAACTGGTTTCACTTCCTCTTAACCCAATTTCAGTAGAGGCACCCTTCCAGCAGTGGGGGTTAGATTTCATTGGGGAAATCAACCCAAATTCTTCAGGTCAACACAGAGGAATTCTGATAGCAACAAATTATTTCACAAAATGGATTGAAGCTATACCCACAAGGAGAGCCACTGATGCTATGATCATGGATTTTTTAGAAAATAACATTTTGGCTAGGTTTGGATGTCCCAGAAGGATTGTGATAGATAATGCAGCTGCTTTCAAATATAAGAAGATGATAATTTTCTGCCATAAATATCACATCAACTTGAACCATTCTACTGCCTACTATGGTCACAATGGAATGGATTGGTTGAATCTTGTAACAAAATCCTGGTAAGAATAATTAAGAAATTGTTAGAAGAGAACCAAATAGCTTGACATACAAAGCTGAAATATGCTTTGTGGGATGAAAGGATTGGCCCAAAAAGGGCAATTGGAAGGTCACCATTCCAGTTAGTATATGGAGCTGAAGTTGTTTTTCCAACATCTTTAGGATTGCCAGTCATGAAATTGTTGCAGGGACATGAAGATGAACCAAATCATATGCAAAGAAGGATAAATCAGATAATAGAACTGAATGAGATGAGAGATAAAGCCTATGAGAAAGTACAAGTACATCAGGAGAAAATGAAAAATACTTTCCATAGGAAGGTTAAGGAAGAACAATTCCGGATTGATGATTTGGTCTTAAAGTAGGATGTTCCTAGAGAAGACAAGCATGGGAAGTTTGATCATATGTGGGTAGGTCCATACATCATTGCAACATATAAAGGTACAAATTCATTCATTTTGGAGCATCAGGATGGGTCTCAGCTGAAAGGTGGCCCAATAAATGGAATATTTATGAAGCATTACTTGTCCTGAGGATGACAGTAACCTTTGTATCATAGGTGTATATATTTCTTTGCATTTGAATCAGTATAGATGGTGAACCAAGAGATTGGAAGCCCAAGGAGAAGGCCCTGAGATTTGGACAGGTAGCCATTTCCTTTATTTTATTTTTATATACAGAAAAAAGCAAAAATAGTGGTCTGAATTTTTTGAGAGCAGCCCAATGGATCAAGCACTTGTTAAATTTTGAGCATTAATTCACAATACTCTAGGATCTTTACTGAGAGAATAACATGTACAGTATATCAATGCACAACAATCATAATAAGCATGAAAATCATCAGAAGAATCAAAAGCATGAGAGACAAGAAACACAGAGTTTCCGTGGGGAAAACCCTAAGGTGAAAAACCCCACAACTTCCTCAGAGATAGAGAGAGAAATGGCTCAACCAAAGTACAACCAAAATACACTGAGATAGTCTCCTAGTAGTAGATGATCCTCCTCCTCACTAGTGCACCACTTTCTGAGTGAGAGAAGTGTGAGTTTTTGAGTGATTAAATAGAGATCTCCCGATCTCTATTTATACTTAATCTGTTTTCCCAGTTACACTATGGGGCCGACTTGTCTAGCTAAGTACATCCACAATATAATATATATTTCAGGGCCGACCCCACACATGGTGGTCTAATAACCCATCGACAAGTACACACACTTGTGACACTTGTCAATACACATGATGACACTTCCTTATAGAGGAATAACAAATCTCTTATAAGGGTACAATAAATATATATGAAATACATTCCGAAGTTACATATACATCAACACTCCCTCTTAACTAGGAAGGTATTTCTCGACACAGATCTGTTAGACAAGTCTTCTTCTCTGGATCATCGTCATCGATGCATTGTCATCATCATCGTCACTGTTGTTTCTATCTCAACCAATCTCTGACTCTACTCATCATAGGAAGTTCTATAGAGCCAGTCCTTTTTCATACTGGATGTAGGCTCACCACCTGCAGGTCTTCATCATCACTAGCCATACTGTGGAATCCTCAGGACTTATTACGTGCATCACAAAAACTCGAAAGAGCATCCTAGGATGTTAGGGGTACACAACTCCGACCTGTAGGATATTCGAGGGCCATATTATATGTGACATCACCACAAGACCTCGCAAGAGCATCCCAGGCTGTTACGAGCACACAACTCTACCTATAGGATCTCCTAGGGACAGATTACATGTGGTCACCAAAAAACCTTGCAAGAGCATCCCAGGCTGTTACGAGCACACAGCTCTACCATTAGGATCTCCCAGGGACATATTACATGTGGTCATGTCAAAACCTCGCAAGAGCATCCCAGAACTTATTATGGGCACATAGCCCAACCTATCGGATCTCCCAGGGACAGATTATATGCCATAATACAAAACCTCGAAAGAGCATCTGCCAGATATCCCAGGTCTAGATTATATTCCATAGGAAAAACCTCGAAAGACTATCTGCATATCTCCCAGGGCCAAATTATATGTCCTCCCAGAGCAAAACCTCGAAAGAGCATTTTCCAGATATCCCAGGGCCAGATTACATGGCATAGGCAAAACCTCGAAAGACCATCTGCAAATCTCCCAAGGCCAAATTATATGCTCATCTGTACAACCTGATCCACAGCCATAGAGTATCATCCTGATACTCACCATACATCATCCTGATGTATACATGATCATCCTGATCATCATCACTGCAACATCCTGCTGCATATCATCTAGAGCAACATCCTGAAGCTCTTCATCCATGATCATCCTGATCATACAATGCATCTACCTGATACATATCATCATACATGATCCACTTGATCATACAATGTATCCACCTGATATAAATACAAATACATTATCCACCTGATCATACATGATACATATCTACATACATGATCTACCAGATCATACAATGTATCCACTTGATACATATACAGATACATGGTCCAAGCATCCAACATGATGCATATACAAAATACATACAAATGATCCAACTGATCATATCCAGCATCCAACATGATGCATACATACATATACATATAAATGATCCAACTGATCATATCCAGCATCCAACATGATGCGTACATACATATACATATAAATGATCCAACTGATCATATCCAACATCCTCCTGATGCATGTACAAAGCAGTAATTGGAGCATCATCCTGATGCTCATCATCCAACGCTTACATCCACAGCCATGTGAAGGATCCTCCTTCCAACATGCTTGGAATGGCTTCAACAAATGTGCCCATCACTTCTTCCTCGAAGTGTCGTCGATCTGAAGAACACCAAGCC
Source organism: Larix kaempferi (assembly GCA_027924585.1). NCBI lineage: Eukaryota > Viridiplantae > Streptophyta > Pinopsida > Pinales > Pinaceae > Larix > Larix kaempferi. The sequence goes on from BSBM01000368.1 coordinate 13,954,772, forward strand.
TCTCCCTGAAGTACTCGAACTTCACCCTGGCTAGTGGCTTTGTCAGCACATCTGCAATCTGCTCGTCCGTCGCAACATACAGGAGCTTCACTGCTCCTCTTTGCACCATATCCCTGATATAGTGATATTTGATCTCTATGTGTTTTGACCTGTCGTGAAACATTGGGTTCTCAGACAACTTCACACAACTCTGGCTATCATAGAAGATACCAGTAGCATCCAACAGGAGATCAATAACTCAGACAGTAGCTTCCGAAGCCATACTGCCTCACAGCTAGCTGAACAGGCTGCAACATACTCTACCTCAGTTGTACTCAGTGCTATGCAGGATTGCTTCCTGCTAAACCAAGAGATCAGACCTGATCCCATATTGAAGCAGCACCCAGATGTGCTCTTCCTATCTGCAGCACTGCCTACCCAATTTGAATCAACATAACCCTGCAGGTTAAACTTTTGATTCGCTTCATACTTGAGCCCATAATCAACTGTACCCTTCAGGTACCTCAGAATATGATTTATAGCAACCAGGTGAACACTCCTTGGATCCATCAGGAACTGGCTCAATGTGTTCACCGCAAAGCAAATATCTGGTCTCATGTTCGTCAGGTACATCAAGGACCCAATCATCTGATGAAACATATAGACATCAACCGGCTTAGATGAAGCATCACACAAAAGATTCAGGTTCAATGCCATAGGTGTGGCCATAGCCTTGCAGTCCATCATCTTGAACCTCTTCAGGATATCTACTGCATACTTCCCTTGTCCAAGGAAGATCCCATCTGCACTCTGCCACACCTCCATGCAAAAAACAAATAGTGCATCATCCCCAAGTTCTTCATCTCGAACTTGGCAGCAAGCTTCCACTGCATGTCGGCAATCAATCTATCTTCACCTGTAATAAACAGATCATCCATATACAAAAGTAGTATCAATGGATTGCCTTCCTCAACCTTGTAGTAAAGGTTGGAATCCGCTTTAATCTTAGTAAAGCCCAAACTGGATAGAAAGCTGTCTATCCTACCATATCAAGTTCTGCACATATATGACTCCCTGTCATGTGTCTTAGAACCAAATGGCTGCTCCACATACACTTCTTCTTCAACTACACCATTCAAGAAAGCTATCTTGAAATCCATCTGGTGTATCTTCCCTTTCATCACTGTAGCTAGAGCAAGTACGGATCTAATGGAAGCGTATCTGGCTACAGGAGCAAAAGTCTCTATGCTACCACCTGCAGCATGCTTGATCTTGTAGATCCTCTTGGAAGTCACTACAGACTACCCTTTGGGACTGCATCCCAAACATCTTCATGATCGACTGATACTCCTTGATCATGGCATTCTTCCTAGATCCTGGGAACTTCAATATTTTCAATAAATAACTTTGTTGCTGAACAAATGTTGTAGTTCTTCTTTTATAGGTGATGGTATACAATCTTTCCTACACAACAAGTTAATTTGCATGATTAGAAACATCTCATAATTTTCAGAACAAATTCTTACACATAAAGAAATATGTCACACAGTCATGCAATTATCTTAGCCAATGCTTCAATACAACATTTATCCATGTTCCATAACTTTCTAGATGCTTTCCAGTCTCTACCAGAACATTGTTAAGAGTTTGCACTACTCCCAACATGTCAGCAAAGAGGTTTCATTCTAGATAAGTAGCAATGGAATGTTGTACAGTGCCATAGGCCACTTACCCATCACATGCATAGTAGTAGTATCATGTTCATTAATGCAATCATTCTAACATGCACAATACATATCCTAAGTCTAGGAACATGAGCATATACATCATTGAACAACTTTACTTAAACAAACAAATATGCAAGAAATGATAATTAAAATACTTAGTTGGGTGGACTCCCTCTGAGTCTTTGCTTCCTTGCATGAGCTGCCGGAGTCCTAATCTGAAGTAGCTTCTCCTACACCTTTCTGTTGTGGAATGTAGAGAGATGGTCAACTCCCTCTGAATATCTGCATCCTTGTAGAAACTACTGGACTGTGCTTCTTCTTGATCTTTGCTTCCACGCAGGGGCAACTGGAGTGTGCTCCCTCTTGATATTTGCTTCTTGGATTACCTATCCTTGAACTTATATTCATCTTTGGTCCCTATGCATGCTTATTAGTATCATGATTGTGTTATCCTTGTGATCTCATACAAAATCATACATTCATTAGTATATTCTCAATACTATCAAAACACAATAATCTCAAGCATGTATAGTCATGATCATTTCAAACAGAAATAATAAGCATTAGCATTCAAGGTTTATATAGGACTCTTATGGTTAGTCATAACATGTCTAAACCTGTGATTACTCAAACCTATGACTCTTCTGGTTAGTCATAACATTAAATAAGGTAAGACACGTAATATGCATATACCCATGATTATTCAAACCTATGACTTCATGAATAAACATCATCAATCATGTCATGCATACTTATATAAAACACATACCTGGTCACCATATTTGCTAGTTATGTCTAGCAATGTGTTCTTGTTCTCTTCAATGACCTGCATAAATCATTAGTTAACTTTTGCAAATGTGATCCATGACTATGGATGAATCTTTGTCTTTATGTCACCATGGCATGTTTAGGTTGTCCCTTCAATTCGTACAATCCTCCCTCTTTCTCTCCAATCACCACTGCATCATCAATAGTTTTACCCTTTGGCCACATTAGGACTTGGCCATCTACAAATGCAAACCTCATGCCTTTTGTATCCAATGCAGAGATGGAGAGAAGGTTATTCTTGAGCCCAGGTACATAAAGTACTTCTTTCATCTTCAAAGATTTTCTAGAATCTAGGTTGTAGGAGGATTCACCACTTCCTTTGATAGGGTATTGATAATCATCCCCAAGTTTCACCTTATGGGGTGACTCATGTTCAGATAGGTTTACAAAAGATTCCTTAAACCCAGTCGTGTGTTTGGAAGCCCCACTATCAATTAACCAATCATTACAACCATGGGAGATAGTACCTGTGAGAGTAGAGTTTAGAACATATTCTGCTTCACTTGATGAGTCATCATCACTTTCTGCCCTAGCCTTCTTCTTTGGAGGTTCATCATCTTCGACAGCATGAGCATGGAACTTTCTTTTGCTGCCCTTCTTCTTCTTGCTGGAGTTGTTGTTATCCCTTTTGTTGCTGGGACATTCTAAAGCAAAGTGACCCTTCTCATTGCATGTGAAACATCTTAGATCCTTCTTATTCTTTTGTTGGTTGTGATAGGATCTCTTGTAGTGAGAGTGCTCCTTCTTGGGCTTGCTTCTTTTGGTGTGAGCTACGAGAGCTTGATCTTCACCTCCCATCTTTTCTTCTCAAGCTACAAGCCTAGCTTCTTCTTGGGAGCATTCCTCCCACAATTTACTAAAATCGATCAATTTCTTTCTTGCACAGATTCCTTGAATAAAGGAGTCCCATGACCTAGGTAGACCATTAAGAGTGGTCATAACAACTTCACCATTGTCCACTACTTCATTTACAGCTTCAAGTTGTTCCTTGATATGAGAGACCTTGGAGAAGTAAGATTGAATGGTTTCTCCATTCAACATCTTGACCCCTTTCAATTGATTCTGCAGAGTCATCTTCCGATTTATGTTCTTCCCTTCAAATAACTTGGTCAGGGAGTCAAACATCTCTTTGGGTGTCTTAAGAGATGACACATGGGGAATGAGATGGTCTTTGATAGAATCAACAATGATTCTCTTTGCCTTGACCAAGTTCTTATTATGCAAAATCTTAGCCTCTTCATCCTCTGGGATAGGGATGTCTTCTTTTATATATAAGTCCAACTCATTCTCTTCCAGGATTAATCCAATCCTATACTTCTAGGCTCGGAAGCTATCAACCCCTTCAAGCTTATCCTCAAGCTTGGTGTGGTGAGACATTTTAAAGATTACTTCAAATGGAAATAGAAAAGATTTAGGTCTTACCACTTGAATTGCTAAAAACTGGATCTGGTCCCAGATTAGGGTTTGTCGAAAAAACCCTAAAAATTCAAAATGTGAATTTCAACTTTCTGAAAGGATAGAAAGATGCGTCTTGATGAGCTGATCAACTTGGTGTATTCAGAATTTGAGATCTGCAAAGCTACACCCTTCAAAACTGCCTTTCTGTCTTCCCGGATTCACTGAGGAGGACCCTGAATTAGGGTTTGCATTTCCCGGAGATCTACCTAGCCAAAAACCTCGATCCAAACCTCTAAACTTCGAGTTTTGCAAGGATCTTCCAGCTATGTCTTCAGATTCCAGAAATTCCTATTTTTGAGGAAACCCTAATTTCTAGGGCCAAATCTGAAAATGCTTAGAATTGAATTCTGATTGGATAAATAGATTCTCCTTGATGAGTAGAGTCAATCTACTATACTGATTTTCCAAAATCTGTGGAGAGAAACCCAATAAACAAGAAACCCTAGTTTCCGTCACTACACAATGTCTTCTTCTCAAGTTAGCTCTGATACCATGTTAAATTTTGAGCATTAATTCACAATATTCTAGGATCTTTACTAAGAGAATAACATGTACAGTATATCAATGCATAACAATCATAATAAGCATGACAAGCATCATAAGAATCAAAAGCATGAGAGACAAGAGACATAGAGTTTCCGTGGGGAAAACCCTAAAGTGAAAAACCCCACAACTTCCTCAGAGATAGAGAGTGCAATGGCTCAACTAAAGTACAACCAAAATACACTGAGATAGTCTTCTAGTAGTCCTCCTCACTAGTGCGCCACTTTCTGAGTGAGAGAAGTGTGAGTTTCCGAGTGATCAAATAGAGATCTCCTGATCTCTATTTATACTTAACCTGTTTGCCTAGTTACACTATGGGGCCAACTTGTCTAGCTAGGTACATCAACAATATAATATATATTTCAGGGCCGACCCCACACATGGTGGTCTAATAACCCATCGACAAGTACACACACTTGCGACACTTGTCAATACACATGACAACACTTCCTTATAGAGGAATAACACATCTCTTATAAGGGTACAATAAATATATATGAAATACATAGATGAAATACATTCCGAAGTTACATAAACATCAACAGCACTCGGTCTGCGAGGTTCTTTGCTACCTCATGGGAAGGTTAGCATCCCCAATTGGAGCCAGTTGTTAGCACTAGTTTTGGGTTAAATAGTTGGAGGGGGTTAGATCCTTGCAAATAATATGTAAGGTCTTAGATTTCTGAGTCGTATGACCGAGAAGAATGCCAGTGAGATCTTTGAGTCTTTATTCGTAGGTTGGGAATGAAAATGATGGAGGAGCTTAAGTTTTGAGACCTTGAAAATGGGATTAGAATGTGAAAATCCACTCAAGATAATGCGTGGACAGGAATGAAGGGTGCGGATCAATAGCGATGGAGATCGATGGCTACAAGTGAGTTCGCAAGGGTAAGATGCATAGTTAGAGTATGGGCGGAGTGTTGCTAACCCACGAGCAAATCGGTGGTCAGATCAATGGATGGGAAAAGAGATCTATTGTCATGAAGCAGTTCGTCGATTTAATATGCGCGGAGAAATGAACTTTTCAAATCTGCGAAGTGGCGGTAGGCTCCACATAGTTCGACAGTGCAGATCTGGCGGAGAAGGGCATCGACGATGAACATTGTTTTGCAGATTGAACATGCACGGACTACCATCACTTTCTAGATTCTTAAATCTTGGTGGGGACCGTGCCTTTAGACTGTCAGGATGCGGATAAGATTTAGATCGATGATCGACATTGCTTTCGAAGGTTAAAGGTGCAAGGAGGCAGTTTTCTGAAAGAGGAAGATTGTGGAGTTAAACATGGAAAAGATCAACGACACAGGATCAATCGTGCAGATAGATGGCTGAAGACATTCGCTACTGCGAGAGGTGTAAGAACTATATGAAGAGACATAAAAATGCATTGCATGAAGTTTCAGGTTCTTTTTTGTTTTGTGCATTGGAAAGTGAAAGCCGATGACAGTGTAGAAAGCAGCCACCTCAGACAAGAATCTTGGACCAGCTGTCAGTAAACCAGGTAGGCCTCTTGTCCTCATAGAAAACTATTTAAATGGTTGAGCTTGGAGAAGTAGAACCATCGGGTTTTGAACAACGTAAAATAGAGGAACTGTTAGAAGATAGGGATGCTGAGATCTATGATACAGTACTGCTACATGGACCTATCGAATCAGTGAAAGACAGACTGAAACTTATTAGAGGCTAGGGTATAAATGTCCATAATGTTTAAAGGTCATTTTTCCAGTTTTTCTCAGTTGACCAAACTCTAAATTGGCTTGAATTTGTCGATTGGTGTGCTACTAACTATTCCTCATTTGAGAGGGTAATTGTGGATGCATCCAACTCGAAAATCCCGTGTCCAGTTAGTCCCGTCGTTATTAGAAAAGCCCTTTAAATTCCTGATGAGTTCAGTTTGAAGTCCAAAGATTACAAGGAAGAGTCCCTTATCCAGTATTTTAGAGAGTCTGGAGACAAAGTTTCTTCAGAGTTTTCCTACAACCTAGTGTCTCATTGCAGGACCAGGCTTTCCCAGTTAAAGTCAGTCTTTTTACTGAAGAAACTAAGTGTGGCATAACCATGATAAGTCAATTCTTAGGATTGGACACAGATATGTATGTTACTGAACCCTTGTTGATTTTGTTGTTTGGCCTTAAAGCCTCTCCATTTGAGTCTAAAGAGTATAGCCAATCAGTCCATTGCTCTTGCCTTAAATTTGATGAGTCCTTAGTTGAGAATATTCATTCCCAGCTAGTGGACTTCCACAAGACCAGAAGTTTCAGGTTTCAATCATATTTGTTGAGGATGTTCTTATCATTTAATGAAGAAAATTTGCAGCTTCCTGAGATGATGTTCACAAAGGAAATTGTTGGAAACTAATCCGTTAGGTTGGGAGACGAACAATCATGTTGGGAGTCCAAGAGATTCGCCATTCTATTTGTCTTTGTGTTTGTTATTTGGCTCTGTGTAAGCCAATCTACTCATTTGCCCATTGGGAAACCTAACAGCGGTATCAGAGCTGTAGTTAATTCTGTGGCCTGGAAATTATTCTCCTTCCTGGTGCTGCTTTTTCTTAGAGTTGATTCTGAGCCTTGGCCTGTGCCATAACTCTTGCGTTCTCCTCCAACCTGGTATATTCCCCAGTCTCCTCCAACCTGGCATATTCCCCAGTCTGCTCCTGGCACGTATTTTCTGCATGAGAGTGTTTCTTCTCTCCCTCTGTACATTTTTATTTGGGATATTAATTGCTCTACCAGCCTGCTCATCGGTCTGCCATTCTCTGCGTCCTCCTGCAAATTTCTCTCAGCTTATTATCCTTGCGTGGAATATATTATCTTTGCAATGTGCATGGAATAGATTCTCTATGCAATCGCTTGAGAATTGAGGGCATAATTATAAATTATTCTCTAGCCTCTACCAGAACTACGATCTGTGGATGTGTCTCAGTTGTGAAGAGTTGCGACCTCCCTCTATATCCGCGTTGAAGAGTTGCATGTTTCAACGTTGAAGTCTGTGACTGGCAGAAGAGATGCCATCTGCGACCACCGTGAAGAAGACTACCACCGTGAAGAAGAGCTGCCATCTGAGAACTGCGATTGCGAAGAGCTCCATCAGTTTGCTGCAGTCTATCCATGCCTCCACGTTGGTATTTATTGTGACTGCATATCACTTCACATTTGACTGCGTATGGTGTATGACTGGATTGTGTGAATTGGGTGTATCCCTTACTGCGGTGGTGACTATGCATTAAAGACAATGGTTGTTCATTGAAGAATAACAGTGGTATCAGAGCTGTCTAGTGTTCTTAGGCCTGTGCTAAGAAGTATGCCTTCTTCCTACCAATTCATCTAGACATGCGCTCCCATCCTTCTCTATGTGAATGCTGATGAGAAAGAAAATGTTGTGTGTGAATATTATGGAGTGAACCCTAATTCTCTCCTTCGCACAACTGTTAATCATCACTGTTGAATGCGTGAAGTGTTTATTGCCTTGAATCTGTGCGCGGAATTGTGTATTGCTGAGATTGCAGCATTAGAGTGTCATGGAGCAAGCCAGAACGAGGATCTACAGGCTTCCAATGAGTCTGGGTAAAGCCACCATTTTGTCTCCGTATCATGAGTTGTGACCTCTCCTCCATTGATAAAGAGATATGACCATTGGTGTGTGCATTCTTTTTGGAGCTGCGACCTCCTCTCAACAGAGCCGCGTATGTGACCTATAATCTCCCTCATAATATCGACCAGAAACTTTTTTCGTGTGGCGTTATTCTCTGTCTCTGGAAGGTGAAGAGACGTTAGTCTTGGTGATGCACCCTACTGCATTGGATTGGACTTTTGGAGCTGCTACGCATCTGTGTACGAAACCTGTCATTGATCGCATATGGAGAGCCATCTGATTTCAACGATGCAACACTATGAAGAGCCATGCTTCTCAATCTTTGCGTAAATCTCCCCAACGCGTGTTTGCTGCGACCTCTACGTGAGGTCTGGTGATGCGAAGAGTTCCTGAGAACACTATATGGTAGCTGTGTGGAGCATTCCTCTACGTCTATCATGGTTGGAGCATTCTCTTCTATCGTGCCAACTATCGTAATCTGCGTGGAAGACGTGGAGACTGGAGTGTTATCGTTGCATGAAGAGACCCCCGGCCTATCTCCTTGGTGTGTGCATGCACTAGAGAAAGTTGCTGCGGCTTCCTGAGTTATTGATAAGTCCGAGTTGAGAGGTTGTGCTAACTGAAGAAAATGGTGTCGTGCAAGTGAAGAATGGTGAACCGTGAAGGAGCTGTGTGGGATCTCCTCAGAGGCGTGAAGATCTCCATGAATTGAATGCTCTCCTGATTGCGTTTTTGCATTGAAGTTGGAACTATTGTGCATTGAACTTTTGCAGAACGTGGAGCTCCAGTGTGAAGACTCTCAATCGCCGCCATTGAAGTGTTGCGACTGTGCGTGGAGCTGTGCAAGCACTCTCTCTCTCTTGCATTGAAGTATCTCTGTGTATGGAAGTATCTCCCTTTCAAGTTGCAGCATTTATACACCCATTTGGAGATGTAGTATATTGTTACCGGAGGCATCTCGACCTACTGTGTATTATTCATTGGAACCCTAGCTGATTGGTGAAGTGCGTTGATGAAGAATGACGTGAAGAATGAAGTGAAGCTGTGTATTGAACTCCAGCTTTGCAGCGTAACTGAAGCCTGCTGGTGTGTGGACATATCTATCGTTGGTGAAGTATGTTGCTTCGTTTGAAGTTTGTTGCATTGATGCAGAAACCAACTCCAACGACCTCACTTCCATCGTATTCAACTCTGCTCAGAAATTAACTTCTCAATTGCATCAACTTGAGAAGTGTTTGGAACGTAGATGCTATTGCTTTTGAAACCGTGGAGCTCCCATCATCCTCACTTTTGGGGAGCTGCCAACTACCTCTTTGGAAAGTTGCGATATTTCCCTTATGATTAATGCGTGAGCCTCTCCATATGCACACAAAGCTGGTCTGATTTCTCCTCTTTCTCCTCTCTCCCACTGTGCGCACTTTGTGGTATGTTGATACTCGCAAATTGTACTCTTGTAAGTGCCAAATTGAAAGCGAATTTGAATGTAATTGAGTTGCATTGTAATTGGGTGCATTTTTGGCTAAGATCGACACCCTTCATCTTCTGCTAAGTTTGAATTGCTGAGTCTTATTTGTAAAGGGTGGAGTTGCAAGAAGCACTTCACATTTGAGCGAGTCTTAGGTTTTTCAATGGCTAGATTAAATAGCCTTGTAGAGTTACTGAACACTCTACTTATCTCCTCTGTTGACAACACTGTCATGATTGACAAGAGCACTCTCACTCACATCCGATATTGTGTAAAAGATTCACAAGATACTCGTGATTTCCTACGGCTTGAGTTGCAGCTCATACAAGAAGAAAGACATTCTGAACTTGTTCACGTTCAGAACAATCCTCTTGATGATTCTGTTCTGCAGCTTGCACATATTGATGCCACTCTAGAAACACATAAGAAAATCAGTGGCATGCCATCAGAAGTGAAAGAAAATGAAGATGAAGACATGCATGTAGAGGTTCTACTTGTTCCTTCCAAGCCCATCATTAGACCTTGGGAAGAGATCAGCCATAACAAGCACATAACCGGCCTTAGATACAACAAGGAAGTGACAGTTCACATTCCTGATTTCTCCAAGCCTATCCAGTTTCAGAGTGTTGGATTTCTCAATGAGAGTCCATCTTCATCCACATCAGTTCAGATTTCGACATGCCAACACTGTGCTCGAGTTGGCCACATGAAAGATCATTGTTTTGATCTTCACCCTTGTAAGCATTGTGGATAACGTACGCACACATCAGACAGATGCTTCAGTTTGAAGAAACCTGCAAGAGAAAAGATTCACTATGGGTGGATCGCTTCTTGGCAATGGTCGTCAACAACTAAGAAGATTTACAAGTCATACCAGAGAGTTCATTCACGAGTATTGACACATCTTGCAGTTGAGACATATTCTTCTCCTCACTTTGTACCTGACAGGGGGGAACATGATGTCAGACGTCAAGTTTCGAAGCCTCCATCTAAGAGCAAGCAGCCATGACCCTCTACAATTAAGTGAGATCAAACAAGCATGATCCACATCTAGTGTCAGAGGCCAGATTCAGTGATAGAGACACCTAGACAAAATATATACATGACATAGAGTACTCACATGAGACTCTCCTCTCCTCACATTGTTCCTGATAGGGGGGAATGAAGACCGTTAGTAACAAGCGAGCGAGTCCAAGAGAGACAGTACAAGCGAGCCTATGAAGAGATATGTTCAACCGAGCTCCAAAGTTGGTGGTCATCCTTAAACCACCGGTATCGAGAGCACCTTCATTTAGCATAAGCATGTGTAGGGTTCTAGCTAATTGAAAACAGTTGTCAAGATGGAAATGTTCAGCAAGTTGCAGCTATTCACATCTTGTTTTGAGCTCTCCAGTTGGTTTGGTGTCATCCCATCCCAACCATTCCAGATAGAATCTCTGAGTCTTCGAGCCAAGTTCCAACCTCTGAGTGATTTATATCACCAAGTTCGATAGCTTGTGGTCAGCATTAAACCACACACATAGTAGAAGACTTCAGCCTTCTGCTAGCCCATTTCGGTTGATGGTCAACCTAAAAACCATCCTTTCAGAGAGCCATTGTATTTAGCAGAAGCGTGTGCAAGCTTCTAGCTAACCTTCTTAGTAAATGATGTTCTAGATGGAAATGTTCAGCTACTGGTAGCTGTCCACATCCACTTATTCAGCTCTCTTCTTTTTCTTGGACTCATATGCACCCTTCGGATTAAGGGGGGATTTGTTGGAAACTAATCCGTCAGGTTGGGACACTAACAATCATCTTGGGAGTCCAAGAGATTCTTTGGAATATGAATCGAAAGGGTCACATATTATTGTATTTATATGTGCATATCTTAATGAAATGTATTATGCTTTCACGCCATTCTATTTGTATTTGTGTTTGTTATTTGTCTCTGTGTAAGCCAATCTGCTCATTTTCCCATTGGGAAACCTAACATAAATGAACACAGACTACAACAAATTCATGAACAACCTCATGTAATAGGTTTATAGTGTTTTTTATCAGAAGAGATTGCCTAGAGTGTTGACAGATATGATAGAGATTTTGCAACCTTCTCCTGAAAAGAAAATAGGTGACTAGTTTCTCTTGGAATACAACACAATAATCAAAGTGTATGGGTTTTCTCATCCACCTTATGTACTACCAACATTTTTAACTCCTAGAGTGTTTGCTATGGAATTTATCAGGAAAACGTTAAGGGTATAAATTGAACATTTTCTAGATCATAAGAAAGCTTCAGACATTACGTTTCCATTGGTTGTAGGCTCATTCATCATTAAGAATAAAGTTGCCCTTTCAGCCATTGAGTGTATATTAAGAGAAATGATATTTAAGCAAAAGCTGCCATCAACTATGATCCCCATCACATTATCTCCAACACAAGGAAAGATAGTTAAAGAAAGGGCTTTGTGCACTTTGAGATTGCAGGTCTGGCAGAGACTGGTAATTGGTTGGAATATCCCTGTAAGGGTCAGGAGGATGTAGATATGCATGAAGACTCCACCTACCTTGTACAAAAATCCACATCACCACAACCTAGAACCTCCAGCTTGGTCCTAGCAGTTGGAGCAATTATACCCCTTTCCAGTTGCTCTGAGAGATCCAACCAAATATAAGTCATTGATGCCATGGATGTAGAAGATGAAGACACTGAAAGAGCCCCAAAGAGACAAAAAGTGGAAGAGGCAGGGAAACAGATTGTACAGGTGACGACTAGTCAAGGTAAGGAGAAGCAGGTGAAAGCTAAAGTACCCGCCTTCGAAATCAAGGAGTATGTATATGATAAAGCAACTACAGAGCCTGCTGCACAAGGAAAAAGTAGATCAGAACTATTGGATGAATACAAAGAGAATAAAGATACAGCTTTAGAAGAATCAAAGTTGTATGCAGAGGTTAGACAGATCTCTAACGAGGATGTATCCCTAGTCACTATCAGAAGCCATGCTCAGAACACTTTGAATAAGGCCACTGAAGTGAAAATGAACCTAGAAGATATTCGTGTCCTTGATATGATACATTTGCATAAAGAGACTAGAGATATTATTTATGCTAAGCTATTGAAGGCTACATTGGAGTTGTCAAAGATGCAGTCCAGGAAGAGCAATATTGAGAATAAGCTTAGGCAGGAAAAGGTGGAGAATAAAGATCACAAGGCACATATCAAAAAACTGCAAACAAAATTGTTGGCTATTGAGAGCCAAGCAGATAAAAGGGCCATCATACAAAACCTACTGAATGAGAAGGAAAATACTATTCAGACACTAAAGAAGAAATTGAAGATTCCCTCCACCCAATTGATAGAAGCATCTGAGTTTCCAGAGCTTGAGAAGGAGAAAGATGAGCTAAAAAATGAATTAACAGATTGCAAAGCCAAATTATTGAAGTTTGAAGAAAAAGGAATGTAGTGGAAAAGGGATATGTCTCTTATAGTGGAGAGAGAGAAGAATCTAAAGGCTAAATCCGAAGATTTGGAAAAGAAATTGCAAGAGAAAGGTAAAGAGTTAGAGAGTATGATTACATCTTCCTCCATTGAATCCGGTGATTTATCCATTGTACAAGCTATAGCACAGGTAATCCTGAAAGACTTGGAACTAGTGAAGTTGTAGAAATAGAACACAAATTGTTGGAGCCTAGGCCGCAGCTATGGTAAAGCTGCGAATTTTGAGGAAAAAGCTCAAGTATTGAAGGAAAGTGCTAGTTTTGAATAAACACCAATTTTTGGGTGGAAGGAAAAGGTGCGCAGTACGGTGCCAGATGGACGAGCTCAAGTGCAGATTACGGACCGGAAATCGTGGAGCTCGCGTGCACACGTCAAAGGAGAATAAATGTGGCCAAGTAGAGAGCTCAATTACCATAATAAATGAAGCGACGGAGTAGAGGGCTTAGCTACCCTCATTTAAGGCTAAGTACAGAAGTTATGGTTGTTCTGATCAAGGAAGAGCAACGAACCAAAGCATTGAAGATGAAGGACAAGGAGCAGTAAACGATGAAGCGGTGCCCATACCCGCAATTTGCACCGAAAGTCACGGAACCTGCAGGAAACGGCGACGTGACTGCAAGCGGCGCCTACGGTACACCTAGCCATGTCCGTGGTTAGGGTTTTTGGGGAATACTGCTGGGAAAGGCCCACAGTTTTTTAAAGGTGCGACCGTCAGGGCCACCTATATATATGTGTAATTGTAAAGGTTAGACGTTAGCTAGTCAGTTAGTTAGTCGGTTAGTCAGTCAGTTAGTAAGCTAGCCATTCAGTCTTCTATTGTGTTGTTAGAAGACAAGAGTTAGAGCCGGGATAGCCGTGAAGTTAATCCCCGAGTTGCAGACAGTCTGAGTCGACGTCTGAACTATTGTAATCTCTGTAGAGGAAGAGACTAGATCAAGAGAAGGGCTCCCAACTGTGTGCATGGAGTTTCCTGGAAATATCTAAGGTTGCAGCTGTGTGCGCAACAGGATTGTAATTTCTATTCTGTGATTAATATAAGATACTCTCCTCGTGGAGGTGGAATTCATAATTTTCTTTGTTGCGACGCTGTGTTGTGTGATTGTATGTTTTGATTCACTATTTGTGTGTACATGAACGTTGCGTTATCTTTATGAATATGCTAAGTAAGCTCAAAAGCTTTCTTGGTAGCTATAATTGTTAAGTGTTGAAGAAACCTGTAGGACGTTGTCGTTGTGGAGATTGAGGCATGTGTTACCGCACTGGGTGCGCAAGCAGAAATGATACATACGGTATCGACGCGGAGGGTAATCACCTCGTGTGCTGGAAATGAAGGACCTCACGGTTAAGTTGGTACGAGTTGCAGCGCTGTCACGCTGAGAGCTACAGAGGAGTAAGCCATTCCGCTCGAGAACTCCCGCGAGATGGGAAAAGACTGCAGTCTCCGCATCGCCAAGGTTGAGGAAGCTTGATTCCTTAGCCCCCCATAGCCACTTCGGGTGAGACCTCGAGCTGCCGCGCAGCTCGTTGCCGAGAGGGCCAGTGCGCCAAGGGGTTTTGTTGCTGCGCTTCATTAAAACCCGGGTCTGTCCAAAAAGCAGCCAACAAATGGTTCTGTTGCCTTGTGACTTGTTACTGTGAGACGTGTTATTTCAGCGACGTGTGAGATTGTTGTTGGAGCCAACAAATGGTTTCGTTGCCTTGTGACTTGTTACTATGAGACGTGTTATTTTGGCGACGTGTGAGATTGTTGCTGGAGCCAACAAATGGTTCTGTTGCCTTGAGACTTGATCAGCTAACAAATGTGTTACTGGAATCCTACAGCTAAAGAAATTCAAGACTGGTTTGATTTAAAGGCTACAGAGTTCGCTGAACAAGAAAACAAAAGCTCTAGGCTTCAGACAGAAGACTGGTTGCAGAAGTATATCTATACTGACCTTCACGAAATTTTCTTTGTCACATTTGCACTTGAGTTGCATGCTTGGATAGCCAAGTTGGCAGATACTAGACCCACTGTGCATGTTGATCAACCCGTCGCTTGGACGCC
Organism: Larix kaempferi; assembly: GCA_027924585.1. Lineage (NCBI taxonomy): Eukaryota > Viridiplantae > Streptophyta > Pinopsida > Pinales > Pinaceae > Larix > Larix kaempferi. The sequence goes on from BSBM01000368.1 coordinate 13,969,885, forward strand.
TGAGCTAGTCAATATGTTGAAGTGGGTAGATAATTCTGTGTCCCGCGTAGTAGACTTTTGGTTGAATAGTCTGCTGGAAGGTTTCATCACTGAGTTTGCAGTAGATATAAGAAAGAGTTTCAGCGAAGCAGAGAGGAGTTTCTTCCAAGCACACAGAGGTAAGTTCTTAAATTCTTTGAACTTATGGATAAAAATGCTTCTATATGAAAAAGCAAAGCTATACATAGCTTCCGATGAATAGCATAGACAAGTAATGTCCGCAGATTCTGATAGTGATCCTGAACTTATTGGTTGCACTCGTAGTGGAAAACGGTATAAAGTAGGCATTGACCAGCATTCTTGTGACTCTAGCCCAGAAGAGAGTCAAGTTCTTCGAGCAAGCCATATAGAGAGACAAGGGAGTGTTCATATCCCTTATCACCCCTTTACACCGCAAAATCCAGACGGAGCTCAGTATAACCCCGCAGTAACACCTTCTAGTAGCCTGCACGGTACTTCTAGTACCTCAGCACCACCTTTATTTAACCAACCCAGAAGCACTGCTACAACACCTCCACCTCAACCTAGCGCAAGAAGGATGGGTGATGACATGAAGCTACCAACGTTTAGAGGAACAGGGATAGAAGACCCTGAGCAGCACTGGTTCCTATGTGAAGCCATTTGGACAATTAAGCAAATTAATGATGATGCTGCTAAACTGGTTCAGTTAGCAACCACACTAAGAGAAAGAGCCTTAACTTGGTTCATGAAATACTCAGCCGCACAGAATAGGACGCTTGCTGATGTAAGAAATGCTATGATTAGAGAATTTAAGAAACCTAAATCAGAATCACAGTGTATAACAGAGCTCAACGACATCAAACAGTTACCTACAGAGTCAGTATGGGACTTTGACCAGAAGTTCAAAGCCTTGATAGATCAAGTAAGCTTTGAGTTTGCACCGCAGCAGCATAAGAAATGGTTCATTGCTGCGCTCCTCCCACACATTAGACTTCCTCTTATGAAACAGAATCTCACTACTCAGGAACAAGCTCTAGAGATGGCCATGAAACTAGAAGCTCCACCAATTGCTGGAACAAGCAACGATGTTGCGCAGTTGCAGAACCAATTAGCAAACTTAACCTTGCAAGTGCATGATATTAAGAAAGGCAAGGATGTCAAGGAAGAAATTTGGTATACAAAATGTAAAGCACAAGGTCATTCAAAGGACCATTGTCCCGTTTTCATAGAGTATATTGCAACTGGAGCACCTAATCCTTTACCACAGGCACAGGGGCCTTGGTGCGAAATCTGTAGAACTAGAGGTCATAGAGCACAAGAATGTCACTTACTTCAGAAATATGTACAAACTCCAAAGAATCTATATTGTAATTTTTGTAAATCAGTAGGCCATGATGAGAGAAACTGTAGAGCATATGACCTTATGATAAAAAGAAAGCATGATGTTTATAGAGTACAATCAGAGACACAAGGACCCACAGCAGGTCCAAAGTATGACCAAACTCGCGACGACAGAACAGGAAATTATAGGGGTCGCGGAATGCGCAACAAATTTTGGTCGAGAAAGAGGACAGATCACTTGTTATAATTGTGGAGCGCAAGGCCATTTGGAAAGGGATTGCCAGAATCCTACAACCATTTGCAGATATTGTAAGTCTTATGATCATGTCATTGAAGAATGCCCTCAGTTGATGGCTAAGATGCAAGCAAAGACACCACAGGTCAATCAGAATATTCAGTTGATTGGAGCAGAAAAAAGAGAACCAGACCCTACAGTTAATATAGTAACGCGCAGTGGAGCAACCACTGGTGCGCCAGAGATGGGAACTGGAAAGCAAGTGACGCAATGGGTGCGCCGCGCTAATATTAAGCCAGCCCCACTTAACCTGTAGAAGCAAAAAGAAGCATTCATGCAAGCTCAAGAGTATTTCTCAGATCCGAGAGCTTCAAGTTCTGTCCCAATTCCGCATAATGATATTAGATCGCAAGTGCTAAGACAAGACAACCTGGTACAAGAACAGGCCACTACATCCAGAAGGCCTGATGAAGAGGATGCACTAGGCAGTGTCCATACTTTTTTGAGGAACTACTTAAAGTTGTTGCGCAATGAAAAGGCAACTATGGAACTTCAACACCTATTGGATAAGTGTCAACAATCTGTTTCGATGAACACACCGCAGCGTGCTGTTCACCAGATTGGGAGTCACACTAGAACTGGAAAAGAAATGAGACTCACAGCGCAGATTGGAGCATTTGAAATGAATGAAGTCATTTTAGATTTGGGCTCAGAAGTTAATGTTCTCACCATGCAGACATGGGAACAGATGGGTAGCCCTCAGCTTACAAGATCTCCTATCCAGCTAAGACTTGCGAATCAGCAACGAGTCTCTCCATTGGGCAGATTACCCAATGTACCTATTGATATCGAGGGAGTAAGAAGTTCTGCAGACTTTGAAGTAATCAAAATTCTTGATGATAGTAAACCTTACCCAGCACTTTTAGGTATAGACTGGGCATTTGATAATTTGGCTGTCATTAATTTGAAGAAAAGACAGATGACCTTTGAGGATGACCAGATTAGGGTCATTGCACCGCTTGATCCTATTCAAGGACCAAGATATATTGAACCCATTCGGGCAGAAGAAGAAGTGCGCCACATGGAAAGTTTGTATCAGATGACTGCTATTCATAGTGACTATGTCAATCCCACAGCAGACGGCCATATCAGTTGGCAATGTGATAGTTCGTGCACATCAGATTCGGAAGCGAGATTGGAAAACTGGCAGAATCACTTACATGAGGTTTCTGCAAGGCGTTGCGCCATGATGACTAAACCCATTCGATGGATTGGAACAGAAGTGACTGACACTCCAATTTTTGATGGTTTAACTGAAGCAAGTAAATTCATACATACATATGAACAACAGATTCCAGATGAGTAGTGCATACAAGCTTTGGATGTCGCACTGCGTGCTACACCCGTAAGATGGTGGGGTGCGCATAAAGAGAATATTCACAAATGGCAAGACTGTCGCAGATTGATACTACGCAGATTTCAGGGAACTACAGCAGAAGTGTTGTGCAAATATGAGGGATAGAGTGACCCCAGGTCACATGTTGAAGCATGTATTCAGCAATGGTCAGATATTCCAGAAGATGAGTGGGTTCACCTATTCATCCACACATTGGATACAGTTCCAAGGAACTGGTACACTGAAACGGAATTGTGCAGAGGCACTATCACTTGGCCTCTTATGATAGAAAGTTTTCAGCTTACCTTTAGTTTTGAGTCATAATATCTAAGCATCGACCACGCTTTAAAGTGTATTAAAAAGAAGGTATTTGAACAATGTCCATTACCAGAATACTCCCAACCAGATTGGGCTGTCCAGATAGAACATGCCCTGGAATGCTATAATTTCACTACTGGAGAAGAGGAGGATGATCCTCGCAACATCAATATTCCAGAATCAGAAGGGACACGCAATGTTGTAGGACCTCAGCTTGATATCCCTGCCATTACAGAACACATCAAGCTAAAAAAGATTAACATTGGTATAGAATCCGAACCCAAGTTTGCTTCTATCGAAGATTATTGGGATGATGAAACTGTTGGCCATATTTCAGATTTATTACGTGACTACCAGGATATCTTTCCTACCAAGTTCACAGAAATGAAAGGCATCCTAGGAGACTTAGGAGTGATGCACATACCTCTGAAAGCAGATGCCAAGCCAGTAAAACAACGCCCGTATAGATTGAATCCGCGATATAAAGAAAACGTTAAAGAAGAAATTGACAAGATGCTCGCAGCAGGTATCATTGAACCAGTAGAGGAAAGTGATTGGATTAGTCCTATGGTCGTACAAGAGAAGAAGACAAAAGGCGAAATAAGAATCTGTGTGGACTTGCGCAAGCCGAATGACACATCAGCGCATGATCCATTTCCTACTCCTTTTACAGACGAAGTGCTTGATAATGTTGGAGGACAAGAGGCTTACTCCTTCACTGATGGCTTTTCCGGATACCACCAGATCAGAATCCATCCAGACGACCGCCATAAGATGACTTTTGCGACTGAATGGGGCTCATTCCAGTATACGGTAATTCCCTTTGGTCTTAAAAATGCTCCTGCTATATTCTCTCGAGTTGTTGTTGCTGTATTTAAAGAATTCATTCATAAGTTTCTAGAAGTCTATTTTGATGACTGGACTGTGTTTGGTTTACTAAAGAACCATATAGGGAACCTGCACATGATGTTATAAAAATGTAGAGAGTATAAGATTTCCCTTAACTTGAAAAAATGTATCTTCTGTGCTCCTTTTGGTATTTTGTTGGGACATATTGTATGCAGACAAGGACTCCTGATGGATCCTGCGAGGGTTGCCATCATTGCTAATTTACCTGCGCCCAACTTAGTCAAACAATTGCACACTACATTGGGACATACAGGGTACTACAGGAAATTTATCAAAGGATATGCAAAGATAACTGCGCCTATGGAAAGATTGCTGAAAAAGGATTCAAAGTTCCAATGGACAGAAGAATGCCAACAGAGCTTGGATACACTTAAAGAAAAGATGATCACTGCGCCAATTCTAGTTTTCCTAGACTGGAGAAAACCCTTTCATGTTTATGTCGATGCTTCTTCCATAGCATTAGGGGTTGTGCTTACACAACCGGGAGAAGGAGGTATTGACCACCCGATTGCTTACTCCAGCAGAAAGCTGTCCACAGCCGAGAAGAACTACACCACTACAGAAAGAGAAGGACTAGCTATGGTGTATGCCCTACAGAAATTCAGGCACTACCTATTGGGCACACATTTTAAAATGTATACTGACCATTCTGCTTTGAAATACTTGGTCAATAAGCTAGTGTTAGGGGGAAGAATTTGGAGATGGCTATTGCTCATCCAAGAGTATCATTTTGAGGTTATTGTAAAGCCAGGTAGATTGAATGCAGGACCTGACCATTTATCTAGGATAGAGTCAGGAGAGGAACCTACAAATCTCGAGGACAATCTGCCTGATGCGCAGTTGTTTTCTATTCAAGCAGCAGATGAATATTATTCCGATATTCTTGAATTTCTCACTACCGGGCAAGCGCCGGCTGAGTTTACAATCCAGCAGAAGAAGCAACTTGTTGTTAAAGCCGCAGACTTCACTTTGATAGCAGGCCAGCTCTACAAGTTGGGCCCCGACGAAGTCTTGCACAGATGTATCCTACCACATGAGAAGAACTCCATCATCGTAGAAGCGCACTCAGGAACCGCAGGAGGCCATTTCGCAGGAAAGCCGACTGCACAAAAGATCTTAGCCTGTAATACCCCATTTTGACCCTTAGGATATATTAGCATTTAATGTAAATAATGTGTACATGTGATGTATGTTTTCCTAGCGTGGAGCTCAAGGCCAAGGCCCCGCTAGTGAAAGCCTGAATTTTGATTTAAAGGGAAAGCATTGATATTTGATGCCCATGTGCTCTTAAGCCATGGAAATTGTAATAGGATGTAAATAAACATCATGCAATAAAATACCAAAACTGGCTATGGAAGCAACGAATGAGAAGGGGCCATGTGTATCCACTAGGGAGTGGTGAGGGGGTTGAGGGATTGAACCATAGGCTGCCATATGTCACCTTGAGAACCCATTTGACTTTCCTTGATGACATTTAATTATGTTGTAAGGAAGTGGTTGAGGATTTCAGTCCGTGGCTTCAATGGAGCATGGGCAGCCCAGAAATTCGTATGGCAGAGTATGGGCTCTGTTTTCTTGTACCACAAGCCACTCTACCTCATGGATGTTGCTTCTTCCTCATCCCCATTCCATTGGGAAACTTACCAGCACCATTTTCCATCCAAAAACGATTTGCCAGCAGAGTGAAAAACCAGAAATCGCGACTTTGAAAGAACCCACGTTTTGAAGAGCCAAAAACGCTCAGATTTTGTATTGGACAGTGAAATCCAATGGGGGATCCATTGGTATGAACCTTGGGGCGAATTTGGGAGCATTAGCTACCCCGAAATCCATGGGAAAACCCAGTTTTAACAGCCCAGAAAATCAGTGACGGATTTGGGGTTATTCGTGACAAAGTTGTGACAAATCCAAGTGTGGATGTATGAACAGAGGATGGGATTGCTGAGTCCAGCTTGAAGTGTATGTGGCTCTGGGATTGAGCTTATGGGACTAGCATCCTCCTCCATTTCCTATTGCATGCTTGAAAAACCCAACTGTGTGTTGGCTTAGCATGGTTGTCTGAGTGAAACCCTGACCGTGAGTGAGCCATCTAGTTCCTCCTTAGTGGATACACAACCCAGCTCGAGGGTGATCTCTCAGCTGAAAGAATATAGGCTAGTCAGAGATCTATGGTTGGGTGGAACGTTGCTCTCACGTAGCCAGTCGTTGGACAACTTCATCTTCAAGATAAGTGTTCTATGTGTTATAAATTATTTGCATTTTGTGTTCTGCAATAGGTTAAATTGTCCATGTTTAATGAAATGAATTGATTATCTTAATTTGGAATCCATGCATGGCATTGGAACGAGGTTGAGTCTCTATATGCTGAATCATCCTCTGCTGTGATATATGTATATATGTTAGGCATTACTGGTTGTGTGCTTGCTATTATGTTTAATTCCGCTATGTTTATATTGAGTTGATTTGACACATAGAAGTTTTTAATTGTTATGAATTTATGAGTAATGTAATATTGGGGCTAAGTCTGCCAAAATCCCAGGTGTGTTGTTAATGTTTCCTTCCCTGCATTTGATGATGTTGAGGGGACGTGACATAGCCGCAGGTCTTTGGTGGCCGACATTGCACAAGGATACTAAGGAATTCTGCAGATATTGCGATGTGTACCGACGAACAGGAAAACCCTCAAGGAGAGATGAAATGCCGCTAAGACCCCAGATAACACTGCGTGCTTTTGATAAATGGGCCATTGATTTTGTAGGACCTATCAACCCACCAGGAAAAAGAACCGGCGCAAGATACATCATTACAGCTACTGAATACCTCACCAGATGGGCTGAGGCGAAGCCAGTTAAGAACTGCGACGCTGCCACTGCCGCGCAGTTCATTTTTGAGAACATTATCACTAGGTTTGGATGTCCAGTGATTCTCATGAGTGATCAGGGTACACATTTCCTCAATGAGACTATAGAGGCCCTTACTGAAGAATTCCAAATTAGTCACCATAAGAGTACACCCTACCACCCTCAAGCTAATGGTACGGTGGAGGCATTCAATAAGATTCTCGAGAATGCCCTGACGAAGATCTGTAATCAACAAAGAGATGATTGGGACCTTAGAGTCACAGCTGTATTATGGGCTTACAGAACCACATGCAAGAAACTAACAGGTCACACACCTTTCAGTTTGGTGTATGGACAAGAAGCAGTTATGCCCATGGAATACATTGTTCCCAGTCTCAGAATTGCGCAAATCACAGAAATGGCAGATCCTGATACTATGAGTGAAAGACTTTCACAACTGCTTGCCTTAGAAGAAGACAGAATTTTAGCCGGATTCCATCAACAGGTACAGAAGGCAAGACAGAAAGCTTGGCATGACAGGCACATTAAGAATAAACACTTTGAAGAAGGAGACTTGGTACTCCTCTATGATAGTAAATTCATCAAGTTTTCAGGCAAGTTTCGTGTACATTGGTTAGGACCTTTTCGGGTCATGAAGATAACAGAAGGAGGAGCAGTTCAGCTTGCGAAGCTTAGTGGAGAATTGCTGCCCACAATGATCAACGGGAGTCGGCTCAAGCTTTATCGCGATGGCCACTCCGCCCTGTCGACTTAATACAGTGCCAAAAGAAATGCAGATGCCCAGTGTAGTTGAAAGAGGCATCGCATTTTCACAGTCTACACGGAAGTTGCGAGACACTTTCAGTTTCTGGCTTCCCGCGCAGTTCCTTGAAACATCCGCGCATGTCGAATAAAATTTGTTTTGAGCGAGCCTATATTTGTGCTCTTGCGAATTTTTCCTCGGGTCGCTAAACCATCGATCTTGCGGAGTTCCCTGTGTCAATTTGCCGCTTGAGGAGTTCTCGTTGTGGACCCCTCTATATGCAAAGTTACCTATGTTGAAATGACCCGCCGAAAAATTTGAATTACAGTAGTTATGTAGCTGTGTCTGAGTATTAATGCAGGATAAGCCCGCCATTTAATTGTAGCCGCTCTGACAGATTCGGCTTGATCTCCGTAACATTTGCATTTAACTCATGCGCCGAAAGCTTTAGCTTCCCTCAGAAGGCTGTCAAAACCCGTCTATCACAATTAATGTACCGCAGAAGCGCGTCGGTAGGAGTCTTGTAAATTCATGCAAAGTCGCCTACAGCTAGTAACCCCACTTGCCTGCATTAACTGTCGCCTTTAGCTATAAATACCCCGCACTTGTATATTTTCGGGTTACTTTTCTCGAGTTGCATAGTCTTGTTTGAGAATCTAAGTTATTGTTTTCAGAGCCGAGTTGTGCAGAGTGCTTCCTTTGTTTTCAGCGTTCGTATTTCATGCTGTTTTGTCATTCGTCTGTTCAAGTTTTGTTGTCTATACCGGTTCACGACGGAGAACCTGTCTACTGAAGAAGTTGTTCCTCAGTTTATGCACCGAGGTTTAGATTTCGGCATGACTACTCCGTTGACGACTTCAACTTGCGTACAGCCTGGTTGGACTAATCCAAGACAATCTCCGGGCACAAGGGCATCTCAGCCACAGCAGCCGAACGAACCCATCCCAGAGCTATTAGCCACTATGGTGAATTATATTCCGTCGCGTCCAGATGATGCACCCGAGGTGCATATTCCAAAGAATACAAAATATCCGATTCCGCTACCACCACTGCCGGCTGGCGTGCAGCAAGAAGGGTCCCTGCTTGGACACCTTCCATTGGTCAAGTTTTATGATTTCAACCTTGGAGACTACAGAACATATCCTCAGTTTGCACCAGATCGTTATCTGACGGTAGTCTATAATACTGATAGAAAAGTTGATGAATTCGTTCCAAAAGAATTCGCAACAAACCTGGAGAGGCCTGGACTGCTGAACCTGCTGAAGCTACCGCACTTCGGGCGTAGCAATGAAGTCAATGCAGTCGTTAGGACATTGCTGTCATGCATTCATGGAGGTTATCTTTGGCTGGGGAGGCCAATCGATTTGAATTTCGACTTAATCCATCGTATTACCGGCCTATCTAAGGTTGGTAAGGACCCTAATATTCATTTTGTTGGAAAAGACAAGGATAGAAAATTGGTTGCACGGCTGGTGCAGAAATATAATTTGACAAGAGGAGGTCAAGCTTTTGACCTCACGATCGTTGAGGATGAAGCACTTAGATTTATAGGCAGTCTGCTTGCAGGCAGACTTCTCACCAAGTGCAGACTGAAGGAAGTTACTAGAGCTGTTGTGGAGCTCGCCATCGTAGCTGCGGAGGGAGAAAAGTACAATTGGTCTCTCTTCCTCCTCAATTCTTTTCTGGAAGAGTGCCGGAACGTCCAAGATACCCCCGGTCAGTTGTTTCATTTTTCTTGGCTTTTAATTTTATGCGCATTGGTCGGGTGGAAGGAACCCCCGAACACTCAGTTCCTTCCACGCCGCGCAGGAGAAGCTGCTGGAATCCGCTATGTTAACCTATGGGATTCTAATAATCCCGCGAAGCGCAAGATGAACCGCACTATATTTTGTGAATACTACCATCTCCTCAAAGATACCATTCAGGAAATGCCAAGGCTGAGTGAGGAGACCGCTAAAGTATACGAAGGAAAGTTGGCCTTTTCTGCCAACTTGCATCAACTTTACCTCCGACCTTGCAGCATTCAAGATGAATGGGCCGTAGGTCTTTACAGGATGACCACTGAAGATGTTGAAGAAACCATCAAGTCTTGGTCGGATGAATGGAGGGAGGCCGCCGAAATCACACCCGCGATGCCACCTCTTGCTGCGCAAGAGAGGGATAAGGGCAAGGAAGCCCCTGAGCAAAGAAGTGATGAAGGTTCCACAGAACCAGCAACCAAGAAACAAAAGGTGTCGCATCCCTCTGAGGCCATTCCCTCGGGGATCGACCAGTATTTGAAAGAGCAATTTCGCGAGCTGCGGACCGCGCACGCCCACGCCCACATCAAAAGTGCTCTGGACCTGTAGTTCATAGAATTAAAAGGTCTCGCAGGAAGAGTTGCGTAGACCCATGCGCCAGCATCTACTTCGCAGGCACCGCAAGCAACTACAAGTACCGAACGAGTTGAAGTACTTGTAGAAAGGCATACTGTCGTGCACATCCTGACTACAAGCATGACACTTCCGGATCCTCTTGCTGCACTACAGGTAAGCGCAGTTGGGCCTGTTGAAATAAATTTGTCTTTGATTCCCATAGAAACCTTGCAGCTAGTGCACGAGAAAGTTTCTGTTGAGTTGAGAGCTAGAGAGCTCTCTACCTTCCATGCAAACCAAAGACTGCAATCACAAGAGATAGAGCTGAAGGCAGGCTACACGAATATCTCTGAGAAGCTCACACTTTATGAAGCACAAGACATTGGCATAAGGAACGCAGTTGATGAAATTGCCCAGGAGTTGCCAGCCTACGAGATTCAACCAGACCTTCCTCTGGTTGAGAAAGTTCAAATTATTGGAGGAAGGGTGAAAACCCTAGAGCACGAAATAGTTGCTATGGCTGAGGACCATAGAACGCAGATCGCAGAGTTAGAAGCTCGTGTTGCAGCGCATTCTACAGATGATAGCCAGGAACAATTTGAAGCGCTGCGCAGAACTTCCACACAACTTAAGAGCAGAGCAAAAGAAGCCGAGAACCTGATGAACCAAGCTATGGAGGCTTGGACGGAGCTTGAGATGCTCCCTTTCAAAGTTGGTCTTTTGGAACAGGTACAAGCCGCAGAACAGTCCCTAACTGTTCTGACTGAAGAAGCTAAGGCACTATAAGGCTTAGCAAAAATGAGGAAAATGAGTGAAGTGCGCAGAATCCAACAGCAATTGCACAAACTCAGAAATGAAGATGCTAAACTCACCAACAACATTTAGCCATTTATGGATGAGTATGCTGACCTCGCTGCCCAAATCGAGGAAAAGATCAAAGAAATTGTAGAATCTCAACAGGTGATTGATGGCACAACTAAAGAAGAAGCCACTGCAGAAACGGTGCAGACAGCTGTGGAGTGTGTCGATGAAATGGACTCCGCTATTACGCAGTGGAAGAATACATTCGCGGAGACCCAAGCAAAAGCAGATGCGCAAGTAAAGCGACCACACGCTAGTGCGAGTGGCTCGAGGGCGAGCCACAAGTAAGTGTTAGGGGCCTGTTGGAGCCTAGGCCGTAGCTATGGTAAAGCTGCAAATTTTGAGGAAAAAGCACAAGTATTGAAGGAAAGTGCTAGTTTTGAATAAACACCAATTTTTGGGTAGAAGGAAAAGGTGCGCAGTACGGTGCCAGATGGACGAGCTTAGCGCAGATTACGGACTGGAAATCGCGGAGCTCGTGCGCACATGTCAAAGGAGAATAAATGTGGCTGAGTAGAGAGCTCAACCACCATAATAAATGAAGCGACGGAGTAGAGGGCTCAGCTACCCTCATTTAAGGCTAAGTACAGAAGTTATGGTTGTTCTGATCAAGGAAGAGCAACAGACCGAAGCATTGAAGACGAAGGACAAGGAGCAGTAAACGATGAAGCGATGCCCATTCCCGCAATTTGCGCCGAAAGTCACGAAATTTGCAGGAAACAGCGACGTGATTGCAAGCGGCGCCTACGGTACACCTAGCCATGTCCGTGGTTAGGGTTTTTGGGGAATACTGCTGGGAAAGGCCCACAGTTTTGTAAAGGTGCGACTGTCATGGCCACCTATATATATGTGTAATTGTAAAGGTTAGACGTTAGCTAGTTAGTTAGTTAGTCGGTTAGTCAGTCAGTTAGTAATCTAGCCATTCAGTCTTCTATTGTGTTGTTAGAAGACAAGAGTTAGAGCCGGGATAGCCGTGAAGTTAATCCCTGAGTTGCAGACAGTCTGAGTCGACATCTGAACTATTGTAATCTCTGTAGAGGAAGACTCTAGATCGAGAGAAGGGCTCCCAGCTGTGCGCGTGCAGTTTCCTGGAAAGATCTAAGGCTGCAGCTGTGTGCACAGTAGGATTGTAATTTCTATTCTATGATTAATATAAGATACTCTCCCTGTGGACGTGGTTTCCCCATGGAGGTGTACTTCATAATTTTCCTTGTTGCGACGCTGTGTTGTGTGATTTTATGTTTTGATTCACTATCTGTGTGTACATGAACGTTGCGTTATCTTTATGAATATGCTAAGTAAGCTCACAAGCTTTCGTGGTAGCTATAATTGTTAAGTGTTGAAGAAACCTGTAGGACGCTGTCGCTGCGGCGATTGAAGCATGTGTTACCGCGCTGGGCACGCAAGAAGGAACGATACATAGGGTATCGACGCGGAGGGTAATCACCTCATGTGCTGGAAACGATGGACCTCGCGGTTAAGCTGGTACGAGTTGCAGCGTTGTCACGCTGAGAGCTACAAAGGCGTAAGCCATTCCACCCGAGAACTCCCGCAAGAGGGGAAAAGACTGCAGTCTCCGCATCTCCAAGTTTGAGGAAGCTTGATTCCTTAGCCCCCCATAGCCACTTCGGGTGAGACCTCGAGCTGCCGCGCAGCTCGTTGCCGAGAGGGCCAGTGTGCCAAGGGGTTTTGTTGCTGCGCTTCATTAAAACTCGGGTCTGTCCAAAAAGCAGCCAACAAATGGTTCCTTTGCCTTGTGACTTGTTACTATGAGACGTGTTATTTCAACGACGTGTGAGATTGTTGCTGGAGCCAACAAATGGTTCCGTTGCCTTGTGACTTGTTACTGTGAGACGTGTTATTTCGGCGACGTGTGAGATTGTTGCTGGAGCCAACAAATGGTTCTGTTGCCTTGAGACTTGCTCAGCTAACAAATGTGTTACTAGAATCCTACAGCTAAAGAAATTCAAGACTGGTTTGATTTAAAGGCTACATAGTTCACTGAACAAGAAAACAAAAGCTCTAGGCTTCAGACAGAAGATTGGTTGCAGAAGTATATCTATACTGACCTTCACAAAATTTTCTTTGTCACATTTGCACTTGAGTTGCATGCTTGGATAGCCAAGTTAGCAGATACTAGACCAACTGTGCATGTTGATCGACCCGTCGCTTGGACGCCTGAGCTAGTTAATATGTTGAAGTGGGTAGATAATTCTGTGTCCCGCGTAGTAGACTTTTGGTTGAATAGTCTGCTGGAAGGTTTCATCACTGAGTTTGCAGTAGATATAAGAAAGAGTTTCAGCGAAGCAGAGAGGAGTTTCTTCCAAGCACACAGAGGTAAGTTCTTAAATTCTTTGAACTTATGGATAAAAATGCTTCTATATGAAAAAGAAAAGCTATACATAGCTTCCGATGAATAGCATAGACAAGTAATGTCCGCAGATTCTGATAGTGATCATGAACTTATTGGTTGCACTCGTAGTGGAAAACGGTATAAAGTAGGCATTGACCAGCATTCTTTTGAGTCTAGCCCAGAAGAGAGTCAAGTTCTTCGAGCAAGCCATATAGAGAGACAAGGGAGCCCGCACGGTACTTCTAGTACCTCAGCACCACCTTTATTTAACCATCCCAGAAGCACTGCTACAGCACCTCCACCTCAACCTAGCGCAGGAAGGATGGGTGATGACATGAAGCTACCAACTTTTAGAGGAATAGTGATAGAAGACCCTGAGCAGCACTGGTTCCTATGTGAAGCCATTTGGACAATTAAGCAAATTAATGATGATGCTATTAAATTGGTTCAGTTAGCAACCACACTAAGAGAAAGAGCCTTAACTTGGTTCATGAAATACTTAGCCGCACAGAATAGGACGCTTCTTGATGTAAGAAATGCTATGATTAGAGAATTCAAGAAACCTAAATCAGAATCACAGTGTATAATAGAGCTCAAAGACATCAAATAGTTACCTACAGAGTCAGTATGGGACTTTGACCAGAAGTTCAAAGCCTTGATAGATCAAGTAAGCTTTGAGTTTGCACCACAGCAGCATAAGGAATGGTTCATTGCTGCGCTCCTCCCACACATTAGACTTCCTCTTATGCAACAGAATCTCACTACTCAGGAACAAGCTCTAGAGATGGCCATGAAACTAGAAGCTTCACCAATTGCTGGAACAAGCAACGATGTTGCGCAGTTGCAGAACCAATTAGCAAACTTAACCTTGCAAGTGCATGATATTAAGAAAGGCAAGGATGTCGAGGAAGAAATTTGGTGTACAAAATGTAAAGCGCAAGGTCATTCAAAGGACCATTGTCCCGTTTTCATAGAGTATATTGCAATTGGAGCACCTAATCCTTTACCATAGGCACAGGGGCCTTTGTGTGAAATCTGTAGAACTAGAGGTCATAGACCACAAGAATGTCACTTACTTCAGAAATATGTACAAACTCCAAAGAATCTATATTGTAATTTCTGTAAATCAGTAGGCCATGATGAGAATAACTGTAGAGCATATGACCTTATAATAGAAAGAAAGCATGATGTTTATAGAGTACAATCAGAGACACAAGGACCAACAGTAGGTCCACAGTATGACCAAACTCGTGACGACAGAACAGGAAATTATAGGGGTCGTGGACACACAACAAATTTTGGTTGAGGAAGAGGACAGATCACTTGTTATAATTGTGGAGCGCAAGGCCATTTGGCAAGGGATTGCCAGAATCCTACAACCATTTGTAGATATTGTAAATCTTATGATCATGTCATTGAAGAATGCCCTCAGTTGAAGGCTAATATTCAAGCAAAGACACCACAGGTCAATCAGAATATTCAGTTGATTGGATCAGAAAAAAGAGAACCAGACCCTACAGTTAATATAGTAACGCGCAGTGGAGCAACCACTGGTGCGCCAGAGATGGGAACTGGAAAGCAAGCGACGCAATGGGTGCGCCGCGCTAATATTAAACCGGCCCCACTTAACCTGCAGAAGCAAAAAGAAGCATTCAAGCAAGCTCAAGAGTATTTCTCAGATCCGAGAGCTTCAAGTTATGTCCCAACTCCGCATAATGATATTAGATCGCAAGTGCTAAGACAAGACAACTTGGTACAAGAACAGGCCACTACATCCGGAAGGCCTGATGAAGAGGATGCACTAGGCAGTGTCCATACTTTTTTGAGGAACTACTTAAAGTTGTTGCGCAATGAAAAAGCAACTATGGAACTTCAACACCTATTGGATAAGTGTCAACAATCTGTTTCGATGAACACACCGCAGTGTGCTGTTCACTAGATTGGGAGTCACACTAGAACTGGAAAAGAAATGAGACTCACAGCGCAGATTGGAGCATTTGAAATGGACGAAGTCATTTTAGATTTGGGCTCAGAAGTTAATGTTCTCACCATGCAGACATGGGAACAGATGGGTAGCCCTCAGCTTACAAGATCTCCTATCCAGCTAAGACTTGCGAATCAGCAACGAGTCTCTCCATTGGGAAGATTACCCAATGTACCTATTGATATCGAAAGAGTAAGAAGTTCTGCAGACTTTGAAGTAATCAAAATTCTGGATGATAGTAAACCTTACCCAGCACTTTTAGGTATAGACTGGGCATTTGATAATTTTGTTGTCATTAATTTGAAGAAAAGACAGATGACCTTTGAGGATGACCAGATTAGGGTCATTGCACCGCTTGATCCTATTCAAGGACCAAGATATATCGAACCCATTCGGGCAGAAGAAGAAGTGCGCCACATGGAAAGTTTGTATCAGATGACTGCTAGTCATAGTGACTATGTCAATCCCACAGCAGACGGCCATATCAGCTGGTGATGTGATAGTTTGTGCACATCAGATTCGGAAGCAAGATTGGAAAACTGGCAGAATCGCTTACATGAGGTTTCTGCAAGGCGTTGCGCCATGATGACTAAATCCATTCGATGGATTGGAACAGAAGTGACTGACACTCCAATTTTTGATGGTTTAACTGAAGCAAGTAAATTCATACATACATATGAACAGCAGATTCCAGATGAGAAGCGCATACAAGCTTTGGATGTCGCACTGCGTGCTACACCCGCAAGAAGGTGGGGTGCGCATAAAAAGAATATTTACACATGGAAAGACTGTCGCAGATTGATACTGCGTAGATTTCAGGGAACTACAGCAGAAGTGTTGTGCAAATATGAGGGATAGAGTGACCCCAGGTCACATGTTGAAGCATGTATTCAACAATGGTCAGATATTCCAGAAGATGAGTGGGTTCACCTATTCATCCACACATTGGATACAGTTCCAAGGAACTGGTACACTGAAACGGAATTGTGCAGAGGCACTATCACTTGGCCTCTTATGATAGAAAGTTTTCAGCTTACCTTTAGTTTTGAGTCAGAATATCCGAGCATCGACCACGCTTTAAAGTGTATTAAAAAGAAGGTATTTGAACAATGTCCATTAGCAGAATACTCCCAACCAGATTGGGCTGTCCAGATAGAACATGCCCTGGAATGCTATAATTTCACTACTGGAGAAGAGGAGGATGATCCTCGCAACATCAATATTCCAGAATCAGAAGGGACACACAATATTGAAGGACCTCATCTTGATATCCCTGCCATTACAGAACACATCAAGCTCAAAAAGATTAACATTGGTATAGAAGCCGAACCCAAGTTTGCTTCTATCAGAGATTATTGATATGATGAAACTGTTGGCCATATTTCAGATTTATTACGTGACTACCAGGATATCTTTTCTACCAAGTTCACAGAAATGAAAGGCATCCTAGGAGACTTAGGAGTGATGCGCATACCTCTGAAAGCAGATGCCAAGCCAGTAAAACAATGCCCGTATAGATTGAATTTGCGATATAAAGAAAAGGTTAAAGAAGAAATTGACAAGATGCTCGCAGCAGGTATCATTGAACCAGTAGAGGAAAGTGATTGGATTAGTCCTATGGTCGTACAAGAGAAGAAGACAAAAGGCGAAATAAGAATCTGTGTGGACTTGCGCAAGCTGAATGACGCATCAGCACATGATCCATTTCCTACTCCTTTTACAGACGAAGTGCTTGATAATGTTGGAGGACAAGAGACTTACTCCTTCACTGATGGCTTTTCCGGATACCACCAGATCAGAATCCATCCAGACAACCGCCATAAGATGACTTTTGCGACTGAATGGGGCTCATTCCAGTATATGGTAATGCCCTTTGGTCTTAAAAACGCTCCTGCTATATTCTCTCGAGTTGTTGTTGCTGTATTTAAAGAATTCATTCATAAGTTTCTAGAAGTCTATTTTGATGATTGGACTGTGTTTGGTTTACTAAAGAACCATATAGGGAACCTACGCATGATGTTAGAAAAGTGTATACAGTATCATATTTCCCTTAACTTGAAAAAATGTATCTTCTGTGCTCCTTTTGGTATTTTGTTGGGACATATTGTATTCAGACAAGGACTCCTGATGGATCCTGCGAAGGTTGCCATCATTGCTAGTTTACCTGCGCCCAACTCAGTCAAACAATTGCGCACTACATTGGGACATACAGGGTACTACAGGAAATTTATCAAAGGATATGCAAAGATAACTGCGGCTATGGAAAGATTGCTGAAAAAGGATTCGAAGTTCCAATGGATAGAAGAATGCCAACAGAGCTTGGATACACTTAAAGAAAAGATGATCACTGCGCCAATTGTAGTTTTCCCAGACTGGAGAAAACCCTTTCATGTTCATGTCGATGCTTCTTCCATAGCATTGGGGGTCATGCTTACACAACCGGGAGAAGGAGGTATTGAGCACCCAATTGCTTACTCCAGCAGAAAGCTATCCACAGCCGAGAAGAACTACACCACTACAGAAAGAGAAGGACTAGCTATGGTGTATGCCCTACAGAAATTCAGGCACTACCTATTGGGCGCACATTTTAAAATGTATACTGACCATTCTGCTTTGAAATACTTGGTCAATAAGCCAGTGTTAGGGGGAAGAATTTGTGTTAAATTTTTAGTATTAAATCACAATACTATAGGATCTTTGCTGAGAGAATAACATCTACAGTATATCAATGCATGACAATCATAATATGACAAGCATCACAAGCATCACAAGAATCAAAAGCATAGAGACAAGAGACACAGAGTTTCCGTGGGGAAAACCCTAAGGTGAAAAACCGCACAACTTCCTCAGAGATAGAGAGAGCAATGGATCAACCAAAATACAACCAAATAACACTAAGATAGTCTCCTAGCAGACGATCCTCCTCCTTCTTACTAGTGCACCACTTTTCAGAGAGAGAGATAGTTACTTTTCCGAGTGAGTAAAATAGAGATCTCCTATCTCTATTTATGCTCACCTTTTTTCCCACTGACCTACTGGGGCTGACTTGTCTACTTGGATACATCCACATTATATTATATATTAATTAGGGCCGACCCCATAAGGTGGTCTAATAACCCATCGGCAAGTACACACACTCGCGACACTTGTCAATCCACATGACGACACTTCTTTATAGAGGAATAACACATCTCTTATAAGGGTACAATAAAAATATATATAATATACTGATGAAATACATTCCGAAGTTACATATACATCAACACTCCCTCTTAACTAGGAAGGTATTTCTCGACACAGATTTGCTAGACAAGTCTTCTTCTCTGGATCATCGTCATCGATGCATTGTCATCGTCATCGTCACTACTGCTGCTATCTCGTCCAATCTGTGTCTCTACTCGTCATAGGAAGTTCTACAGAGCCAGTCATTTTTCATACTGGATGTAGGCCCACCACCTGCAGGTCTTCGTCATCACTGGCCATACTGTGGAATCCTCAGGACTTATTACGTGCGTCACAAAACCTCGAAAGAGTATCCCAGGATATTACGGGTACACAACTCCAACCTGTAGGATCTCCCAGGGCGCTATTACATGTGACCCCACCACAAAACCTCGAAAGAGCATCTCAGGATGTTACGGGTACACAACTCCGACCTGAAATCTCCCAGGGCACAAATTACATGTGGTCCACCACAAAACCTAGCAAGAGCATCTCAGGATGTTACGGGTACACAACTCCGACCTGAAATCTCCCAGGGCACAAATTACATGTGGTCATGGCAAAACCTCGCAAGAGCATCTCAGGATGTTACGGGTACACAACTCCGACCTGAAATCTCCCAGGGCCCAAATTACATGCCATAGGACAAAACCTCGCAAGAGCATCTCAGGATGTTACGGGTACACAACTCCGACCTGAGATCTCCCAGGGCACAAATTACATGTCCTCCCAGAGCAATGTCTCGAAAGAGCATCCCAGGCTGTTACGGGTACACAACTCCGACCTATAGGATCTCCCAGACATGCTCATCTGCACAACCTGATCCACGGCCACAGAGTATCAACCTGACACTCACCATACATCATCCTGATGTACTCATGATCATCCTGATCATCATCACTACAATGTCCTGCTGCATGTCATTTGGAGCAACATCCTGAAGCTCGTCATCTATGATCATCCTGATCATCAATGCAACATCCTGCTGCATGTCATCTGAAGCAACATCCTGAAGCTCATCATCCATGATCATCCTGATCATCACTGCAACATCCTGCTGCATGTCATCTGGAGCAACATCCTGAAGCTCATCATCCATGATCATCCTGATCATCAATGAATCCACCTGATGCATACCAAGTATCTACCTGATACATATCATCATACATGATCCACCTGATCATCAATGCATCCACCTGATGCATACCAAGTATCTACCTGATACATGATACATATCACCATACATGATCCACCTGATACATATACAGATACATGGTCCAAGCATCCAACATGATGCACATACATACATAAATGATCCACCTGATCATATCCAGCATCCAACATGATGCATACATACATAAATGATCCAACTGATCATATCCAAGCAGAAACCAGAACATCATCCTGATGCCCATTCTCCAGCGCTTACTTCCACAGCCATGTGAAGGATCCTCCTTCCAACATGCTTGGAATGGCTTCAGCAAATGTGTCCATCACTTCTTCCTCGAAGTGTCCTCAATCTGTAGAACGCCAAGCCTCTCTCTGAAGTACTCGAACTTCACTCTGGCTAGTGGCTTCGTCAGCACATCTGCAATTTGCTCGTCCGTCGCAACATACAGAAGCTTCACAGCTCCTCTCTGCACCATATCCCTGATATAGTGATATTTGATCTCTATGTGTTTCGACCTGTCATGAAACACTGGGTTCTCGGACAGCTTCACACAACTCTGGTTATCACAGAAGATACCAGTAGCCTCCAACGGGAGATCAAATAACTCAGACAGTAGCTTCCATAGCCATACTGCCTCACAACTAGCTGAACAAGATGCAACATACTCTGCCTCAGCTGTACTCAGTGCTACGCAGGACTGCTTCCTGCTAAACCAAGAGATCACACCTGATCCCATACTGAAGCAACACCCAGATGTGCTCTTCCTATCTGCAGCACTGCCAACCCAATCCGAATCAACATAACCCTGTAGGTTAAACTTTTGATCCGCCTCATACCCGAGTCCATAATCCAATGTACCCTTCAGGTACCTCAGAACATGCTTTACAGCAACCAGGTGAACACTCCTCGGATCCGTCAAGAACTGGCTCAATGTGTTCACAACAAAGCAAATGTCTGGTCTCGTGTTCGTCAGGTACATCAAGGATCCAATCATCTAACGATACAAAGAGACATCAACCGGCTCAGATGAAGCATCACATAGAAGCTTTAGATTTGATGCCATAGGTGTGGCCATGGTCTTGCAATCCATCATCCCGAACCTCTTCAGGATCTCTACTGCATACTTCCCTTGTCCAAGGAAGATTCCTTTTTCATTCTGCCACACCTCCATGCCAAAAACAAATAGTGCATCATCCCCAAGTTCTTCATCTCGAACTCGGTAGTAAGCTTCCGCTGCGTGTCGGCAATCAATCTATCTTCACCATACCAAGTTCTGCACATATATGATTTCCTATCATGTGTCTCAGAACCAAGTGGCTGCTTCTTCTTCAACTACACCATTCAAGAAAGTTGTCTTGAATCCATCTGGTGTATCTTCTATTTCATCACTTTTATATTTCTCTATGCTGCCATCTGCAACATGCTTGATCTGAAAGTTCTATTTGAAAGTCACAACAGACTTCCCTTTAGCTCTTGGGATCGCATCCCAAACATCATTCTTCATGATCGACGGATCATGGCATTCCATTTCTTCATCCCAGATCCTGGGAACTTCAATATCTTCAATAGATATCTTTGTTGCTGGAACAAATGTTGTAGTCCTTTTGTAGGTGAAGATATACAGTCTTTCCTACAAAACAGGTTAAATTGCATGATTAGAAACATCTCATAATTTTCAGAACAAATTCTTACACATGAAGAAATATGTCATACAATCATGCAATTATCTTAGCCAATGCTTCAATACAACATTTATCCATATCCCGTAACTTTCTAGATGCCTTCCAATCTCTACCAGAACATTGTTAAGAGTGTGCACAACTCCCAACATGTCAGCACAGAGGTTTCATTCTAGATAAGTAGCAATGGAATGTTGTACAGTGCCATAGGCCACTTACCCAACACATGCATATTAGTAGTATACTGTTCATTAATTCAATCATTCTAATATGCACAATACATATCCTAAGTCTAGGAACATGAGCATATACATCATTGAACAATTTTATTTAAGCAAACAAATATGCAAGAAAATTAAAATACTTATCTTTGTTTGTTTGTTGGGTGGACTCCCTCTGAGTCTTTTCTTCCTTGCAGGAGCTGCTGGAGTCCTTCTACACCTTCTTGTTGTGGAATGTAGAGAGATGGACAACTCCCTCTGAATATCTGCACCCTTGCAGAAACCACTGGAGTGTGCTCCCTCTTGATCTTTGATTCCTGGATTACCTGTTCTTGAACTCATATTCATCCTTGGTCCCTATGCATGCTTATTAGTATCATGATTGTGTTATCCTTGTGATCTCATACAAAATCATACATTCATTAAAACACAATAATCTCAAGTATGTATAGTCATGATCATTTCAAACAGAAATAATAAGCATTAGCATTCAAGGTTTATATAGGACTCTTATGGTTAGTCATATCATAAGAAACATAACATGTCTAAACCTGTAATTACTCAAACCTATGACTCTTCTGGTTAGTCATATTATTAATTAAGGTAAGACACATAATATGCATATGCCCATGATTATTCAAACTTATGACTTTATGAACAATCATCATCAATCATGCCATGCATACTTATATGATAGATCCTATGATATAAGAAACACATACCTGGTCACCATATTTGCTAGTTATGTCTAGCAATGTGTTCTTGTTCTCTTCAATGACCTGCATAACTCATTAGTTAACTTTTGCAAAAACAAATTATACATACCTCTATGTGATCCATGACTATGGATGAATCTTTGTATTTATGTCACCATGGCATGTTCAGGTTGTCCCTTCAAATTGTACAAACCTCCCTCTTGCTTTCCAATCACTACTGCATTATCTATGGTCTTTCTCTTTGGCCACATTAGGACTTGGCCATCCACAAATTCAACCCTCATACCTTTTGCATCTAATGCAGAAATGGAGAGTAAGTTCTTCTTGAGCCCAGGTACATAAAGTACTTCCTTCATCTTCAATGATTTTCCAGAATCTAGGTTGTAGGAGGATTCACCACTTCCTTTGATTGGGTATTGATAATCATCCCCAAGTTTCACCTTATGGGGTGATTCATGTTCAGATAGGTTCACAAAGGATTCTTTAAACCCAGTCATGTGTTTGGAAGCCCCACTATCAATCAAGCAATCATTACATCCATGGGAGATGGTACCTGTAAGAGTACAAATTAGAACATATTCTTCTTCACTTGATGAGTCATCATCACTACTACTTTATGCCCTAGCCTTCTTCTTTGGAGGTTCATCATCTTCGGCAGCATGAGCATGAAACCTTCTTTTGCTGCCCTTCTTCTTCTTACTGGAGTTGTTGTTATTATCCCTTTTGTTCTTGGGACAATCTGAAGCAAAGTGACCCTTCTCATTGCATGTGAAGCATCATAGGTCCTTCTTACTCTTTTGATGGAATCTTTTGGGGTGAGGGTGATCCTTCTTGGTTTTGCTTCTTTTGGTGTGGGCTGCAAGAGCTTGATCTTCTCCTCCCATCTTTTCCTCACGAGCTATAAGTCTAGCTTCTTCTTGAGAGCATTCTTCCCTCAATCTGTTGAACGAGATCAATTTCTTCCTTGCACAAATTCCTTGAATAAAGGAATCCCATGACCTAGGTAGGCCATTTAGAGTAGTCATCACCACCTCACCATTCTCCACCATTTCATCTACTGCTTCTAATTGTTCCTTGATCTGAGAGACCCTTGAAAAGTAAGATTGAATGGTTTCTCCATTCTGAAACTTTACTGCTTTCAATTGGTTCCGCAGGGTCATCTTCCGATTTATGTTCTTTCCTTCAAATAGCTTGGTCAAAGATTCAAACATCTCTTTGGGTGTCTTGAGAGAAGACACATGGGGTATGAGATGATCTTTGATAGAATCAGCAATGATTCTCTTTGCCTTGACCAAGTTCTTCTTGTGCAATACCTTGGCCTCTTCATCCTCTGGGATAGGGATGTCTTCTTTCACATATGAGTCCAACTCATTCTCTTCCAGGATTAGCCCAATCCTATACTTCCAGGCTCGGAAGTTATCAGCCCCTTCAAGCTTATCCTCAAGCTTGGTGTGAAGAGACATCTTTAAGAGTACTTCAAATGGAAATAGAAAAGATTTAGAACTTACCACTTGAAGTGCTGAAAACTGGATCTGGTCCCGGATTAGGGTTTGTCAGAGAAACCCTAAAAATTCAAAATGTGAATTTCAAAATTTCGAAAGGATAGAAAGATGCACCTTGGAGAGCTGATCAGCCTAGTACATTCAGAATTTGAGATCAGCAAAGTCTTGCCCTTCAGAATTGCCTTTTTGTCCTCCCGGGTTCACTAGGGAGAGCCCTGAATTAGGGTTTGAGTTTCCCGGAGATCTACCCAGCCAAAAATCTCGATCCAAAGCTCAAACCTTCGATTTTTGCAAGGAGCTTCCAGCTGTACCTTCAGTTTCCAGAAATTCCTATTTTTGTGGAAACCCTAATTTTTAGGGCCAAAACTGAAAATGCTCGGAACTGAAATCTGATTGGACAGAAAGATGCGCCTTGATGAGTAGATCCAATCTACTATACTGAATTTCAAAAATCTGTGGAGAGAAACCCAATAAACAAGGAATACAAGCTTCCGTCACTGCAAAATGTCTTCTTCTCAGTTAGGCTCTGATACCATGTTAAATTTTTAGTATTAAATCACAATACTATAGGATCTTTGCTGAGAGAATAACATCTATAGTATATCAATGCATGACAATCATAATATGACAAGCATCACAAGCATCACAAGAATCAAAAGCATAGAGACAAGAGACACAGAGTTTCCGTGGGGAAAACCCTAAGGTGAAAAACCCCACAACTTCCTCAGAGACAGAGAGAGCAATGGCTCAACCAAAATACAACCAAATAACACTGAGATAGTCTCCTAGCAGATGATCCTCCTCCTTCTTACTAGTGCGCCACTTTTCAGAGAGAGAAATAGTTACTTTTCCGAGTGAGTAAAATAGAGATCTCCTATCTCTATTTATACTCACCTTTTTGCCCGCTGACCTACTGGGGCCGACTTGTCTACTTGGATACATCCACATTATATTATATATTAATTAGGGCCGACCCCATAAGGTGGTCTAATAACCCATCGGCAAGTACACACACTTGCGACACTTGTCAATCCACATGACGACACTTCCTTATATAGGAATAACACATCTCTTATAAGGGTACAATAAATATATATATAATATACTGATGAAATACATTCCGAAGTTACATATACATCAACAATTTGCAGATGGCTATTGCTCTTCTGGGAGTATGATTTTGAGGTTATTGTAAAGCCAGGTAGATTGAATGCAGGACCTGACCATTTATCTAGGATAGAGTCAGGAGAGGAACCTACAAATCTCGAGGACAATCTGCCTGATGCGCAGTTGTTTTCTATTCAAGCAGCATATGAATATTATTCCGATATTCTTGAGTTTCTCACTAATGGGCAAGTGCCGGCTAAGTTTACAATCCAGCAAAAGAAGTAACTTGTTGTTAAAGCCGCAGACTTCACTTTGATAGCAGGCCAACTCTACAAGCTGGGCCCCGACGAAGTCTTGTGCAGATGTATCCTACCACATGAGAAGAACTCCATCATCGTAGAAGCGCACTCAGGAACCGCAGGAGGCCATTTTGCAGGAAAGCCGACTGCACAAAAGATCTTAGCCGCAGGTCTTTGGTGGCCGACATTGCACAAGGATACTAAGGAATTCTGCAGATGTTGCGATGTGTGCCAGCGAACAGGAAAACCCTCAAGGAGAGATGAAATGCCGCTAAGACCCCAGATAACACTGCGTGCTTTTGATAAATGGGCCATTGATTTTGTAGGACCTATCAACCCACCAGGAAAAAGAACCGACACGAGATACATCATTACAGCTACTCAATACCTCACCAGATGGGCTGAGGCGAAGCCAGTTAAGAACTGCGACGCTGCCACTGCCGCATAGTTCATTTTTGAGAACATTATCACTAGGTTTGGATGTCCAGTGATTCTCATGAGTGATCAGGGTACACATTTCCTCAATGAGACTATAGAGGCCCTTACTGAAGAATTCCAAATTAGTCACCATAAGAGTACACCCTACCACCCTCAAGCTAATGGTACGGTGGAGGCATTCAATAAGATTCTCGAGAATGCCCTGACGAAGATCTGTAATCAACAAAGAGATGATTGGGACCTTAGAGTCACAGCTGTATTATGGGCTTACAGAACCACATGCAAGAAACTAACAGGTCACACACCTTTTAGTTTAATGTATGGACAAGAAGTAGTTATGCCCATGGAATACATTGTTCCCAGTCTCAGAATTGCGCAAATCACAGAAATGGAAAATCCTGATACTATGAGTGAAAGACTTTCACAACTGCTTGCCTTAGAAGAAGACAGACTTTTAGCCGGATTCCATCAATAGGTACAGAAGGCAAGACAGAAAGCTTGGCATGACAGGCACATTAAGAATAAACACTTTGAAGAAGGAGACTTGGTACTCCTCTATGATAGTAAATTCATCAAGTTTCTAGGCAAGTTTCGTGTACATTGGTTAGGACCTTTTCTGGTCATGAAGATAACAGAAGGAGGAGCAGTTCAGCTTGTGAAGCTTAATGGAGAATTGCTACCCACAATGATCAACGAGAGTCGGCTCAAGCTTTATCGCGATGGCCACTCCGCCCTGTCGACTTAATACAGTGCCAAAAGAAATGCAGATGTCGAGTGTAGTTGAAAGAGGCATCGCATTTTCACAGTCTACACGGAAGTTGTGAGACACTTTCAGTTTTCGGCTTCCCATGCAGTTCCTTGAAACATCTGCGCATGTCAAGCAAAATTTGTTTTGAGCGAGCCTATATTTGCGCTCTTGCGAAGTTTTCCCCAGGTCGCTGAACCGTCGGTCTTGCGGTGTTCCCTGTGTCAATTTGCCGGTTGAGGAGTTCTCGTTGTGGACCCCTCTATATGCACAGTTACCTATGTTGAAATGACCCACCGAAAAATTTAAATTACAGTAGTTATGTAGCCGTGTCTGAGTATTAATGCAGGATAAGCCCGCCATTTAATTGTAGCCGCTCCGACAGATTCGGCTTGATCTCCGTAACATTTGCATTTAACTCATGCGCCGAGAGCTTTGGCTTCCCTCGGAAGGCTGTCAGAACCCGTCTATCACAATTAATGTACCGCAGAAGCGCGTCGGTAGGAGTCTTGTCAATTCATGCAGAGTCGCCTACAGCTAGTAACCCCACTTGCCCGCATTAACTGTCACCTTTAGCTGATAATACCCTGCACTTGTATATTTTCGGGTTACTTTTCTTGAGTTGCATAGTCTTGTTTGAGAATCTAAGTTATTGTTTTCAGAGCCGAGTTGTGCAGAGTGCTTCCTTTGTTTTCAGCGTTCGTATTTCACGCTGTTTCGTCATTCGTCTGTTCAAGTTTTGTTGTCTATACTGGTTCACGACGGAGAACCTATCTACTGAAGAAGTTGTTCGTCAGTTTATGCGCCGAGGTTTAGATTTCGGCATGACTACTCCGTTGACGGCTTCAACTTACGTACACCCTGGTTGGACTGATCCAAGACAATCTCCAGGCATAAGGGCATCTCAGCCACAGCAGCCGGACGAACCCGTCCCAGAGCCGTTAGCCACTATGGTGAATTATATTCCTTTGCGTCCAGATGATGCACCTCGGTGCATATTTCGAAGAATGCAAAATATCCGGTTCCGCTACCACCACTGCCGGCTGGCGTGCAGCAAGAAGGGTCCCTGCTTGGACACATTCCACTGGTCAAGTTTTCTAATTTCAACCTTGGAGACTACAGAACATATCCTCAGTTTGCGCCAGATCGTTATCTAACGGTAGTCTATAATACTGATAGAAAAGTTGATGAATTTGTTTCCAACAGAATTCGCAGCAAACCTGGAGAGGCCTGGACTGCTGAACCTGCTGAAGCTACCGCACTTCGGGCATAGCAACAAAGTCAACGCAGTCGTTAGGACGTTGCTGTCATGCGTTCATGGAGGTTATCTTTGGCTGGGGAGGCCAATCGATTTGAATGTCGACTTAATCCATCGTATTACCGGCCTATCTAAGGTTGGTAAGGACCCTAACATTCATTTTGTTGGAAAAGACAAGGATAGAAAATTCGCTGCATGGCTGGTGCAGAAATAGAATTTGACAAGAGGAGGTCGAGCTTATGACCTCACGATCGTTGAGGATGAAGAACTTATATTTACAGGCAGTCTGCTTGCAGCTAGACTTCTCACAAAGTGCAGACCGAAGGAAGTTACTGGAGCTGCCGTGGAGCTCGCCATCGCAACTGCAAAGGGAGAATAGTACAATTGGTCTCTCTTCCTTCTCAATTCTTTTCTGGAAGACTGTCGGAACGTCCAAGACACCCCCGGTCAGTTGTTTCATTTTTCTTGGCTTTTAATTTTATGCGCATTGGTCGGGTGGAAGGAACCCCCGAACACTCAGTTCCTTCCGCGCCGCGCATGAGAAGCTGCCAGAATCCGCTATGTTAACCTCTGGGATTCTAATAATCCCGCAAAGCACAAGATGAACCGTGCTATATTTTGTGAATACTACCATCTCCTCAAAGATACCATTCAAGAAATGCCAAGGCTGAGTGAGGAGACCGCTAAAGTATACGAAGGAAAGTTGGCCTTTTCTGCCGACTTGCATCAACTTTACCTCCGACCTTGCAGCGTTCAAGAGGAATGGGTCGTAGGTCTTTACAGGATGACCAATGAAGATGTTGAAGAAACCATCAAGTCTTGGTCGGATGAATGGAGGGAGGCCGCCGAAATTGCACCCGCGATGCCACCTCTTGCTGTAATACCCCAACCAGGGTCCTATGTTTGTTTTACAACTCTCAAATAAAATTTGTCTCCTACTGTTTACGTTTCGTTTTATATTTACATTTTCTAATTTCTGCTGTTCCTATTGGCTGTAAAAACAGTATTTACAGCTTCAAAATATATATATATTTTCCAGTTATTGTTCTAACATAAATCACCGGTTTTCATTCTCAACAGCAAACATAATTTACCAATTCTGTTTGTGCAGGGAAGCAGATTATCATTCCAGCATATAACCATTTTTATTTAACTTACAACTGAATTTGACAAGGTAGAAATAATCAACATACCTGCTAGAAAATACCTGTAGGTAGCTTGCAGATCCCCTTTTTTGTTGCTGTCCTCGTTGCTGCTTCTCCTTGCTTTTCCCTGCAGTCACAAGCCTTCCCCACAGTTCTGAAACTCAACCAACCGAACCAGTTTTTCCACCCTACCAACTGGCGAGGTCTCGCCGACCACCCAGCTCCAAAGGTACCCCTTTGGACCCCCGAGCCCAAACCGAGTACAAGCCTAGCTGTTGTATCCCTTTAGAAAAAAAAAACAAACTCCAACAATTCCCTTCTTTGCAGCTCTCCTCTCCCAATTTCTCCAAAATCCTAAGGTAAAAAAAAAGGATCCCCTTCTCCTTCCCCCTTTCACCATCTTATACCAAAGTTGCCGACTCTTCTTCCCATTACTACCCCTATCTCTAACTTCAATTTCACCCAACCCATTCATCTACCAATTAAGTCCTCGAGCCCTCAACTTGGACTTGGACTTATTAAATATTTAAATTATTATTAAAAAGTGTTGGTTGGGTCACTTCTCAACCGTAACCTTTAATTCAATTAAATTTAATCATTTTATTTAATATAACAATTTTAAACATATCCTTATTCATATTTCAACATTTGACCATTTAATTAATAATTAATAAATGTTATATACATATTATATAGTTTAAACTTGCATGCTTCCCCATTTAATTTAATTAAAAGTATTTATCAATTGATTAATTACAATTGCCTAATCATTTAATTAATGGTTTCTAATATTTATAATATGTAAATTCTCTTCAATTATAAATTTAACTAATTCAATTTATCAATTATAATCAATAATCCTATCAATGTAAATCATAACATTATCAATGTGTAATTATACTAATTAAATAAAATTAACTAAGATTTAATCGACTTTACCTGGTTCCATTTTAATTACACCTTAGTTGTAATTAAACTACTTAACAGTCAATCAAGCATCCTAATCAATTGCATTAGTCACTACCTAGGTTAATCATAGCTTTGTTTACTAACCAACAATAATTAATTGTTAATGGACAATAATTGACCATTAATCAACATTATTAACCCTAATCATCATTGTTAACTTTAATCGACATTATTAACGTTGATCAACAATAGTTAATTACTAAACGACAGTAATTAATATTAAGCGACACTAATTGACATTATTACTCAACAATATTTCATGTAATTCATAATATGTAGGCGAGTTATGTAAGCGTAGCTACTGCTTACATTCCTCACGTAAGTACACTAAAGTAATAATTCACATACATCAATCATAATCAAGGAACTTTATTATTTACCGACACATGTTTTAACATAGTTTACAAGGTACGATCCATTAGCTTACTGAAATCCAAGTTACGACAATTCATACATCACTGATTTGACACATACTAATCAAGGGTTTTTTACACGCCTACAGTTAGATCTTATTTTCACCCCTACTTCACACTACACCTATCTACCTACATCATTACTAACTTCCACATCCTATCCTGTCCTCTGCTGGACTACCCTGAAATGTCAAGTCATGACCGGTTCCAGCTAGAACCCGTAAGCGGAAGTGTCGACTACATCGACCAAGCTTCCCCAGCAGGCAACCACCAGTCATCATCACACACCTTGGGGAGCGCTCCGTAGCACAGCCCTCCCATGACTCTGGGTTTCGGGGATAAACGGTGGGTAAAGCCTCCACCCCCCCTAATGGAACAAGGGACTATGTCCACCCGACATAACAATAGCATTGCACTTGTACTCGGTCTGTCATCGTATAACCGATCTGGGCGGTTGAGTTTCCTGAAACCCTACCCCACCCATGTCATAACATATATCATAATAAACAGCATAATAACCATACGAAAGTAAATAATTCATCACTCGCATACCATTTCATCTTTCGAAGTCCGTGTCCCCGAGGCCCTCCCACCTCGTAGGATCCAGCTATCACTTAGCCATTTCAACCTGTAAGTCAGTCCTCGGCATACAATATAGAATATCGTGCAGAAATCCTCGATATGTACACACATATATTTCATCATAGCATAACAACAATAAACTCATTCATTCGCCATGCACCTGGAATAACATTCATTATTTCATCATATGACTGTAACGGTATCCACGTACCCATCATTCAGTAAATTCCATATATTTGACATAATTAACACATGATACATCTCTAAACATGACTATCGATCATAATACTATCATCATACACACACATATATATATTGGCAAAATAATAGAACCATATGTCCACAGTGTCGTCAACCGACGAGGTCTCACAGTCAAACAAATACAACATATAATAGTAGTTCAGGTAGAAATGTCAAAAATGGGTGTTACATACACCCACCCTTCAGGAAACTTCGTCCCGAAGTTATTATCAAAATAACGTGGGATATTCACGACGCATAGTCTCTACGTCCTCCCAGGTAGCAGAACCTGGGCTACATCGGTCCCACTGGACCTTAACTTGGTCCACCAAACGGTGCCTCAACTGTTTAACCCTGCGGTCCAATATAAGTAATGGTTCGACCCTGATGGTTCCCTCGTCCGAAACCTGTAGTTCCTTCCAATTTATTTTATGTGACTCATCAGCTACATAATGTCGTAAAACAGATACATGAAAAACATTATGAGTTTTGTGCAAATGGGGTGACAGCGCAAGACGATACGCGACGGGTCCAACCTTTTCTAAAATTTCAAAGGGTCCTATAAATCGCAGCGACAACTTTGTCCCTTTTCCAAACCTGATGGTACTTTTGCTAGGCCTGATGCGGACGAACACTGCATCTCCAACCTTATAGTTTCGGTCAACCCTATGCGCATCGGCATAACTCTTCTGTCTATCCTGTGCTAAAATTAACCACTGTCTAATCTGAACAACCTGTTCTTCCATCTCCTGAATCAACTCAGGTCCTATAATTACTCGATCCTCTAATCTTTCCCAACTCAATGGTGTCCTGCATGGCCTTCCATATAAAGCTTCATATGGAGGCATCCCAATTGAGCTATGGTAACCGTTGTAAGCAAACTCTACCAAAGGTAAGTGCTTTTCCCAATGAGTTTGTTGATCCATGACATACATCCTAAGCATGTCCTCCATTACCTGATTCACTCTTTCTGTTTGCCCATCTGTCTCTGGATGGTAAGCAGTGCTTAGGTTCAACTGAGTACCCAACGCCGACTGCAAACTCGTCCAAAACCTGGATGTAAACCTGGAATCCCTATCCGATATAATCTTCTTAGGAAACCCATGGAGACGAACAACTTCATTTATGAACACACGTGTTACATCCGTGACATCATAGGTCTCCTTAACTGGAATGAAGTGAGCAGTTTTGGTTAGTTTGTCAACGATGACCATAATGGCATCATGCCTATGAGAGGTAAGAGGCAATCCCACCACGAAGTCCATGGAGATAACCTCCCACTTCGACATAGGTATGTCATGTGGCTGCAAAAGACCTGCCGGGTGGTGATGATCAGCTTTTACCTGCTGACACTCAAGGCACCTAGCGACGAATTTGACCACGTTGCTTTTCATCCCTGCCCAAAAGAAGAGTTGCTTCATGTCTGCATACATCTTCTTTACACCCGGGTGTGCACAATACACTGCTCGGTGGGCCTCCTTAAGGATAGTCTCCCTAATATCTCCCTCCTCAGGAATATACATCCTCCCTTGATACCGTAACAAACCATCGGCCTCCAACTCATAGCCTTCAAACTTTGGTCCCACCGGTTTCCCATTCTGGAGTGCCGCTGTGACCTTTAGGTACCAACTATCCCCGAGTAGCTGCCCTAAAATTCTTTCCCTCAAATCCACCTTCAAAGGTATAAGAGAGAAAAGTCTTGGTTTTCTGCTTAAGGCATCCGCTACCACATTCTCCTTCCCTTTGATGTAGGAAATCCCAAAATCATACTCGCTCATGAATTCACTCCATCGCCTTTGCCTAGCATTTAGGTCTCTCTGAGTGAAGATATACCTTAAGCTTTGGTGATCAGACTTGAGTTCAAAGCTTCGTCCAACAAGGTAATGTCTCCAAAGCTTCAAAGCTAACATCACTGCAGCTAACTCTAGGTCATGAGTAGGGTAATTCTCTTCATGTGTTTTTAGTTTTCTCGACACATAAGCTATTACCCCACCTTCCTGTATCAACACTGCACCCAAACCTTGTCTTGAAGCATCGGTGCAAACTGTGAATTCCTTCTCCATATCTGGAACTCGCAGAATTGGTGCACTCATCAATAGTCTTTTCAGCTCGGCGAATGCGGCATCGCATTCATCTGTCCATTCATACCTAGTGCCCTTGCGTTGTAGGGTAGTTATGGGTTTCGCGATTTTTGAGAAACCCTCAACAAACCTTCTATAATACCCGGATAACCCCATGAAGCTCCTTACTTCATGCGCATTCCTTGGCACGGGCCAATCCATTATGGCCTTCACCTTCTCAGGGTCCACATAAATTCCCTCACCGGAAATTATATGCCCTAAGTAATGGATCTCCTTCTGATAGAACGAACATTTGGACAACTTACCATACAACTGATGCTCCCTTAAGCATGACAACACTATTCGCAAGTGTTCCTCGTGCTCCTGTTCATTCTTGGAGTAGATGAGGATGTCGTCCAAGAAGACTTGCACAAACTGATCTAAGTATTTTCGAAACACGCTATTCATGAGACTCATGAATACAGCTGGGGCATTGGTCAAACCGAAGGGTACCACCACAAACTCATAGTGCCCAAACCTTGTTCGAAAAGCAGTCTTAGGTATATCACCTTCCTTAATCCGTAGTTGGTGGTAACCTGATCGTAAGTCGATCTTTGAGAAGACTGTCGCCCCCTTCATTTGATCAAAGAGGTCATCAATTCGAGGTATCGGGTACCTATTCTTCACGGTGGCTCTATTCAAATCTCGGTAATCTATGCAAAGACGCAAGGAACCATCCTTCTTCTTCACAAAGATTACTGGTGCACCCCACGGTGAAATACTTGGTCTGATGAACCCTAGATCTAACAGTTCCTTCAACTGCATTTGCAACTCACAAAGTTCTGGGGCCGTCATCCTGTAAGGTGTCTTTGATGTTGGCTCTGAACCGGGTTTTACCTCAATGGTAAAATCAAGTTCCCTCTTAGGAGGTAACCCAGGTAATTCCTTTGGGAATACATCACTGAACTCGGCTAACACTGGATAGTCATCAAAGGAGGGTCCCTTGTCACTGTTTACCGCTTCAACAATGTACAACTGGCATCCTTGTCGCATACATCGCTTTACGTTCATCGTTGATATGAAACGTAGGGACACCTTCCGTTTGATACCCTGGATCTTGATGGCCTCTCCGTTGTCATTAATGCAAAGAACTTTCTTCCCATAACAGTCCAAGAAAGCTCGATGTTCCTCAAGCCAATTCATACCTATGATGAGATCATAAGTTCCGAGGGTGGTGACGTACACTTTGACTTGTGTAACACACACCCCGAGATCCACTACACACTTATCGACACTAGGTCCTACTGCTTGCTTTACCGCTGAAGCCATTTCGACTAAGCTGAAATCATCATGCTCGTAGGCTGCCAACCCACATTTGTCTAATGCATATGAAGAAATGAAACTATCAGTAGCACCAGGATCAAACAATATTCTAAGCTTGACATTATTGACCGTACCTGATGATTCGACCACAGTGGATTGGTGTTCTGCTTGATGGTTGTTTACTGCAGCCGAGATCTGATGCCTACTACCCCCACTCCCCATTGGAGCTTTTCCTTCTCGCTGCACTGTACCGGATCGTAATTCGGGACAGTCACGCTGGTAATGTGGACCTCCACATCCCCAACAAGCAACCTGTAATGGAGCGGGCGAGATAACCTGCTCAGACCTCTGAGAGGGGTTCCTCCCCCTAGGACCCCTTCCTCTACCGGTTGTTCCTCTGAAATTCCTCGCACCCTGGTGAGTCCCTGTGGCCGACTGGGGCACCGCCCTAGTTGCCACTGATCTTTCAACCGCTGCGACTCTTGGTGTGCTCCTGTTCCCGTAGGGAGGTGGCCTCGCATATCCTCCCCGAGGGTAGCTTCGAGGGGCCTTCCCCATAAACCCTGACTGCTGAGAGTTGAATGACCTGATGGGCTTTGCACCCAACATCTCCTCAATGTAACGAGCACAATCGACTGCTTCGGCGACCGACGTCGGTTTCCACATCCGTACCTGAGCCCTGATCTTGGCATTGAGCCCATACACGAAGCGCTCAACCTGGCGTTCATCATTGTCCAAGTAAGGGACATACTTCACTAACTCCATGAACCTCTCTTCATACTCCTCCACTGATAGATGCCTTTGTACTAAGGCATGAAGAGCCCCTGCCTGTTCTTCCTGGTAGGATGCGGGTAGGTACTTCCCCTTGAATTTTTCCACAAACAGTTCCCATGGAACCGTGTCTGGTGTAAGGTGTAGCTTCCTTTCTTGGTTTCCCCACCAGTTCAAAGCGACCCCCTTTAGTTGAAATATGGCCAGTTTGGACTTGGACGTGGAGGTGTACTCCTGCAAGGTCAAGCACCTGGTCATCTCTTCCAACCATGACTATGCTCGTATCCCTGATCGACCCCCTAAAAAATTCTGGAAGCCTTATCTTCTGAAGCTCCCTTTTGATATCCTGATGCGGAGTTCTTGGTACCGTATTCGCTTCTACCACAGGAAATTCCTCCCTTAGTGGAGGGGCCTCCACCTCTACCTCTGAGGTAACACTACCTCTCTGTGCTAGTCCCCTGAGTGTTTCGTTTATCGCTTCCAACGAGCGCAGTATAAGAATGGTCTCTGGCGATGGTGCCGGCACACTCGGCTCAGGTAATGCCGTTGTCTGACCTCGCCCCCGACCTGCTCGCGTTCTTACCATGTTTATTCCTGTACATGGAATAAATAGGATAATCAGCACACCATGATATCATGACTAATTTACTATCAAACTCAATAATTAATTCAAAAGTGCGTCATGACTAATTTACGAGCGTTTTTACTCTAAGAGCTATAGTTTAGGACGTTTCGATCAGGCCATCTTGAGGCCACCCGGTACTAGATTTACATCAGTAGCTCTATGTAGGTTTAGGTACTGGATTCCACACAATCCTCATTAAGTCATTATCGACTCTTCAAGATATTTAATTAATGTTTACCACCTCGCTTCTCATTAATAATTAATAATTGTAATAATTTTAATAATTAAATAAAAACATAACCTAAGTTTTAAGTCTAGTGTTGTTGTTTTTTTGTTTTTTTTTTAGCAACGCTTTGGTCATGGGGTAAAATCACTGTCCTAGCGATCAGCTCGTCATGCTAGTCTTCGTGGTGTCTAGTTTTTGAGAATCCGAGTCCATCTTGCCCCTTCGACCACACATTGAAGTTTCGGCAAGAAACATTCTCAAAGAGAAGATAACCTAATTAGTAGTATTTCCAATCATACCTAAAATAATTTAGTTAATTAATAATTATTTTAAAATATAAATAATTCCCTATGTATACCTGAGATAATTGGTTAAATATAATAAGATCATTTAAAATTTTACTTTTAACACATCAAATAAGTCACATGCATTTTTATTACCATATATTATATTTAAATCAATTTTTTTATTATTATTATTATTATTATTT
This sequence comes from Larix kaempferi, assembly GCA_027924585.1. Taxonomy (NCBI): domain Eukaryota; kingdom Viridiplantae; phylum Streptophyta; class Pinopsida; order Pinales; family Pinaceae; genus Larix; species Larix kaempferi. The sequence continues at coordinate 14,006,441 of BSBM01000368.1, forward strand.
TTTTTAAACGTCACCATTTGATTATTCCCCATGTGTAAATAATTCACTTAAAATCATATGTAAATAATTCACTTAAAAGCATTATATATATATAAAATATAATTCACTTATAATCATTATATATATACAAATAATTCACTCAAAATTATTATATATATATAAAATATAATAATAAAACGATGTACATTTATTTTAGCAACTATACCGAGCTATTGTTTATTATATACATATTAAATTGTCGCTAAATTATGAAATAGATAGTTATATTAAATTGTTGCTAATATAAAACTATTTATTTATATTATAATAATAATATAAATTTTATTCCCTAAGCTAGATTAGCGCAGGTTCTAGATGAGGCCCACGTGAAAACAAACTGTGTGTGAGTGTGCCTAACGACCACGTGGCCGTTCCTCCATGACAAGAGAGTAAAGCCCTAGTTTCGGCATGCCTAGGTCATTTTCCCCGGCAGGTTTTGGCGAAGGGCTCTGCAACCGGCCGCAGGTTTTGGCGAAGGGCTCTGCAACCGGCCGCAACAAGGGTTTTCAGTCACCCAACGAGTCCATGGGCATGACCCTCTCTACACTCAGGTGGGCTTCTCCTCTTCGCCGAGGCAGTGGCTCTCCCTTTCGGCACGGGTCTGCACTGACAGGCCCTCACTGGCAGCGATGGTTATCTGTGCGAGCTTGGTATTCGGCTTTAGTTGTATGCATGGGTTTCCATTTACTCTTGGCTTGGCCCTCGGCTCTTGGTGGGTGACCCCGGTTCAAAGCCTGCGGCCTCCACCTTTCCTCTTCGCCGATATTGCAACGCTTTACCACCAGGGTGGCTCTCGTGCATGGCGCTTGTAGTGGGGAGGCTATGTGGGGTCCCATTGGCTCGGCTCTTGGTCTCTTGACAAGCCCTCGGTGCTGGCACGTTACCCTCCACCTTTTCCCGAGCCGTCGCTCCACGGCCGGCTCCTCCCTTCACTGCACAATCCGTAAGTGGGCGGTCTGTCCCGGGTTCTCTTTGGTTCTGTTCGTTTCCGGTTCTGGGTCTGGTTCTGTGTTAGTGGTTTCTTGTTCTCTCTCTTTCTGTCAAGTCTTTTGTTAAGCTGACCCGAAAAGATGGGCGGCAGCAGACGTTGAGTTCTAATGCTTCGTGGGGGTCGTAGGTTCACCTGCTGCGGTCTCAGGCTCGATTCCTGCAGAGTGCAGTTCGGCTTCAACCAATTTTAAGTCCTGCGGTGGCCCATCTGGTCGGTGAGTTGGGTTTTCCATTCAAAGATCACTGTTTCGAATTCCGCAGAGGGTATTTTGGCTTCCAACCAATTTTTTTTTTTCTATTTCATATCTACATTGAGCCCTCGTTTAAATTTTATGGTAATTCCAAAAATTTTGTTTTGTTTTTTTTTTTTGTTTTGTTCCATATTTTTGTTCAATATATATATATATATAATTAAATCTTTCTATTGTATAAAAAGAATTTTGTTTTCAATTTTTTTTTTTAAGATTCATATATAGATATATATGTTTTTTTTTTCTGTCAAGTATTTTGTCTGTTTAAATGTTATGTATACTTGTTATGCACCCCTATTTATGAAAAATTTTCCTCTTTTTTTTTGTTTCTGTCTATATGTTTATATATATAAATAAATAAAAATAGCTATATGTTCCTTCTAAAAAAGAAATTTATTTAGTAGACCTTTATTTATATATATAGTTATATAGTTATATATATATATATATATATATATATATATATTTTTTTTTTTTCATATATAAGGAAATGATTTTTTTACTGTTTTTATTTTTTTTTCTAACTCTTTTCCTTTTGTTGTGCAGGTTCTGCCACAGTATATAACTATACTTGCAGTAATTTCTTAAGGCTTTCTTTGTTTTCACACAGTTTTGAATTTCTGTTTTTTTTTATTTCATGTTTCATACCGGTCTTAAACTTCTACAACAAGCTTTTACAGCTTCTGTAATGAGCCCTCTGGTTCCAGATTTGGAACCATGGCTCTGATACCATATGTAAGACCCCAACCAGGGTCCTATGTTTGTTTTACAACTCTCAAATAAAATTTGTCTCCTACTATTTACGTTTCGTTTTATATTTACGTTTTCTAATTTCTGCTGTTCCTATTGGCTGTAAAAACAGTATTTACAGCTTCAAAATATACATATATTTTCGTGTTATTGTTCTAACATAAATCACCGGTTTTCATTCTCAACAGCAAACATAATTTACCAATTCTGTTTGTGCAGGGAAGCAGGTTATCATTCCAGCATATAACCATTTTTATTTAACTTACAACTGAATTTGACAAGGTAGAAATAATCAACATACCTGCTGGAAAATACCTGTAGGTAGCTTGCAGATCCCCTTTTTTGTTGCTGTCCTCGTTGCTGCTTCTCCTTGCTTTTCCCTGCAGTCACAAGCCTTCCCCACAGTTCTGAAACTCAACCAACCGAACCAGTTTTGCCACCCTACCAACTGGCGAGGTCTCGCCGACCACCCAGCTCCAAAGGTACCCCTTTGGACCCCCGAGCCCAAACCGAGTACAAGCCTAGCTGTTGTATCCCTTTAGAAAGAAAAAACAAACTCCAACAATTCCCTTCTTTGCAGCTCTCCTCTCCCAATTTCTCCAAAATCCTAAGGTAAAAAAAAAGGATCCCCTTCTCCTTCCCCCTTTCACCATCTTATACCAAAGTTGCCGACTCTTCTTCCCATTACTACCCCTATCTCTAACTTCAATTTCACCCAACCCATTCATCTACCAATTAAGTCCTCGAGCCCTCAACTTGGACTTGGACTTATTAAATATTTAAATTATTATTAAAAAGTGTTGGTTGGGTCACTTCTCAACCGTAACCTTTAATTCAATTAAATTTAATCATTTTATTTAATATAACAATTTTAAACATATCCTTATTCATATTTCAACATTTGACCATTTAATTAATAATTAATAAATGTTATATACATATTATATAGTTTAAACTTGCATGCTTCCCCATTTAATTTAATTAAAAGTATTTATCAATTGATTAATTACAATTGCCTAATCATTTAATTAATGGTTTCTAATATTTATAATATGTAAATTCTCTTCAATTATAAATTTAACTAATTCAATTTATCAATTATAATCAATAATCCTATCAATGTAAATCATAACATTATCAATGTGTAATTATACTAATTAAATAAAATTAACTAAGATTTAATCGACTTTACCTCGTTCCATTTTAATTACACCTTAGTTGTACTTAAACTACTTAACAGTCAATCAAGCATCCTAATCAATTGCATTAGTCACTACCTAGGTTAATCATAGCTTTGTTTACTAACCAACAATAATTAATTGTTAATGGACAATAATTGACCATTAATCAACATTATTAACCCTAATCATCATTGTTAACTTTAATCGACATTATTAACGTTGATCAACAATAGTTAATTACTAAACGACAGTAATTAATATTAAGCGACACTAATTGACATTATTACTCAACAATATTTCATGTAATTCATAATATGTAGGCGAGTTATGTAAGCGTAGCTACTTCTTACATTCCTCACGTAAGTACACTAAAGTAATAATTCACATACATCAATCATAATCAAGGAACTTTATTATTTACCGACACATGTTTTAACATAGTTTACAAGGTACGATCCATTAGCTTACTGAAATCCAAGTTACGGCAATTCATACATCACTGATTTGACACATACTAATCAAGGGTTTTTTACACGCCTACAGTTAGATCTTATTTTCACCCCTACTTCACACTACACCTATCTACCTACATCATTACTAACTTCCACATCCTATCCTGTCCTCTGCTGGACTACCCTGAAATGTCAAGTCATGACCGGTTCCAGCTAGAACCCGTAAGCGGAAGTGTCGACTACATCGACCAAGCTTCCCCAGCAGGCAACCACCAGTCATCATCACACACCTTGGGGAGCGCGCCGTAGCACAGCCCTCCCATGACTCTGGGTTTCGGGGATAAACGGTGGGTAAAGCCTCCACCCCCCCTAATGGAACAAGGGACTATGTCCACCCGACATAACAATAGCATTGCACTTGTACTCGGTCTGTCATCGTATAACCGATCTGGGCGGTTGAGTTTCCTGAAACCCTACCCCACCCATGTCATAACATATATCATAATAAACAGCATAATAACCATACGAAAGTAAATAATTCATCACTCGCATACCATTTCATCTTTCGAAGTCCGTGTCCCCGAGGCCCTCCCACCTCGTAGGATCCAGCTATCACTTAGCCGTTTCAACCTGTAAGTCAGTCCTCGACATACAATATAGAATATCGTGCAGAAATCCTCGATATGTACACACATATATTTCATCATAACATAACAACAATAAACTCATTCATTCGCCATGCACCTGGCATAACATTCATTATTTCATCATATGACTGTAACAGTATCCACGTACCCATCATTCAGTAAATTCCATATATTTGACATAATTAACACATGATACATCTCTAAACATGACTATCGATCATAATACTATCATCATACACACACATATATATATCGGCAAAATAATAGAACCATATGTCCACAGTGTCGTCAACCGACGAGGTCTCACAGTCAAACAAATACAACATATAATAGTAGTTCAGGTAGAAATGTCAAAACTGGGTGTTACACTTGCTGCGCAAGAGATGGATAAGGGCAAGGAAGCCCCTGAGCAAAGAAGAGATGAAGGTTCCACATAACCAGCAACCAAGAAACAAAAGGTGTCGCATCCCTCTGAGGCCATTCCCTTGGGGATCGACCAGTATTTGAAAGAGCAATTTCACGAGCTACGGATCGTCCATGCCCACATCAGAAGTGCTCTGGACCTGCAGTTCGTAGAATTAAAAGGTCTCGCAGGAAGAGTTGCGCAGACCCATGCGCCAGCATCTACTTCGCAGGAACCGCAAGCAACTACAAGTACCGAACGAGTTGAAGTACTTGCAGAAAGGCATACTGTCGTGCACATCCCGACTACAAGCATGACACTTCCGGATCCTCTCGCTGCACTACAGGTAAGCGCAGTTGGGCCCATTGAAATAAATTTGTCTTTGATTCCCATAGAAACCTTGCAGCTAGTGCACGAGAAAGTGTCTGTTGAGTTGAGAGCTAGAGAGCTCTCTACCTTCCATGCAAACCAAAGACTGCAATCGCAGGAGATAGAGCTGAAGGAAGGCTACAAGAATATCTTTGAGAAGCTCACACTTTATGAAGCACAAGACATTGGCATAAGGAACGCAGTTGATGAAATTTCCCAGAAGTTGCCAGCCTGCGAGATTCAACCAGACCTTCCTCTGGTTGAGAAAGTTCAAATTATTGGAGGAAGGGTGAAAACCGTGGAGCATGAAATAGTTGCTATGGATGAGGACCATAGAATGCAGATCGCAGAGTTAGAAGCTCGTGTTGCAGTGCATTCTACAGATGATAGCCAGGAACAATTTGAAGCGCTGCGCAGAACTTCCACACAACTGAAGAGCAGAGCAGAAGAAGCCGAGAACCTGATGAACGAAGCTATGGAGGCTTGGATGGAGCTTGAGACGCTCCCTTTCAAAGTTGGTCTTTTGGAATAGGTACAAGCCGCAGAACAGTCCCTAACTGTTCTGACTGAAGAAGCTAAGGCACTATAAGGCTTAGCAAAAATGAGGAAAATGAGTGAAGTGCGCAGAATCCAACAACAACTGCACAAACTCAGAAATGAAGATGCTAAACTCACCAATAGCATTCAGCCATTTATGGATGAGTATGCTGACCTCGCTGCCTAAATCGACGCAAAGATCAAGGAAATTGCAGAATCTCAACAGGTGATTGATGGCACAACTAAAGAAGAAGCCACTGCAGAAACGGTGCAGACAGCTGTGGAGTGTGTCGATGAAATAGAATCCGCTATTGCGCAGTGGAAGAAAACATTCGCGGAGACCCAAGCAAAAGCAGATGCACAAGTAAAGCGACCACACGCTAGTGTGAGTGGCTCGAGGGTCAGCCACAAGTAAGTGTTAGGGGCCTGTTGGAGCCTAGGCCGCAGCTATGGTAAAGCTGTGAATTTTGAGGAAAAAGCACAAGTATTGAAGGAAAGTGCTAGTTTTGAATAAACACCAATTTTTGGGTAGAAGGAAAAGGTGCGCAGTACGGTGCCAGATGGACGAGCTCAGTGCAGATTACAGACCGAAAATCGCGGAGCTCGCACGCACACGTCAAAGGAGAATAAATGTGGCCGAGTAGAGAGCTCAGCTACCATAATAAATGAAGCGACGGAGTAGAGGGATCAGCTACCCTCATTTAAGGCTAAGTGCAGAAGTTATGGTTGTTCTGATCAAGGAAGAGCAACGGACCAAAGCATTGAAGATGAAGGACAAGGAGCAGTAAACGATGAAGCGGCGCCCATACTCGCAATTTGCGCCGGAAGTCACGGAACCTGCAGGAAACGGCGACATGACTGCAAGCAGTGCCTACGGTACACCTAGCCATGTCCGTGGTTAGGGTTTTTGGGGAATACTGCTGCGAAAGGCCCATAGTTTTGTAAAGGTGCGACCGTTAGGGCCACCTATATATATGTGTAATTGTAAAGGTTAGACGTTAGCTAGTCAGTTAGTTAGTCGGTTAGTCAGTCAGTTCGTAAGCTAGCCATTTAGTCTTCTATTGTGTTGTTAGAAGACAAGAGTTAGAGCCGGGATAGCCGTGAAGTTAATCCCCGAGTTGCAGACAGTCTGAGTCGATGTCTGAACTATTGTAATCTCTGTAGAGGAAGAGACTAGATCGAGAGAAGGGCTCCCAGCTGTGTGCGTGGAGTTTCCTGGAAAGATCTAAGGTTGCAGCTGTGTGCGCAGTAGGAGTGTAATTTCTATTCTGTGATTAATATAAGATACTCTCCCCGTGGACATGGTTTACCCATGGAGGTGGACTTCATAATTTTCCTTGTTGTGACGCTGTGTTGTGTGATTGTATGTTTTGATTCACTATCTGTGTGTACATGAATGTTGCGTTATCTTTATGAATATGCTAAGTAAGCTCACAAGCTTTCTTGGTAGCTATAATTGTTAAGTGTTGAAGAAACCTGTAGGACGCTGTCGCTGTGGCGATTGAGGCATGTGTTACCGCGCTGGGTGCGCAAGCAGGAACAATACATAGGGTATCGACCTAGAGGGTAATCACCTCGTGTGCTGGAAACGAAGGACCTCGCGGTTAAGCTGGTACAAGTTACAGCGCTGTCACGCTGAGAGCTACAGAGGAGTAAGCCATTCCACCCGAGAACTCCCACGAGAGGGGAAAATACTGCAGTCTCTGCATCGCCAAGGTTGAGGAATCTTGATTCCTTAGCCCCCCATAGCCACTTCGGGTGAGACCTCGAGCTGCCGCGCAGCTCGTTGCCGAGAGGGCCAGTGCGCCAAGGGGTTTTGTTGCCGCGCTTCATTAAAACCCGGGTCTGTCCAAAAAGCAGCCAATACAAATATGGAAAGCATGGTTTCAAAGGAAGAACAAGAGAAAAAAGCTTGGGAAGCCAAATACCAAGAAATACATGTTAAGAATGAAGAATTGATGAAGCAGGTTACAAGTCAATCATCACTGCAGGAGGCGAAACAAGTAATCTAGGATGATGTTATAGCTGAAGCAAACAAATTAAGACCCTATCTTGATTTTATTTTAGACAAAGAGGATGTAATTAGATTGGCCAAACAAAGTGTAACATCAATGAAAGAAAAATTGAATAAGAAGCCTATTGAATGTGTTGCAAATGCCATAGCGTTTTTGAATGGGTTAACTGAGGATGAATTGAAAACGTCTAACATAAATGGCAGATTATCAACCATTATTTGGGCTAGGAAAGTGGTAAGTAAACATCAATAGTTAGATACAATTTAGGCTAGGATAGATATCATGGCACACCAATTGAATCTCTTTAATGATATGTTTGATCCATTGTTCAAGAAAGGACTTCCACTCTTTTGGGAAGAAGATGGTACCATGCTGACACAAAAGGAGTATCAAGACAGGTTGATGGAATGCAGGTTGGATCATGCAAACTTTGCTAACATGAACCAATCACTGTCTGGAAAAATAGTTGTGGACAAGCTGGCAAAGGACTTTGAGTTGGTCTTGATTTTCAAAGAGGCATGTGCACACCTACAGAACTATTCATATAGAGATCATGTAGAGCTGCTGGTATTTCTAAAGGAGGTGGCCACTTCAAATTTCCCAACTCCCGACCAATGGAAGATTGTGGAGAAATATGGAAGAGCCAAGCTAATGCTACATGCATAAGGATTTTGAAGATAGTGGAGATTTGTAGTCTAAAGAATCAGTTACTTAGGCTTTTGTTTATTTACTAGGATCTGTTACTAGTTAGTAAATGTTCATTGACACATGTAAAGGCAGTTAATCCTATTTGTCAACACTTGTTATTTCTGTTGTAACTGATTCTCAAAGATGATGGACCTGTCCATATAGGTGTCATTGCAGTTGTAACAAATTTCTGTTAGGGTGACTCGAGCCTGAGGGTTGAAGATATTTGCTCCTATATATTCACATGTAATAGAAAAGAAAAGGGGTTGGAACCTGTGATAACTGGGCTTTGTATTGTGAGGCTTACCTTTAATAAAATCACAGCGTTGAAACTGGTTTTTTTCATAGATTCATGTGTTGTTTATGTTGCAGTCTGTTTTCCCTCTCTTATGTGAATGTGTATCTTGTTTATTACTTCCATAATTTTTTCCTTCATGTTTGAAATAAGTGTTTAATAGTACATAATTCATACTTATATGCTCTGTCTATTGTTTCAGATATTCAAAAAATATTTCCACTAAAGTTAACATTGAATTTGTTGATGTATATGTAACTTCGGAATGTATTTCACATATATGTATATTGTATTCCTATAGAGATGGTATTATTCCTCTATAAGGAAGTGTCGTCATTTATATTGTAAGTGTCGTAACTTATACTTGATGGGTTATTAGACCACCTTATTTGGGGTCGGCCCTGTATAAGTCATGTGGGTCAAAGGGTTATTAGACCACCTTATTGGGGGTCGGCCATGTGGGTCAAAGGGTTATTAGACCACCCTATTGGGGGTCGGCCCACTCAGCATTATGTTATGTGGTTAAGTTCGAGCCTACATGAGTTAGGTAAAAAGGCAAGTCAAGTCAAGTATAAATAGAGTGCGGGAGGCACTCTATTTGCTCACTCACTTCTCACACATGCACTCAAGGAGGAGTGGCACACTTATGGAGGAGGAGGATCTGCTGCTAGTTTATGGCTATCTCTCTTGGTTGGTTGTATCATTTCTCTATCTATCTCTGAGGAAGTTATTGGGGTTTTTCACCTTTATGGTTTTCCCCAAGTAAATCTTTGTGTCTCTTGTGTGCTTGCATTATTGTCTCCATGATTGATATGCTATAGATATGCTGTACATGTTGTTCTCTCAGTTAATATCCTAGATCATATTGAAGTAAATTCAGAAAATTTAACATGGTATCAGAGCTAGCCTGAAAGAAGGCATGATATGGCATGTATGACACTTGTTGCACTTACGATGCTAGGGCTTGATATAGCAAAAACCAGTCATCGTAGCACTTTCACTATAAATCCGTTTTGGCAAAGTTTTCGGATCTGAAATTGTTACAGGACGAATATTAAATCTCCAAGTACCTTGTGTCTAAAGGAAAACCTCTAATTCGTTGTACTTTGTGATTTATGATCTGTACAATATAGGGTTTCTGCCTCTTCCAGATCTGAGTCAAAATCAGGTGACCTTGGGAAAAAGGTCATATCTTGGGCTAGGAAGATCCAAATGAAATTTTGTAAAAAGTGACAGGTAGTACACAGTATGTACTATCTCAAAAAACGTTTTCAAAGGCCTAAGTTCAACCAGTGACACGTGGCACTCCATACAAGTGCGCTCTCCTGTATTATCCCATAAACAGGTCATGTTGCAACATTTGGCATAACTCTCTCTCAGAGAGTCCAATTGAAGTCAGACCTGTTAGGATGGAAAGGTAACAGGCCGAGATATCTCAGGAAAATTTTTCAGAGGCCGAAGTTAAAACAGTGACATGTGGCACTCCGTACAAGTTCACTCTCCTATTTTATCCCAAAACAGGTCACGTTGCGACATTTGGCATATCTCTCTCTCAGAGAATCCAATTGAGGTCAGACCTGTCAGGATGGAAAGATAACAGGTCAGGCTATCTCAGGAAACGTTTTCAGACCCTGTGGATAAAAAGTTTTGGAGCTACACCAGAAACAATCAGGTACATATTTCTGTCAAAACAGAATTATTTTTTGGTACCTTCATTCATGGCTTCCGGAATTTAGGGCTTTGGAGAAAGTTGAAATTTTTGTAATCGGAGACCACGGATGGATGCTACTCATCAAAATAGAAATTTAGAGACCAATATCAGAATTTTTGGTTGGGAAGAAGGCCAGGCTTGATTAGACCCTAGTTCGGGACTCTGATCAGAAAAGTGGAAAATTAGGGCTTCTGTAAAAATGGGAATTTTTGAAATCTGTGACCACGGCAGGAAGCTCCTCAGAAAAATAGAAGCTTAGAGCTTTGGATCAAACATTTTGATTGGGAAGAAGAGTGAGATTCATCAAACCCCAGTTCAGGGTCACGTCTAGTGAATCCAGAAGTTTCAAAAGCAAAATTGAGGAGTGAAACTTTGCAGTTTTCAAATTCTGAATATACCAACTTGATCAGCTCATCAAGGCACTTATTTCTATCCTGTCAGAAGTTTGAAATTAAAAGTTTGAATTTTTGGTGTTTCTCTGACAAACCCATATCCAGCTCAAGGTCCAGTTCTTGCAAATCAAGTGGATTGGGTTAATCCTAGAAGAAGATGTTAAATTTTCTGAATTTACTTCAATATGATCTAGGATCTTAACTGAGAGAACAACATGTACAGCATATCTACAGCATATCAATCATGGAGACAATAATGCAAGCACACAAGCGACACACAGATTTACTTGGGGAAAACCATAAAGGTGAAAAACCCCAATAACTTCCTCACAGATAGATATAGCAATGATACAACCAACCAAGAGAGATAGCCATAACCTAGCAGCAGATCCTCCTCCTCCATAAGTGCGCCACTCCTCCTTGAGTGCATGTGTGAGTAGTGAGTGAGTAAATAGAGTGCCTCCCGCACTCTATTTATACTTGACTTGACTTGCCTTTTTACCTAACTCATGTAGGCTCGAACTTAACCACATAACATAATGCTGAGTGGGCCGACCCCCAATAGGGTGGTCTAATAACCCTTCGACCCACATGGCCGACCCCCAATAGGGTGGTCTAATAACCCTTTGACCCACATGACTTATACAGGGCCGACCCCAACAAGGTGGTCTAATAACCCATCAAGTATAAGTTACGACACTTACAATATAAATGACGACACTTCCTTATAGAGGAATAATACCATCTCTATAGGAATACAATATACATAAATGTGAAATACATTCCGAAGTTACATATACATCAACACTCCCTCTTAACTAGTAAGGTATTTCTCAGCACAGTTCTTCTAGCACAAGTCATCTTCTCTGGATCATCGTCACTGGATAATCGTCATCGAGTCATCATCATCGTCACTGCTGCTGCTATCTCAATCAATCTCTGAATCTACTCGTCATAGGAAGTTCTACAGAGCCAGTCCTTTTTCATACTGGATGTAGGCCCACCACCTGCAGGTCTTCATCATCACTGGCCATACTGTGGAATCCTCAGGACATATTACGTGCATCACAAAACCTCGAAAGAGCATCCCAGGATGTTACGGGTACACAACTCCGACCTGTAGGATCTCCCAGGGCGCTATTACATGTGACCCCACCACAAAACCTTGAAAGAGCATCTTAGGATGTTACGGGTACACAACTCCGACTTGAAATATCCCAGGGCACAAATTACATGTGGTCCACCACAAAACCTAGCAAGAGCATCTCAGGATGTTACGGGTACACAACTCCGACCTGAAATCTCCCAGGGCACAAATTACATGTGGTCATGGAAAAACCTCGAAAGAGCATCTCAGGATGTTACGGGTACACAACTTCGACCTGAAATATCCCAGGGCCCAAATTACATGCCATAGGACAAAACCTCGCAAGAGCATCTCAGGATGTTACGGGTACACAACTCCGACCTGAGATCTCCCAGGGCGCTATTACATGTCCTCCCAGAGCAATGTCTCGAAAGAGCATCCCAGGATGTTACGGGTACACAACTCCGACCTATAGGATCTCCCAGACATGCTCATCTGCACAACCTGATCCACGGCCACAGAGTATCAACCTGATACTCACCATACATCATCCTGATGTATCCATGATCATCCTGATCATCATCACTGCAACGTCCTGCTGCATGTCATCTGGAGCAACATCTTGAAGCTCGTCATCTATGATCATCCTGATCATCACTGCAACATCCTGCTGCATGTCATCTGGAGCAACATCCTGAAGCTCGTCATCTATGATCATCCTGATCATCACTGCAACATCCTGCTGCATGATTCACCTGATCATCAATGCATCTACCTGATGCATACCAAGTATCTACCTGATACATATCATCATACATGATCCTCCTGATCATCAATGTATCCACCTGATACAAATACATGATACATATCATCATACATGATCCTCCTGATCATCAATGCATCTACCTGATGCATACCAAGTATCTACCTGATACATATCATCATACATGATCCTCCTGATCATCAATGTATCCACCTGATACAAATAAAAATACATGATACATATCACCATACATGATCCACCTGATCATACAATGTATCCACCTGATACATATACAGATACATGGTCCAAGCATCCAACATGATGCATATACAAAATACGTACACATGATCCAACTGATCATATCCAGCATCCAACATGATGCATACATACATAAATTATCCAACCGATCGTATCCAGCATCCAACATGATGCATACATACATACATAAAAATGATCCAACTGATCATATCCAAGTAGAAACCAGAACATCATCCTGATGCTCATCATCCAGTGCTTACATCCACAGCCATGTGAAGGATCCTCCTTCCAACATGCTTGGAATGGCTTCAGCAAATGTGTCCATCATTTCTTCCTCGAAGTGTCCTTGATCTGAAGAACGCCAAGCCTCTCTCTGAAGTACTCGAACTTCACTCTGGCTAGTGGCTTCGTCAGCACATCTGCAACCTACCCATCCGTCGCAACATACAGAAGCTTCACAGCTCCTCTCTGCACCATATCCCTGATATAGTGATATTTGATCTCTATGTGTTTCGACCTGTCATGAAACACTGGGTTCTCGGACAGCTTCACACAACTCTGGTTATCACAGAAGATACCAGTAGCCTCCAACGGGAGATCAAATAACTCAGACAGTAGCTTCCGTAGCCATACTGCCTCACAACTAGTTGAACAGGCTGCAGCATACTCAGCCTCTGCTGTACTCAGTGCTACGCAGGACTGCTTCCTGCTAAACCAAGAGATCACACCTGATCCCATATTGAAGCAACACCCAGATGTGCTCTTCCTATCTGCAGCACTGCCAGCCCAATCTGAATCAACATAACCCTGCAGGTTAAACTTTTGATTCGCTTCATACTTGAGCCCATAATCCACTGTACCCTTCAGGTACCTCAGAACATGCTTTACAGCAACCAGGTGAACACTCCTCAGATCCGTCAGGAACTGGCTCAATGTGTTCACAGCAAAGCAAATGTCTGGTCTCGTGTTCGTCAGGTACATCAAGGACCCAATCATCTGGCGATACATAGAGACATCAATCGGCTCAGATGAAGCATCACATAGAAGCTTCAGATTTGATGCCATAGGTGTGGCCATGGCTTTGCAATCCATCATCCCGAACATCTTTGGGATATCTACTGCATACTTCCCTTGTCCAAGGAAGATTCTATCTGCACTCTGCCACACCTCCATGCCAAAAACAAATAGTGCATCATCCCCAAGTTCTTCATCTCAAACTCGGTAGTAAGCTTCCGCTGCATGTCGACAATCAATCTATCTTCACCATACCAAGTTCTGCACATATATGATTTCCTATCATGAGTCTCAGAACCAAGTGGCTGCTCTACATACACTTCTTCTTCAACTACACCATTCAAGGAAGCTGTCTTGAATCCATCTGGTGTATCTTCTATTTCATCACTTTTATATTTCTCAATGCTGCCATCTGCAACATGCTTGATCTGATAGTTCCATTTGGAAGTCATAGCAAACTTCCCTTCATGTCTTGGGATTACATCCCAAACATCATTCTTCATGATCGACGGATCATGGCATTTCATTTCTTCATCCCAGATCCTGGGAACTTCAATATCTTCAATATCTTCAATAGATATCTTTGTTGCTGGAACAAAATGTTGTAGTTCTTCTTTTCTAGGAGATGGCATACGATCTTTCCTACACAACAAGTTAAATTGCATGATTAGAAAACATCTCATAGTTTTCAGAACAAATTCTTACACATAAAGAAATATGCCATACAGTCATGCAATTATCTTAGCCAATGCTTCAATACAACATTTATCCATATTCCGTAACTTTCTAGATGCCTTCCAATCTCTACCAGAACATTGTTAAGAGTGTGCACAACTCCCAACATGTTAGCAAAGAGGTTTCATTCTAGATAAGTAGCAATGGAATGTTGTACAGTGCCATAGGCCACTTACCCATGTATATTAGTAGTATACTGTTCATCAATGCAACTATTCTAATATGCACAATACATATCCTAAGTCTAGGAACATGAGCATATACATCATTGAACAATTTTATTTAAACAAACATATATGCAAGAAATGATAATTAAAATACTTATCTTTGTTTGTTCGTTGAGTGGACTCCCTCTGAGTCTTCGCTTTCTTGCAGGAGTTGCTGGAGTCCTAATCTGCAGTAGCTTCTTCTACAGCTTTCTGTTGTGGAATGTAGAGAGATGGTCAACTCCCTCTGAATATCTGCATCCTTTCATAAACCATTTGAGTGTACTCCCTCTTGATCTTTGCTTCTTGGATTACCTGTTCTTCAACTCATATTCATCCTTGGTCCCTATGCATGCTTATTAGTATCATGATTGAGTTATCCTTGTGATCTCATATAAAATCATACATTCATTAGTATACTATTAAAACACAATAATCTCAAGCATGTATAGTCATGATAATTTCAAACAGACATAATAAGCATTATCATTCAAGGTTTATGTAGGATTCTTATGGTTAGTCAAATCATAAGAAACATAACATGTCTAAACCTGTAATTACTCAAACCTATGACTCTTCAGGTTAGTTGAAGCATCAATCAAGATAAGAGATATATTATGCATAAAACCTGTGATTATTCAAACCTATACCTTCATGATTCTTCTGGTTAGTCATATCATCAATTAAGGTAAGAAACATAATATGCATACAACCATGATTATTCAAACCTATGACTTCATGAATAATCATTATCAACAACAGTATACGATCCTAACACAAGGTAGGATTCTATCTTGATATAGGAAAAACATACCTGGATTAGCATGCTAGTTAGTTATGTCTAACATACTCACATGATGTCTTCTTTTTCTTCTTCAATGACTTGTGCTAGTAACCTGTATATCTCATAGGTTAGCCATTATAAAACCAAGTTATACATACCTCGTAAATGGATCTTCTATGAGATCGATGACAATGGATGAGTCTTTATCCTTATGTCATCATGATCATATGTTCTTGAACTGGAACATGATTTGTCTTTCTGGGTGTACCTTTCATGTTAGTAGACAACATAAACCTCATACAACACCATAATGCATTAGTACAATCATAAGTGTCAACACCCTAACCAGTGAATATCTTCTATCATGCATTCATAATTTTGTTAAGGTTATACGACAAATCTAAAATTAAAATTGTACTAACCGTAATAACATGAAGACAAACATACCATAAACTTAATCATGGACAAATATCGAAACATACCTCGATGAGTCATACCTGTCGAGATCGCTTGTAATCTTCTTATGTAAGGCCTTATCCTCATCTCCCTCTGAGACAGGAACTTCTTCACTTATGTAGGTGATCAATCCATCTTCTTCTAGGATTAACCCAATCCACTTGATTTGCAAGAACTGGACCTTGAGTCAGAGAAACCCCAAAAATTCAAACTTTGAATTTCAAACTTCTGACAGGATAGAAATATGTGCCTTGATGAGCTGATCAAGTTGGTATATTCAGAATTTGAAAACTGCAAAGTTTCACTCCTCAATTTTGCTTTTGAAACTTCTGGATTCACTGGACGTGACCCTGAACTGGGGTTTGATGAAGCCCACTCTTTTTCCCATTCAAAAGGTTTGATCCAAAGCTCTAAGATTCTATTTTTCTGAGGAGCTTCCAGCCGTGGTCACAGATTTCAAAAATTCCCATTTTTACAGAAGCCCTAATTTTCCACTTTTCTGATCAAAGTCCCGAACTAGGGTCTAATCAAGCCCGGCCTTCTGCCCAACCAAAAATTCTGATCTTGGTCTCTAAATTTCTATTTTGATGAATAGCATCCATCCGTGGTCTCTGATTACAAAAATTCCAACTTTCTCCAAAGCCCTAAATTCCGGAAGCCATGAATGAAGGTACCAAAAAATAATTCTGTTTTGACAGAAATATGTACCTGATTGTTTCTGGTGTAACTCCGAAAATTTTGATCCACAGGGTCTGAAAAAGTTTCTTGAGATAGCCTGACCTGTTATCTTTCCATCTTGACAGGTCTGACCTCAATTGGATTCTCTGAGAGAGAGTTATGCCAAATGTCGCAACGTGACCTGTTTTGGGATAAAACAGGAGAGCGAACTTGTACAGCGTGCCACGTGTCACTGTTTTAACTTCGGCCTCTGAAAAAGTTTTCTGAGATATCTCGGCCTGTTACCTTTCCATCCTGACAGGTATGACCTCAATTGGACTCTCTGAGAGAGAGTTATGCCAAGTGTCGCAACGTGACCTGTTTATGGGATAATACAGGAGAGCGAACTTGTACGGCGTCCCACGTGTCACTGGTTCAACTTCGGCCTCTGAAAAAGTTTTATGAGATAGTACAGACTGTGTACTACCTGTCACTTTTTACGAAATTTCATTTGGAGCTTTCTAGCCCAAGATATGACCTTTTTCCCAAGGTCACCTGATTTTGACTCAGATCTGGAAGAGGCCGAAACCCTATATTGTACAGATCATAAATCACAAAGTACAATGAATTAGAGTTTGTCCTTTGGACACAAGGTACCTGGAGATTTACTCTTTGTCCTGTAACAATTTCAGATCCGAAAACTTCTCCAAAACGGATTTATAGCGAAAGTTCTACGATGACTGGTTTTTGCTATATCAAGCCCTAGCATCGTAAGTGCAATAAGTGTCATACATGCCATATCATGCCTTCTTTCAGGCTAGCTCTGATACCATGTTAAATTTTCTGAATTTACTTCAATATGATCTAGGATCTTAACTGAGAGAACAACATGTACAGCATATCTACAGCATATCAATCATGGAGACAATAATGCAAGCACACAAGAGACACACAGATTTACTTGGGGAAAACCATAAAGGTGAAAAACCCCAATAACTTCCTCACAGATAGATATAGCAATGATACAACCAACCAAGAGAGATAGCCATAACCTAGCAGCAGATCCTCCTCCTCCATAAGTGCGCCACTCCTCCTTGAGTGCATGTGTGAGTAGTGAGTGAGTAAATAGAGTGCCTCCCGCACTCTATTTATACTTGACTTGACTTGCCTTTTTACCTAACTCATGTAGGCTCGAACTTAACCACATAACATAATGCTGAGTGGGCCGACCCCCAATAGGGTGGTCTAATAACCCTTCGACCCACATGGCCGACCCCCAATAGGGTGGTCTAATAACCCTTTGACCCACATGACTTATACAGGGCCGACCCCAACAAGGTGGTCTAATAACCCATCAAGTATAAGTTACGACACTTACAATATAAATGACGACACTTCCTTATAGAGGAATAATACCATCTCTATAGGAATACAATATACATAAATGTGAAATACATTCCGAAGTTACATATACATCAACACTCCCTCTTAACTAGGAAGGTATTTCTCAGCACAGTTCTTCTAGCACAAGTCATCTTCTTTGGATCATCGTCACTGGATAATCGTCATCGAGTCATCATCATCGTCACTGCTGCTGCTATCTCAATCAATCTCTGAATCTACTCGTCATAGGAAGTTCTACAGAGACAGTCCTTTTTCATACTGGATGTAGGCCCACCACCTGCAGGTCTTCATCATCACTGGCCATACTGTGGAATCCTCAGGACATATTACGTGCGTCACAAAACCTCGAAAGAGCATCCCAGGATGTTACGGGTACACAACTCCGACCTGTAGGATCTCCCAGGGCGCTATTACATGTGACCCCACCACAAAACCTCGAAAGAGCATCTTAGGATGTTACGGGTACACAACTCCGACTTGAAATCTCCCAGGGCACAAATTACATGTGGTCCACCACAAAACCTAGCAAGAGCATCTCAGGATGTTACGGGTACACAACTCCGACCTGAAATCTCCCAGGGCACAAATTACATGTGGTCATGGAAAAACCTCGAAAGAGCATCTCAGGATGTTACGGGTACACAACTCCGACCTGAAATATCCCAGGGCCCAAATTACATGCCATAGGACAAAACCTCGCAAGAGCATCTCAGGATGTTACGGGTACACAACTCCGACCTGAGATCTCCCAGGGCGCTATTACATGTCCTCCCAGAGCAATGTCTCGAAAGAGCATCCCAGGATGTTACGGGTACACAACTCCGACCTATAGGATCTCCCAGACATGCTCATCTGCACAACCTGATCCACGGCCACAGAGTATCAACCTGATACTCACCATACATCATCCTGATGTATCCATGATCATCCTGATCATCATCACTGCAACGTCCTGCTGCATGTCATCTGGAGCAACATCCTGAAGCTCGTCATCTATGATCATCCTGATCATCACTGCAACATGGTATGTTTGTCTTCATGTTATTACGGTTAGTACAATTTTGATTTTAGATTTGTCGTATAACCTTAACAAAATTATGAATGCATGATAGAAGATATTCACTGGTTAGGGTGTTGACACTTATGATTGTACTAATGCATTATGGTGTTGTATGAGGTTTATGTTGTCTACTAACATGAAAGGTACACCAAGAAAGACAAATCATGTTCTGGTCCAAGAACATATGATCATGATAACATGAGAACAAAGATTCATCCATTGTCATGGATCTCATAAAAGATCCATTTACGAGGTATGTATAACTTGGTTTTATAATGGTTAACCTATGAGATATACAGGTTACTAGCACAAGTCATTGAAGAAGAAAAAGAAGACATCATGTGAGTATGTTAGACATAATTAGCTAGCATGCTAATCTAGGTATGTTTTTACTATATCAAGTTAGAATCTCACCTTGTGATAAGATCCTTTATTTAAGTATACTTGGCATGATTGATTATGATTATTCATTGAAGTTAATAATCATGGTTGTATGCATATTATGTTTCTTACCATAATTGATGATATGACTAACCAGAAGAATCATGAAGGTATAGGTTTGAATAATCACAGGTTTTATGCATTTTATATCTCTTATCTTGATTGATGATTCAACGAACCTGACTCGAGTCATAGGTTTGAGTAATTACAAGTTTAGACATGTTATGTTTATTATGATTTGACTAACCATAAGAATCCTACATAAACCTTGAATGCTAATGCTTATTATTTATGTTTGAAATGATCATGACTATACATGCTTGAGATTATTGTGTTTTAATAGTATACTAATGAATGTATGATTTTATATGAGATCACAAGGATAACACATTCATGATACTAATAAGCATGCATAGGGACCAAGGATGAATATGAGATTCAAGAACAGGTAATCCAGGAAGCAAAGATCAAGAGGGAGTACACTCCAGTGGTTTATGCAAGGATGCAGATATTCAGAGGGAGTTGACCATCTCTCTACATCCCACAACAGAAAGGTGTAGAAGAAGCTACTTCATATTAGGACTCCAGCAACTCCTGCAAGGAAGCGAAGACTCAGAGGGAGTCCACCCAACGAACAAACAAAGATAAGTATTTGAATTGTCATTTCTTAAATAATACTGTTCAATAATGATGTTCCTGGAATTAGGTTGTGTATTATGCATATTAGAATAATTGCATTGATGAACAGTATACTCTTAATATGCATGGGTAAGTGGCCTATGGCACTGTACAACATTCCATTGCTACTTATCTAGAATGAAACCTCTTTGCTAACATGTTGGGAGTTGTGCACACTCTTAACAATGTTCTGGTAGAGATTGGAAGGCATCTAGAAAGTTACGGAATATGGATAAATGTTGTATTGAAGCATTGGCTAAGATAATTGCATGACTGTATGGCATATTTCTTTATGTGTAAGAATTTGTTCTGAAAACTATGAGATGTTTTCTAATCATGCAATTTAACTTGTTGTGTAGGAAAGATCGTGTGCCATCTCCTACAAAAGAAGAACTACAACATTTTGTTCCAGCAACAAAGATATCTATTGAAGATATTGAAGATATTGAAGTTCCCAGGATCTGGGATGAAGAAATGAAATACCATGATCTGTCGATCATGAAGAATGATGTTTGGGATGTAATCCCAAGACATGAAGGGAAGTTTGCTATGACTTCCAAATGGAACTATCAGATCAAGCATGTTGCAGATGGCAGCATTGAGAAATATAAAAGTGATACACCAGATGGATTCAAGACAGCTTCCTTGAATGGTGTAGTTGAAGAAGAAGTGTATGTAGAGAAGCCACTTGGTTCTGAGACACATGATAGGAAATCATATATGTGCAGAACTTGGTATGGTGAAGATAGATTGATTGCCAACACGCAGCGAAAGCTTACTACCGAGTTCGAGATGAAGAACTTGGGGATGATGCACTATTTGTTTTTGGCATGGAGGTGTGGCAGAATGCATATGGAATCTTCCTTAGACAAGGGAAGTATGTAGTAGAGATCCTGAAGAGGTTCGGGATGATGGACTGCAAGGATATGGCCACACCTATGGCATCGAATCTGAAGCTTCTATGTGATGCTTCATATGAGCTGGTTGATGTCTCTTTGTATCGTCAGATGATTGGGTCCTTGATGTACCTGACGAACACAAGACCAGACATTTGATTTGCTGTGAACACATCGAGCCAGTTCCTGACGGATCCGAGGAGTGTTCACCTGGTTGCTGTAAAGCATGTTCTCAGGTACCTGAAGGGTACAGTGGATTATGGGCTCAGGTATGAGGAGAATCAAAAGTTTAACCTGCAGGGTTATGTTGATTCAGATTGGTTTGGCAGTGCTGCAGACAGGAAGAGCACATCTGGTTGTTGCTTCAGTATGGGATCAGGTGTGATCTCTTGGTTTAGTAGGAAGCAGTCCTGCGTAGCACTGAGTACAGCTGAGGCAGAGTATGTTGCAGCCTGTTCAGCTAGTTGTGAGACAGTATGGCTACGGAATCTACTGTCTGGGTTATTTGATCTCCCATTGGAGGCTACTGGTATCTTCTGTGATAACCAGAGTTGTGTGAAGCTGTCCGAGAACCCAGTGTTTCATGACAGGTCGAAACACATAGAGATCAAATATCACTATATCAGGGATATGGTGCAGAGAGGAGCTGTGAAGCTCTTATATGTTGCGACAGACGAGCAGATTACAGATGTGCTGACGAAGCCGCTAGCCAGAGTGAAGTTCGAGTACTTCAGAGAGAGGCTTGGCGTTCTTCAGATCGAGGACACCTCGAGGAAGAAGTGATGGACACATTTGCTGAAGCCATTCCAAGCATGTTGGAAGGAGGATCCTTCACATGGCTGTGGATGTAAGCGCTGGATAATGGGCATCAGGATGATGTTCTGGTTTCTGCTTGGATATGATCAGTTGGATCATTTATGTATGTACGCATCATGTTGGATGTTGGATATGATCAGTTGGATCATTTATGTATGTACGCATCATGTTGGATGCTGGATATGATCAGTTGGATCATTTATGTATGTATGCATCATGTTGAATGCTGGATATGATCAGTTGGATCATTTATGTATGTATGCATCATGCTGGATGTTGGATATGATCGGTTGGATCATGTATCTTTGTATGATCAGGTAGATCATGTGTGCCGATGGATACATTGTGTGGATCATGTATCTATGTATACTTGGATGATCGTGGATGACGAGCTTCTCCAGATGACATGCAGCAGGATGTTGCAGTGATGATGATCAGGATGATCATGTGTACATCAGGATGATGTTTGATGAGTATCAGATGATACTTTATGGCCGTGGATCAGATTGTGCAGGAAAGCATGTAATTTGTGCCGTGGGAGATTTGCAGATGGTCTTTCGAGGTTTTTCCTATGGCATGTAATTCGGTGCCCTGGGACATCTGGCAAATGCTCTTGCGAGGTTTTGCTTGGGAGGACATGTAATTTGTGCCCTGGGAGATCTGCAAATAGTCTTTCGAGGTTTTGCCTATGGCATGTAATTCGGTGCCCTAGGATATCTAGCAGATGCTCTTGCGAGGTTTTGTCCTATGGCATGTAATTTGCTCCTGGGAGATCTGGACAGGATGAAAAAGGCCTCAGATGCTTCAGCCAGGTTTTGCCATGACCACATGTAATTTGCTCCTGGGAGATATGGACAGGATGAAAAAGGCCTCAGATGCTTCAGCCAGGTTTTGTGGTGGACCACATGTAATGTGCTCCTGGGAGATATGGACAGGATGAAAAAGGCCTCAGATGCTTCAGCCAGGTTTTGTGGTGGACCACATGTAATGTGCTCCTGGGAGATCCGACAGGAGAGCTGTGTGCTTGTAACAGCCTGGGATGCTTCAGCCGGGTTTTGTGGTGAGATCACATGTAATGTGCTCCTGGGAGATCCGACAGGTAGAGCCGCGTGCTCGTAACAGCCTGGGATGCTTCAGCCAGGTTTTGTGATGGGTCACATGTAATGTGCTCCTGGGAGATCCTACAGGTAGAGCTGTGTGCTCGTAATAGCCTGGGATGCTGCAGCCAGGTTTTGTGACGCACGTAATAAGTCCTGAGGATTCCACAGTATGGCCAGTGATGATGAAGACCTGCAGGTGGTGGGCCTACATCCAGTATGAAAAAGGACTAGCTCTGTAGAACTTCCTATGACGAGTAGATTCAGAGATTGATTGAGATAGCAGCAGCAGTGGCGATGATGATGATGACTCGATGACGATTATCCAGTGACGATGATCCAGAGAAGATGACTTGTGCTAGAAGAACTATGCTGAGAAATACCTTCCTAGTTAAGAGGGAGTGTTGATGTATATGTAACTTTGAAATGTATTTCACATATATGTATATTGTATTCCTATAGAGATGGTATTATTCCTCTATAAGGAAGTGTCGTCATTTATATTGTAAGTGTCGTAACTTATACTTGATGGGTTATTAGACCACCTTATTTGGGGTCGGCCCTGTATAAGTCATGTGGGTCAAAGGGTTATTAGACCACCCTATTGGGGGTCGGCCCACTCAGCATTATGTTATGTGGTTAAGCTCGAGCCTACATGAGTTAGGTAAAAAGGCAAGTCAAGTCAAGTATAAATAGAGTGCGGGAGGCACTCTATTTGCCCACTCACTTCTCACACATGCACTCAAGGAGGAGTGGCGCACTTATGGAGGAGGAGGATCTGCTGCTAGGTTATGGCTATCTCTCTTGGTTGGTTGTATCATTGCTCTATCTATCTCTGAGGAAGTTATTGGGGTTTTTCACCTTTATGGTTTTCCCCAAGTAAATCTTTGTGTCTCTTGTGTGCTTGCATTATTGTCTCCATGATTGATATGCTGTAGATATGTTGTACATGTTGTTCTCTCAGTTAAGATCCTAGATCATATTGAAGTAAATTCAGAAAATTTAACAGAATTCATCCTTGTTAGATGCTCATGTTAATGGTCTGTTCTTTATTTCTTCTTTCCCACTAGACCAAATCATTTTGACTGTGACTAAATGCCTACCTTTCCTCTGTTATAAATTTCTATGTGGCAGCACTGTAATTTGATATACTTGTTTATTTTGACTCCACTGCCCAATGAATGCTTACCTTGTTTCAACCAAACAACAATCCTATTTTAATTTTTACTCATATATCTGGCCTTGTTAAACAATCAGCGAGAGATCCCTCTCTAGAAAGAAAGAAGCCAACTCTCTTTCCTAAAGTTTGGTTTTGTGGTTACCTTGAAGTGACATTTACCCACAACCGAAGGTACATTTTGAGTGCTAACAATAGTACCGACTCATTCAGTCGAACTGTTTCCCCCCTCAGTCTCCTGGGTGCATGCAGATCATTGGTACCAGAGAGGTAGCTTAGCTTTGTTCATGCTTAATTTTGCGTAGACACTTCCATCGAAGTTACTTGACTTATGACTGTTCAAACACGTTTACAAGCTCAGAAATCCAAGCATACACTACCACCAGGGATGGCAGGAGAAACATACGATAGACATGCAATCGACGAGACAACACAACTTATAGAGCAAGCACTGGCTTGGGAACGAACTGAAATGTTCACACACTTCAATGAGATTCTCACACGATTTTCATTGACATCAAGAGGATTTCCGATGAGATCCAACTTCGAAAAAATCAGTCCATTCAAAGTGCAAATGAGTTTGGACATACCGAATCTAGAAGGAAAGATTGATGCAGAATCCGTTGACAATTGGGTACAACAATTGGAATCCTATTACTTTGTAAATCAACTCTCGGAAACTAAAAATATCACCATTGCATCCTTAAAGATGTCAACATCTATACACCGTTGGTGGGAGAACCTATCGACAAAGATGGAGAAAAGCGGAGACCCCATAGAAACATGGGAGAAACTTTTCAAATACATCTGAAAGGCGTTTTACCCACCCAAATACGTTGAAAAATAGTATAAGAAGTGGAAAAAACTAAGGAAATGGAAATACCAGTCCATACAAAGTTACACCGATGATTTATATCGACTCATGGCTAGACTTGGCATTCAAGAAGAAGATAAGTTGCTTGTTTCAAAGTACATTAGCGGATTGTACCAGTACATTCAGTAGGAGATGGAATTTTTTACTGCCAATATGCCCGTGGATGCATTCCACTATGCCAGTAATCTTGAGACCAAACAAAAGGGAAAAACATGCTTCACGACTAAGTCGACATCAGGATGAACACCCGACAAGAAGGCACCAACTGACTTCGACAAGTCGAGACCTTGTCATCCAACTCCGACAAAGAAAGATCATGGCGAAAAGAATTTTCAGAAAGACAAAAGGGAATGTAGCAAGAAACCTACTGGGAAATGGTGCGATTACGAAAAATTCATCGTGGCATGATACGTTTGAATGAAAAGCCCAAAAGAAATTTTTGGCAAAAGTGTCGA
This sequence comes from Larix kaempferi, assembly GCA_027924585.1. Classification (NCBI taxonomy): domain Eukaryota; kingdom Viridiplantae; phylum Streptophyta; class Pinopsida; order Pinales; family Pinaceae; genus Larix; species Larix kaempferi. Next base: position 14,032,018 of record BSBM01000368.1, read on the forward strand.
TATTTGACTCATTCGACAAAACTCTGGTATAACTTGACCTAGAAGCAGCGAATCTTTTGACATCAGCATCGACCACTCCAGCATCCTCGACTTTCATCGACGCGGAGGAACGAGAGAGCCTATTCCATACACAGGTATGGGTTCAAAACAATCCATTTCATCTAATTGTGGATAACTGTAGCCAGAAGAACTTTGTTTCTGAAGATATCATGAAGAAAATAGGTCTTGTTAACACTCCACATTCTCAACCTTACAACATCGGTTGGATGAAGGATGGAAAAGAACTAAGGATCACCCGACAATACAAACTCACTTACTTCATTAACGTTTTGAAGATGAAGTATTCTGCGACTTGGCACCACTCTCCGTAGCCAACGCCTTGTTTGGGAAACCTTACTTATGGGATCGACATGGAAGTTATCAGTCACGACCTCAGAAGGTGATTGTCAGAATTCGGAACCGATGGTATGACATACCAGAGCGACGACCTACACCAATGGTTGCAATGATATCTGTTAAACATACAAAGAAGCTCATCAACCATGCTCAGAAGTTCGCATTGATTATGATAAAGCCGCAACATTCTAGGAAGACTGCAGCAACTAGTCAAGTCACCAACTAGTGAATCTCCCAACAGGAGAAACAGATCAAAAAGATTCTTGATGAGTACCAGAACCTATTCCAAGAACCAAACGGAGTACCTCTACATTGTCAGGTAAAACACTCTATTGAAATTGCTCTTGGTTCTTCATTACCTAACGCATCTGTTTACAGAAGATCCATTCTCGAAAATGAAGAGATTCAGAGACAGATCCAATATTTGATCGACAAAGGTCATATCCGACCCAACTCCTCTCCTTATGGAAGTTCAGTCGTCCTCGTTCCAAATACAGATGGGACTTGGCGCATGTGCATCGACTACCAAGCCCTCAAAAAATTTTTGGTAAAGAATCGCTACCCTCTGCCACAGATAGATGAGCTCATCAACTGTCTGAAAGATGCTAAATTATTTACTAAGCTCGAACTCAAGTTGGGATATCATCACATTCCAATCGAGCCCGCAGATGTATGGAAAACTGCTTTCAAAACCAAAGAAGGATTGTTTGAATGGTTAGTCATGCGTTTTGGCTTAACCAACGCACCTGCAACCTTCATGCGATATATGGATAACATTCTTTGACCCTTCATCGACAAATGGGTCATTGTTTATCTCGACGACATATTGATTTTTAGTCGATCATGGGAAGAACATGTCGGACAACTTCGACAAGTTCTTGACACTCTCCAGCAACATCGAATCTACTTGAACATGGACAAATGTTCCCTTGCGATGACCATCATCAAATATTTGGGGTATGTAATTGACTCTGCAGGAATTCACCTCGATCCAGACAAAGTACAAATACTCTAAGATTGTCCCATTCCTCAAAGCATTCATGAACTAAGAATTTTTCTTGGTTTGGAGAATTTCTATCGATGATTGATACTCAGCTACAGTGACATAGCCTAGCCCTTGAATCAATTGACGAAGGGAAATGGAAAAACTGTCTTCAAATGGACATTGACACAACAAGAAGCTTTTGAACAACTCAAACACAAGCTCTGCATTGCATCAGTACTTGTGTTACCTGATTTGCATCAACCCTTTGAGATTGAGACAGACACATCGAACTATGCCTTGGGAGAAATGATCACTTAGTCTGGTCACCCAGTCACTTTTCATTCCGAAAATTTTAATGACACTGTTAGAAGATATTCGATGCATGAGAAATAAATGTATTCCATTGTGAAATCTCTTAAGAAGTGGAGACATTATATACTTAGAAAGGAGATGGTCATTCTCACTAACCACAAGCCTTTACAGTTCACCCCGTCCCAATCAAAGTTATAGACAACTCGACAACTCAAGTGGATTAATTAACTGCAACAATTTCAGTTGGTAATTAAGTATCAGAAAGGTAAAACCAATGCCGCCACCGATTGTCTCAGTCGACCACCCATTTATCTCCTCCTTACAGTGATGAGTATGTAGGGTTATGACACCACCGCTTGGCCTCAATTGTATCAAGAAGACAACGAATTCTCAACAGTCTATCGACAAATTTAGACTGACAAGTCATCGACCTACGACTATATCCTGAACGACACCTTGCTATACAAGCTTGGACAACTTTGTGTACTGACAGGTGAGCATCGACAACAACTCATTTGGGACACACGCTACAACAAGACTGCATGACACTTTGGAGTAGCAAAGGCCCTTGATATTCTCTAGAATTATTTCTTTTGGCCTTCACTTAAAAATGACGTCAACAAGTACATTCAATCATGCATGGTTTGTGCCATTGCTAAACCGCCTAATCAACGACAAGGATTGTACACACCTTTTCCACTGCCTAGTCGGCCATGGGAATCTATTTCTATGGACTACTTGATGGGATATCCTAATACCAAACATCATCATGACGCGATCTTAGTAGTAGTCAATAGATTTTCCAAGATGGCCATTCTCATTCCATGCAAGAAGACTTTGACGGTGCAATAGACCGCTCAGCTCTTCTTCGAACATGTATGGAAACATTACGGTTTACTGAAAAACCATTATTTCTGACAAAGATGCTAGATTTGTTAGCATATTTTGGAAGACCCTCGAGAATCAGCTCGACACAATACTTTCCCTATCGAAAAATTTCCATCCTTAGACATATGGATAGACGAAAGTTGTGAATCACTTGGTAGAACAACTGCTTCGCATGTGAAACCATAAGCATCGACGAACATGGGATGACAGTCTTCCATACATACAACACAGATACAATCGTGCTAAGCACAACTCTACGTGAAAGAGTGCATTTGAGATCTGTTTTGGATTTCAACCCTCAACACCTATTGATGTGCCCAGTTCTTTGACACAGTCGAACCATGACACCAACTTTAACCTACGAGAAGTCGACAAAGCATTGAAGTTTCGAGATCAAATTTATGACATCTAGAAGAAAGCACAGGAAATGTTGCAATGACCTAATGTGAAATCCAAGGCCTAACACGATAAGCATCGTATCCCTCATTCATTCCAAATTGGGGATAAGGTCTGGTTTCATCTCAAGAAGGAGTGCCTCACCGGTCCATATAAGAAGCTGAAACCTTTGCGATATGGTCCGTACAATATTCTTCAGCAGATTGGAGAAAATTATTTCCAGCTCAACATTCCTTCATGCCTGGGTCTGCATCTAGTATTTAATGTGGATCTAATTAAACCATACCATGCACCACTGTTGGAACAGAATGGCTTGCAAACAATAGAACCTGACGACATCTATCCAGACGTTCAGGATCCTCTTCCTTGCAACACCATTGTGGGAAGACGAGTACGCCATACAAGGACGAACACAATTCCCTTATTTTAGGTGGCCAAAGCCAGATATATCCTAGCACAAGGAAAATGGTACGCTGCTACGAAACTGACTGACAAGTTTCCTTATTTGTATGAGCAAACAATGGAGACCATTATTTCTTAAGGAAGGAGGTATGATCCACTCAACACTTGGCATTATTGTTGGATGCCAACATCGACAAGTTCATCATCTTCAACATCGACTTTGACGTGACTACGACCAGTAATCGACGTCGACATGACTTTGACAAGTTCTGCAACCTCGACATACATCATCGACACCTTGCAACTGACAAACCACGACAGATTGTCTCTCTTTCTTCCAGTTGACCATAATGTTGAACTTCTGTAACCATTCTATAACTTCTCTTATAGCTAAATGTAACGGGCAGACACCCAAGCCTCTCATCATTCTATATAAGCATGTAACATATTGTAATATACATGCTCATCAAGTAGACATCAAGTAATAGAGAAGACCAGTTCACATTCCTACATATTGTCTGTGTGTATATGTTTCAGTGTGTAGTGTATTTCCTACTTTGCTTATTCTTGTTATGCTTCCGTCATAACAGTACTGGCTCAATCAGTTTAACTGTTGTCCCCCCTGAGCACTTGGGCACGCGCGGATCAGTGGTTGTGTGGAAGAAATGGGAAAAAATAAAAACCTACAAGTAACATAAGTAAGCTTTAGGACAAAGTTCCCTGAAGGGGGAAGTATATAATGCCTCACATTATATGAATTTGCAAGACTCGCAATTCACATGATGAAAAATAACATAATAATAATAAATAAATAAACTAATTATATTACAGAAAGTAACAAGAAAATTAAAGAACAATTAAAATTGAATAAAGTGGAATTAAAGTAAAAGCTAAAAGGAGGGTATATTAATTCAATGATCTCATTGGAGCCCATACCTATAAAGGAGAATCTCTAAAAGTAACACCTTATGGAATGAATACAATCTAAGTCAAGACCTTTAGGCCACAAGCCTAATGTTGAAAGTTTAGGATATCAATAGAGTTGTATTCACACTTCCCTAAAGTTGCAATGTGAACTTTAGATCACATCTATATTCACACCATGATGGGTGGTGTTAGTGCTAAAAGATACACCCTGTCTGCAGAAGGAGCATGTATATCACATCTTAATAGTTTATTGATTATATTGCTACGTGGGTGACTCAGAATACTATTAATCAAATTCGCAAATGGGCATGGAATTAGACTACTGCAACACTTCATGAACCACAGGCAATTAGTATATTGCTAGTTATAAGTTTAAATTAAATATGAAAGAATGTGAAAATAAAAAATGGAATGACACAAAAGAGATATCCTATATCGATCTTGCAATCCATGAGAATGAACATTCGAAAAATAGAAATTATTTCTACAAATTGAAGAGATATCGCTTGATAAAACAAATAAATTATGGGAAATTCCAATGAATCCTTCATTGTACATGAAACCATAAGTTATGAATAGACATCGATCCTCAAAAATGATAATCTATCTAAGTGGGAAACAAGAGAGAAAAGGAAAAAACAAAAAAGTTTTACAGATTGACAAATCAATCTTCATGAATCTCTGATTATGAAAAACATCACCACAATTTTGGTCCAAAATCCATAAAGAAAACATAGTATTGTCCCTTCTCGGAATCACTCTTCCCTTACGAATATTCCCCCTATAACATTATGAACGACAAAATATATAGAAAACTACATTAATTAATTGTTACAAACATTTAGGAATGAAATTCTATCAACAAACTAAAGATTAAAACAATCTCGAATATGTTCTAAAGAATGTGGAATTGATGATGTTTCTCGCCTTTTTGATTGCCATTCACAGGTGCCATTGATGAATTCGATGCTCTAAATATGGGAAAGAATCTTCCGCTTCATGTGTTGGCCTGAAAACTAGGAATTTAACAATTTGATATAATAATTGTTGATTTTCTTCCTTGGAATGATCATTAACTGTTGAATTCGAATATTATTGAACATAAATCTTTGACTGCCACATGCACTAGTTGATTTCATGCATGAAAATATGGGAAATATATTTGACTTGTCAAATGATCTGCTCCTTTTCATCGATCGCCAAAATATTGTAACTTCTAGGTTCTCTATTTTCTAACTAACACTTCAAATGCCAATACATTGTATTCGAATATCTGAAAGTGATGTTGGACTTCTTTCAAATTTGCAAGAGACAGTTTCCATTTTTCCTTGGAAAATGCCATATGAAATGTAAAATCTATGCCCATCACTTCTCCAGTGTTTGCTTAAGGATGACCAATTTCCTTAGAAACAAAAGGAATTACTCGTGATGCCCTTAAAATGCATCCATCGAAGAATGATGGGGGAAAGCTATGCTTATACAATATTACTGATTGATTTCTAACAAGACCCTTTTCCAAAAATCTAAGAAAGTGCTTGAATGTTAAAGCAAAGTGTCGAGGAAACCATTCCACACAAGCCTTCTATTATTCTTTGAACCTAAATCTAATTCTTCTAACAAAACTATTTTTTCAAAATTGGAAAAGCTTAACCTCTTTTCAAAGGACTTGAATATACCATTTATATCTAGATCAAAATACATTTGTGTATTGTGATGAGAGATAGAAATCAGTTGCGGAAAGTCAATCATGTGGCAATTTCCTTATAGGTAATATACTCAAAAAGATTAAAATTGTATTCCTATACTCAAAGAGCTTAATTTTTTGTCACCCCGATGATAAGCACACAATGACTACTCCATGATCGTCTGAACAATCTTTCTTAGGTATTGGATGCAACATTTCATTTTGTGAACTAATACAGCTTGTCAAAGCAATTGCATTACTTGATGAGGAATCCATAATAGACATATCTATAGATTGACTGCCTCCATTGAAATTTTGAGCCTATACCTGCACATGGGAAAAAAATTCCTAGAGTATGGAACTTTGAGGCAAGCTATATTTTGTAGCTTTCAAACTGATTTTCAACTAAACTTACAACCGTACGATCTTCCTTCTATTCTTGGTGTTCTTTGTGGTTACCTCCAACACTTGGGAACTATTATTTTAAATTGAAACTTTGGGCAGTGACCTTGAAATTTGGATGCTACTTTCGTGAGTTCGATGGTTAGCATCCTAAAGCTCTTTGTTTGGATGTTGATGGTTTTCATGAGCACTTGTCTTGAGCATGTTCCTCCACATGCACTTATTTGGGAAATCCATTTGACATCTGGTTGACCCCTGTTGTTCATGCGCTTCTTTCGATTTCCCAATATCTAATTCTACATCAAAGATTTGATCATGAAGCTTTTCACAAGCCTGTAAATTGTGTTCAACCTATTTGGCATTTGAAAACATTTGTTTTAAGGAAGATGACTTCATTTCTCTAAGATGGAAGACTAAATCAAATTTTTGAAGAGCTGATGCATAATATATCATAGCAACTTTTTCTGAAGGTTTGATCTCCATTGGAATGTTGAAATAAAATTTATGAAATCTTCTGTTGAATTCAATGATAGTTTCGTTTCTCTTTTTCTTCAAGGAAGAGAACTTAGATAGGTACTGATCGAAAGATTTATTCTCTCCCTAGTATCTTTAAAATGAATTATAAAACTCATTCCAAGAACAAATGGAATGAGCTTCCAAATTTCTAAACCAGAAAGAAGCATCTTTAGCCAAAGATTTGAAAAATAACCTCATAACAACATCCTCATGTACTATTTCAAAATTATCAACAAAGTTTTCAAAATCTCCCAAATGTTGCTCGGTTGTAACATGATCCTCTCCAGTAAATAGAGGAAGATACTCAACAAAGTTGGGAGGGTAAGGATGTAAGTGAGATGGAAGCCTGAGAGATTTAAACATCTTCTGTCTAATTCTAGACTGAAATTCAATAGGTTGATAGTGAGTTTCAACAGGATGATGGCAATTTTCAGCAATGACGGTAGAAGGTGATAAGATTTGAGAAGGAGATAAATCAATTTCACCATTCTCATGGTTACAAGGATGATCAAGTTCAAGAAGGACTTGAATATATACATCAACTTTCTGAATAGACTGAGGTGAGTAGACATGATCAATATCTACAACAAAGGCATAATGCATATCTTTTTCTTTCAACGAGGGATTGTAATGACCCTTTTTCAAAATTCTATTAAAATGCCAATTTTTCCACTTTTTCCCCAATTTCAACCTTTGACTAGTTTAACTGTTTTGACCTCCAAATAAACCCAAATGCTCCCAAATATTCTATAGGAGTGTATGAATGGTATTTAGACTTGAATATCAGGTTCATGGATGTTTTATGGCCCTCCAAATATTGCTGCAAACTTGATTTGTATTCTGATCAATATATGTAATTTTGACTAGTAATTTGTGCATCAAATCCCCCCCGGGTAACACTACAAATGGCCTTCCAAATGACTCCAAACTCCCACAAATTTATGAAAAGAGGTATATAATGTGTTAAGTATGTGATTAAGGTCTCATATGCACCATTAATTGATTTTTACTCTTGTTCTAACTCTCTCACATTCAACAGCAAAAACCCCGAATTCGAACCTTGGGGAAATGGCACTATTTCACCTCCCAATACAACCAAACTGAGTAAAAATTCTTCAAATGCTCAAGTACAGTACATTAAACTTGTAGAAGAAATCCATGGAAGTATATTTATCACAAATATATCAGAGAATCATCCATCCATTCGAAATAATCAACATTATATTGTCATACATCAATGCATTGGGGAAATGGACATTGTTTGCTCATTAATCAATAGTTTTGCATACAACCAGTGGGTATTTCGACCTGATAATTTCTGAATATTGATAACAGAGGATATGAAGCTATTAAAATCATAAATATATAATTAGAAGCTCTCTCAATAAGCACAAGTGCTCACCAAAAACACCCTCCCTTAAGGAGCATGAATATGCCTTCAAAACTAGAAACGGTGGAGAGAAAGTGTTGCACTAAACCAAACCATGTAACTTCCTGTAGCTTCTACCTGCAAATAAAAACTCCATTAAAGAACCATGAAAGACCCAAGTGGCCTCTCCAAACACCAACTTGGATGGGAATCTTTCACCCTCGAAATTGGCTAAGGCAAGAAACTAGTCATCCACTAGCTCTCTCTTCACAAATGCAATTTTTCTCAAATCATCAAAAGCCATTCTCATACTTCATTTCTACATTTTATAACCAACATTAGCCTTCTAAGGGTCAAAATCCTCTCAATAGATTCAATAGATTTCCATTTCGGAAATATTCCACATTTGCCACTTGTCTCCTAGTTCCAACCTTCCATCTTCTCCCAAATTCGATTTTGAGTCTCTTTGGCTTCTCCAACTCCCAAATTCACCTTCCTTGAGCCTAGTTTTGGTGCTGACATGTCATAGTGGTCATATGTTAGAGTTCAGGTCTACAATTTGTCATAGTTGTCATAGATGCTCCATCATTGGTGTCATAGGGGCTAGGGAATCTAGCCCAAGTGTCCACAAACTTCCACTTTGACTCTTTATCTTCCATGGAGGTTAACAATCCTTCCCAATTCGACCTAAGATGCTCAATGACATGTGTTATGACTTACCAACTCACCCAAGTGTGTTCACATTCCCATTAATTCGAATTTGCAAAAGAGAGATACCATGTATTATGAAAAATCAAGCTAGTGTGGGTCCCACCACCTCCATATGTCTCCAAAACCACTTGCCACTTAGAATTTATCTTGAATTTATTTATTCACCATATTTATTAAATTCTTGAACCCCTCTAATGTCTAAATATCATTTATTAGCTTCCTTATTACCATCCCACATGTGCCCATCTAACCTAGGAAACTAGTAGGATTGATGGGATTGTCTTACTATCCACTTATTTGAATGGGGACATTACAGTCCTCCCCACCCAAGATTGCTTGTCCTCAAGCAATTTCAGATTTGGATGCTGCAAAATATTCTCCTCTTCCCATGTGGAATCTTCATTTGGTAAGTCCTTCCATTGCACTAAATATTCTTTGATGATTCTACTCCTCAACCTTCTTTCCCGTGTCTTCAAAATCTTTTCCGGAACAAGTGTGAGCTGACCTTCATCATCCAAAGGAGGAAGTATTTTTGAAGTGATGATTTGCTGACCAAGAGCTTTCTTGAGACAAGAAACATGAAATATATTGTGGATTTTACTCCCTTCCGGAAGTTCTAGTTCATATGCTACTTCTCCAACCTTCCGCACTACCTTGTATGGCCCATAGTACCTTGGTTTTAATTTTTCTGCTCCATTTTTTTTTATAGATGTTTGTTTACAAGGATACAACCTTCAATATACTAAATCATTGATTTGAAAGGTTCTTTCTTCTCTATGCCTATCAACATATTGTTTTTGCTGATTTTGAGCAACCTGCAAATTGTCTTTCAAGAGCTTTAAAATTTCTTGGCTCTCTTCCACCCAATCTTTAGCCTTTGGGGCTCTACTATCACCAAATATAATGTCAGCAAATGGAAGTGCATCATAACCATATAATGCTTTGAAAGGAGACATTCCAATTGACATATGATAAGTGGTGTTGTAGCAAAACTCACCCAAGTGTAACCATTTTTCCCATGCTTTTTGCTGCCCTCCCACATAGTTTCTTAGGTATCCTTCCAACCATTGGTTTACCCTCTCTGTTTGTCCATCAGTTTGTGGATGATAGTTGGTACTTGGAGTCAATTGAGTGACTACCAATCTAAAAATTTCTTGCCAAAAAGCACCCATGAATCTACTATCTCTATCACTGACAATGCTCTTGGGGAGCCCATGCAATCTGGAGATTTCTTTGAAAAAAATCAGCCACTTGTGCAGCACTAAAAGATGATGTAACAGCAAAGAAATGAGCAAATTTGGTCAACCTATAAACTACCACATAGATGCAATCCTTACCCAAGGATTTAGGCAATTCGGTGATGAAATCCATGGAAATACTGTCCCATTTTTGCTCAGGAATGGGAAATGGTTGTAATAGGCCAGCTGGACTTGTAAGTTATGATTTGTTTTGTTGACATGCTTTACATTCATTCACATACTTCTGAGAATCTTCCTTTAGCCCCTTCCAAAAAAATATTTGCCTCAACTGTCTATAAGTTTTGAAGATCCCCGGATGGCCCGCTAGTGGGGAATCATGTGCTTCTTGCAAAATTCGGTACTTGAGCTTGGAGTTATGAACTAAATAAATTCTTCCCTTATAATATATCAGCCCATTCAAAATCCTATAATTATCATCCCCTTTGATTCCATCCAACACATCACAAGCAAATTTGTCTTTGGCATATTCAACTAGTAGCATGTTTTTCCAATCCTTGGCAATATCCATGAGAGAAAGAGAAGGCCTTCTTGACAAAGCGTCTGCTACTATATTATTCTTTTCTTTCACATATTCAATATCAAAATAATAAGCTTGAATCTTTCTTACCCACTTTTGTTGCCTTTCATTTAGATCTTTTTGGGTGAGAAAGTGTCTTAGACTATTATGGTCAGTTTTCACCAAAAATTGATGCCCACTAAGTATTGTCTGAATTTGGCCAATGCATGCATAATGGCCAACATTTCTTTATCATAGATGGAGTAAATTTTTTCATGAGGCTACAACTTTCTGCTCTCAAAGGCTATGGGGTGTTGGCCTTGCTTTAGGACAGCCCCTATTCCTCCACCTGAAGCTTCACATTCCACAACAAAAGGTTTAGTAAAATCAGGAAGTGCAAGTATGGGAAAACTACTCATTACCTCTTTCATTTTTTGGAATGCCTTTTCAGTCTCTTCATCCCACTTGAAATCATCCTTCTTTGTCAAATCAGTGAGTGGAGAAGTCAACTTGGAGAACCCTGTCACAAATTTTCTGTAGTAGGTGCATATGCCAATAAAGCCTCTCAATTCGGTAATATTTTTTGGTGATGGCCATTCAAAGATAGCCCTGATTTTTTCCATGTGTACCTTCACTCCTTCTTGCCCAATAATGTGCCCAAGATACAGTAGTTCTTTCATCCCAAACTCACATTTTGATAACTTAGCAAATAAGGACTCTTCTTGCAAGATTTTCAACACAATCTCTAACTGTTGCAAATGCTCTTCCCATGTTTTACTGTAAATGAGAATATAATCAAAGAAAACCAAAAAAAACCTTCTTAGTTGCTTGCAAAATATCCTATTCATACATGCTTGAAAGGTGGCTGGAGCATTAGTTAACCCAAAAGTCATGACAAGAAATTCAAAGTGGCCAAAATGATATCGAAAAGCGGTCTTTTGCACATCTTCATCTTTCATTCGAATTTGGTGATACCCTGATCTAAGGTCAATTTTTGAGAAGTATTTGTCCCCATGTAGCTCATCCATGAGCTCATCAATCCTAGGAATAGGATACCTATTCTTGATAGTCTTTTTGTTAAAGGCTCTAAAATCTATGCACATTCTCAATGTTCCATCTTTTTTCTTCACTAGCACTACTGAAGAAGCATAAGGGCTAGAGCTTGGTCTAATGAGTCCCAACTCTAGGAGTTCTTGGATAGATTTTTCAATCTCATCTCTGAACTTTTTAGGATGTCTATAAGGTGGTATCTGAATGGGTGAAGTACCCTCCTCCAAAATAATACTGTGCTCAACCCCCCTATCCGGTGGCCTACCATGTGGAAGGTCTCTAAAAACCTTTTCATATTTTTGCAAAAGCCTCTCTATCTCCTTTGGGTGTTTGAAAATATTTATAGTTGGCTTGGGAGATGTAATATGACATTTAGCAGCCCCTTCTATATCCTCATGCCTCAATATAGATCTCATACTATTGCAAGTTACCACTTGATTTGGATAAGTGTGTTGCCCTCTCACAATTCTTTGTACTCCTTTTGAATCTTGGAATTTCATTTCGGGAATTTGATAATTTACTGTATGCTATCCTATTGAATACAACCATTGCACTCCCAAAACCACATTAGTATCAGCAACATCAACCACATAAAAACTATCAACAAAAGTATAGTTACCTACGGTGACTTGCAGCTTTGGAACCCATGTTTTGCATTGCATTGTGTTGTGACCGGGAATGACAACTGTGAAGCCATCAAATGGTTCAATAGGTATCTTTCTTTTCTCTACCATCTTTGCATCAATGAAGTTATGAGTGGCTCCTCCATCTACCAAAACTGAAGTTCTTTGTCCTTGTACCACACCTTTGCATCAGATAGTATGATAGCGAGGTACTACTGAAAGCACTGCCATTCTTGCTTTGTCCGATGAAGGATGATTTTCTTCTTGTCTTTCCTCTTCTACTGCTGTCTCATATGCCTCTTCTTGATATAAAAAATGTCCATCTTCATCCATGCCCCCATCATACCCCTCATTGTCAGAAAATACTTCTATGTATTGATCCTTTCCTTTGGTACATTTGTGCCCTGGTGTCCATGGTTGGAAGCATGTGAAGCACAATTTCTTTTTTCTAAGTTCATCCCTGTTTAGTCCCTCTTTTTCATTCCTCTCAAATGACTCTCTTTGCCAAGGTTTCTTATCATATCCATCCCTTTTCCAAGGTTTCTTTTCAAATTTGTAGCTAGGCTTAGGAGGAAATCTCATTCTAGGAAGCACATTTTGGAGATCCCTAGTCAATCTCATTGCATCTTTTAATGTAGTTGGCTTGTGGGATTTGACCAAACCTCTTAAGGGTTCAGCCAAACCTTCAGTGAACAGAAATACTAATCTTCCCATAGATACATCAGCCACCTTGACTGATAATTTTTGAAAGTCCAACATATATTCGGTAGGGGACCCAGTTTGCTTCAATTGAGCTAGTTCTTTGAAAGGCAATTCTGGATCATTTTGTTCAAATCTTTCTAGTACCCTGTCAACAAATTCTCCATATGTTTTAACCTGATTATGACCCAAGGTTTTCATCCCATGAAACCACCATTCATTGGCATCTCCTTCCAAATGCAAAATGGCCATTTTTAATGCATCCTCTTCCAACATAGGATTCAGCTGAAAATATACATCCAATTTTTGCACCCAAGTGTTAGCAGAATTTTGAGAAGAACCATTAAACGTAGGAAGTGACATTTTTCCAATAGCACTATTCAATTCTTTGTTTTGGAATGGACTCCTATTGTCTCCCTTCATTTTAATCTTTTTCATAGCATCAATGTAGTCACTGAGTGGTACACCTCTTTTACACTCTTCATTCAAATCATTCCAATCATTTACTAGTTTCTTGTAATCCAATTCAATATTGGGCTCTTCTTTGGGTGTGAGAAATTTAGGTGTAGTATGCCTTTGTGTTCTTTGAAATTCATCAGTTCTATTGTGAGGTCCTGTACTTTAGAAAATATGCTCATTCCCTTTCATCTTTTCCCCTGAGTGTGAACCACTATTATCTCCTATCATCCCTTTGCCTGAAAGTTGGCTACCCAACAATTCGAAACCTTTCATCATTTGTTTATTCATATCTAGCATAACCATGGTAATTCCTTCAAAACATGGTTTTAAGGCTTCAATAAATTCCTCCTTATGTCTTAATTTTTCCTCCTTCTCTCTACCCATTGTTTCAGAAAAAAACTATTTTTCTGCTACTATCTCTTCTTCAACCAAAACTTTTTCAATTACTGATTCAAAGGGTGGTGTTTTATTTGTTTGGATTCTTGTTAATACCATCAAGTTCCAAGACCATGCTCTGATACCACTTGTAATGACCCTTTTTCAAAATTATATTAAAATGCCAATTTTTCCACTTTTTCCCCAATTTTGACCTTTGACTAGTTTAACTGTTTTGATCTTCAAATCAACCCAAATGATCCCAAATCTTATGTAGGAGTGTATGAATGGTATTTAGACTTGAATATTAGGTTCAGGGATGTTTTATGGCCCTCCAAATACTACTGCAAACTTGATTTGTATTCTAATCAATATATGTAATTTTGACTAGTAATTTGTGCATCAAATCCCCCCCGGGTAACATTGAAAATGGCCTTCCAAATGACTCCAAACTCCCACAAATTTATGAAAATAGGTATATAATTTGTTAAGTATGTGATTAAGGTCTCATATGCACCATTAATTAATTTTTAGTACTGTTCTAACTCTCTCACATTCAACATCAAAAACCCCCAATTCGACCCTTGGGGAAATGGCACTATTTCACCTCCCAATACAACCAAACTGAGTAAAAATGCTTCAAATGCTCAAGTACAATACATGAAACTTGTATAAGACATCCATGGCAGTATATTTATCACAAATATATCATATAATCATCCATCCATTCAAAATAATCAACATTATAGTGTCATACATCAATGTATTGGTGAAATGGATATTGTTTGCTCATTAATCAATAGTTTTGCATACAACCAGTGGGTATTTAGACCTGATACTTTCTGAATATTAATAAAATAGGATATGAATCTATTACAATCAGAAATATATAATGAGAATCTCTCTCAATAAGCACAAGTGCTCACCAAAAATGCCCTCCCTCAAGGAGCATGAATATGCCTTCAAAACTGGAAACGGTGGAGAGAAAGTGCTGCACTAAACCAAACCATGAAACTTCCTGTATCTTCTACCTACAAATAAAAAATCCATTAAAGCACCATGAAATACCTGAGTGGCCTCTCCAAAGACCAACTTGGATGGGAATCTTTCACCCTCGAAATTGGCTAAGGCAAGAAACTAGTCATCCACTAGCTCTCTCTTCACAAATGCATTTTTTCTCAAATCATCAAAAGCCATTCTCATACTTCATTTCTACATTTTATAACCAACATTAGCCTTCTAAGGGTCGAAATCCTCTCAATAGATTCAATATATTTCCATTTAGGAAATATTCCACATTTGCCACTTGTCTCCTAGTTCCAACCTTCCATCTTCTCCCAAATTCGATTTTGAGTCTCTTTGGATTCTCCAACTCCCAAATTCGCCTTCCTTGAGCCTAGTTTTGGTGCTGACATGTCATAGTGGTCATATGTTAGAGTTCAGGTCTACAATTTGTCATAGTTGTCATAGATGCTCCATCATTGGTGTCAATTACATGTGTTATGACTTACCAACTCACCCAAGAGTGTTCACATTCCCATTAATTCGAATTTGCAAAAGAGAGATACCATGTATTATGAAAAATCAAGCTAGTGTGGGTCCCACAACCTCCATATGTCTCCAAAACCACTTGGCACTTAGAATTTATCTTGAATTTATTTATTCACCATATTTATTAAATTCTTGAACCCCTCTAATGTCTAAATATCATTTATTAGCTTCTTTATTACCATCCCACATGTGCCCATCCAACCTAGGAAACTAGTAGGATTGATGGGATTGTATTACTATGCACTTATTTGAATGGGGACATTACAGGGATATACAAATGAAGGTTGATGATCATTAGGATAAACAAAGCAAAGGATAATCCTCTTTATATGTAAAGGGAAAGACAAGAATGAACTGATGAAGAAGAACAAAAGCTCATGAAGAATGCTAATGAGCTGATACCTGGTTTTTCCCTTCGATTATTTCATTTTTCTGTCAGCAAGATCCTTCCTCCAGTGGAGTCGCCAGGTAGATGATTACAGTCATTTTTTGTGTCCTTCTCGTGTCTACGATCAAGAGTTGGAGCTATGTCGTTCTTTCCCGGGGAAGATATCTTCTCTCTTCCATCCCCGACAACGGCACCAGAAGATGTTATCACTAGAGTTTGCACCTTGACTGCTAAGGCTCAAAGTCTAGAGAATCTTAAAGTGCTCAATTAGATGACTAGTTTCGGTTTATGGATATTTTTGCAGGTAAGGTGCGAATCAGGAACAAGTTAATAAAACAACAGTGATGAATGAATTATGAGCAAAAAAAAGACTATGAGTATGCATTATATAAGGAGAAAGTTTCGGATTGAGGAATGCATAATAAACACTAACCCATTCACAAGAATTATAGGATAGAAAACATTTATTAGAGAAACGAGTTATGAATCAGGTGTTCAAATAGAACATAAACATTCATTATGAAAAAAGAACAAAATGGGCTCATCTCGAATAAAATACCATCCAAGACAGTCTTTATATAATCTATAAAAAGACAAAAATACATGCTTGATACAAAATATATCCTGTAGCCTGATCTCCCAAGCTATTCCTAATACACTCCCAGCCTTCTCAGCTGGAACTCCCCTCCTGCTGTTGCAAATGACAAATTATATAACCAATATAATCTACTAGCTGTTGCTATCTTCTAGGATAAAAATCCAAGCCACATACTAAAAAAAAAATTAAGTTGGAAGAACAATGAAATAGGCAGCCAGGGATCTCGAATGATGAAGACTGGAAAAAAATCCCCTGCTTAACATGTGGAACTTCTGCTGCCACCTATAATGTTTGACCGCTAACTAATTGCCAGAAAACCTGGAATTGTTACTTATCCTTAAAATTTGTCAAGCGCCCAAGAATATGGAATTGTTTAAAACCGTTGAATACTCTGCCACCTGTCTTCCTAGATACTCAAATACCGCTTTTGGATGATTATGAAATACTTGAAATCTGGGATGTCATACTTGAATAATCCTCCTCCAATGCTGATTGAAAATATTTTGTCACATGAATTTTGTTTTAATTAAATGCAGATATTATGCCTTCAAATCTGTAACTTAATACTTAAAATGAGCTTGAGTGAATCTTTATTTTTAATACAATATGCTTCCTTTTCTGGCATTCTTGGGTGTTGTTTATCCTTTCCCTCTAAAGGAAAGTAGGGAGAAATCTGTAATTTTGAAAGAATCATTCGTGGCAGTAGAGAGAAAAGAGTTAATACTTCTTCGACTAGTGGAACAAAAACTCATATAAAGTGAGACAGCTCTTCCTGGGTTACTTTGATAGTAGGGAAAATACCTAAAAGATTCCACGGCATTGATAAACAACTCTGAAAGATAAATTTCAAATCATAAGCTCACAATGGAAGGAATGCCAATACTGGTTGTTGTTCACAAAATATCCACTTGAGTCCTGAGATAATGTGAAGGCCATATCAATTTATGTGCTTCGTATGCCAGCATTGGAACCTTTTTTGGTTGAATTGCCAATATCACAAAGAGCTTTCTGTGCGCTCCTTAACACTCGGATGTGGGATTGACACCATTTCCTTCAATATTTGTTTATTGAGAAATTTAGCTCTTTAATTAGCATTCAATGCTCATGATCGATGAGTATTATCACACTCTGTCTTGGACAACTGTTTTGACACTCAAAAGTGCACCTGTCCTCTGCTACAATGTTCCTTGATCACACGACTTGATATGTTTTCGAGTAGTTGATGATCACACGACTTGATATGTTTTCGAGCAGCTGATGATCACACTTCCTTTTTACATCCAAATGTTGGCCTGACACTTGAAAACGCCCAAAATTTGACATCTACAAGCTTGGATTCACGATGGTCACTTGAACGTGTGGCAAGCTCCATTAACGCAAAGTGCATAAAGTCTTGGTGGACTCTTCTAGGCATTTGGAAAGAGCGCTTTGATAGTGGAGATTTAGTTTTGGATTAACGTAGCAATGAATAAAGATCAAAACTTTTACAAAAACCAAACTTTATCTCTTATGGAAATTGTAGACTTATGGTGGGTATGAGGAAACATAATCATTTAAAAGCTTATGGGCATTCCCCAGCGAAGATCAAGGTCCTTGTTTACATACATATTGCCGAAATGTAAACAATTTTTCTAGAGTAATCCTGGTACCAACATCAGCTTTGGCTGGGGATGGCATGTTCCCTGCGAGATGCCAAGAAACTAGTAGTTCCAGTGGCCTTTCCATTCGGCTATGGAGTCAACTGTACAACCAAACTCTGCAAACTTTCAAAATATGCCACTTATTCAAGCAAACTAACTGAAGCACCCACTGCAAACTGAAGGAAAGCAAATACTCGGGAAGCGAGATTATTTCCTACGCTACCCTACCTCTAACCAGATATACAACATGGTCAAGTAAAAGAAGACTTCCACAGTAACCACTCAAGCAACTTGAAGATTAAATGAACTCTTTTCACATGCTTCCATAAAATAAAATCTTGAACGAGAAAAAGCATCTCATCATCAGTTTGATTTTCAGAGAGAAGGGATGGATGAAGTTTCAATTGATTGAAATCCTCCATATAGACGACCACCAGATCATAAAATTATTGACAGAGTTCTAGTTCAGCCAAGAAACACAACCGCTACTCCAGCTGCATCGACTGCCTTGTTCCCTTGTTAATCTTTTAACTGTGCATTACTAGAGATGGAGCATGAAATATACACAATCTATCTTCATTTCCTTGTTTATAATTATCCTCATTTCCTTCTCCATATTTGGTTTGAATTTTTTTTAATTCAAATAAGGAGGGAAGAGAAAAATCTTCGCCATGCTGCTCTTCTTCCTGCAAACAATATACTTGACCAAAACTTGAGAAAATAAAACCTTGAAAATCACCATAAGTCAAAAAGGGCAGATGATTTTTAATATCAACAACAAAATACTGAGGAGTAGCAGCATTCTCTGATATAAACATATCATCATACTCAACAAACATATTTTCCTGCTGACTAGCATAATCATCCTCATATACATCATTCGGACGATTCATAATAAAATGTATCTTCTGTTCTAAACCAAAAGAATTATCTGCTACATATATGGAATCATTTTGTTGATCCAAATGAGAAGAAGATGCATCTTTCAGATCTCTGACGACAAAGAAATATGACTCACTAATTTTAATAGCTGGAGATAAGGATAAACCTGAAGATGACGTATTAGCATGAAAATAACAAAGACTCAGGGTTGACCCCTGTTGTTCATGCACTTCATTCGATTTCCGAATATCTAATTTTGCATCAAAGATTTGATCATGAAGCTTTTCGCAAGCCCGTAAATTGTCTTCAACCTCTTTGGCATTTTAAAATATTTGTTATAAGGAAGATGACTTCCTCTCTCTGAGATGGAGGACTAAATCAAATTGTTGAAGAGTTGATGCATAAGATATCATAGCATCTTTTTTTGAAGGTCTGATCTCCTTTGGCATGCTGAAATAATTTTTTTGAAATCTTTTGTTGAATTCAATGATAGTTTTGTTTCTCTTTTTCTTCAAGGAAGAGAACTCAGATAGGTACTGATTGAAATATTTATTCTCTCCCCGGTATCTCTAAAATGAATTATAAACTCAATCCATGAACAAATAGAAGGAGCTTCCAAATTTCTAAACCAGAAAGAAGCATCTTCAGCCAAAGTTTTGGAAAATAACCTCATAACAACATCCTCATGTACTATTTCAAAATTATCAGCAAAGTTTTCAAAAGCTCCCAAATGTTGCTCGGTTGTAACATGATCCTCTCCAGTAAATAGAGGAAGATACTCAACAAAGTTGGGAGGGTAAGGATGTAAGTGAGTTGGAAGCCTGGGAGATTTAAACATATTCTATCTAATTCTAGACTGAAATTAAGTGGGCTGATAGTGAGTTTCAATAGGATGATGGCAATTTTCAGCAGTGATGGTAGAAGGTGATAAGATCTGAGAAGGAGCTAAATCAGTTTCACCATTCTCATGGTTACAAGGCTGATCAGATTCAGGAAGGACTTGAATACATACATCAACTTTCTAAATAGACTGAGGTGAGTAGACATGATCAATACCTACAACACAGGAAGAATGCAGATCTTTTTCTTTCAAAAAGGGATATACAAATGAATGTTGATGATCATCAGAATAAACAAAGCAAAGGACAATCCTCTTTATATGTAAAGGGAAAGACAAGAATGAACTGATGAAGAAGAACAAAAGCTCATGAAGAATGCTAATGAGATGATACCTGGTTTTTCCCTTCAGTGTTTTCATATTTCTGTCAGCAAGATCCTTCCTCCAGTGGAGTCGCCAAGTAGATGATTACAGTCATTTTTTGTGTCCTCTTGTCTACCATCAGGAGTTGGATCTATGTCGTTCTTTCCTGGGGAATATATCTTCTCTCCTCCATCCCTGAAAATGGCTCCAGAAGATGTTATCACTAGAGTTTTCACCTTGACTTCTAAGGCTCAAAGTCTAGAGAATCTTAAAGTGTTCAATTAGATGACTAGTTTTGGTTTATGAATATTTTTGCAGGTAAGGTGGGAATTAGGAACAAGTTAATAAAACAACAGTGATGATTAAATTATGAGCAAACAAAAGACTATGAGTATGCATTATATAAGGAGAAAGCTAAAGATTGAGGAATGCATAATAAACATTAACGCATTCACAAGAATTCTAGGATAGAAAACATTTATCAGAGAAATGAGTTATGAATCAGGTGTTCAAACAGAACATAAACATTCATTATGACAAAAGAACAAAATGGGCTAATCTCGAATAAAATACCATCCATTAAGATAGTCTTTATATAAGCTATAAAAAGACAAAAATACATGCTTGATACAAAATAAATCCTGTAGACTGATCTCCCAAACTATTCCTAATACACTCTCAGCCTTCTCGGCTGGAACTCCCCTCCTATTGTTGCAAATGACAAAATATATAACCAATATAATATACTAGTTGTTGTTATCTTCTAGGATAAAAATGCATGCCAAATACTAAAAACAAAATTAAGTTGCAAGAACAATGAAATAGGAAGCCAGGGATCTCGAATGATGAAGACTGGGAAAAAAATCCCCTGCTTAACATGTGGAACTTCTGCTATCACCTATAATGTTTGATTGCTAACTAATTGCAAGAAAATCGTGAATTGTTACTTATCCTTAAAATATTTCAAGCGACCAGGAATATGGAATTGATTAAATCTGTTAAATACTCTGCCACCTGTCTTCCTGATTCTCGAATACCGCTTTTGGATGAATATGAAACACTTGAAATCTGGGATGTCATACTTGAATAATCCTCCTCCAATGCTGATTGAAAATATTCTATCACTTGAGTTTTGTTTTAATTACATGCAGAGATTATGCCTTCAAATTTGTAACTACTTAAAATGAGCTTGAGTGAATCTTTATTTTTAATACAGCGTGATTCCTTTTCTCGCATTCTTGCGGGGCGTTTATCCTTTCCCTCTAAAGGAAAGCAGGGAGAAACCTGTAATTTGGAAAGAATCATTCGCCGTAGTAGAGATAAAAGACCTAATACTTCTCTGACCAGTGGAACAAAAAATCATATAAAGTGAGACAACTCTTCCTAGGTTACTTTGATAACAGGGAAAACACCTAAAAGATTCTGTGACATTGACAAACAACTCTGAAAGATAAATTTCAAATCATAAGATCACAATGGAAGGAATGCCAATACTGGTTGTTATTCAAGAAAAGGCACAAAATATCCACTGGAGTCCTGACATAATGTGAAGGCCATATCAATTTATGTGCTTCGTATGCCAGCATTGGAAACTTTTTTGGTTGAACTTCAAATATCACAAAGATCTTTCTGTGCACTGCTTAACACTCAGACGTGGGCTTGACACTATTTCCTTCAGCATTTGTTTCTTGAGCAATTTAGGTCTTCAATTAGCATTAAATGCTCATGATCGATTAGTATTATCACACTCTGTCTTGGAAAACTATTTTGACACTCAAAAGTGCACCTATCCTCTGTTGCAATGTTCCTTGATCACAAGACTTGATATGTTTTCAAGCAGCTGATGATCACACTTCCTTTTTACATCCAAACGTTGGCCTGACACTTGAAAACTCCCAAAATTTGACATCTACAAGCTTGGATTCACGATGGTCACTTGAATGTGTGGCAAGCTCCATTAATGCAAAGTGCATAAAGTCTTGGTGGAATCTTCTCGGAATTTGGAAAGAGTGCGTTGATAGTGGAGACTTAGTGTTGGCTTAACATAGCAATGAATAAAGATCAAAACTTTTACAAAAACCAAACTTTATCTCTTATGGAAATTGTATACTTATGGTGGGTATGAGGAAACGTAATCATTTAAAATATTATGGGCATTCCCTAGTGATGATCAAGTTCCTTGTTTACATACATACTATCGGAATGTAAACAATTCTGTTGGAGTAAAGCTTGGTACTAACACCTCCCATGGGGTTGATCAATCTACCACTTTGTTGCAAAACTAGTGAATGTCCGTTGTAAGAGGCGTAGGAGAATGGATTCGTCCACTATGGAGTTAAAGGAACACCACAAGTGGAAGGACATGATGTGGTTTTGGGGGTCCTCACCACCTTTCCCCTCAAACTTGGGGATTTCTGAAGGGAGTTTGGTGGGCATGGGAGGCCATGTATCATCATGTCAGATTGGGCCGTTGGTCAATCTAGCTAGGTAAGGGAGGTTGAAACTGGCCATGAATGGGAAACTTGCAGAAGGATATGACATGGTAGGGATGACCTGCATGCTATCCATATCAGTGATATTGGGGGAACCTCCAGTGAATGGTGGAGGGGTGGGGGTCATCATGAGATGGATGGTGGAACCACCCACATGGGGTGGAGGAACTTGGAAAGAGAGGCATGTAACCCTGTGGCTACCTCCAACAACTAGAGGGATGGTGGTCGTTGGGATGGGTCCACTACCTGGGGGATGGAACCAGTGAATGGATGTACCGTAGTGGTGGGGATAGGTCGAATGGCACCGAGGATGGTGGGTCTTGTAGATTCCATGGATGGAATACAGGCTGAAGTGGAAATGGGGCCACTAGTGGTTCCACCACTGATAATCCCTACATAAAACGGGTTAGGATTTGTGCCAGGCATAGGACTAGATGGATCTGTATGTATGGGTGACTTGGAAATAGAGGATTCATATGTGAAATAGGGGGTGTCTAGATGATAATATGGGGACGACGCTGTGTGCTTGAGAGGTATGCGGTGAGGAGGGTCCAATGGACCGTACTGTGGGGGCTGTCCCCATAGTCGATGAGTGTGTCTCGGAGAATCAATGGTGACAGGTGTGTAAGTGTTAA
The DNA here is from genome assembly GCA_027924585.1 of Larix kaempferi. NCBI lineage: Eukaryota > Viridiplantae > Streptophyta > Pinopsida > Pinales > Pinaceae > Larix > Larix kaempferi. The sequence continues at coordinate 14,055,354 of BSBM01000368.1, forward strand.
AGGGTTGTGATCAGAAAACACGCAAAAAAATCCTAATGCAGTCATGCATGCAAAAGGATAGCTCTCAATAAAAAATGGCACTCAAGACAACAATAGGAAGTCAAAACACTTGTTGCAACATCGTGATACGACAGGGGAGAAAGATAAAATGGTCAGAATACCAACATACAAAACTCCTAGAAAATAAAAAGACGCACTATCGTAGGGGGTATAGGAGCATGCAAACATCTAACTAAAATATGGAAGCTCACACAAATTGTTTCCCCTGCAGGGTGAATAAATATGCAGTCATGAAATACGAAATGAAGAAATAACTGTCTAAGGCATATCTCCCCACCAAGAGGGATCCTAGGTAAAAGAGCCTTAGAAGAATGGATACTAGGCTACCCCGTTCATGGTACGTCCGGAAATGTGTCCCGCGGCTTTATTTCTTTGGTCATCGCACACCCAGTATGGGGGCCAACATGCATGACGAGAACAATGAGTTGGTGTCCTTCAGTGCATAGAAGCATTCCACTTATAATTCCAAAACCAATCTTGCCACTTTCCCTCCTAAGGGAGAGGCCCTCCGACTAGTTAGTGTCAACCGTACCAATAACTACTAGGATATTTTGGCTCCCTAAAAGACAACAACTATGTTTCAAATGTATATGACAAATGGGGTGTTGTTTGGATGCCTATCCCCAATGTCTGAACCTAACTACTAAATTCTTTTTGGTCCTCAAGTGAGGTTAAGATTTGTTTAGTTAAGGTTAATTTTAAGGCTTCATTGGCGTCATGAACCGAGTGATAATTTGATTTAGGGAGTGATTGTGTGCACTGGTGGTGTGTACAATATCTAAGAAACTAAATGCTTAACGGAAATGAATAACTTCCAAAACTAAGTCTAAACTTTTTTTGTGTGTGAAAACATCATTTCAAAGTAGAAAGGATACAACTAAGCATTTATCATTCAAAGAATAAAAATGTTTTATTTTTTCAATAAGCACTCGCTGAAACAGTAAATATGCGGTCAAAAAGAATCTTTAATATAACTAAAGAAGCAACAAATACTAAAAAAGGTTTTTTTTTCGCTGCAAGAAATGAAAAATATTAACATAAATACCACTACAACAAGCAAATGATTTCAAGCAAAAAAAAAAAAAAAAAAAAAACTATTGCTTACACTTATTTTATTTTTTTATTTAAAAAAATTGGGGTGAAACCAAGATATATTTCTGTAAAATTTTGTGTATAATTGACAGAAACAAATTACATATTTGAATTCCCCTCGAAAAAATACATGGTTTGAAAAACAAAATCGTGCAAATTTGAGCCCGGGAGGCAAAGATATCTTAGTTTAAAAATTTGCAATTTTCAGCGATTTTTTGGACGGACGAAAATATTGCAAAGATGATATCTAGAAAAAACAAAGGCTTAGCTTGATCAATAAGGATAGATTCGAGATGGTTTTAGGACTCTAATCACTCATGAATCAACAATAAAACTCAATCAATGGCTAGAAAGGCTGGACAAGCACAACCAGATAACGATAGAGATTGTCCCCAATATGTTCGCCAAAAATATTGCCGGTGTTTTCACACCAACACATGCAAAGATGCACCTATTAAGGGTTGTGCTAAACTTAGTAGAGTCTCAATGGAAAATAAAATAAACAAAACATAAATTAAACAACTAAACTAATCAAACATGCAAACTGTATTAAAATAAATTTAAAATAATCTTTTTTGCACTTTTTATCAAGCAAACATATAGAAACAAAAAATAAAGAATGGTCTTTCATTATGTAAAAATTGGCATTTACAAGGATTTAATATCACATCTGAGTTATAGTAGGAGAGGCCCCTGCAATTGTTCGATGTAGGGTTCACTTGGTCTCGTTGCAATCCACGGTTTTCCAGCCACACGTCACATACACAATATCTAGAAGGTTGAGAATGGAAAACAAAAGGGAATTCCGGTCTCAGGGAGATTTTCATAGAGTAACGGTTTGAGTAGTGTATGGAGAATGGGTGTTGAATGATGGACCTTGATGGTTCATTTATAGGAAAGACAGATTTGTCTAGGGTAAGGATAAGGCTTTGATTTTTTTAATTTTTGGCTTTTGGCTTTTTTAATTTTTGACTTTTTCCTTTGATTTTGTGCCTTTCAATTTGTTATTCTTTTTCCAAATTGGGTTATCATAGGTGTCATTCCAGGTTTCTTCTTTTTGTTGAGTGATAAAAGGAAGAAGCATCCAAAAAACAAGTCAAGGCATAAGTGTTGGAATATTCTCACCAACATTTTTGTATTTTGCATGCTTGCATGCAATTCTACATGCATCTGGTCATCTGCATGCATCCAATCATCATATTGGTTGTCTCCCCAACACCTAGAGCCTATTTTCATCTCCCTAGAGCCTGTCTTCAGCCCCCAGTAGCCCTCCTACCTACCTGACGTGCCTTGTTTTCCCCACCTGGCTTAAATGTGCACCTTATCTCACCTACCATGAGTTTAACAGTCAGACAGAGCATTTATTATCAAGTTGGTGCATTTATTGCTCAGTTTAACTTCCTGTAGATCCCAGTTATCTATTTTGGAGTGCCACTTGACCTTCTGACAGCCTCATGCGCCCTCCTTGGAGTCTCCATCCCCTGAGTTGTGCTCACATGGTTCAGTTAGACTCAGTTAGACTCATTTGACTGACTATTGACCATATATGATTGCCACTACTGATTGGATGATGTCTCCAATGTTATCCAATCTACACACTGAGGATGATTTGAATGACCTCTTGGCTAATTCGAATTATCTTGACAGTTATTACATTATATTCTGTTATTATTCATTATTCAGAGTGCCAACTTACAACTGATGTATGATACTACAGTTTTTCTCCATTTTTCGTGTAATGAGTGTTAATTGATTCAACATTTTTTCTTCTTCTTTCTGCACGACATGAGTAAATTCTAGTGAGGTCTGCTACTACTGAGTGATCCTACTTCTGAAATATTACAATAAGTTACTCATTTTGGAGATAATTGAGCAAATTAATTTTCTAAAATGATCCTTTATGTGAGACTTTGGTTTTTTGGTTTTACCAAGGTAAAAATAATGGAAATGGAATGTGGTAATAATGTATAGGTGTGATGGGGATAATGACAAGGTAGGTGGACAAAAGCTAGGTGTTAACAATGGGTTTAGAGAGAGAGATAGAAATAAATATTTTGGGGATTTGGGGTTTAGAGAGAGAGTGAGAGAGAGATTGGGGGTAAGAGTTTAGAGAAAGAGAGAGAGATTCTTGGTTAGGGGTTTAGAGAGAGAGATACTGGGGGTTATGGGTTAGGAGTTAGGGGTTGAGAGAGAGAGAGAGATTGGCAATTAGGGGTTTAGAGAGAGAGAGAGAGAGAGAGAGAGAGAGATTGGAGGATATGAGTTTAGAGAGAGGGAGTGGGATAGAAAGTGAGGTATTGGGGGTTAGGGGTTTATAGAGAGAGAGATAGAAAGAGTGATATTGAGGATTAGGCATTTAGAGAGAGAGAGATATTGGGGGTTAGGGGTTGGGGGCGAGAGAGAGATTGGAGGTTCAGGGTTTAGAGAGAGAGAGAGATTGAGACTTAGGGGTTTATAGAGAGAGAGAGATTGGAGGTTAGGGGCTTATAGATACAGAGTGGGATTATGGGTTTAGAAATAGATATAGAAAGAGAGAGATTGGGGGTTAGGGGTTTAGAGAGAGAGATAGAGATAGAAAGAGAGAGACCGGGGGTTAGGAATTTAGAGAGAGTGAAAGGGAGAGAGAGAGAGGGGTTAGGGGTTGAGAGTTAAGGGTTTAGATATACATATACATATAGAGAGAGCGACAGACTATGGGTTAGTGGTTAAAGGTTTTGATATATATAGAGATAAAGGAACAGAGGGAGAGATAGAAATTAGGAATTAGGGGTTTGGATAGATAGATAGATGGAGAGAGAGAAAGAGGGATATTGGGGGTTAGGGTTTTAGAGAGAGAGAGAAAGAGAGAGATTCGGGGTTAGGGTTTTAGTGAGAGAGAGAGACCGAGGGTTATGGGTTAGGAGTTAGGGGTTTAGAGATATAGATATATATATTTGCAGTTAGGGGTTTAGATATAAAGAGAGATTCGCATGAGGTTTTAGAGAGAGAGAGAGATAGAGATATTTGGTGTTAGGGGTTTAGAGAGAGAGATAAAGGGTTTTAGGGGATTAGAGATAGATAGAGAGATAGAAAGAGAGGGCTTGGGGGTTAGTGGTCACGAGAGAAAGATGAATATTTAGGGTTAGGGGTGTAGACAAAGAGATAGAGAGAGTGATATAGAAAGAGAGAGATTGTGGGTTAAGTGTTTAGAGAAAAAATGTGAGATATTGCGGGTCATGGGTTTATAGAGAGAGAGAATGGAGGTTAGGGTTTTAGAGAGATATATAGATTCATGGTTAGGAGTTTAAAGAGATAGAGAGAGAGAGATTAAAGGTTAGCGTTTCAGAGAGCGAGAGAGATAGAAAGAGAGAGATTGTGGGTTAGGGGTTAAGAAACACACACACACACACAGAGATTGTGAGTTAGGGATTTAGATAGATATAGGTATAGATAAATGGAGAGAGATGGGGAGAGATTGGGGGTGATGGGTTTAGATAGATATATAGATTGATAAATAGAGAGAGAGAGAGAGTTATTAGGCATTATCATAGAGAGAGATATTGAAGGTTAGGGGTTTACATATGCGAAGAACCTGCAACAATTAATTAATGAGAATACATGAGATAGTAGAAATAACATAATTCAGAATCGCTTTATTCATTGCAGGCCACTTAGAAGGGGCAAACTCCTTTGAGCAAGCTCAATACAAATAACTTCACAGTGCCTTCATTGGCCTCAACACACACTTATATACTAAGTCTATTCCCAATACTATGGGTCAATACCATGGGACATATAATACTATGGGATGACTTACAAAGCATATGCGTCCAATACTATGGGTCAATACCATGTGCTAATACAAACTATGGATCAACAAATACTATGGGATGACTTACAAAGCATATGCATCCAACAACAATATACTAACAAAGTAAAGAGAAGGGTTGAAACGGGTTCCTAACATCCCCTCTCCCTTAGAAAAATATTTCTCCTCAAAGCTTTAGATGTGGAAATTGATGCAGAATCTAAAGGAGTGGTGCCCCTGTAGCATCCTCGGGTTGCATTCCGGGCCACTGGCGCCTTTTGAGTTTTAAGGAGGATTGCTTGGAAGGATGTACATGAAGAACAACCATATTAGCTACATGAAAAGTGTGCTCAGAATGGTGCTGCTCAGCTTGTTGTTTTAGTCAAATTCTTGCCATGTGAAGATTGTTCTGCAGAATGAGAAGAATCTAATCGCGGTTTCGAAGAATTGAGTCAACTCCTTGAAGCGGGGAGCTACTGTGGGTGAATGGAAGAAAAACTGGTGGTGCCTCTCCATAGACTACTTCATATGGTGTCATTTTAGATGTGGTATTGTACAACCAAAGCGCTTCTAGGAACTCCATAGAATTAGCTGTCCAAATCTGTGTAGGGATGGGAAAGGGTCCAAGCAGTCCTGGAAGGAGGGTCGTTTCACCCTTGCTGACCTAGCAAGTATCACAGTCAACCACCATCTTTTGAATTGTCATTTTCAGTCCCTACTAAAAGAAGTTACATTGTTCCCAGTCATACGTTTGGAGGAACCCAAAGTGCCCTGCCGATGAAGAAGCATGGAGTTCATAGAAGAGATAGCCCTATTGAACAGATTGCAACCAAGTTGGAATAAGCAGAGAGATAGTTGTAAGAGAAACTGGGTCATCAAATGTGCGAGAAGGAGAATATGCCACCATATTGTCCTTACCCTTCTTGTAAGTGATCGCATAGTCATAACCCATGAGTTGGATAACCCATTTCAGGTGTGCTGGGGAGGAGACCCATTGTTCCGGGAAATTTTTCAGACTCTGGAGATTAGTCTTGATGCATAAATAATTCCCTAATAGGGATGGCTTCCACTTCTGTAATGCATGCAAAATAGCCATCATTTCCTACTGAGATGTAGATGTGGCTAAATTCTTACCGGAAAGGTCTCTTGAAGGAGACAAGCCCATTGGTTCAGCAAAGACACCTGCATATCTATCCAAGGAAGTAGTGGAGACCGTTGATGGGTGCATCTGAATGGAATGGAGTTGAGTGATGAAACCATGTGAATTATTCTTAAGGATATTTTCTAGGAGATGTGAACTGATGATGTAGAGAGACCCTAGTTGTAATCCCGTAAATTTGTGTTGTGTCCCATTGACTGAAAAATGCATCCAAAGTTCAACAAAATCCCATAATATGGGGCCAAGTGTGCGTAACCATTGAACGCCCAAAACCACATCACATTCGCCTAAGAACAAGGAAAACATGTCCGAGCACAGGTTATAATATTCCAGAGAGAGGCACTTTCCCTTGCAAGGTAAGGTGCCCCCATTGGCATCCATGACTCCAAAGTTGGAGCAAGAATGGACAAAACAATCAGCTTGTATGGCGATCCGAGGGTTAATGAAGTTATGCATGCTACCAAAATCAATGAGTATTGTTAGAGGAAGCTTCTTGAAGTAACCAGTGAGCCACATTTTTTGGGGGGTGGTGATTCTGGCTAAAGCATGGAGAGATATCTCTTGGTGGTCTTCCTGAGATGGAGGGTCAGTAGGTGGCTCCTGAATATCGACCTGATCATCCATTGTATATGGAGCTTCTTCACCAATTTCAGAGGTAGGTGGAGAATCCACATCCAAGAGATAGAGCTTTTGTTGAACACATCGATGTCCCTGAGTGAATTTCTCATCAAAATTATAATAAATCCCTTTTTCTTTGTGTGCCTGCATCTTTGTTTCAGACAAATGCTTGATAGGAGTTGGGCAAGGAGCTGGTGAGATGGGAGGTCATTTAGAACCCATATTTCGGAAGGGAACAAAAGTGGGTTTGGAGTGTTGTTGGGCTGCAATCTTGTCTTTTGCCAACTTAGCCAACCCTAGGGCTTCCATCATTGTGTTGGGATAGAACATTTTAACTTCTGAGCAGATTTCATCCTTAAGACCACTGATAAAAAAACTCCTGTAGAATTCATCAAACAATCCTTCTGTGTGATTAGCTAGTTTCTCAAATTCTGTCTGATACTCTCTCACACTGCCAATTTGGCGAAGTTTAGTGAGGGCTCCTGTGAAGTCATCAAAAGCACTAGGACCAAATCATTGCAAAAGGAGCTAGCAAAAATATGGGAATTTTGGCTCTTCATGAGTCTTAATGTACCAACGGTACCATTGAAGAGCTTCCTGTTCCAAATGAAAGGATGCAAGTGGAACTTTGTTGACATCATAAGTATTATGTAGATTGAAATACTGTTCTGCACGATAGATCCATCCAGTCGGATCAGTACCATTCAAGCAAGGAAAATCAAGCTTCAGACCACGGAAATGGCTGGAAGAAGAGAACCCATTGTCTGATGAAGACTCGGACTGTCGTTTGTTGTTCATGGCTGAATGCTCAATATGGAGGCCGAGAAATTTTTCATCCAGATTCTAGAGTATGGTTTGGATGGTTGCAAGTGCTTCCTCCATGGTTTTTGCTCATGCGCGAGTGACAACCACAACCAGGTGTTTTTTTTTTTGGAATGGGTAGAAAAACACAAACATGAGCTTATTTAGTAAAGGGAAATTTGGATTTGGGAAAAACTCTGATGGGTGATTGGGGTTTGAGTAGGTTTTGGACAGTTTCGAATGGATAGGGAAGCAAAAAATGAGGATTTCAGAAGCGGGGTGAAAGAATGGGAAAATTTATCAAAGAGGGACAAAGAAGCAAAAATAGGGAATGAACACAGTGGCAAAATTTGAAAGCGTTTGGGTGAAAATTGAAAAAGTTATGGAAAACCCTAAAAATAGACAAATGTGAGATTTCTGGTTTTGGGAAGTGGAATTTGGGATAAGGTCCTCAGGAATGAAATATGCAGAATGGGATTGCAGGGGCGTCAGTGAAGTTTCAGAGGAAACATAGTTAAATCAAAGGAGATATGGTAAAAAAACAAAATTTTATACCCTTTTTTTTTCCAAAATGGATCTGACACGACTCTAAATGGATCGAAAATGACTGGATTTGGAACGGATTTCAGAATGGATCTGAAACGACTGGATCTGAAATGGTGCGGAAGTGATTGGCAACAGTTCAACTGAAAATAAATATGGACCCCACCTATGCTTGGCTTCCTAACAGTTCAGGGGTTTCACTCGGCCACCAATGTTGTCTGATGACTTGCATATTGGGGCAATACCGCTCACTCCACGGCTTAGGTAAAACTGATAAGCTCTTTTCCACAAATGACAGCTCTTGGTTTACCTCACGGGTGGGAAGTAGTCAATCAGGTACGGGTCGTTGCCCTTTTCGCTGGTAGGTCCTCTCAATGGGCCAGCTACTTCGGGGTTCCTGTGGTACTCCTCACAATGAGTTTTAGGGATTATGCCCAAGTACTTCCCACAGTTAAGCAGATAGGGATTATTCCTAGACCCGAACTTGCAACAGATGCAAAAATTTTTTGGGGGAGAAATTCCACTTAACGAGCCCAATAAAGTGCTCTAATACTAGATGTGAAGAACCTACAACAATTAATTAATGATAATACATGAGATAACAGAAATAACAGAACTCAGACTCACTTTATTGATCGCAGGCCACTTCGAGGGGGCAACCTAATTTGAGAAAGTTCAATACAAATAACTTCACAGTGCCTTCATTGGCCTCAACACACACTTATATACTAAGTCTATGCTCAATACTATGGGTCAATACCATAGGACATATAATACTACGGGACGACTTACAAAGCATATGCGTCCAATACTATGGGTCAATACCATGGGCTAATATAAACTATGGATCAACAAATACTACGGGACGACTTACAAAGCATATTCGTCCAACAACAATATACTAACAAAGTAAAGAGAAGGGTTGACACGGGTTCCTAACAACATAGAGAGAGAGAGATAGTTAGATCAACAGTTAGGGGTTTAGAGAGAGAGATTAGAGGTTAGGGATGTAGAGAGAGATATAGATTGGGGGTTAGGGGTTTAGAGAGAGAGAGAGAGAGAGAGATTAGGGTTTAGATAGACAGATAAAACGATAAATGAATATATAGATAGATAAACAGAGAGAGAGAGAGAATGGTGTTTAGGGGTTTAGATATATAGATATATAAAGAGAGAGGGAGAAAGAGATAGATTTGGAATTTTGGGTTGAGAGACAAAGAGGGAGAGAATGGTGTTTAGGGGTTTAGATATATAGATAGATAAAGAGAGAGGGAGAAAGAGATAGATTTGGAATTTTGGGTTGAGAGAAAGAGAGGGAGAGAAATTGGGGGTGAGGGGTTTAGAGACAGAGAGAGTTAGGGGTTTAGAGAGAGAGAAATTGGGAGTTATGGGTTTAGAGAGAGAGAGAGAGATTTAGGATTATCGGTTTACATAGATAGAGAGAGAGATAAAGAGAGAGGGAGAGAGGGATCAGGGGATAGGGATATATATATATATATATATATAGAGAGAGAGAGAGAGATTGGGGGTTAGGGGTCTTAGGGGTTTATATATAGAGAGAGATTGGGTGTTTAGGGGTTTATATATATATATGTGTGTGTGTGTGTGTGTGTGTGTGTGTGTGTGTGTGTGTGTGGAGAGAGAGAGAGAAAGAGATATATTAGAGGTTAGGGGTTTACTGAGAGAGAGAGATTCGGTGTTAGGGATTTAGAGAGAGAGAGAGAGAGAGAGAGAGAGAGAGATTGGAGGTCAAGAATTAGAGAGAGACATAGATTGGGGATTAGGGGTTTATAGAGAGAGGGCGAAGGATTGAATGTTGGAGTTTTAGAAAGGGAGAGGAAGAGAGAGAGAGAGAGAGAGAGAGATTGGGGACTAGCGGTTTAGAGAGAGAGAGAGAGAGATTAGGGTTTATGGGTTTAGAGAGTGATAGATAGAGAGAGAGAGAAAGAGAGAGATTGGGGGTTAGCATCACGGGTTTAGAGAGAGAGAGAGAGAGAGAGAGAGAGAGAGAGAGAGATGCGGTTAGGGCTTAGGGGTTTTGATAGATAGATAACTAAATAGATAGAGAAAGAGAATGGGGGTTAGGGGTTTATATATGTAGAGAGAGATTGGGGGTTATGGGCTTAGATAGAGAGAGAGATTTATCCTTATTGGTTTACATATACATAGAGAGAGATAGAGAGAGAGGAGGATTGGGGGTTAGGTGTTTATAGAGAGATAGAGATATTGGAAGTTAGTGTCTTGGAGAGAGAGAGAGGTATTGGATTAAGGATTTATAGAGAGTGATAGAGGGAGAGAGAGATTGGGGGTAAGGGGTGTTGATAGAAATTGTTGTAGGGATGTGTTTACACTAATTAGCTATCTTACTATGAATTTGGTGTGATTCAATGACATAAATACAAGCAATACTCATTCATTCCTGTGATATTTCTATGTAATTTTCAAGAAAATAGAAGGGAGGAAGAGAGTAGAATACTTCTTGAATCTAGCCACTTGAAGAAGATCCCCTTTTCTTGAGCATCCATGGAATTTAGGCCTCCATTTGCAGCAGCTTGCTAGGTTGTTACCTCTAGATTCTATTTCTAAGAACTTGAAAAACTTTGCATAACTTGCAATCTATCTACCAAACTTGATTTCAAAACTAGATCTAAAACCTAAATTCAAACACAAATTGGGGGGGGGGGGGAATGAATTGCACCATATTGAATTGAGGAAAAGAAATACTTACAACCTTGTTGATTGAGGTTAATCCTTCCCCCTTTGCTTTGAGCCAACCTTCCCTATCCTTGCATTTGATCCTTCAATAGCTTTGTTGAAGATGAGATTTCCAAACTTGAAATCCTTCCAGCATGCCTTTACTCTCACTTTCTCTCCCTTTACTATGCCCCAAATGAATTTCTTTTATAGTATTGGGAAATGAGAATTCAAGATTCAACTTTCAATGTGGGATAATACCTTTTCTTGATTTTTGAATATTTTCACTCAAAAACCCACTTTTCCATTATTTTCATACTTTTTACATTAAATTCCAGAATTTTCAGGGCAATTAATACACCTTTGATGTCTTCTTTCTACTTCAGGAGTTGTACGAACTGGGTTTTGGCCCTTTGAGTGGTCCTACACTTGGGACTCTTTAGGGAAAGCTTTGTCTCCACAAACTTATTCCTTTTTGGAAGTGGTGGTCAGATGAGAGATTGAAGCTCTCAATTGTTCCAAATTTCTAGTCTTCATGTTGCGGGTGAATGGTAAAATGTGCTTCTAATTTCACTAATTAAGGGTGTTAATTTGATTGTTAACATATGCCCCCTAATATGTGAGGTCCGAAGCGGAGCTAAGGGCCAAAATACATTATTTTTTATACTGATACTCTTTAGTGATTAAGGCAAGGGTAACAAAGGATTAGCTCATGGGCGTAGGATTTAGGAGAACACCTACAAGTCAAACATAGAAATATCTCAAATATACAATATCTTCCCGAGGTGGGCATGCTTAGCAGTAAACAAGCATGGCCACAAACAATACATACTGGATCCATGTCAGAAGTAAATTTTTTAGAAGTGTAAACATGCACTTTCATGAGTCCGAGAACAAGTTCTTCATCGAACTTCTGACATGGTATTTTAATATTGCGCAGCTCGAGCAGCGCATCGATGAGTGATACAACTATTTTTTCCCAAGGTATTCAATGCAAATTAACAATAGTACAAGTTTATATCATGTGAATAAATGAACTATTGTCGAGCATAATAAAACACCATCTGATTATCGTTCATTGATGTATACCATTAACAAATGCAAAGAGACCCACCGATAATGAAGATGGACTTTAAGGTATCGAGTACAAACTAGCAAGTGTGAATATATGTTATGAAGTCAAACACTTGTAGAATTAAATAATCAGGGGTCATTGATGTATACCCACTTTCATTTTCGAGGAAATATACCACTAATGACTGCAAGATCCAAGGTACTCCTGGGTTTCTAGATCCTTTTCCTAGATGATGATTTGATGTAGATAGGAATAGATCCATTGAAAGGAGGGAATTAATGAATCCCACATCAACCGATATGAAACAAAGATCAATAGTCTGATAAAATTTGGTAGAATTGCGAGATCCAACACTGTATACTGACACAAGGAAGGCCAACTTGATTGGTCAGGAATATTTGACGAATGGATGACATTGTTTGAACTTCCATTGAACACATAAAATGACATTGAATGGACACTTGGAAACATAGGACTTGAGTAAATAACCTTAATGAAATACGACAATGCCAGATGCATTAACGAAAGCTCCATTAGTGACATAAAGGATAACCCATAGGTGGAGATCTGTTCAAAATACTGGTACAGTTTCCTAAGCTAAATGTAAATGGTGTACTAACATCGGATACAAAATTATGTGCCATGTTCAAGGGATACAAGGACTGACCATTTCCATTTTTGCCAGAATATAATATGATATGATTCAATTCTCCCCCTTTTTTGGATTTTGTGTTTTTCAGTTTTTATGCCTTTTTCATTTATTAGCTTGAAATAGAATAAAGAATGATATAGTACATGGGAGAGAACGAGTGTTGCATGGGCATACTCCTATATTTCAAGGGTATGGGTTAGGCCAAGGAAAAGATCCATATTGCAAACAAGGGATGAACTAGTTGCACACACTCTTACAGATGTTCCCTCCATGGGTTGGCTATCTGAAACATGATTATGTGTCGACGAACGGTGAAATAAAATCATGTAATTGAATTTATCCAATTTTGTATAATGTCCAAGTGGGAATGGGTCAATGGGGTTTACTTCATGCTGAATCTTGTGAAAAATGCCAAAATCATAAATCACCATGAATCATAGTCTATCTCCAATTATCTGAATCAAATAGTTTGAACTTCCAATGTATCCAAGTCTTGTGATCAAAACCATTTCACTACCCAACTGTTCAGCCAGAAACCTATTCAAATGTGCATTTAATATATAAAAAGATAGCCAAAAATTGAAGAATTATGCATCATCCTATCATTCAAAAGGATACGATTTATACATGTATGAATAAAAGAAAAGTAAAAACACGCATTTTTTACCATATTTCTTGTAGGTGTAACTGATGGATGAGAGGAAGCATCTCCTTCCAGGAAATATTTCTAGAAGCTGTGAACCATTATTTAGTGATATACCAGTTGTAGGTGAGTCTTCATGCCAGACCAAGAAATTTAAAATAGTTTCAAATGTTTTTTTAAGTTTCCAAATATTTTCATTGTTTTTATGAAAATTTTTGGGTTTTATCTTGAAGAAAAATAAACAAAAAGAGAAACGTTTTTACACTAATCTTTTTGATGTGTGCAAAGTTACTATCCAAAATGTCTAGAACCTCAACACACTTTTTGGTTTATGATGTAAGCTAGTTATTTCAGCTTGTATTTATGTCCTTAAATGATATGTTCAATTAAATTTCCATGGATAATGCACATGCTTTCTTTTTTCAGAATGATGTTAATGACTTAGATGCCAATCAAGTATATAGCTGACTAAGGAATTAGCCAAACTATTCAGACTTCTAGGAACATGAATGTATTCAATGAACTTAAACTGACATTCTAAAAGATGTACTGAGATACAACTAAACAATAAAGGATTTTGAACCTGATTCTAATGATTTAACTGAGATACAACTAATTTCAAGTCCAGTTTGATGGTTATTGGTCGGATGCCAAGGGTGATAGCCTCGACAAGAAGCTCAATGACAGTGCTATATTATGCAACATTGTTGGTTGCAGATCCGAGAAAAATTCCTCCTGAAATTAAAACTTTGTCATTAGGTGTGAAAATCACCAATGTAGCACAAGTAATATTCCGAGAACTATGGCTGGCACCATTCGCATATCCAAAATATGTGAAGTTTTCCTGTGCCATCTTCCAAAGTGATAAGGCCAAGCAAGATAAGTGTGTGCTCGAAACAACTAAAGTACAAAAATTTATACAAAGAATACAACATAATACAACAAGTGTTGCGAGGAATCAATGCCTACACGAAGTATTTCTTCATATAGGGACCAATTCTGGTCTCCAACATAGGTTCCCCATCATAATTGATTAATTCATAAGTTCCCCCCTTTTTAACACAATTTTGACAACAAGTGGGCCAAACCATTTTGGTACAAATTTCCCTTCTCCTATTTTGTCTTGGTATTGGTCATAAACTAAAACCAAATCACCTTCAGAAAAGACTCGAAAATAGGACGATTTATCATATTGCATTTTAACCCTATTCTTGTGTGCTTCTACATTTAGATAAGCGTCCCTTCTAGTTTCATCAAGAGAATGACGATGTAGAATCCATTATTATTCTGCAGAAGTGTTAGGTAGGAGTTCGACTACTATTTTTAATGATGGGATTTCACATTCAATTGACAACACTGCTTCTTCTCCATAAACCAATTGGGAAGGAGTGAATCCGGTTGCAGTTTTAGCAGTGGTACTGTAATCCCAAAGAGCGGAAAACAACATTAAGTGCCAGTTAGCTTTTCTCTTATTAATTTTCCTCTCGAACATACTTTTCAAAACCTTGTTAATGGATTCTACTTATCCGTTACATTGAGGGTAATATGGCGAGGAAAAATCCTACCGCAATCCTAAATTGTTTGTAAGTTCATCCATAAAGGAATTTGTAAAATGTATTCCGTTATCAGTGATGATCTCTTTAGGTAATCCAAACCTTGCTATCACGTGATTGAATAGAAAATATGCTGCAGTTTTTTCTGTGTAGTTGAATGTAGGCATCGCCTCAGCCCACTTGGTGAAGTAGTCCACTGCTACTATGATGTAGTGGTGGCCATCAACTGAAGGTGGGTTGATTGTCATAAAATCAATGTCCCATTTTTAAAATGGACCCACAGTAACTACACGGTGTAATGGAGGAGGATATGTGCGCATTTTCCTTGTGTAAATTTGGAAAGGGTGACACTTTTTGACAGAATTGATGCAATCTTTAAATATTATGGGCCACAATTATCTTACACGCAAGATTTTGTGGACAGTTTCCAACCCAGAAAGATGACTGCCACATGCCCCAACATGGAAATCATTTAAAATTTGTCCATCTTCTTCGTGTATTAAACAACGTCTTAAGATCATGTCTACTCCTCGACGGTACAAAGTATCCCCTATGATGAGGTATCTTTGTGCTTGGTTTCGAATGTGTTATCACTCCAGGAAACTCTCCTAGGTTGTATTTCAAAGATGCCTAGTAACTTAACTAATCTTGAAGGATGGGGTATATTTGGATCAAGTTGGATGACTGAGATTGAAACTCACATACTCAAAACATACATGGACACATTTGAAGTAGACAAGGCTTTTAGCCACTGATGTTCAGGAAGTTTATAAAAGATAGATAGAAGAATTCTTAGCAGACTCATACATACAACATATATATATAAATTTCTAATCACAATAAGCAAAAGGCACTTGATATCCAGTTCTCAATATGAAGATAGGATTACCGCTATCTGGCATTAGACAAATGGAAACTCATGAAATAGATATTTCATTGCAAGTATGAAAATATATAAGAAGGAAAACTGAACACACATATGGCAAAATAAGCTTATATAAATGATATGTAGTGAGAAGTCTGATAATACAAGTTAAGACCAGTCTCTCCCAAAATCGAACCCTTGTCCTACATCAGTTCTAGGCTTTATAGCCATTACAAAGCTTTTGAGATCCTAAAAGGATGGATCGAATCTGCTAAAAATAACAACTAAGAATAGTTTTATGAAAGATGTGACAGTGTATTATGATCAAAATAACTGATATCTTGCTGATACACCTATACTCGATAGCTAAAACGAGCCTCTTGGGGGCTGGAGGATGAGTTTGAAACCGCTATGTGCAAAAAACCTATAGGTGTCTTTTTCTAAAAATAAACAGGAATATTCCTCTGTTTACCTTGCTGGCGCCCTCAGTCTGGAACCAAAGGTGATGATGATGCCTTGAATGTTTATCAATCCCCTAGAAAACGCCTTTAAGATGCTCGGACCAACAAAAAAAAGGTTTTGATGCCCAAAGACGGACCTCTGCATTTTCTGTAGCTAGAAAAACTGGGCTCAAAGGTGATAAGCTACCGAAAACCCCTCATTCGGTGGTTAATGAATTAGTTTTAGCGTTTCCCCTAAACCACTGAATCGCCCTCAGGTGTTTGAAACTTGCCTCTATTTACGGTAACTAGGGGAGTCCTGCTTGTATATCGTAAACTGTCGAATCTGGGTTTTGACAGCTAATGAACAATTTCTATGTTCGCATAAGCTACCGAAAACAATGCATGGCCCAGCCTACAAAAGTTTTCCAAAACTGCGCTTTCTGACCTTTTCTACTCCTCTCCCTACTACTTGGTTTCCTCTTCCTCCTGGGCCAAAACTGGAGTGTCAGCAAAGCTGATTGCGACTGCTGCTAAGGTGTCGAGGTCTGAGTGTACGTTGGGCTGGGGATTCTGAGTTTTTTCCTTACCTCCGAGAGACTCGACCTTCCTGCTCAGCCTGATATTTTCTCTGATCAACCTAATGTTTCTTCCTCTCATCTTACCATGTTTCTTGGTCAAACCCTGAAAAGAAACATACAGTTCATTATGTCTTTCAGTGAGCCTCTCATTTTTCTCCTTGATGACTCTCTGGATTATCTCTAGTTCATACACCTGCTTGAGGAGTCGATTAATTTTTTGTGAGGCAAAACTCTTTGCCTTATGGATTAATTCTTCGGCTACCTGTTGACCTTATTCCTCCTTAGGTGTAGGGGAAGGTAGGTTTGCACATTCAATTTCCTGGTCTTCCACAAGTGTAGGAGAAGGCAAGTTAACATAAGTGGTCTCCCATTCCATCACGGGTAGAGCTGCTTCCTGGAGCTCTTGCTCTGTCGCCACCCCCCTTATTTCCTACTCCAGCTTCTTGCAATTCATCCTCCTCAGAATCAATGTAAGGGAGGTTTAAAAGGTTTGCATTCTCTGAAGGGATCTCTTCTGAAACAACTCCCTCGTCCTCAGTCCTACTTTTGAATTCTAATTTCCTTTTGGATTCCTTCACTTTGGGGGTTGAGGAAATGGGGTCGGTTGTAATTGGGGAGATAGCCCTCCTCTTCCTTTTCCCACTTCTAGGGGTGGAAAACTTCTTTCCATCTTCCGGTCGCAATTTTGTTTTGAACTCACTCCAGAAAAAGAAGAAAGCCCAGTTCATGCTTTTCCTTTGCAACCACTCAGAGACTATGAGTTTGATCAAACCTTGGTGGTGCAACCTACCTGTGATTTTGGTTGGATAGGCTTTGACTTGACGTGCCATTTTAGTTAGGCTCTTGTGGAGGTAAAAAGGGAGATTTAAGGGGCTCTTTCCAGTTAAGTGATCCATTAATCTAAAATGGTAAATCAACACCCTGTTATACCTTCCTTCACAGGTTATGTAAACCAGAATCGACTTCAATAGAAGCTGCCATTTATCCTCCAGATATGACATAGGAATGTCTTTCTTCCATTCTAAGTTCTTATGCTCAGGTTTCATATAGGATTGGAATTCAAAATCTTTTGTGATAGTAGTCTTAAACCAGTTTTCCCCAGTCGTTGGAAGTTCTGTCACCTGGGCTATAAGGGCCTCGTCCACTTGGAATTCCTCCTTGCCTATTACCGCCGTACTGCCATCAAACATGAGGCTAAATTCTTCGGCTACTTGTTGATGAGAACCCTGTAGTTTTTTGCAAAAATTATAGCAGCCTACATTTTTGAAGAATTGACATACCTCAGGGTGCGCCTCCAGGTAGCAGACGTCATTCAATTCCTTCCTCAGGACCACTCCTCCTCCTTTCTTCAATTGCAACTTGCTTGCTAGCACCTACTGCTAAAATTGGGACTGAGGTAAAGACGCGAAATCAGAGAGAAAACATGTTCAATCGACGTGGTGAGGGTGAAAGAGGAAAGGTGGTGTGGCTTTTCGGGAATTGACTCTGAGGGGTGTGAAAAGGTGGCTAATCATGAGGGCGTAATGATGGCTACTGTGGCATGATTATACTAGAGGAACGAAATTTTAGAACATTGGTATGCAAAGAGGAAACAAGGTCCATCTGGACAGAGGTATGACGATGGAATCTATCCTTGCCTTTGTGCAGATCGTGTATTCGTTGAAGTGACCCTTTCAGCGGCTAAGCCATGATGAATTCCCTTTAAATTACGACCAAACCCCTGATTTGACGTGTCCACCAATTGACACCGACTTATTTTCAGTAGCTGGTAATCTGCTTTTAACACCGTATGCTACCGGAAAACAATCTTCGCCAATGCTTTTTGCTTTCAGTGGTTGTGGACAATCCAACCTTTGGATGGTAAGTTGCAAAAAAGTATCTTCCTTTTTGGTAGCTAATGAACACCATCGTGTTCACCCAAGCCACCGAAAACGGCCCCATGGATCACAAAAATGACTTTGATTTTGGAAGCTACAGAAGGTTTCATTCTTGAACTGCGAACTGCGGAAAATATCTACCCTTCGGTGGCTAATGAACACCATTGTATTCGCCCAAGCCACCGAAAACTGTCCCACGACTCACGCTGTAAGTTTTCCCTTTCGGTAGTTGGAGCGTTTCGTCTTTCATACAGTAAATTGCCGAAAACAGGGCTTTCGGTAGCTAATGAACCATTGCTAGGTCTGCCTAAGCTACCGAAAACAGAAAGTTCTTTTTGGAGGGGAGAAACTTCGAAATGTCATTTCAAGCTTCATTACCTACTTCAAACTTATCAAACTGAAACTCAAATGCATGTAAAAATGAAAAATTTAAAGACACCCTATCACTTAGATACCATGACTAGTCTATGTTTATTTGAGGAGATAACCGAATGTGACATTGTTCAATGCTAGAAAATTGAGGACCAATCCTTTGGGTTTGGAGATATGCGATAAATGTTCCATACCAAGGATCTGATGTTGCAATGAGGAATACATGTTCGTCCACCCAGGATTCAACACATACAGTATACTCTTTATCGCAAGGTAGGTCAGACATTAGTTTCGCAAATGCCAACGACTTCTTGGATTTAGCATTTATGAACTCAAGATCGAATTCTTGCAAAATTAATATCCATTTTGAATATTTTCCACCAATGATATGGCAGGACAAAATGTGTTTCATGGGTTTCATTTCAGCCACTATGGTCATTTTCTTTGGAAGTATATAATGTCTAAGTCTTTGGACAGCATGGACTGCTTCCAAGGACAACTTCTCAATTTCAGAATATCTCAACTTGGGACCTGCAAGGCCCTTACTAAGATTTGTAAATAACATGTTCTTGTGACGATTTATCTTCTTGTACCAATACCATTCCTTTGGTGGAATTACATGCTACCAAATATAGAAAAAAAATCTCTACTATAGTTTGGAGGACTAAGTACCTAGGTTGATACCAAAGATTTCTTTACTGCCTCAAATGAGCATTGAGCTTGGTCATCCCATATGAATAGTGTAACCTTTTTGTGGATATGCATGAAACCTTTATCTCGTTCGACAAAATCTGCGACAAATATTATTAAGTAGTTAGCTTTCCCTTGAAAGATTTGAAGTTGTGTTATTGTTTTTGGGGAAGGAAATTGAAGTATTTCCTCAACCTTGAGGGGATCCACCATAATCACTTTTTTTTATATGATGAACCCAAGTAATCTCCCATAGTCCACACACAACATGCATTTGTGTGGGTTCAACCTAATGTTATATTTGCGACATCAAACAAAGACAACACGTAAATGTGCACTATGTTCATCTCTCCTTTTAGATTTGTCTTCCAAATCATCAAGATAATCTCAACGATTTTCATAATATCATGGAATGCATATGACATGGCTCATTGAAAAGTAGCCTCAACGATTTTAAGGCCAAATGGAATTTTTCAATATGCAAAAGTCCTTGAAGGGCATATGAAAGTCGTTTTATGTTGGTATTCCTTTTTTATCTATATTTGGTTGTAACCGGAGAATCCATCCATGAATGAAAAGATTTCATTCCTATCACACTCGTCTAGAATCTTATCAATGAAGGGTGTGGGATAGTTATCTTTGGGACAAGCCAAATTTAGATCCCTAATGTTAGTACAGACCCGGATAGTTCCTTTCTTTTTATCAACAGAAATATGATTTGATACCCATTCAATTAAAGGAACATGATATATGAATCCAACTTTCAATAGTTTTTCAACTTTTTCTTTGATGGCAGCCGATTTCTTAGGATTGACCAGACGTAGCTTATGTCACACCAGTTTAACATTATCATAGGTTTTTATCTCATGTTCAACTATGCTGGGATTGATGCCTGACATTTCTTCATAAGACCAAGAGAACACATCACAAAACTCTTTAAATAGAGGAGTATAATGTACAATTTCCTCTGGAGAGAAATCCACACCTATATTGATGTTTTCAATGACGCCAGGATTAATGGATATATCGATTGGAATGGTTTTCAAAATACTTTCCAAATTTCCTTCCAAACTCACATTGTTTGCTTGGATGGGGCATTGGTATTTTTCCATGTCATCATCAAGGTAAAAAATTTCTGGTTTAACCTCTAATGAACCAGTCTTTGGAAGAAATGATGATCTATGAGGCATATCTTCCCAGGGTCGTTCAGAGATATTCATGACTTCAAGGATGGCTTGATCTGATGAAAAAGTATGATAAAGGATGTCATGAGTACTAGGAGCGTTGATGGCCCATATTGGTGAGGTGTAATGATAATATTCCTCCATCTGGGAAGGATTTTGATCTGAATCTGTCGAATCCATTTGGATAGCTTGATATGAAATATCTATAGCAAAATAGGGGTACACTACTCTGTGTTTCATTATGTTGCATAGAATTTAGTATATTTCCATTACTCGTTTCGACTAAGATGTCCTCCTTTGAGGATCCATCCAATGAGGTGGAGCCAAATACTGATATGGAATTAGAAAAAACTTTTAATGGAAAGTATACTTCCCAATGTAATAATAAAAATTGGAGTAGTGTGAGGGGTTAATATTGGTGGTGGAATCATGAAAGTTCCCATGAGGGATGATTCTTTGAACATTCCTACGCCAATATCTTGAATCATTGTTTTCGAATCCCCTACAAAAGGTACATTCGAGTGGAGACCAGTTTCGGGTGTGCAGTAGTCTAGTTGATCGATCGTGACAATATTCCCTTGGTGGGGGAACTGAATAACTTGGAATACTGAAGACACTACAACCGTCATCTTATGTATCCAACTATGGCTCAATAGAAAATTGTAATCTATGGGTGCATCCACTACCTCAACATCTACTTGAACTGTTTTACCTCCCAGTTCAACTGGGCAAGCCATGATAAGTCCATGAGGAGGGAACGAATGTCCATCAAATGCTTTGAGTATTGTATGGGATGGTACTAGGGTGGGTGATCCCAAATATTTCCAACATGCCAGTGACTTGACACAAGTTGAGGCTCCTTCATCCACAACGGTTCAAAAATGTTCTTACCATGTGAAGTCACTTTATCTGAAATGTGATTTGTGATGGAATCCTACATGTGGACTATTCTAAATCAAAAGTTATCAAATTGTTGTCATATGGATCAATAGAAATGATAGAAAACAATAGTTTTGTTCGTTGAGTAGGACAATATTGCAAAGCTTCCAAGGCATACATTGAACAAGGAGCTTGAGTTAAGTATTCAACCACATTGTAGTTTTAAGTAGCTCACGCATTAGGATTGTGTGTTGTTCTATGAAGAACTCCTTTTGGATGTCGAGGTACTATGTCTATGGTTGGTTTCTCAAATGTTAGAGAACCACTAGGTTGAGATCCAGTTGTTTCTGCATCATTCGAATGTGTATCATAATAATGATCCATTGTTTGAATGTTTATTTCATGTTCACCAATCATGAACATGTTAGCATTGGGGGGATTTCCTCCTTGAGGGGGTTTCCATGATTCCCTCCCGAGGGACATATCGAGGCTGAAACAACCATTTGTTTTTGATGTGGGAAGGTTGATTTAGGATGGCATGTTGTTGTTTCCCTCCTCGTTGTGCCAATAGTCGATGAATGTCATCCATGTGAGGACAAAGGTGAGTAGGATAATCCCCTTGGAAAATTTTGCAAGGGTATTTGTTTTTTTAGTTCTCTTGATTTCCTCTAGCAGGATTATTCACCTTAGGTGCTTGTCCTGTCCTAGAATTAGCGTTGGGATTCTTCTTCTATTTCTTCTCTTTTCCTTTGGGGTCCGCAGCTTGAACCGTAAGTACTTCATGAGTTTGGGTGGGAGTTGCATATTGCTATGTTTCCTGGACAACTATGGTTTATGAATAATGAACATAAATTTGTCCCAATTGTTGGGTAATATGTTCAAGTTGGTTAACAGATCCAATCACACCATCACTATGATGTCCTTTTGGTGGCCTAGATGGATCAGACGTAGGTCTTACAACATGAGGTATTAAATCATAAAGTGTGCATGATATGGAATATATCAAATCCATCTGTTGACCACTCTGAATGATTTGTTTTTTAGTAATGGCTCCTGACATGGCTACATCTTTGGTAAGAGTAGGAAATAGCGATTTTATGAACCAATCTTCTAAGAATTGATCTAGGATTTCAACTTTTATAAGCCTTCGACGCCTCCTCCATTCGTGGATATGATTTGATATGTGAGTTGAAGTGGACTTCCTAAGTGAAGTAAAAAGTTATGTACCCATATCATAGAGGATAGGTAATTGAAAATGTGTCATAAATACCATAGCTAAAGATGAAAATTTCGTGAATGTATTGCAGGGCAGCTCAATGTAACATTTTGCAGCGATTCCCGTTAGTGTCCGCTAAAACAAACTTAACCTAATACTATCATCAACTAGGGAATTGGATGAACACCACAAATGGAATGTCATCACATGATTTGATGGATATTCCCCTAGTTTTCCATCAAACTTGAGTATGTCTAAGGGTAGTTTAGTTGGTATGGTTTGACACCCATTCAAATGTAGAACACGGTCGTTAGTGAGGAGGGATAAATCCAGTAGATTCAATGTGGCTAGAAATGGTGATTTGACTGGTGCCATAGCAAATGATTGATACATGGGTGAAGCTTGATGGCTCCATTGTTGTTGTCCTTGGGCTCAAAAAGCATTCAAAGGAGGATTTCCTCCTTGCGGAGTTTGCGTCCAAAAATATTGGTTACTTCTTGAATGTTGTCCATTCCATTGTGGAACATGATGCATGTATGGATTCCCCCCTTGCAGAGGTATGTTCCAATAATATTGGTTACTTGGTGGAAAATTACCATTCCATTGTGGGATAGGATTATTGGGTGGATTTCCCCCTTGCAGAGGTGGGACCCAATAAGATTGGTTACTTGTCGGAATCTGACCACTCCATTGATTGTTTCCTTGGTTTTGATAAGCGTTCCATGGTTACTTCCTTGAACTTGTCCACTTTATTGCGGAATGGGGTTGATAAGTGGATTTCTCCCTGGCGTGCTACCTATTGGGAGTATGGGATATCCTCCAGGATTTGTGTTAGGAAAATTTGGAGGATGATTTCCTGAGGCATTTCCACTAATATGTGGAGCATAACCCCAATTGGCATTACTGTTCCATGGTCCATTCGTTCCACTAGGAATATTAACATTCCATGGTGAAGGGTTTCCCCCAGAAGTAGAACTTGGAATAATGTTAGGTATACCAAGAGGATTTTGGTTTAATCCTTGATTGTTTTGACATTGATTATTCAAACCATATGGAAAACCCATATTTGGTAAGGCACACCCCCTAGTAGGGATCCATGCAGATGAAGTGGATGTACTTCTGGGATTGCGACCCGAAACTGTACCAACTGGAACTGAAGTGTTGGTGGAACTTGTGCTAATAACATGTATACTAATTGTTGGGATTGATATAGAAGCTAAATTGGAAGTATTGCTACCTCCAACAACTATTTGAGGTTGCGATGATGTATTCCATTGTGTTCCTGGTGAAGCCATAGGGTCAAGTGTTGAATTCTGCATGTTATTCCAATAACTGAAAAGAGGATTAATGTAATCCAATGACTCACTGATGTGAAGTACCACTGGGTCTGAAATATTTTTCAAAGGTGGGTTTACATGAGTAGCTGTGTTGTTCTCTAGTGTTTCAATTTCAAACAGAGCAATATTATCAACAATGTCTGTGTTTTCTTCGTTAGATAATGTTGAAGTTTTAGGTTTGATGATGTTCTTCTCTATTATTGTTAATTGAATCTAGAAGTTATTCAGTTTCCAAGTCTCAAGGTTGTGTTTGTTGTATCTGTCTCCGCAATGTAGTGGGGCCTTCATATTCTGGTGATTCACCTCACTGCCATCATGATTGGCGGATCAGGAGAGTATCCACTTTGAAGATTTTGATAAAAGGATTTGTTTTAAAATGGTATTCTTAATTAAAAATAGAACCAAACAATCCTAAGGAACTCTAGACTCAGCAAAAATAAAAAGTGTCCACACAATAAAAATATCCTATGAATCCAAGCAAGCAAACTAATTTTCCAAAGAACCGAAGCTCAGTGAAAAGCTAGATTGGAGGGATTTCTGAAACTAGTAGCTTCTGAGGGATATCAAGCCTCAAACAATTACTAATAGCGAAGGTTTGAGAAATAGTTACAATAAACTTTATTCGCTAGTGGTGCAAGTATTGGTTCTTGACCAATCAACCTCCCAAGGAGGAAAAGATTCAAAGTTGGTCTTAGGTATTGCAAGTGTACCCCACTCACAATAGCCTATGTGATATAATAGGACTAATGACTAAGGTTACCACTTCAGAATTGACGGTCGGGTGGAACAGTTGTATGTCTAGGATAACTATCATAACTAGGTATTCTAGAAAAGTGATGTCACCTTGAGGACTTGTCACTTAGATAAAATTCTGTGATGATCTCATATCCCACTAAACAAGCAAGAGGGGGGGGGACCACCCTTACTTATCCAAATTGACCTCGTGCTTGACGCATGTGTTAGATCCGCTTTCCCGACAAACGTTTTTTACTACTAATGGATTTAAACTCTCAATAATCAATGCTAGTTTCAAAAGTATAGTAGTCCAGGAGTGTTAATCTCCAAACCTAATCTAGGGCACTAGCCTAACCTTTTTGGTGATATGAAAATCAAATATTGGTTAGTTTTAGATTGAACACCAATTTCAATGGTACTTTTCTTAGTTTCAGGAGTGGAAGTGAAACTAGTGGTGGGTTGACTCAAAAATATGAACCAAACAATGCAATATGTTCACTACTCTACCTTTCAATTCAATGAATGCTCTAAACTAATGAAAAGTTAGAGGTTCATGTGAGTCTTCCAAACATGCAAGTTGAAAAATAATAATTAAAAGAAAAACTTTCTACAACATGCATAAAACTCTTTCCAAATATTAGAATGTGTTTCCAAATCTAGTAAAGTTTTGGTGATGCAAAATTTTTGGTAGATTTTTTTATGTTTTAGGAACAGTTCTTCTGAAATATGGCTAATTATTGATTTCAAAAATCGATGTAAACCAAACAAATATATCAATTGAAATGAATCTAATTCTGTTACACGGGAGATATTTGTTTCTTGTTTGCAGGGCCACCCAAAAGTGCAAGCAAAGAGGATACGTAGAGCCCTTTTTAGAATTATGAAATAAAATTTTAAACGTGAGATCTACTTTCTCGTTCATAAGATCACTCGAAAGCCCAAGCGAAGAGGATACTGTAGCTCGGGAACTGTATGTGAAAATTCAAATCTATTATGTTACAAGTGTGATCCACTTTCTCATTCACAAGATCGCCCAAAAGCCCAAGTGAAGAGGATATGGTAGCTTGAAGAGAAATTGCTTGAAAATTCAAATCCTAAACTATTACAAATGAGATCCTCTTTCTCATTCAAAAGATCGCTTGAAATCCCAAGTGAAGAGGATACGGTGGCTCAAACAGAACTTATTTCAAGAAAATTGAAGTTTAAAGCTACAACTCTCTCTAATTGTGCATGAAAAAATGAAAAAATTGTAGATCCAAAACACAAAATTACTAATTAAAGTCGTTTCTTTCGTTTTGGAGGGAAATTTTTTCAAATTATCTTAATGTGTAATGTCCATTTTTTTGAATTTTAATGCAAATTTCCTTGTGGATTGTTTTAAAATGATCTTTTCATGTGTCATGACTATGATTTGGTTTCTTGTTTCAGATTAGCAAGTGTGTGGGATTAAAAAATTAAAGGTCCTAAAGGTTCTTTAAACAATTGTTTATGTTTTCCCAATTTTTTATCATTTGCAAACTAGTAAGTGAATCAAAATTCTTAAAATATAAACCCAAATTCTATCAATTGGATGTCTAATCAGGGATCTAAGAGCTAAATATGGCCTAAATAAAAAATATCTATATCAAAATGTGAAAAAAATTGAAAGAAATATCAATTTAATCCATTCTTAGGGGTTTTGGAGGGAAAATCTAACTTTAAAATTTTGAAATTAAATATTTCCTAAAATTTTCAAATATGACCCTAATTGACCCTAAAATATTTTTAATGTCATGTACAGGTCTGCAAACACAAAAATCATTCATAAAAGATGCGCTAAAACAGTAAATTCTCACAACTAGTTTTAACAATTTTCTTGCAATTTTGAACCAAAAAGCTGAAAAATATTTCAAAATATTCCAAATATGAGCTAATTAGGGTCCATGTATGGTCTAAAATCTAAGCAAAAGGATTCCTAAGCCTATCAAATAAAAATAAATCACAAGAAACCGGAAAAAAGTGAGAAAACTAGGTCCAAAATTCAAATCCCTCGATCGACGCAGGTTTAGAAGAGTATACAGTGCGTTGCTTTAGAAAGACGTACCCTGTACACAGAGAAGGTGTGTCATTGGAGCATGTTGAAAGTGTAACAGAGTGTGTCTTTGGTCATTGGTGCACTGTGTATGAAGGCAGGGTGCGTCTATCTCCCAAGATCAAGAAAATGCAAAATCTGAGCCCAATTTTGAAGAGTTTTAGGTTTTTAAAATGTGGATTAAGGCCGGTTTTAGGATTCTAAGGGTCTTTAAACTTGGTACATAGGTAATATCATAGTTTTAAAGCTTGATTTAATTATATCTTTTAAGGTTTGTGTTATAGGTCAAATATGCACTTCTCCGTCCCATGATCACCTTGCCTTGTAGATCACACAAAAGGACATAAAGGATTGAAGAGCATGACTGCTTTATATGACTTGTTTCCAGAAGTACACTTCTCACCTGAGAATTTAATAGTTTCTTCTGATTTTTCCACCTGTACGCCCCTCTCTGTACACAAGACCTACGTACTGTACCCTACTCTCCTCAAGGGCAACCAATGTACACCTCCAAAAAAGTTGTAAATGCATGTTGTAAAGCATAAAAGTTGCTTCCTATATGCTACTCTTGTTCTATAAAACCCGCGTACATCTTAAGATGAAATAAAAAAATATATTAATTTCACGAATTGGGATTAGTTGAAGTTGGTTATGCAACTTCCCCAACCTCCCAATCCAACCACCTCTTAATCTTAACTGCCTACCTTGTCCCATAAATACAAGGAGGATCCATGAGAGGGTTTACTCACACAACTCATACAATCATTATTCTCATAATGCTCATAAAATATTGAGAGAAGGCTTGAAGTATTGTTACGCTGGAGGAAAGTTCCAAGTCAGAGTGAAGAGTAGGAGCCCAGGATCTGGTTGCATAAACATCTCTACACGTCAGGTATATTGTACTGATTTCATGTTTCTTTGACAATAAAAAGGTCGTAACACCCTTCCTGTCCCAAATATGATATCTATTGGATTGCATGTCTATTTGGTTTAATTCTTGATTATAGTTGATGTTAGATTACTTTGTAATTTCATTATATGTTATATGGTCAAGATACGCTGAGGAAGGTATCTCTTGTATTGCAGGTTCGTCAAGCATAAGATCGAGCGGGAGATCAAGTGAAGGACCAAGCAAAATCTAGGATCAAACATCGAAAAGAGGTATGTCCTTCGACTCCAATCTATTTCTTTTGCAATAACTATATGCAGTATAATCAATGTGTTTACCTATCAACCCCGCCCAGTTGGTAGTGTACATCTCCTCACTATAGGGTAGAAATCCCAAATAACAGACTGGCGACTCCACTTGGGAGTAACAGCTTGGTTGTTCTGCTCTAGGAGACTTAATTTTGGTTTTCTTCCATCCCTTTTCTGAGAGGCCTTATAGGTCTGTGTTATCTTTCTTGTATGCTTGATTCAACTCAGTTTTTGGTTTGCAAAGCCTGTTTGTGCCCTTTCAAGGCATGTACGCTGGTCTCCCCTACACACAGTAGCGTTTGTTGGCTGATGTACGCCCCTCCTTGCACTGCATAGTAGCGTACCTGTCCTGGTGTATGCTGGTTTCAACACTGCACAGTAGGGTATGTTCGTGTAGTGGCCTGTTTTTCTGTTAGGGTTTTTTTTTAAAGATTTGGTTGTTGTTCCAGCCTGTTGCTTTGCTTTCTTCATTGACCCTTGAGACCTCTTATGTTAAATTTTCAGAATTTACTTCAATCCGATCTAGGATCTTAACTGAGAGAACAACATGTACAGCAAATCTACAGCATATCAATCATGGACACAATAATGCAAGCACACAAGAGACACAGAGTTTACTTGGGGAAAACCATAAAGGTGAAAAACCCCAATAACTTCCTCAGAGATAGATAGAGCAATGATACAACCAGAATACAAGAGATAGTCTTCTCCTAGTAGTAGAGCCTCCTCCTCATAAGTGCGCCACTTTTCGAATGAGAGAAGTGTGTGTGAAAGATAACACAGGCCTCTTATAGGTCTGTGTTATCTTTCCTGTATGCTTGATTCAACTCAGGTTTTGGTTTGCAAAGCCTGTTTGTGCCCTTTCAAGGCATGTACGCTGGTCTCCCCTACACACAGTAGCATTTGTTGGCTGATGTACGCCCCTCCTTGCACTGCACAGTAGCGTACCTGTCTTGGTGTATGCTGGTTTCAACACTGCACAGTAGGGTATGTTCGTGCAGTGGCCTGTTTTGTTGTTAGGGTTTGTTTTTTAAGATTTGGTTGTTGTTCCATCTTGTTGCTTTGCTTTCTTAATTGACCCTTGAGAACTCTTATGTTAAATTTTTAGAATTTACTTCAATCTGATCTAGGATCTTAACTGAGAGAACAACATGTACAGCAAATCTACAGTATATCAATCATGGACACAATAATGCAAGCACACAAGAGACATAGAGTTTACTAGGGGAAAACCATAAAGGTGAAAAACCCCAATAACTTACTCAGAGATAGATAGAGCAATGATACAACCAGAATACAAGAGATAGTCTTCTCCTAGTAGTAGAGCCTCCTCCTCATAAGTGCGCCACTTTCCGAATGAGAGAAGTGTGTGTGTGAGTAATCAAATAGAGATCTCCCGATCTCTATTTATATGTGCCTGTCCTTCCCAATAAACTAATGGGGCCTACATGTATATCTTAACCCATTTTTAACTTAATCTGGGCCGACCCCACACTTGGTGGTCTAATAACCCTTTGACCCACATGACTTATACAGGGCCGACCCCAACAAGGTGGTCTAATAACCCATCAAGTATAAGTTACGAGACTTACAATATAAATGACGACACTTCCATATAGAGGAATAATAACATCTCTATAGGAATACAAACACTTCCGTATAGAGGAATAATACCATCTCTATAGGAGTACAAAATACATATATGAAATACATGGGTGAAATACA
Organism: Larix kaempferi; assembly: GCA_027924585.1. NCBI lineage: Eukaryota > Viridiplantae > Streptophyta > Pinopsida > Pinales > Pinaceae > Larix > Larix kaempferi. The sequence goes on from BSBM01000368.1 coordinate 14,085,200, forward strand.
TTCCGAAGTCACATATACATCAACACTCCCTCTTAACTAGGAAGGTATTTCTCGACATAGGTCTTCTAGTACAAGTCTTCTTCTCTGGATTATCATCAGTAAATCATCATCCTCGAATCATCATCATCATCACTGCTGCTGCTATCTCAATCAATCTCTGAATCTAATCATCATAGGAAGTTCTACAGAGCCAGTCCTTTTTGATACTGGATGTAGGCCCACCGCCAGTGGATCTTCATCATCTATGCGAACGGTCTGATAGAGGTGGTCTCTCAGGACTAATTTTATGTGCGGATGCAATACCTGAAAGAGCATCCCAGGAACATTTATGTGCCTAAGCAATACTGGCAAGATCTCCCAGGACTTATTACATGCATCTCCTTCACAATACCTTTAAAGAGCATCCCAGGAACATTTATGTTCCGTAGCACGACCAGCAAGATCTCTAAAGAGCATCCCAGGACTTATTACGAGCTCACAGCTCAACCTATGGGATCTCCAGGACTGATTACATGTGAATAGACAATACCTTTAAAGAGCATCCCAGGAACATTTATGTGCCACAGCACGACCGAAAAGATCTCTAAAGAGCATCCCAGGACTTATTACGAGCACACAGCTCAACCTATCGGATCTCCAGGACTATTACATGTCTCTGTAGTAATACCTCATCCTAGGACTGATTACGAGCACACAGCTCAACCTATCGGATATCTGAGGACTGACTACATACTACATAGCAATACCTCATCCCAAGACTGATTACGAGCACACAGCTCAACCTATTGGATATCTGAGAAATGATTACATGCTATTTTCACAACCTTCCACATATCATCTCTGACCTCCAAGTATCAACCTGATACTCATGATCCAACGGATCATCATCGTACGAATCATCATCCTGATGCTCATGATCATACTGATCATCATCACTGTACTGTCCTGGTACATATCATCTGGAGAAACATCCTGAAGCTCATCATCATGATCATCATGAACACACAATGCATCCACCTGATGCATACCAAGTATCTAACTGATACATATCATCATACATGATCCACTTGATCATACAGTGTATCCACCTGATACAAATACAAATACATGATCCACCTGATCATACCTGATGCATATCAACATACATGATCTACCTGATCATATAATGTATCCACTTGATACATATACAGATACATGGTCCAAGCATCCAACATGATGCATATACAAAATACATACAAATGATCCAACTGATCATATCCAACATCCAACATGATGCATATACAAAATACATACAAATGATCCAACTAATCATATCCAACATCCAACATGATGCGTACATACATATATATATAAATAATCCAACTGATCATATCCAACATCCAACATGATGCATATACAGAGCAGTAACTGGAGCATTATCCTGATGCTCATCATCCAACGCTTACATCCATAGCCATGTGAAGGATCCTCCTTCTAACATGCTTGGAATGGCTTCAGCAAATGTGTCCATCACTTCTTCCTTGAAGTGTCGTCGATCTGAAGAACACCAAGCCTCTCCCTGAAGTACTCGAACTTCACTCTGGCTAGTGGCTTCGTCCGTACATCTGCAATCTGCTCGTCCGTCGCAACATACAGGAGCTTCACTGCTCCTCTCTGCACCATATCCCTGATATAGTGATATTTGATCTCTATGTTTTTCGACCTGTCATGGAACACAGGGTTCTTAGCCATCTTCACACAACTCTGGTTGTCACAAAAGATACCAGTAGCATCCAACGGGAGATCAAATAACTTGGATAGTAGCTTCTGAAGCCATACTGCCTCACAACTAGTTGAACAGGACGCAACATACTCTACCTCAACTGTACTCAGTGCTACGCAGGATTGCTTCTTGCTAAACCAAGAGATCACACCTGATCCCATACTGAAGCAACACCCAGATGTGCTCTTCCTATCTGCATCACTGCCTTCCCAATCCGAATCAACATAACTCTGCAGGTTAAACTTTTGATTCACATCATACTTGAGCCAATAATAAACTGTACCCTTCAGGTACCTTAGAATATGCTTTACAGCAACTAGGTGAACATCTCTCGAATCCGTTAGGAACTGGCTCAATGTGTTCACTGCAAAGCAAATATCTGGTCTCATGTTCGTCAGGTACATAGAGGACCCAATCATCTGATGATACATCGTGACATCAACCGGATCAGATGAAGCATCACACAGAAGCTTCAAGTTCGATGCCATAGATGTGGCCATAGCCTTGCAGTCCATCATCCCAAACCTCTTCGGGATCTCTACTGAATACTTCCCTTGTCCAAGGAAGAATCCATCTGCACTCTGCCACACCTCCATGCCAAAAATGAATAGTGCATCATCCCCAAGTTCTTCATCTCGAATTTGGTAGCAAGCTTCCGCTGCGAGTCGGCAATCAATCTGTCATCTCCTGTTACAAACAAGTCATCCACATACAGGAGTAGAATCATAGGATTCCCTTCCTCAATCCTTGTAGTAAAGGTTGGAATCCGCTTTACTCTTGGTAAAGCCCAAACTGGATAGAAAGCTGTTTATCCTACCATACCAAGTTCTGCACATATGTGACTCCCTGTCATGTGTCTCAGAACCAAGTGGCTTCTTCACATACACTATTCGAGAAGGCTGTCTTGAAATCCATCTGGTGTATCTTCCACTTCATTACTACAGCCAGAGCAAGTACAGATCTAATGGAAGTGTATCTGGCTACAGGAGCAAAAGTCTCTATGCTATCACCTGCACCATGCATGATCTTGTAGATCCTCTTGGAAGTCACTATAGACTACCCTTTGGGACGACATCCCAAACATCTTCATGATTGACTAGTACTCCTCGATCATGGCATTCTTCCCAGATCCTGGGAACTTCAATATCTTCAATATTTTCAATAGATAACTTTGTTGTTGAACAAATGTCGTAGTCCTTCTTTTGTAGGTGATGGTATACGATCTTTCCTACACAACAAGTTAAATTGCATGATTAGAAAACATCTCATAGTTTTTAGAACAAATTCTTACACATAAAGAAATATGTCATACAGTCATGCAATTATCTTAGCCAATGCTTCAATACAACATTTATCCATATTCCGTAACTTTCTAGATGCCTTCCAATCTATACCAGAACATTGTTAAGAGTGTGCACAACTCCTAACATGTCAGCAAAGAGGTTTCATTCTAGATAAGTAGCAATGGAATGTTGTACAGTGCCATAGGCCACTTACCCATGTATATTAGTAGTATACTGTTCATCAATGCAACTATTCTAATATGCATAATACACAACCTAATTCTAGGAACATAAGCATATACATCATTGAATAACATTATGTAAGAAATGACAATTCAAATACTTATCTTTGTTTGGTTGCTGGGTGGAATCCCTCTGAATCTTTGCAACTCCATTCTGATGTGGATCATGAGAAGTGGTCAACTCCCTCTGAATATCTGCATCCTTGCAGAAACTACTGAAGTGTGCTCCTTTTCTTTCTTGCAGGAACAACTGGAGTGTGCTCCCTCTTGATCTTTGCTTCTTGGATTACCTGTTCTTGAAATTATATCCATCCTTAATCACTATGCATACTTATTAGTATCATCATTGTGTTATCCTTGAGGTCTCATACATAATCACACATTTATTAGTATAATCTTAATACTATCAAAACACAATAATCTTAAACATGTATAGTCATGATCATTCACAGATAATAAACATTAGTATTCAAGGTTTCAGGGAAGTCTTCTTTTACTCATGCATATTCTTATTTGATCATAGGACTCTTTTGATTAGTTAAATAATCAATGCATACACCCGTGATTACTCAAACATATAACTTCATGATTCTTCTAGTTAGTCGTATCATCAATTATGGTAAGAAACATAATATGCATACAATCATGACTATTCAAACCTATGACTTCATGAATAATCATTATCAACATCACAACAGTATAAGGTAGGATTCTAGCTTGATATACGAAAAACATACCTGGTTTAGCATGCTAGCTAGTTATGTCTAACATACCCACATAATGTCTTCTGGTTCTCTTCAATGACTTGTGATAGTAACCTACATGTCTCATAAGTTATCCATTGTAGAACCGAGTTATACATACCTCATAAGTAGATCTTCTAAGAGATCCAAGACAATGGATGAATCTTTGTCTTCATGTCATCATGATCATATGTTCTTGAACTAGAACATGATTTTTTTCTTTCTTGGTGTACCTTTCATGTTAGCGGACAACATAAACCTCATACAACACCATAATGCATTAGTACAATCATAAGTGTTAACACCCTAACCAATGAATATCTTCTATCATGCATTCATAATTTTATAAAGGTGATACGACAAGTCTAAATTTAAACAAGATTGTACTAACTGTAATAATATGAAGACAAACATACCATAGACTTAATTATGAGCAAATATTGAAACATACCTGGATAAGTCATACCTATCGAGATTGCTTGTAATCTTCTTATGTAAGGCCTTAGCCTCGTCTCCCTCTAAAACAAAAACTTCTTCAATTATGTAGGTGACCAATCCATTCTCTTCTAGGATTAACCCAATCCACTTGATTTGCAGGAACTAGATCTAGAGATGGATTAGGGTTTGTCAGAGAAACCCTAAGAATTCAAACTTTGAATTTCAAACTTCCGAAAGGATAGAAATATGCGCCTTGATGATCTGATCAAGCTGGTATACTCAGAATTTGAAAACTGCAAAGTTTCATCGCTCAAATTTGCCTTTGAAACTTTCGTATTTACTGGACGTGACCCCGAACTAGGGTTTGATGAAGCCCACCCTTCTGTCCAATCAAAAGGTTTGATCCAAAGCTCTAAGCTTCTATTTTTCTGAGGAGCTTCCAGCCGTGGTCACATATTTCAAAAATTCCTATTTTTGCAGAAGCCCTAAATTTCCACTTTTCCGATCAAAGTCCCGAACTAGGGTCTAATCAAGCCCGGCCTTCTGCCCAACCAAAAATTCTGATCTTGGCCTCTAAATTTCTATTTTTATGAGTAGCATTCATCCGTAGTCTCTGATTACAAAAATTCTAACATTCTCCGAAACCCTAAATTCCGGAAGCCATGAATGAAGGTGCTAGAAATATGTACCTGATTGTTTCTAGTGTAACTCTGCACTTTTCGATCCACAGGGTCTGAAAACCTTTTATGTGGTAGCTTGACCTATCATCTTTCCATCCCGATAGGTCTAACCTCAACTGGATTCTCTGAGAGAGTTATAAGTGTCACAATGTGACCTGTTTATGGGATAAAACAAGAGAGTAAACTTGTACGGCATTCCACGTGTCATTGGTTCAACTTCGGCCTCTGAAAACATTTCTTGAGATAGTACAATTTTTGTACTACCTGTCACTTTTTATGAAATTTTATTTGGAGCTTCCTAGCCCAAGTTATAATTTTTTTTGCCAAGGTCACCTGTTTTTGGCTCAGATCTGGAAGAGGCAGAAATCCTATATTGTACAGATCATAAATCACAAAGTACAACAAATTAGAGGTTTTCCTCTGTATACAAGGTACATGGGGATCTTATCTTCGTCCTGTAAAAGTTTCAGATCCAAATTGTTTTCCAAAATGGATTTATAGAGAAAGTCCTATGATGACTTGTTTTTGCTATATCAAGCCCTAGCATCGTAAGTGCAACAAGTGTAATACATGCCATATCATGCCTTCTTTCAGGTTAGCTCTGATTCCATGTTAAATTTTCAGAATTTACTTCAATCTGATCTAGAATCTTAACTGAGAGAATCACATGTACAACAAATCTAGAACATATCAATCATGGACACAATAATGCAAGCACACAAGAGACACAGAGTTTACTTGGGGAAAACCATAAAGGTGAAAAATCCCAATAACTTCCTCAGAGATAGATAGAGCAATGATACAACCAGAATACAAGAGATAGTCTTCTCCTAGCAGCAGATCCTCCTCCTCATAAGTGCGCCACTTTCTGAATGAGAGAAGTGTGTGTGTGAGTGATCAAATAGAGATATCCCGATCTCTATTTATACTTGCCTGTCTTGCCCAATAAACTAATGGGGCCTACATGTCTATCTTAACCCATGTTTAACTTAATCTAGTCCGACCCCACACTTGGTGGTCTAATAACCCGTTGACCCATATGGATGACCCCCAATAGGGTGGTCTAATAACCCTTTGACCCACATGACTTATACAGAGCCGAACCCAACAAGGTGGTCTAATAACCCATCAAGTATAAGTTACGACACTTACAATATAAATGACGACACTTCCGTATAGAGGAATAATAACATCTCTATAAGAATAGAAGCACTTCCGTATAGAGGAATAATACCATCTCTATAGGAGTACAAAATACATATATTAAATACATGGGTGAAATACATTCCGAAGTTACATATACATCAACATCTTATGCCTTTGTCTTGTAAGCCTCTCCAATCTCTTTGAGCTTGTTTTTGCTTGCTTGTGCCTTTGTTTAAGTTCCTTTTCCGCTTACGAGCCCTTTCTTGAAGTTCATGCGCTATTCTCTTGGGAATAACTGCATCTCTTCACCCTAGTTGCTGTTGTAGTCTTACAAACCTGTACTTTGATTGTTTGTTGTCTGTTGCAATGTTTAGCACGCTTTCACTTGGTCTCATCCTTCTTTAGGGTTTGACTGTCAAGTTTGAGTCCTTAGGGTTGCTTCCAAAAGGTTGCTTGGTTCGGTCACTTGCTGATTGTTTTATCAGTTTGTTCAAGTAAGTCAAAGCCTCTTAGTCTTCTTGTTGTTGAGTCCATGTGTTGTTTAAGTCATTCTTGGTTCGCTTGCTTGCGTTTTTCTTGGCTTAGTGTTTCTTAGGGTTTTGATACTCAGGAGCAACCTGTTTAGGTTTGCCTTTCCGTCAAAGTGTCTCTTTTCACTGTTTCTTTTCACTTTGTTTCCAAGCCTCAAGTTTTTCTTTTGCAAAAAATTGGTAAGTCAAGTCTTCATAGAGTCTTTCGATTCGTTTTCTTGCAGCCATTTATATGTTTGCCTTGTACACATTTTATAGTTAGATCTTGCTTTCTTTTGTACAAAGTTCTCTTTCTTTTATAGTTACTAGAAAAAGACCAAAAATTGTTTCAATAGCTCAGTAGTAAGATCTTGCTTTATTTCGAGGTAGCTTAGTTTGCTTTGAAATACTCAAAAATAAAATACAAAAAGATGTTTTAGGATTGCTTAGGTTTCAAGTTTTTGAAAGAATTGTAAACAAAAAGAGAAAATTTTGTGAATTTGGAAGCGTTATCTTTTCAAGTACTTTACTTTCATAACAGATCATTCCACAGACTGCACTACAACCTTTGAGTAACAAGTAACCCTTAAAAATAAATTATTAATCAAATTTATTAGCAACATTTTCTTTTTAGGAATACATGACATCAACTAGCTTAGGCTAGAGTTTCGAGCTTAAATCACCTTAAACTGCTCGGAACTGGCTTCATTACTCAAAAATGATAGTAAGAATTTCATTTAGGTAAACCCATCTACATCAAATAGTCCTGGGAAACTCTACTTAAACCAAAGCTAAGCACGAGGCTGTGGGAGACTGGAATTGCTGAGGATATCCCCTCACTTTCCTTTTGACCATAAACCATAGTTGATTCGTGTTAGGATATTCACATCATCATTTAATGATTGCATGCATTTTGCATGCACACTGCATGCATGCATCCCATTCATCAGGGTGGTATCCCCCAGCACCTAGTCCTCAGTTTTCTAGCCCCGGGAGCTTCTTTATGCTCATTTACAACCCTCCTAGCCAGTGTGGCACCCTTCTTTCATCTACCACTTGAGAAAGGTTCCCTCCCTCACCTACCACCCAGTTACACTTCAATTAGTGAGTGATTTGTGGATCTGCTCCTTGATTTGAGGACATATTGACTAGTTGACTGTCTCTGACACTCCAATTGACCTCCAGTTAGCCTAGACAGCCTGTTCTAACTCCAGTCATCTCTCCATGTGCCTCAATTGAGCCTCCTTTCACTCATTTGCATGTGTTACACCTACATACACTCAGTTAGACTCAGTTTGACACCGGTTGCTTAGCTTGACATCTGTTGATAGTTACTTGTGTATTGATGACACTCCACTGATGATGATGATGAATCCTAGTGAAGACAAGCTACACCATGCAGGCTATTTAATTGAACTCATTAGGCAATTTGAATTGCTTGGCTTGGCTCACTCATTGTGACAATATTGTATTGTAATTCTACCATTCTGGATTATAGAGCACCAATGCATCTCTCTTGCACAGTTTTTACTCCAAATTTTTTTACATCTTTGTGATTGATATTCTTGTTCAATAGATTTGTTGTGACTAATTTTACATGGTATCAGAGCCATTGCAAGGACAATATCTCTCTCCTACAGGTGTTCTACATGAAGATTTGAGTGAATTTTCTCAAAATTACTGAAGTTTTGGCATGCAAAATCTCATGTGCATTCACTCATCTGCATGCAAAGCTGAAAAATACACTCCAATCCACTCCAGAAGCTTGAGTTTTCCGTAGAATTCATGGATATGATACATTGGATCCATTCAATCTTGCTTGATCTCCAATCCTATGTGTGATGCAACTCTAAAAGGGTGGATTGTTCGACCTTATGGTTATTGTTTGTGTGTGATTTGCAGGTTTCTTACTTCCTCCATTTGCATTTGTTAATGTAGAGATGGAGACTTCTTCTTCACAAAATATTCTTACTCCATTCAACTACGATGAATGGAAACCAAAGATGATTGCATTCTTGAAGAGACAATGTCTTTTTGATATGTGCATTGGTAATACAAGAGATTTTGATTCCGATGAAGAGGAGAATGATTGGCTCAATGATTGTGATAGAGCTTTTGGAGAAATATGTCTTGCTATGTCTCCTTGTATGCGCTACCTTAGTAATACTGCTGAAAATCCAAGTGATCTATGGGTCCAACTTGACAGACAATTTGGAAAGAAGGAAGAAGAGGATCATGCTAGCCTTTTGGAGAACAAGCCCAGTAAGATCTCCTTATGTGTTCTTTCTGATCATGTCTTGGCCTCAACAATTGTTCAAGATGAAGAAGAAACTGTAGATTCAAAACTCATTCTCTCAATATCTTCTATTTCGAATTTTGAGCAAGATAAACCAGCTCATACTCTAGATTCTGAAGAGGTTCTTGAATCCTCTCTTTCACATGAGTTTGCCGTCATGCAGAATAATGATCTACTTGATGTTTTGGAGGTAAAATCTGATTTTGGAGGTGAAGCATTCATCCTCCTTGATTGCATGCCTCCTATAAACTTTTGTTCTATCATTTGCACAGTTTCTTAGAGTTTTACTAAAGATGAAGGGCACTACCATTCGCTTGAGTTCAATTCTCATGCATTTTTTGCTGATTTCTGTTTTGATCTCCTTGTTGGTTCAAGGGAGATCTCAAGAAACCATTTGTCAAATACTGGAGCTGATTTAACTTCCACTGATAAGAAGTTCAAGTTTCAAGATATATTTGATCCAATTGGATCTATTCCTACCTTACTTGGTTCGAATCACAGGTTCTAGGATCATCCTCATATTTTCAGATTTGTTCTCACCATTTTTGGTATGAAGAGCAAGTTCATAAAGTCTCCACATTCGCTTGCATCCACCGATGGAGCATTCAAGCACATGTTTTTGGAGCATGATCCATTTAATCCCAAGAGTAAGATACCTCCAGACATATCTACTTGATTTTGGAGCAGTTAAATCTTTTGGTGTGCTATGGTCTATTTTGAGTGGGGGTATTTTTCCCATAAGGTTTTCTCCATTTCCTCGGTTTATTGACTATTCTTAGTTTGGATTATTATTGTATTGGCGTGACCTTTGGTCTCAGTTACCAGGGCCCTATAATTTATTTTTATACCTCATAGTATAGCTTGTGGGGGATGTTAGGATATTCACATCATAATTTAATGATTGCATGCACTCTGCATGCATGCATGCATCCTAGTCATCAGGGTGGTATCCCCCAGCACCTAGTCCTCAATTTTCTAGCCCCAAGAGCTTCTTTCTGCTCATTTACAGCCCTCCTAGCCAGTGTGGCACCCTTCTTTCATCTACCACTTGACAAAGGCACCCTCCCTCACCTACCACTCAGTTACACTTCAGTTAGTGAGTGATTTGTGGATTTGCTCCTTGATTTGAGGACAAATTGACTACTTGACTGTCTCTGACACTCTAATTGACCTCCAGTTAGCCTAGACATCCTATTCTGACTCCAGTCAGCTCCCCATGTGCCTCACTTGAGCCTCCTTTCACTCCTTTGCATGTGTTACACCTACGTACACTCAGTTAGACTCAGTTTGACACCGGTTTCTTAGCTTGACACCTGTTGACAATTACTTGTGTATTGATGACACTCCATTGATGATGATGATGACTCCTAGTGAAGACAAGCTACACCATGTCGGCTATTTGATTGACCTCATTAGGAAATTCGAATTGCTTGGCTTGGCTCACTCATTGTGATAGTATTGTATTGTAATTCTACCATTTTGGATTATAGAGCACCGATGCATCTCTCTTGCACAGTTTTTACTACAAATTGTTTTACATCTTTGTGATGGATATTCTTGTTCAATAGATCTGCTGTGACTAATTTTACAATTCACATACGGGGATCCTTTCATATTTCAGGCTTTGCTACCTTGCCCATGCATTTCGACTAGGCTGACAAATGTCCCCCCGGGTTATTTCGTATTGATGGTAGCCTTAGTATTAGACCTTTAGGATTCTACACAGGTAGAGTGGGTGGTTATTCCCACTTCACCTCGGACAGGCGTGGAATGTTAGTTTTTCATAAATTTCAATCTGATCTAGGATCTTAACTAAGAGAATAACATGTACAACATATCTACATCATATCAATCATGGACACAATAATGCAAGCACACAAGAGACACAGATTTTCATCGGGGAAAACCAAGAAGGTGAAAAACCCCGCAACTTCCTCAGAGATAGATAGAGAAATGGTACAACCAAAGTACAAGAGATAGTCTTCTCCTAGCAGCTGATCCTCCTTCTCACATGTGCACCACTTTCCCAGTGATGGAAGAGTGAGTAAAGAGATGATCAAATAGAGATCTCCCGATCTCTATTTATACATGTCCTATCCTGCCCAATAAACCAGTGGGGCCAACTTGTGTAACTTAGCATAATAACCCATTGTTACATTAATCCGGGTCGACCCCTTATTAGCTGGTCTAATAACCCATTTACCCACATGAATCATACAGGGCCGACCCTATCAAGGTGGTCTAATAACCCATTGATAAGTTACAACACTTGCGACACTTGTCAATACAAATGATGACACTTCCATATAGAGGAATAATAACATCTCTATAGGAGTACAATATACATAGATTAAATACATAGGTGAAATACATTCCAAAGTTACATATACATCAACACTCCCTCTTAACTAGGAAGGTATTTCTTGACACAGATCTGCTAGCACAAGTCTTCTTTTCTGGATCATCATCACCGAATCATCCTCCTCAAATCATTGTCATCGTCATCGTTGTTGCTATCTCAATCAATCTCTGAATCTACTCATCATAGGAATTTCTATAGAGCTAGTCCTTTTTCATACCTAATGTAGGCCCACCACCTGCAGGTCTTCATCATCACTGGCCATATTGTGGAGTTCTCAGGAGTTATTACGTGCATCACAAAACCTTGCAAGAGCATCCAGGTTGTTACGAGCACACGGCTCTACCTGTCAGATCTCCCAGGGTTGTATTATATGTGACTGTCACAAAACCTTAAAAGAGTGTCTTGACAAGCAAGATCTCTAAAGAGCATCCAAGGCCTTTTTCATCCTGTCCAGATCTCCAGGACTTATTACATGTGACCCCTACCACAAAACCTTTAAAGAGTGTCTTGACTAGCAAGAACTCTAAACAACATCTAAGGCCTTTTTCATCCTGTCCAGATCTCTAGGGCGTATTACATGTGGTCATGGAAAAACCTCGAAAGAACATCCTAGGACTGATTACAAGCACACAACTCAACCTATCGGATCTCCCAAGGCTAGATTATATGCCATAGGACAAAACCTCGAAAGAGCATCTGCCAGATATCCCAGGACCAGATTACATGCCATAGGAAAGACCTCGAAAGACTATTTGAAAATCTCCCAGGGCCAGATTATATGTCCTCCCAAAGCAAAACCTCGAAAGAGTGTTTTCCAGATATCTCAGGGCCACATTACATTCCATAGGAAAAAACACGAAAGACTATCTGCAAACCTCCCAGGGATGGATTATATGCTTATCTGCACAACCTGTTCCACGGCCACAGAGTATCAACTTGATACTCACCATACATCATCCTGATGTACACATGATCATCCTGATCATCATCACTGCATCATCCTGATGCTTGTCATCTGGAGAAACATCTTGAAGCTCGTCATCCATGATCATCCTGATCATATAATTCATCAACCTAATGCATACCAAGTATCTACCTGATACATATCATCATAAATGATCCACCTGATCATACAATGTATCCACCTGATACATACATAGATACATGATCCACCTGATCATACAATGTATCCATCTGATATTTATCAACATACATGATCTACCTGATCATACAATGCATCCACCTGATACATATACAGATACATGGTCCAAGCATCCAACATGATGCATATACAAATATATCAAGCATCCAACATGATGCATATACATATACATGATCCAACCGATCATACCAATCATCCAACATGATGCATATACATATACATGATCCAACCGATCATACCAATCATCCAACATGATGCATATACAGATCAGTAACTGGAGCATTGTCCTGATTCTCATCATCCAGCACTTACATCCACAGCCATGTGAAGGATTCTCCTCTCACCATGCTTGGAATGGCTTCCAGCAAATGTGTCCATCACTTCTTCCTCGAAGTGTCGTCAATCTGAAGAACACCAAGACTCTCTCTGAAGTACTCAAACTTCACTATGGCTAGTGCCTTCATCAACACATTTGCAATCTGCTCATCCGTTGCAACATACAGGAGCTTCACTGCTCCTCTCTGCACCATATCCCTGATATAGTGATATTTGATCTCAATGTGCTTCAACCTGTTGTGGAACACCGGGTTCTCAGACAGCTTCACACAACTCTGGTTGTCACAAAAGATACTAGTAGCATCCAATAGGAGATCAAATAAATCAGACAGTAGATTCCAAAGCCATACTGCCTCACAACTAGCTGAACAAGCAGCAACATACTCTGCTTCGGCTGTACTCAGTGCTACGCAGAACTGCTTCCTGCTAAACCAAGAGATCACACCTAATCCCATACTGAAGCAGCACCCAGATGTGCTCTTCCTATCTATAGCACTGCCCACCCAGTCCGAATCAACATAACCTTCCAGGTTAAACTTTTGATTCACATCATACTTGAGCCCATAATCAATTGTACCCTTTAGGTACCTCAGAATATGCTTTACAGCAACCAGGTGAACACGTTTGGGATCCATCAAGAAATCGCTCAATGTGTTCACCGCAAAGCAAATATCTAGTCTCGTGTTCGTCAGGTACATCAAGGACCCAATCATCTGACGATACATAGTGACATCAACTGGATCAGATGAAGCATCACACAGAAGCTTCAGGTTCGATGCCATAAATGTGGCCAAGTCCTTGCAGTCCATCATCCTGAACCTATTAAGGATCTCTACTGCATATGAACCTATTCAAAATCTCTACTGCATACTTCCCTTGTCCAAGGAAGACTCCATCTGCACTCTGCCACACCTCCATGCCTAGAAAGTAGTGCATCATCTCCAAGCTCTTCATCTCGAACTCGGCAGCAAGCTTTCGCTGCATGTCGGCAATCAATCTATCCTCACCTGTAACAAATAGGTCATCTACATACAAAAGTAGTATCATTGGATTGCCTTCCTCAACCTTGTAGTAAAGGTTGGAATCCTCTTTACTCTTGGTAAATCCCAAACTAGATAGAAATCCATTTATCCTGCCATACCAGGTCCTGGCTGCCTATTTCAAACCATACAGGGCTTTCTTCAGTTTGCACACATGTGACTCTCGGTCATGTGTCTCAAACCCAAGTGGCTGCTCCACATACACTTCCTCTTCGACTACACCATTCAAGAAAGTTGTCTTGACATCCATCTGGTGTATCTTCCATTTCATCACTGCAGCCAGAGCAAGTATTGATCTGATGGAAGTGTGCCTAGCTAAATGTGTAGAAGTCTCTTCATACTCAATCCCTCTTTCTGGGAGAAGCCACGAGCTACAAACCTCACTTTGTATTTCTCCATGCTACCATCTGCAGCATGCTTGATCTTATAGATCCATTTGGAAGTCACAACAGACTTTCCTTTAGGTCTTGGGACTGCATCCCAAACATCATTCTTCATGATCGACTGGTACTCCTCGATCATGGCATTCTTCCCGAATCCTGGGAACTTCAATATATTCAATATCTTCAATAGATAACTTTGTTGCTGAAACAAATGTTATAGTCCTTCTTTTGTAGGTGCTCGTATACAATCTTTCCTACAAAACATGTTAAATTGCATGATTAGAAACTTCTCATAGTTTTCAAAACAAATTCTTACACATAAAGAAATATGTCATACCGTCATGCAATTATTTTAGCCAATGCTTCAATACAACATTCTTCCATATCTTATAACTTTCTAGATGCCTTCCAATCTCTACCAGAACATTGTTAAGAGTTTTGCACTACTCTCAACATGTCAACAAAGAGGTTTCATTCTAGATAAGTAGCAATGGAATGTTGTATAGTGCCATAGGACACTTACCCATTACATGCATATTAGTAGTATGCTGTTCATTAATGCAATTATTCTAATATGCCAAAATACACAGCCTAATTCTGGGAACATCAGTATATACATCATTAAACAATATTATTTAAACAATCAAATATGCAGGAAATGATAATTCAAATACTTATCTTTGTTTGTTTGTTGGGTTGACTCCCTCTCAGTCTTTGCTTCCTTTCTACAACTCCATTCTGATGTGGATTGTGAGAAGTGGTCGACTCCCTTTGAATATTTGCATCGTTGCAGAAACTACTGGAGTGTGCTCCCTCTTGATATTTGCTTCCTGGATTACCTGTCTTTGAACTTATATCCATACTCGATCACTATGCATTCTTACAAGTATCATTATTGTGATATCCTCGAGATCTCATACATAATCATACATTTATTAGTATAATCTTAATACTATCAGAAACACAATAATCTTAAACATGTATAGTAATGATCATTTTAAACATAGATAATAAACATTAGTATTCAAGGTTTATATAGGACTCTTTTGGTTAGTCATATCATCAATTAAAGTAAGAAACATCATATGCCTAAACCCATGATTACTTAAACCTATAACTTCATGAATAATCATAATCAATCATGCCAAGTATACTTATATAAGATATCCTAACACAAGGTAGTATTTTAACTTGATATAGAAAAAACATACCTGGATTAATATGTTAGATGGTTATTGTCTAACATACCCACATGATGTCTTCTTGTTCTCCTAAGTGACTTGTGCTAGTAACCTGCATATCTCATAGGTTAACCATTCTAGAAGCAAGTTATACATACCTCATAAGTAGATCTTCTATGTGATCCATGGCAAAGGATGAACCTTTGTCTTCATGTCACCATGGTCCTATGTTCTTGAACTAGAACATGATTTGTCTTTCTTGATGTACCTTTCATGTTAGCAGACAACATCAACCTCATACAACCCCACAATGCATTAGTACAATCATAAGTGTCAAAGCCCTAATCAATGAATATTTGCATTCATAATTTTATTAAGGTGATACGACAAGTCTAAAGTTAATTAAGATTGTACTAACCTTAATGAAGACAAACATGCCATAAACTTAATCATGAACAGATCTTGAAACATACCTGGATAAGTCATACCCGTCGAGATTGCTTGTAATCTTCTTATGTAAGGCCTTAGCCTCAACTCCCTCTGAAACAGGAACTTCTTCACTTATGCAGGTACTAATCCATTTTCTTCTAGGATTAACCCAATCCACTTTGATTTGTAGAAACTGGATCTGGAGCTGGATTAGGGTTTGTCAGAGAAACCCTAAAAATTCAAACTTTGAATTTCAAACTTCTGAAAGGATAGAAAGATGCGTCTTGATGAGCTGATCAAGCTGGTATACTCAGAATTTGAAAACTTCAAAGTTTCACCCCTCAAAATTGCCTTTGAAACTTCCGGATCTTCTAGACAGGATCCCAAACTAGGGTTTGATAAAGCCCACCCTTCTTCCAAACCAAAAGGTTCGATATTGGTATCTAAATTTCGATTTTGATGAGTAGTATTCAGCCGTGGTCTTCGATTACAAAAATTCCAACTTTCTCTGAAACCCTAATTCCCGGAGCCATGAATGAAAGTGCTCAAAATCCAATCCTATTTTGACAGAAATATGCACCTGATTGTTTCTAGTGTAACTATGAAACTAGGAATCCACAGGGATTGCAACTTCTACCTGTTGCATCCTGACCTGTTATCTTTCCAAAACCATAGGTCTGACCTCAATTGGATTCTCTGAGAGAGAGTTATTCCAAGTGTCGCAAAGTGACCTGTTTATGGGATAAAATAGGAGAGTGAACTTGTACGGCGAGCCACGTCTCACTGGTTCAACTTCGGCCTCTAAAAACCTTACCTAAGAAACTACAGTCCTTTCCCTACTTGTCACTTTTTACGAAATTTCATTTGGAGCTTCCTGACCCAAGTTGTGACCTTTTTTCCTAGGTCACCTGTTTATGACTGAGATCTGGAAGAGGCAGAAACCCTATATTGTACAGATCATAAAACACAAATTATAACGAATTAGAAGTTGTGCCTTGGCCATAAGGTACATGCGGATCTTAACTTCGACCTGTAAGATTTTTAGATCCTGAAACCTTGCCGAAATGTATTTATAGCGAAATTTATACAATGACTGGTTTTTGCTATATCAGGCCCTAGCTTCGCAAGTGCAACAAGTGTCATACATGCCATACCATGCCTTCTTTCAGGTTAGCTCTGATTCCATGTTAGTTTTCAGAAATTTCAATCTGATCTAGGATCTTAACTGAGAGAATAACATGTACAACATATCTACAGCATATCAATCATGGACACAATAATGCAAGCACACAAGAGACACAGAGTTTTGCCGGGGAAAACCAAGAAGGTGAAAAACCCCGCAACTTCCTCAGAGATAGTATTCTCCTAGCAGCTGATCCTCCTCCTCACATGTGCACCACTTTCTGATTGATGGAAGAGTGAGTAATGAGATGATCAAATAGAGATCTCCCGATCTCTATTTATACATGTCCTGTCCTACCCAATAAACCAGTGGGGTCAACTTGTCTAACTTAGCCTAATAACCCATGGTTACATTAATCCGGGCCGACCCCTTACTAGGTGGTCTAATAACCCATCGGCAAGTTACAACACTGTAGACACTTGTCAATACAAATGACGACACTTATGTATAGAGGAATAATAACATCTTTATAGGAGTACAATATACATAGATGAAATACATAGGTGAAATACATTCCGAAGTTACATATACATCAACATGGAAGGTAACCCTCTGGTAGTAATCGCAGGAAAGGTTTGGTGATTCAAGTGCTTGCACGTAGTGGACCTCCGGTGGATGCTACGAAACTGACCATCGATACTCTGTTACTCTGTTCTGGGCCCTGATCATCCCAGACTTACTTCCAAGATTATTTGCTATCTGTTTTATTGGTTTGATTACTTAGGAAAATTTTTAGTGGTTTACTGTTTGCTCCTTAGTTGTAGTGGCCACTAGGTTTTTACTTAGTTTTATTTTATTATAGTTGTGGAGGACCAAGATCTTTGTCGGTCTCAAAGGTTGCAAAAACTTCCCCCACTTATAGTGGAGCCTCCACCGCCACTGCGATGTAGGAGAACTGATTCCCGTTGTTCTTTTGAACTTACGGGTGAGACAGAGGTTCCTGGAGAACCATAGCCTAGAACACCAGATCGACAAGTCTTGGACACTGTCGAGGTTGAGGATCTAACTACTGTAGAGTTTAGTATTCCTTTCAACCCTCCACTTACAGGACCTCAAGATCCACTTCTGGTACCTATTGGTTTCCAACAGCCTAAGTTTAGTGCTTATCTTTTTACACTAGGTTATACCATGGTTAACCCAGGAGATGAGTAGGGAGTTCCATAAACTCCCACAACTTCTATGGATGCAAGGATTCTTAATCCTTCTTTCTCAAACACTGCACAATCGAGTTTGTCACAGAATGCTTTGGCCTCAACCCCATCCTTTAGTTTCAATGTTGGCACTTTAGGCATGCCGAGTTCACTAACTTCGACATCTGCCTCAGCCACCACACCCACTTTTGGACCCAACAATGTACCTCTATCGATGGTACTAGAAGTGCGTTTTACTCAGTCTTCTGCTACACAATCATTGCAAGGTGTGCCTCATAACATTGCTTCTTCATCCATGGTCGGATCCATCCCTTCTCCATCCATGCTCGCCATGGGTACGATGACGACACCATCCACTACTACCACACCGAGTTTCAATCCCTATCAAGGTTATAACGTTAATCCATCGAACATACCTATAGGGAGTGTCCCCTTCTCTTTGTTTTCTGGAGGAGGGGGTAACATCATTAACCCGTAGTTCAGTGGCGTTAACCCCCAGACATAATGGACTGCTGCCCAAGGATTTAATCCACTTACTTTCAGATGGAACAATTTCAATCCTTTCATTTCACAACCAGTGGCTGGGTGAAACCCCAACCAACAGTACACGAACCAGGCCATGGGTGGTCCCCAATACCAGGTTCCTGTTTACCAGATGCCATCGGCTCAACCACGCTTACCATTTCTAGAAACTTTAAACTTGCCAGACCTTTCAAAGCTTACGAATGACCCTGTGCACCATGATGTTGCATGGCCACCCGTTCCTACCAAACTGCCCTCAGACATACCAAAGTTTGAAGGTAAGACTAGTGAGGACCCTGGAGACGATGTAACAACCTTCCATCTCTGGTGTTCCTCCAACTGATTGAACGACGATTCCATAAGGTTGAGGCTCCTCCAAAGAACCTTGACGAGTGTTGCTTCCAAGTGGTATATTGAACTACCCGCGGCCACCTTTAGCACCTTCCGGGATCTCGCCATTGTGTTTTTGAGCCACTTTCAGCTTCCTGTCCGATATGATGCCGGTACAGACCTTTTGTTGACATTTCGGCAAAACAAGGCCACTCATCTGTCTGATCATATTTAGGAGTGGCAGAGGTGAAAGAGGATCATAAAGGCTAACATTCCCCCAACATTCTTACTATAATGGTACCTTAAGTCTCTTCTTCCTTATGTTTCTAAGGAAGTTTCCACTTCAAGGGTGTCTTCCGAGGAGGAGGCCATTTTCAGAACTCAGCAGCTCGACTTAGTTTATGCTCAGTCTGGGTTGTTGTACGAGATTCTTCCTGATGCATCAAGGTCTAATATAGACCTAGGTAAGCCTAAACTTGGACCACATGCCGATGGCATAGTGGGTTCAGTCGATTTTGCTGTGTTTGATGCCTTAGCAAAGCAGGAGCATGCCTTGTCAGTCAAACAAACTACTGCAGAAGCAAATTCTGTTGCATCCTCCCCTTTTACAACCGAATCTATATAGCAGCTACAGACAAAACAAAAGGCCTCTTGGAAGCCCAAAAGAAAGGGAAAGAAAGGGGAGGGAAACCAACAAAAGCCCAACAATAAGCAAAATTCCGAGGAGGGAAAAAAAGAGAAATGAAAGGCTAAGTTCCCTTGCAAACTGTGTCAAGGGGACCATCTTACCCACCAGAGCCCTCTTATGGAGGAATCCCAGAAAATGATCTGTGAGAAGAAATCGACTGTCTTGAAAGATACTTTTCCTCATGGACAAAGTTCAGATTCTGGCAACTCTAGTGCTGGGGGCACCCCAGCTGATCAGTCTTTTATTAACATGCTTAATTCAGACACTTTGTTGCAAACTCGAGCCAAGAATTATACCCCGGACCCGTAGCAAAAGGACACTCCTGAATCTTCCACTCTTCTTCACATACCTATGGAGATGATGCCTAAGACACCGAAAGGTGTCTACAAACAGGCTGTGCACAACCCTAACTCGCGGGCTGCTCCCAACTACAATGTTGTGGAGGACTTAGCCCAAACCCATTGTGCCATGTCTACCTTGGAAGTACTGCAAAGTTGCCCATTGCAACGTAGTTCTCTTCTGGCATTGATTGGGAGTGCTGATTCATCCAACATGCTTGCATGCTTTGATATGACAGATATCAAGTACTGGTTGCCGTACCATGTTGCTCTCCAGATCGAAGTCATCCATGGTCCTAAGACCATCGGACGAGCTGTAGTGGATTAGGGCGCATCTACATGCATAATGTCTATTTCCTGCTGGAGAGCCTTGGGTGAAGTTGAGTTAGCTCCCTCTAACATGATACTCACTGCCTTCGACGGAAGATCCTTCCGTCCACACGGAGTCTTACCATCCTTCGATGTTGAACTTGTAGGAAAGCTAGTATCAGTATAGGTCAAAGTTCTGGATGCCCCACTCGATTACAACTTGTTGTTGGGTAGGTGCTGGACATATGCCATGTAGGAAATGCCATCAGCTATTTTCCAGTTCATAATGTTCCCACACGTAGGAAAGATCATCACAGTGGATCAACTTTCCTTTACCCGGAAGAACAACCAGGCTTCATCAAACTCATCCATTCCATTTATTGATCAATCTGGCCCCGTCACTAAGAGTTTAGGAGCAGGGATCTATGGGTCCTTAATAGGAAATTTTGACCTACTTGCTCCTACCTTGTTCATTGGTTCTGAAGGATGTTCACTTTATGAGGCCTCCACCGTCTGTTCAACGACAAATACATGAAATCTCCCCACCGAATCAGAACCAGCTGTGCCTATATCTGTTGCATAGGTAACCCACTTGGATTCTCAACAAACTGCAACAGAACATATCATGACTCTATTGGTCTCTACCGAGTCAGATATGGACTGTGCTTCTGCATGGTCACTAGAATCCACCCACTCTCCTGATTGTTTAGACACGGTTTTGCCTTCTGACGAAACATTTTTGGAAGCTATGATAGGCCTAGACCACCCTTGGGAATAGTTACACCCCAGGTCCTATTTACTTCCTTTTCTAAACTTGATAGAGAGAGGTGAGTTCTCTTCAAGACCCAGTGAGAATATTGATTGTTCCTTTGTCCCCTCCACTTCACAAGCTGTTCTTGCCGAAGGGAATAGGACAAGTACAACGAGAACCATCTCGATCAATATTTCTACTGAACCAGGGGTCACCGAAAACATCTTTATTGGAGTGGATTGCTATCTTGATGAGATCATTTCCTACGCCAACTTGTTTACTGATTTTTGTGACATCTTTGCCCGATCTCGTGACGAGATCTCAGGAACTGACCCTACTTAAAGAAGTGTTGTGATTTTTCATGTATCATAGTTGTATATTTTTGTATAGTTAGTTTTTCTTTTACACATCTAGTATCATATTGTCATTATTTTGTAATTGAGAATCTCTATTGATAGTTACTAATACGATTATTGAGATCATATTTTGGCAGGTCATGAACATATGATCCTAGTAGCTGTCCTTTTAAGTTGTTTTAAGCTCTTGTTTTGACTATGAAAAACTAAACAAGATTGCTGAGCAAAACTTGGCCTCTTCAAGCTCGTTAAAGGAATTGAAGGTCCATCCGCTTAGGTATAAGTTTAACCCTTTTCCGGACCTTTGCGAATTACTTACGAAAAAGGAATACTCTAGTCATCCGTGTCTAAAAGAGTTCTCTCATTTTTTTATACTTTTTCGGTGGAGGGGACTCACTATATGAAAAAGGCCTTTTGGAGCCTCTCTTTAGGGTTTTCAGGATCTCTAAACATGAAAACACCAAGCGAGCATTCACCTACTCGGGTTCGATGTGAAATCCACGAGAGGGTAAATAGAGGATTGTTTAAGTTTTTCGAACTCTATAAACAGGAAAACACCGGCGAGCATTAACCTACTTGGGCTCGATATTAAAATCCACGAGTAGGTGTATGGAGTTATTGTTTAAGTTTTCCATACTCTTTAAAATTGAAAACAACGACAAGCAAGAATAGATCTCAGCTCGATACTAAAATCCAAAGATCAGTGCTATGGAGTATTCTTTTCTCTCTTCTTCGAACTCAGTAAACAATGAAGAAGGTCCCAAGTCTTCCTCCCATGGGCTCATTAAATTATTTACATGGTTGGACCTATTGAGTTTTTTATTTTTCTTGGACTCATTAAATAAACAAGAAGAACATTCTTTTACCAAAAAGAATAAGGGATAAGAAGGGTGTATCGCATCTCTTTCAGTTTCAAAGGCAGTTAAGTCAGTCATATCCTTGAACACATCACCTACTTGAGTCTTTCATGTCA
This sequence comes from Larix kaempferi, assembly GCA_027924585.1. NCBI lineage: Eukaryota > Viridiplantae > Streptophyta > Pinopsida > Pinales > Pinaceae > Larix > Larix kaempferi. Next base: position 14,107,793 of record BSBM01000368.1, read on the forward strand.
GTTGGGTTTTATTTTTTTGACCTTAGGGTGAACCTGATCTCCGAGTTTTTTCTCCCCCGGTTGGTTATTCTTCCAACCATATGGAGGGTCTATTATGTCTCCTACATAGTAGACTTATATCACTTTCTCTGTTATGTTGAAAACTGCCTAAGTCACTTTGTGTCGTGCTCACTGTTCAAGGATACAACCTATGTCGGCCATTCTACAGTTTACCTTGACTTCATGTGTCAGCCATCCTGCTGTCAGTTTGTTTCATCTTGTTACTCATCCTACCCCACATCAGCTCATACCTGTGAGTGTTCCTCGTGTTGGATGATGGAGGATGCATTAATGCCTCTCTTCTAGCGGACTTCTTCCCATCGACCTCAGCTCATTATGATCTGGGAATGAAGTTTAGAGTTTCTGTTAGTACCTTGGGGATTGCAGTCATTAGTGGAAGTTTATCTCGCTGTTGATTAAATGGGAATACATCATTGTCTCTTATTCGACAGGTTCCTCAAGTGTTCGACTTCAAGTCCACTTATTCACACTTTCTAGGATCGTACTAGGTACCTTGGACCCCATTATTATTATCGATGGAAGTCCTCGCGTTTGTTAATGGTATACATCAATGACCAGTAATCAAATGATACCCCCCATGTTTGACTTCAGCTCATTTATTCGCATGGATAGGGTTTGTACCTTGAGTTTTTTTGGATGAAGACCTTGGGACTATGATAGCATCACCATATTTATGTTATCCCCCAAGCTGGGCAAGACTGAGCCTTACTCTTTTTGGCTCTTCATGAGACATAGATCCAGCTTGTTGTTATGGCTATGATCTCTTTGTTGACATGGATCCATGCTTGTATTTCAGTGGCCATGCTCTATATATACATCTCCTAGTTATGTATTGGAGATCATGTTACACATCTATATGATGTCAAGATGGTAATTGATCGTTGAACTTAATAGTTGTTTCGGGTGTTTTTGTGACTTGGTTCTGCGGTTTCTTGTTCTTCCTTTGAATTGGACTTATAATGTATTTCGGCCATCGTTTCCCTCTGAATTCACAACTTAGGGGGCATATGTTATAGGTGAAATTTGTGCTTCTCCGTCTCGTGATCACCTTGCCTTGTAGATCACACAAAAGGACACAAAGGATTGAAGAGCATGATTTCCTTAGATGACTTGTTTCCAGAAGTACACTTCTCACCTGAGAATTTAACAGTTTATTCTGATTTTGCCACTTGTACACCCCTCTCTGTACACAAGACCTGCATACTGTACCCTACTCTCCTCAAGGGAAACCAGCGTACACCTCCAAAAAATTTGTAAACGCATGTTGTAAAGCATAAAAGTTGCTTCTTGTATGCTACTCTTGTTGTATGAAACCCGCGTACATCTTAAGATGAAATCAAAAAATATATTAATTTGACGAATTGGGATTAGTTGAAGTTGGTTCTGCAACTTCCCCAACCTCCCAATCCAACCACCTCTCGATCTTAACTTCCTGCCTTGTCCCATAAATACAAGGAGGATCCATGAGAGGGGTTACTCACACAACTCATACAATCATTATTCTCATAATGCTCATAAAATCTTGAGAGAAGACTTGAAGTATTGTTACGCTAGAGGAAAGTTCCAAGTTAGAGTGAAGAGCAGGAACCCATGATCCGGTTGCAGAAACATCTCTACATGTCAGGTATATTGTACGGATTTCATATTTCTTTGACAATAAAAAGGTCGAAACACCCTTCCTGTCCCAAATATGATATCTATTGGATTGCATGTCTATTTGGTTTAATTCTTGATTATAGTTGATGTTAGATTACTTTGTAATTTCATCATATTTATATGGTCAAGTTAAGCTGAGGAAGGTATCTCTTGTATTGCACGTTTGTCAAGCAGAAGATCGAGCAGGAGATCAAGTGAAGGACCAAGCGAAATCTAGGATCAAACATCGAAAAGAGGTATGTCCTTTGACTCCAATATATTTCTTTTGCAATAACTATATGCAGTATAATCAATGTGTTTACCTGTCAACCCCTCCCAGTTGGTAGTGTCCATCTCCTCATTATAGGGTATAAATCCCGAACAACAGTTTGGAACACCAATTTTTTGAAGAATTTTCAAATTAACCCAAGTGGAGCCACCAATATGTTGATAGCATTTGTGGTAGGGATGTGTCTACACTAATTAGCTATCTTACTACGAATTTGATGAGATTCAATGACATAAATACATGCAATACTCCATCATTCCTTTGATATTTCTAAGTAATTTTCAAGAAAACAGAAGGGAGGAAGAGAGTAGAATACCTCTTGAAGCTAGCCACTTGAAGAAGACCCCATTTGCTTGAGCATCCATGGCCTTTAGGCCTCCATTTGCAGCAGATTTCTAGGTTCTTACCTCTAGATTCTATTTCTAAGAACTTGAATAACTTTTCATAACTTGAAATCTATATACCAAACTTGAATTCAGAACTAGATCTAAAACCTAAATTCAAACACAAATTTGGGGGAAAAATGAATTGCATCATATTGAATTGAGGAAAAGAAATACTTACAACCTTGTTGCTTAAGGTGAATCTTTCCTCTTTTTCTTTGAGCCAACCTTCCCCATCCTTTCCTTTGATCCTTCAATAGCTTCGTTGAATATGAGCTTTCCAACCTTGAAATCCTTCCATCATGCCTTTACTCTCACTTTCTCCCCCTTTACTATGCCCCAAATGCCTTTCTTTTATAGCATTGGGAAATGGGAATTCATGATTCAAATTCAACGTGGGATAATACATTTTCTTGATTTTTGAATATTTTCACTCAAAAACCCACTTTTCCATTATTTTCAGGGCAATTAATACACCTTTGATGTATTCTTTCCACTCCAGAAGTTGTAGGAACTGGGTTTTGGCCCTTTGAGTGGTCCTCTACTTGGTCTCTTTAGGGAAACGTTTATCTCCACAAACTTCTTCCTTTGCGGAAGCTGTGGTTATATGAGAAATTGAAGCTCTCAATTGTTCCAATTTTCTAGTCTTTATGTTGCAGGCGAATGGTAAAATGTGCTTCTTCCTTCACTTGTTAAGGGTGTTAATTTGATTATTAACAAGGGGTTTAGATATGGAAAGAGAATGAGAGATTGGGGGTTAGGGTTTACAAAGATAGAGGGAGGCATTATGGGTTAGTGGTTTAGGTAGATATAGAGAGAGATCGGGGGTTAGGTTTTTTGAGAGAGAGAGAGATTCGAGGTTAGTTGCTTAGAGAGTGAGCGACATTAGGGGTTAGGGGTTTAGAGAGAAAGTGAGATAGAAAGAGATAGATTAGGCATTATGGGTTTAGTGAGGCAGAGATATAAAGAGAAAGATTGGTGTTTATGGGTGTAGAGAGAGAGAGAGAGGTTGTGGGCTAGGGGTTTAGAGATACAGAGAGAGATTATGGATTAGGTATTTATAGAGAGAGAGAGGGAGAGAGAGATATATTGGGTGTTAAGTGTTAATAGAGAGATAAAGAGAGAGAGAGATATAGATTGGAGGTTACAGGTATAGAAAGAGAGAGATAGAGAGAGATTTGTTGATGTATATGTAACTTCGGAATGTATTTCACATATATGTATATTGTATTCCTATAGAGATGGTATTATTCCTCTATACGGAAGTGTCGTTATTTATATTGTAAGTGTTGTAACTTATACTTGATGGGTTATTAGACCACCTTGTTGGGGTCGGCCCTGTATAAGTCATGTGGGTCAAAGGGTTATTAGACCACCCTATTCGGGGTCGGCCATGTGGGTCGAAGGGTTATTAGACCACCCTATTGGGGGTCGGCCCAGTCAGCATTATGTTATGTTGTTAAGTTTGAGCCTACATGAGTTAGGTAAAAAGGCAAGTCAAGTCAAGTATAAATAGAGTGCGGGAGGCACTCTATTTACACACTCACTTCTCACTCATGCACTCAAGGAGGAGTGGCGCACTTATGGAGGAGGAGGATCTGCTGCTAGTTTATTTCTATCTCTCATGGTTGGTTGTATCATTGCTCTATCTATCTCTGAGGAAGTTATTGGGGTTTTTCACCTTTATGGTTTTCCCCAAGTAAATCTTTGTGTCTCTTGTGTGCTTGAATTATTGTCTCCATGATTGATATGCTGTAGATATGCTGTACATGTTGTTCTCTCAGTTAAGATCCTATATCAGATTGAAGTAAATTCTGAAAATTTAACATGGTATCAAAGCTATCCTGAAAGAAGGCATGATATGGCATGTATGACACTTGTTGCACTTACGATGCTAGGGCTTGATATAGCAAAAACCAGTCATCGTAGCACTTTTTCTATAAATCCGTTTTGGCGAAGTTGTCGGATCTGAAATTTTTACAGGACGAGGATTAAATCTCTAGGTACCGTGTGTCCAAAGGAAAACCTCTAATTCATTGTACTTTGTGATTTATGATCTGTACAATATAGGCTTTCTGCCTCTTCCATATCTGAGTCAAAATCAGGTGACCTTGGGAAAGAGGTCATAACTTGGGCTAGGAAGCTCCAAATGAAATTTCGTAAAAGGTGACAGGTAGTACACAGACTATACTATCTCAAGAAACGTTTTTAGAGGCAGGAGTTGAACCAGTGACACATGGCACGCCATACAAGTTCTCTCTCCTATATTATCCCATAAACAGGTCATGTTGCGACATTTGGCATAACTCTCTCTCAGAGAGTCCAATTGAGGTCAAACCTATAAGGATGGAAAGATAACAGGCCGAGATATCTCAGGAAATTTTTTTAGAGGCCAAAGTTCAAACAGTGACACATGGAAAGCCGTACAAGTTCTCTCTCCTATTTTATCCCAAAACAGGTCACGTTGCGACATTTGACATAACTCTCTCTCATAGAATCCAATTGAGGTCAGACCTATCAAGATGGAAAGATAACAGGTCAGGCTATCTCAAGAATCTTTTTCAGACCCTGTGGATCAAAAAGTTTGGAGGTACACCAGAAACAATCAGGTAGATATTTTTGTTTTTGTCAAAACAGAATTATTTTTTAGTACCTTCATTCATGGCTTCCGGAATTTAGGGCTTTGGAGAAAGTTGGAATTTTTGTAATCGGAGACCACGGCTGGATGCTACTCATCAAAATAGAAATTTAGAGACCAAGATCAAAATTTTTGGTTGGGTAGAAGGACGAGCTTGATCAAACCCTAGTTCGGGACTTCGATCAGAAAAGTGGAAAATTAGGGCTTCTGTAAAAATGGGAATTTTTGAAATCTGTGACCATGGCTAGAAGCTCCTCAGAAAAATAGAAGCTTAGAGATTTGGATCAAACCTTTTGATTGGGCAGAAGAGTGGGCTCCATCAAATCCCAGTTCAGGGTCACTTCTAGGGAATCCGGAAGTCTCAAAGGCAAAATTGAAGAGTGAAACTTTGCAGTTTTCAAATTCTGAATATACCAGCTTGATCAGCTCATCAAGGCACATATTTCTATCCTTTCAGAAGTTTGAAATTCAAAGTTTGAGTTTTTGGGGTTTCTCTGACAAACCCATATCTAACTCCAGTCCCAGTTCTTGTAAATCAAGTGGATTGGTTTAATCCTAGAAGAAGATGGATTGGTCACCTGCATAAGTGAAGAAGTTCTTGTTTCAGAGGGAGATGAGGCTAAGGCCTTACATAAGAATATTTCAAGCGATCTCGACAGGTATGACTCATTGAGGTATGTTTTGAAATTTGTTCATGATAAAGTTTATGGTATGTTTGTCTTCATGTTATTACGGTTAGTACAATCTTGATTTTAGATTTGTCGTATCACCTTAACAAAATTATGAATGCATGATAGAAGATATTCATTGGTTAAGGTGTTGACACTTATGATTGTACTAATGCATTATGGTGTTGTATGAGGTTTATGTTACTAACATGAAAGGTACACCAAGAAAGACAAATCATGTTCTGGTTCAAAGAACATATGATCATGATGACATGAGGACAAAGATTCATCCATTGTCATGGATCTCATAAAAGATCCATTTACAAGGTATGTATAACTTGGTTTTATAATGGTTAACCTATGAGATATACAGGTTACTAGCACAAGTCATTGAAGAAGAACAAGAAGACATCATGTGAGTATGTTAGACATAATTAGCTAGCATGCTAATCCAGGTATGTTTTTCCTATATCAAGTTAGAATCTCACCTTGTGATAAGATCCTTTATTTAAGTATACTTGGCATGATTGATTATGATTATTCATTGAAGTTAGTAATCATGGGTTTAGGCATATTATGATTTTTACTTTGATTGATGATATGACTAACCAGAAAAGTCCTATGGTCAAATAGGAATATAAGTAAAAGAATTATGTCTCTTATATTGATTGATTTGACTAACTAGAGGAATCCTATGATCAAATGAGAACATGCATGAGTAAAAGAAATCTTCCCTGAAATCTTGAATACTAATATTTATTATATGTGTTTGAAATGACCATGACTCTACATACTTGAGATTATTGTGTTTTGATAATACTAATGAATGTTTGATTATGTATGAGACCTAGAGGATAACACAATAAGCATGGATAGGGACCAAGGATGAATGTAAGTTTAAGGACAGGTAATCCAAGAAGCAAAGATCAAGAAGGAGCACACTCCAGTTGTTCCTGCAAGAAAGAAAAGGAGCACACTTCAGTAGTTTTTGCAAGGATACAAATATTGAGAGGAAGTTGAACATCTTTCTGCATTCCACAACAGAAAGGTGTAGAAGAAGCTACTTCAGCAGCTCCTACAAGGAAGCAAAGACTCAGAGGGAGTCCACCCAGTAACCAAACAAAGATAAGTATTTTTAATTATCATTTCTTGCATATTTGTTTGTTTAAAAAATACTATTCACTGATGTATATACTGATGTTCCTAGAATTAGGTTGTGTATTATGCACATTAGAATAATTGCATTGATGAATAGTATACTACTAATATGCATGGGTAAGTGGCCTATGGCACTGTACAACATTCCATTGCTACTTATCTAGAATGAAACCTCTTTGCTGATATGTTGGGAGTTGTGCACACTCTTAACAATGTTCTGGTAGAGATTGGAAGGCGTCTAGAACGTTATGGGATATGGATAAATGTTGTATTGAAGCATTGGCTAAGATAATTGCATGACTGTATGACATATTTCTTTATGTGTAAGAATTTGCTCTGAAAACTATGAGATGTTTTCTAATCATGCAATTTAACTTGTTGTGTAGGAAAGATCATATGCCATCTCCTACAAAAGAAGAACTACAACATTTGTTCAACAAAAAAAATTATCTATTGAAGATATTGAAGTTCCCAGGATCTCGGATAAAGAATGGAATGCCATGATCCGTCGATCTTGAAGAACAATGTTTGGGATGTAGTCCCAAGACATGAAGGAAGTTTGTTATGACTTCCAAATGGAACTATCAGATCAAGCATGTTGTAGATGGAAGCATTGAGAAATATAAAAGTGATGAAATAGAAGATGCACCAGATGGTTTTCAAGACAGCATGGTGTAGTCATATATGTGTGCAGAACTTGGTATGGTAGGATAGACAACTTTCTACTAAGTTTGGGCTTTACCAAGAATAAAGCGGATTCCAATCTTTTCTACAAGGTTGAGGAAGGCAATCTAGTGATACTACTTTTGTATGCGGATAACCTGTTTGTATCAAGTGAAGATAGATTGATTTTCGACACGCAGCGGAAGCTTACTACCGAGTTCGAGATGAAGAACTTGGGGATGATGCACTATTTGTTTTTGGCATGGAGGTGTGGCAGAGTGTAGATGGAATCTTCCTTGGACAAGGGAAGTATGCAGTAAGAGATCTTGAAGAGGTTCGGGATGATGAATTGCAAGGCCATAGCCACACCTATGGCATCGAATCTGAAGCTTCTATGTGATGCTTCATATGAGCCAGTTGATGTCTCTATGTATCGTCAGATGATTGGTTCCTTGATGTACATGACGAACACGAGACCAGACATTTGCTTTGCTGTGAACACATTGCTTTGCTGTGTGCTCGTAATAGCCTGGGATGCTCTTTCGAGGTTTTGTGACACACGTAATAAGTCCTGAGGATTCCACAGTATGGCCAGTGATGGTGAAGACCTGCAGGTAGTGGGCCTACATCCAATATGAAAAAGGACTGGCTCTGTAGAACTTCCTATGACGAGTAGATTCATAGATTGATTGAGATAGCAGCAGCAGTGACGATGATGATGACTCGATGACAATTATCCAGTGACGATGATCCAGAGAAGATGACTTGTGCTAGAAGAACTATGCTGAGAAATACCTTCCTAATTAAGAGGGAGTGTTGATGTATATGTAACTTCGGAATGTCTTTCACATATATTTATATTGTATTCCTATAGAGATGTTATTATTCCTCTATATGGAAGTGTCGTTATTTATATTGCAAGTGTCGTAACTTATACTTGATGGGTTATTAGACCACCGTGTTGGGGTCGGCCCTGTATAAGTCATGTGGGTCAAAGGGTTATTAGACTACCCTATTCAGGGTCGGCCATGTGGGTCGAAGGCTTATTAGACCACCCTATTGGGGGTCGACCCAGTCAGCATTATGTTATGTGGTTAAGTTTGAGCCTACATGAGTTAGGTAAAAAGGCAAGTCAAGTCAAGTATAAATAGAGTGCGGGAGGCACTCTATTTACACACTCACTTCTCACTCATGCACTCAAGGAGGAGTGGTGCACTTATGGAGTAGGAGGATCTACTGCTAGGTTATGTCTATCTCTCATGGTTGGTTGTATCATTGCTCTATCTATCTCTGAGGAAGTTATTGGGGTTTTTCACCTTTATGGTTTTCCCCAAGTAAATCTTTGTGTCTCTTGTGTGCTTGCATTATTGTCTCCATGATTGATATGCTGTAGATATGCTGTACATGTTGTTCTCTCAGTTAAGATCCTAGATCAGATTGAAGTAAATTCTGAAAATTTAACAAGATTGTGTGTCATGGGTTTAGAGAGAGAGAGAGAGAGATATTTCGGGTGTTAAGTGTTAATAGAGAGATAAAGAGAGAGAGAGATATAGATTGGAGGTTAGGGGTATAGAAAGAGAGAGAGAGATTGTGTGTCATGGGTTTAGAGAGAGAGAGAGAGATATATATTTCGGGTTAGGTATTTAGATAGACAGAGAGAAGAAAGAAAGAGAGTGATTGGGGGTTCATAGTTCAGAGAGAGAAAGAGATTCAGGGTTAGGGATTCATAGAGAGAGAGAGATTGGCAGTTATTGGTCTATATAGAAAGATAGATAGAGATAGATAGACATACGAGGTAAGGAATTTAGAGAGAGTGAGATTGAGATTTAGAGGTTTATAGAGAGAGAGAGAGATTGGAGTTTAGCAGTTTATGGAAAGAGAGAGATTGGGGGTTATGGGTTTAGATAGATACATACATATACATATGCATATTCATATACATATATATATACATATACATACACACACACACACACACACACACATATATATATATGTAGAGAGAGAGAGAGAGATATTGTGGATTAGGGGTTTAGATAGATAGAGATGGAGAAAAAGAGAGAGGGATTGTGGGTTAGGGGTTTAGAGGGAGAGAGAGGTGGGTTGGTGTTTAGATAGATGGATAGAGACAAAGAGTGGGAAATTCTCGGGGCTAGGGGTTTAGATAGATAGATAGAGAGAGAGAGAGAGAGAGAGAGAGAGAGAGAGAGAGAGAGAGAGATATTGATGGAGAGAGATTCAAGGTTAGGGGTTGAGAGACAGATAATGGAGGTTAGCAATTTAGAGAGAGAGAGAGATTGAGAGATAGGGGTTTAGAGAGATAGAAGAGAGAGAGAGAGAGAGAGAGAGAGAGATTGAGAGATAGGGGTTTAGAGAGAGAGAGAGAGAGAAAGATTGGGTATTTGTATTTTAGAGAGAGATATTGGGGGTTGGGGTTTTATATAGATAGAGAGAGAGAGATATTGGTGGTTAGTGGTTTAGAGAGAGATAGAGGTGTTTAGATAAATAGAGAGAGAAAGAGAGATATTGATGGTGAGTGGTTGGGGGTTTTGGTATAGAGGGAGAGATTTGGGATTTGGGGTTTAGAGAGAGAGAGAGAGAGCGAGAGAGAGAGAGATATTAGGTGTTAGGGGATTAGAAAGACACAGAGAGATTGGTGACTAGGGGTTTAGTGAGAGGTGTAGAAAGATGAAGGTTGGTCATTAGGGGTTTAGAGAGAGAGAATGAGGGTTAGGGGCTGAGAGAGAGATATTGAAGGCCAGGTGTTAAGAGAGAGCGTAAGATATTAGTGGTTTTGAGAGAGAGAGAGAGAGAGAGAGAGAGATAGGGGGTTAAGGGTTGAGAGAGAGAGATTGAGATATATAGATATATAGAGAGAGATCAAGAATTAAGGGTTTAGAGAGAGAGAGAGAAAGAGAGAGAGAGGGAGAGAGATGGGGTTAGGGGTTTAGATAGATAGATAGAGAGAGAGAGAGAGAGAGGGATGGGGGTTAGGGGTTTATACACACACACACACACACACAGGTTTAGGGATTTAGAGAGAGAGACATTGGGAGTTAGGGGTTTAGATATATACATGGATTGGGTGTTAGGTTGTTTAGAGAGATAGAGTGAGAGAGAGAAAGAAATATAGAGAGAGGGATATGGGGTTAGAGGTTATATATATATATATATAGAGAGAGAGAGAGAGAGAGAGATGGATTGGGGGTTAGGGGCTTAGAGATAGGGGGGATAGGGTTTGGGGTTTAGAGAGAGAGAGAATGAGGGTTAAGGGTTTGCGAGAGAGAGATAGATTGTAGGTTAGGGGCTTAGAGTGAGAAAGAGAGAGAGAGAGAAAGAGATTGGGGGTTAGGGTTTAGGGGTTTAGATAGATAGAGAGAGAGAGAGAGAGAGATTGTGGGTTAGGGTTTTAGAGAGAGTGAGAGAGAAAGATATATTACGGTTTTGGGGTTTAGATATAAGGATAGAGAGAGATAGGAAAATTTGGGTTGAGGGGTTTAGAGAGTGAGAAAGAGAGAGAGATAGGATGGTGGTTATGGGTTTATCTATATATATATACATATATAGATATATATGAGAGAGAGAGAGAGGGTCAGTGCTTTAGATAGAGACAAGGATTTGGGGTGAGGGGTTTAGAGAGAGAGAGGTAAGGAGAGAGATTGGATTATATGGTTTAGAGAGTGAGAGAGAGATTCTTGGTTAGGTGTTTAGAGATAGAGAGAGATATTGCAAGATAGGGGCTTAGAGAGAGAGAGAGAGAGAGATAAAAAGAGAGATATTGGGGGTTAGGGGTTTAGAGAGAGAGAAAGAGATATTGGGGGTAAGGAATTTAGAGAGAGAGGGAGATTGGAGCTTAGGGGTTGTGAGAGAGAGGTTGGAGGTTAGGGTTTCATAGAGAGAGAGAGATTCAGGGTTATGGGTTTATAGGAAGAGATATTGGCTATTAGGGGTTGAGAGATAGAGAGCGTGGGAATAGGGGTTAGACAAAGAGATAGAAATATAGAGATTGGAGGTTAGGATTTTAGAGAGGGAGATATATATAAAGATATTTGGGGTTGTGCATTTAGAGAGAGAGTAAGAGAGATAGAGAGATTGGGGGTTAGGTGTTTAGATATATATATATATATATATATATATAGAGAGAGAGAGAGAGAGAGAGATTGAAGGATATGGGTTAGGGTTTTAGATAGATAAAGAGATAGAGAAAGAGAGACAAACAAATTGGGGGTTAGGGGTTGTGTGTGTGAGAGAGAGAGAGAGAGAGAGATTTGGTGTTAGGGGTTTAGTGAGAGAGCGATAAAAATAGAGAAATTGGGGGTTAAGGGTTTAGTGAGAGAGAGTGACTAGGGGTTACGGATTAGGAGTTAGTGGTTTGGAGAGACATATTGGGGGTTATGCTTTAGAGAGAGAGAGAGAGAGAGAGAGAGAGATTTATGTGAGCGTTTAGAGAGAGAGAGAGATAGATTTCGTGCTAGGGGTTTAGTGAGATAGATAGATATTTGGCATTAGTGGTTTAGAGAGAGATGGATATATAAAATGAGAGATATTGGGGGATAGTGGTTTAGAGAGAGATACAGAGAGTTCGGGTTAGGGGTTTAGAGAGATATAAAGAGAGAGAGATTATGGGTTAGGGGCTTAGACAGATAGAGGGAGAGATATATGGAGAGAGAGAGAGAGGGAGATAGAAAGAGATTGTGTGTGAGGGGTTAATAGAGAGAAGGAGACATATTTATTGGGGGTTGGGGTTTTAGGGAGATAGAGAGAGATAGCAAGAGAGAGAGAGAGGGAAACTGGGGTTTACAGGAATATATAGATAATGAGGGAGAGAGAGTGATGGATAGAGAGAGAGAGAGTGAGCGAGAGTTATTTGGGATTAGGAGTTCAGAGAGAGAGAGAAAGAGAGAGAGAGAGAGATAGTGGGTTTGAGGTTTAGATAGATAGATAAAGAGAGGGAGAGAGGGAAAATTAAGGTTATGGGTTTAGAGAGATAGAGAGAGAGAGAGAGAAAGAGATGGTTAGAGAGAGAGGGAGAGATATTTGGGTTTGGGCGCTTAGAGAGAGAGATTGTAGGTTAGGTATTTAGATAGAGAGAGAGAGACTGGGGGTTGTGGGTCTAGAGAGAGGGGGAAGAGAGCTCGAAGAGAGAGAGAAAGGGAGAGAAAAAGGGGATTGGGGGCTTAGAGATAGAAAAAAAGAGAAACAGAGATATTGGGGGCTAGGGATTTAGAGAGAGAGAGAGAGAGAGAGAGAGAGAGAGAGGATTAGGGGTTAGGACTTCAGAGAGAGAGAGAGAGATATTGGGTTTGCGGTTTAGATAGATAGATAGAGAGAGGGAGAGAGGGAAATTTAAGGTTATGGGTTTAGAGAGAGGGAGAGAGAGAGATGGATAGAGGGAGAGTGATACATGGATAGAGAGAGAGGGAGAGAGATTTGGGATTGGGGTTTTAGAGAGAGAGATTGGAGGTTAGGGATTTAGATAGAGAGAGAGAGATTGGGCTTTAGGAGACTAGGGAGAGGGGGAAGAGAGGGAGACAAAGAGAAATGGAGCGAAAAAGAGGGATTGGGTGCTTAGATATAGACAGAGAGAGAAAAAGAGAGATTGGGGGCTAAGGGGAGAGAGAGAGAGAGAGAGAGAGAGAGAGATTGGGGGTTAAGGGTTTAGATAGTTAGTTAGTTAGATAGATAGATAGACAGATAGAGATAGAGAGAGGGAAAGAGATTGGGGATTAGGAGTTTAGAGAGAGAGGTTAGGTGTTAGGGTTTTAGATAAATAGAGAGAGAGAGAGGAGTTTAGGGATTAGGGGATTAGAGAGAGAGAGAGAGAGATAGAGAGAGGGAGAAATTGGTAGTTAGGGATTCAAATATATAGATTGAGAGATATGGATATATATATATATATACAGAGAGAGAGAGAGAGAAGGATAGATACTTGGGGTTATGGATTGAGAGAGAGAGAGAGAGATTCGAGGTTAGGGGTTTAGAGAGAGAGAGATTGGGGATTAGGGGTTTAGAAAGAGAGAGAGACAAGGAGATTGGGGTTTAGGGTTTTAGTGTGTGTGTGTGTGTGTGTGTGTGTGTTAGAGAGAGAGAGAGAGAGAGGGAGGGTAGGTATTAGGGGTTTAGAGAGAAAGAGAGAGAGAGAGATTTAGGGGTTTAGAGAGAGAGATAGACATATTTGGGGTTAGGGGATGAGAGAGGGAGGGAGAGGCTGGTGGATAACGGTTTAGATAAATAGAGAGAGACAAATATAAGGGGTTAGGGGTTAAGAGAGCGAGAGAGATATTAGGATTTAGTGGTATAGAGAGAGATATACTGGGGATTATGGGTTTAGAGAGAAATAGATATTAGGTTTTAGGGGTTTCAATGGAGAAAGAGTGGAGGTTAGGGGTTTAGAGTGAGAGTGAGAGAGATAGAAAGAGAGAGATTGGGGGTTAGGGGTTTAGAGATAGAAATTAGGGATTAGTAGTTTAGATATAGAGATAGGTAGATAGAGACAGAGAGATATTGGGGGTTTGGGTTTAGAGAGAGAGAGAGGGTGATGGTTTTAGAGAGAGAGAGAGAGAGATTGGGGGTTAGGGGCTGATAGAGAGATATTGGACATTAGGGGTTTACACAGAGATAGAGTGAGAGATATTAGGGTTTTAGAGAGATATTGGGGGTGTAATGTCCCTTGTTAGGAATTTTATTAAAATGGAAATTTTCCACTTTTTTTCCCTAGTTCCACCTTTGACTAGTTTTGATCTCTAGGTCCCAAATTTGCCCCAAATGATCCCAAATATTCTGAGAAGGTATATGACTGATATTATAACATAAATATGTGTTTCAGGGATTCCTTTGGACCTTTAAAATACTTCTCCAAATCCTCTTTCAATTCTGGTCAATGTAGGTAACTTTACTAGTGATTTCCCTTTGACTAGTATTGGTCTCTAGGTCTCAAATTGACTCCAAATGACTTCAAATCTTCAAGGAAGGTGTATGAATGATATTTGGAATTGAATATGATTTTCAAGGATGACATATGCCCACAAAAATACCTCTGCAAACTCTCTTAAGATTCTGGACCAAGTATGCAATTTTACTAGTAATTTGGGGTTCAAATCCCCCTGGGGTAAGTACTGAAAATGGCTTCCCAAATGCCTCCAAACCCACTCAAATTTATGAACAGAGATAGGTAATGTATTAAGGATGTTATTAAGGTCTCATTTGCACCATTAATTGATTATTATATCTGTTCCAACCCTATCCCATTCAACTGCAAAAATCACCAATTCGACCCTTGGGGAAATGGCACTATTTCTTCTCCCAATGCAGTTAAACTGAGTAAAAATACTTCAAATGCTCAAGTATAGTACATAAAACTTGTAAAATATATCCATGGAATTACATTAATCAAAAATTCATCAGAGAATCATCTATTCATTCGAAATCATCAGCATTACATTGATTCACAACAAGGTAGTGGGGAAATGGCACCGTTCTTTCATTAAAATTGAGATTTATACATTTCTACTTGGAATTTCGACCTGAAAATTTCTGGAGATGAATAACAGAGTATTTAATTCATATTAAAAAATAAATGGGGCATTATAATCTCCCCCAAAGAGTACAATAACTCACCAAAAATTCCCTCCCTCAAGGATCAAGAATATGCCATCAAAACTGGAAATGGTTGAAGGAGTGAGCTGTAATAGAAGAAACCATGAGCTGCTCTGTAGCTTACACCTACAAATAAAGACTCCATTAAAGCTCCAAATGAAAGTTCTGAATGGCCTTTCCAATTACCAACTTGGATGGGAATCTTTCACCCGAAATTGGCTAAGGCAAGAAACTAGTCATCCACTAGCTCTCCCTCTTCACAAATGCAATTGTAAGTTCTACAAATGATCAAAATATGATTTCATTATTTTTTATTGACATTTATAAAGTTCTAATGTCCTCCATGGGTTGAATTCCTTCCAAGAGACTCATGCCAACTCAAGTTGGGAAGAGATTCCGAAGAACACCACTTGTACAACAATTCCTAGTCTCCCACTTCCACCAAATCACATGTGGAAGCATATTAGCTTCCCTAACACCCTTGAGCGCCCTCTTGGAGTCTATTTTTAGCCCTGACATGTCATATATGTCATATGTCAGTCTTTAGGTCTGATTTGTGTCATAGGTGTCATAGCATCTTCATCATTGTTGTCATAGAGCTAGGGAATCTAGCCCAAGTGTCTCACTAGCTCCAAATTGCATCTTCCTCTTCCATGGGAGTTACTCTTCCTCTATATTTTTACCTTGGATGAGTCATGCCATGAATAATACCTTTTTAACTCCCCCAAGTATGTTACCATTCACCTTGAATTCGAATTGGTGAGATAATGATGCCAAGTGTAGTGGGGAAATCTAGCCATATGTGGGTCCCACTTCCTCCATGTGTCTTCATGATCAAATGCCACTTTGATTTTCACTTGTATATATTTATTTATCTCCTTTATTAAATATTTATGCAATTTTAATGTTCAAACATCATTTATTATCCCCATTATTCCAAATCCCAAAGCTTCCACCCCAAACCTAGGAAACTAGTAATTTTCCTCCTTGGCAATTATTTGACCTTTAGCATCAATTTGACAAACGCTAATGAATAGGGCCAATTTGATTAGGCCATTGTGACCCAATGCCAAATTTGGGACATGACACGGGGTTAGGTTTTCATATATAGAGAGAGATTAAAGGATAGGGGTTGAGAGAGAGAGATTGAAAGTTAGGTGTTTAGAGATTGTGTGAGATATTGGGGGTTATCAGTTTAGAGAGAGAGAGAGAGAGAGAGAGCACGGGGGTTAGGGGTTTAGAGAGAGATACATATTCATTTTTAGGGGTTTAAAGAGAGAGAGAAAGATATTGGAAGTTAGTGGTTTAGAGAGAGAGATAGAAAGAGAGAATTTGGGGTTTAGGGGTTTAGATATATGGAGAGGGAGAGAGATCGAGGAGAGGGGTTCATATAGATATATAGATAGATAGATATATAGAGAGAGAGAGATTGGGGTTTATGGGTTTAGGCATGGAGAGTGAGAGAGTGCGATTGGGGTTTATGGTTTAGCGAGAGAGAGAGAGAGAGAAATTGGAGGTCATGGATACATAGGGAGAGAGAGATTAGGGATTAGGGGTTTAGATTGACAGAGAGAGAGATAGATAGTTGGTTAGTGGTTTATACAAAGAGAGATTGGAGGTTATGAGTTTAGATAGATAGAGATGGAGAAAGAGAGAGTGATTGTAGTTTAGGGATTTAGAGAGAGAGAGAGAGAGGTAGGGTTTGGGTTTTAGATAGATGATATATATATATATATATATAGAGAGAGAGAGAGAGAGAGAGAGAGGTTGTGTGCTAGAGATTTATAGAGATAGATAAATAGATAGATAGACAGATAGATAGACAGAAGGAGAGAGAGGTTGGAGGTTAGGGGTTTAGAGAGAGAGAGAGAGATTTAGAGAGAAGGAGAGATTGAGGGAGAGAGATTCAAGGTTAGGGGTTGGGAGAGAGAGAATGGAGGTTAGGGATTGAGAGAGAGAGAGATTCGGAATTAGGGGTGTAGAGATAGATAGGGAGAGAAAGAGAGAGATTGGGGATTAAGAATTTAGAGAGAGAGACAAATTGGGTATTAGGATTTTAGAGAGAGAGAGAGATATTGGGAATTAGGTGTTTATATAGATAGATAGAGAGAGATTGGTGGTGAGTGGCTTAGATAGAGATAGAGGTGTTTAGATAAATAGAGAGAGAAAGAGATATTTTGGAGTTTAGTGGTTGCGATTTTGAGATAGAGGGAGATATTTGGGGTTTGGGGTTTAGAGAGAGAGAGAGATTACAAATTATGGGCTTAGGGAGAGAGAGAGCATGGGGGTTATGGGTTTAGAGAGAGAGAGAGAGCATGGGGGTTATGGGTTTTAG
This sequence comes from Larix kaempferi, assembly GCA_027924585.1. Classification (NCBI taxonomy): domain Eukaryota; kingdom Viridiplantae; phylum Streptophyta; class Pinopsida; order Pinales; family Pinaceae; genus Larix; species Larix kaempferi. The sequence continues at coordinate 14,125,218 of BSBM01000368.1, forward strand.
AGAGAGAGAGAGAGAGAGAGAGCGAGAGATTAGATATTAGGGTTTTAGTGAGAGATATAGAAAGATGAATATTGTTTATTAGGGGTTTAGAGAGAGAGATAGAAAGAGAGAGATTAAGGGTTAGGGGCTGAGAGAGAGAGATATTGAAGATTAGGTGTTTATAGAGAGAGTAATAGATTGGGGTATTAGGTGTTTTGAGAGGGAGAGAGAGAGAGAGAGAGGTTTAGGGTTTTAGAGGGAGAGAGATATTGGGGGTATGGGGTTTAGAGAGAGAGAGAGAGAGGATAGGTTCTATGTGTTGAGAGAGAGAGAGAGAGATTGGGGGTTAGGTGTTTAGAGAGAGATACAAAAAGAGGGAGAATGGAGGTTAGGGGTTAGTGGTTTAGATAGATAGATAAACAAAGAGATAGAGAGACATAAAGAGAGATTGGAGTTTATGAGTATATATAGAGAGATGTGATAGAGAGAGAGATATTAGGTGTTGTGGATTTAGGTAGAGAGAGAGAGAGAGAGAGAGAGAGAGAGAGATTTTGGGGTTATATATTTAGTTAGAAAGATAGAGTGAGGGAGAGAAAGAGAGATAGAGAGAGATATGGGGTTAGGGGTTATATAGATAGATAGAGAGAGAGAGAGAGAGAGAGAGAGAGAGAGAGAGAGAGAAATATGGATTGGGGTTTAGAGGGATATAGAGATTGTGGGTTTGTGGTTTAGAGAGAGAGAGATTGGAGGTTAGGGGGTAGGTTCTATGTGTAGAGAGAGAGAGAGAGAGAGAGAGGGGTTAGGTGTTTAGAGAGAGATACAAAAAGAGGGAGAATGGAGGTTAGGGGTTTAGATTGATAGATAAAGAGATATATATAGATAGATAAAGAGATATATATAGATACATAGAGATAGATTGGAGGTTATGAGTATATATAGAGAGATGGAGAGAGAGATATATATGGGAAATTTAAGGTTATGGGTTTAGAGAGAGAGAGAGATGGTTAGAGAGAGAGGGAGAGATATTTGGGCTTGGGGGTTTAGAGAGAGAGATTGTAGGTTAGGGATTTAGATAGAGAGAGAGAGACTGGGGTTTAGGGGTCTAGAGAGAGTGGGAAGAGAGCTAGGAGAGAGAGAGAAAGGTAGAGAAAAAAAGGGAATGGGGGCTTAGAGATAGACAAAGAGAGAAACAAAGAGATTGGGGGCTAGGGATTTAGAGAGAGAGAGAGAGGATTAGGGGTTAGGAGTTCAGAGAGAGAGAGAGAGAGAGAGAGAGAGAGAGAAAGATTGGGTTTGGGGTTTAGATAGATAGATAGAGAGAGGGAGAGAGGGAAATTTAAGGTTATGGGTTTAGATAGAGGGAGAGAGAGAGAGAGATGGATAGAGAGAGAGGGAGAAAGATTTGGGCTTGGGGGTTTAGAGAGAGAGATTTGAGGTTAGGGATTTAGATAGGGAGAGAGAGAATGGGGTTTAGGGGACTAGGGAGAGGGGGAAGAGAGGGAGATAGATAGAAAGGGAGAGAAAAAGAGGGATTGGGTGCTCATATATAGACAGAGAGAGAAACGGAGAGATTGGGGGCTAAGGAGAGAGAGAGAGAGGGAGAGAGGATTAGGAGTTTAGAGAGAGAGAGGTTAGGTGTTAGAGGTTAAGGGTTTCGGGGTTAGGGGTTTAGCTAAATAGAAAGAGAGAGAGGATTTTAGGTATTAAGGGATTAGAGAGAGAGAGAGAGATAGAGAGAGGGAGAAATTGGTAGTTAGGGATTCAAATATATAGATCGAGAGATGTGGATATATATATATATAGAGAGAGAGAAGGATAGATGCTTGGGGTTATGGCTTGAGAGAGAGAGAGAGATATTCGAGGTTAGGGGTTTAGAGAGAGAGAGATTGGGGGTTATGTTTCGAGAGGGAGACAGATAGAAAGAGAGAGATTGGGGATTAGGGGTTTAGAAAGATATGGAGACAAGGAGATTGGGGTTTAGGGTTTTAGTGTGTGTGTGTGTGTGTGTGTGTTTGTGTGAGAGAGAGAGAGAGGGTAGGCATTAAAGGTTTAGAGAGAAAGAGAGAGAGTGAGGGTTAGGGGTTTAGAGAGAGAGATAGACATATTTGGGGTTATGGGATGAGAGAGAGAGAGAGGGAGATATTGGGGGATAACAGTTTAGATAAATAGAGAGAGACCAATATTAGGAGTTAGGGGTTAAGAGAGCGAGAGAGATATTGGGAGTTGGTGGTATAGAGAGAGATATATTGGGGATTATGGGTTTAGATAGAGATAGAGATATTGGGTTTTAGGGGTTTAGAGGGAGAAAGAGTGGAGGTTAGGGGTTTAGAGTGAGAGAGATAGAAATAGAGAGATTGGGGGTTAGGGGTTTAGAGATAGAGATTAGGGATTAGTGGTTTAGATATAGAGATAGGTAGATAGAGATAGAGAGAGATTGGGGGTTTGGGTTTAGAGAGAGAGAGAGGGTTAAGGTTTTAGATAGAGAGAGAGAGAAGGTTATGGTCTTAGAGAGAGAGAGAGAGAGAGAGAGAAAGAGAGATTGGGGGTTAGGGGTTGATAGAGAGATATTGGACATTAGGGGTTTCCATAGAGAGAGAGTGAGAGATATTAGGGGTTTAGATTGAGATTGGGGGTTAGGGTTTTATATATAGAGAGAGATTAAATGATAGGGGTTGAGAGAGAGAGATTGAAGGTTAGGTGTTTAGAGATTCTGTGAGATATTGGGGGTTATGGGTTTAGAGAGAGAGAGAGAGTGAGAGAGCATGGGGGTTAGGGGTTTAGAGAGAGAGATACAGATTCATTTTTAGGGGTTTAGAGAGAGAGAGAGAGATATATTGGAAGTTAATGGTTTAGAGAGAGAGATAGAAAGAGCGAAATTGGGGTTTAGGGGTTTAGATATATTGGGAGGGAGAGAGATTGTGGTTTATTGATTTAGATAGATAGACAAAGAGATAGATGGAGTCAGAGAGAGTGAGAGATTGCACATGAGCGATTCAGAGAGAGAGAGAGAGAGGGAGAGAGCGATATTGGAGTTTAGCGGTTTAGGGAGAGAGAGAGAGAGAGAGAGAGAGAGAGAGATTGCAGATTATGGGTTTTGACAGATAGATAGATGTATATATATGGAGAGAGCGAGAGAGAGATCGAGGAGAGGGGTTCATATAGATATATAGATAGATAGATAGAGAGAAAAAGAGAGATTGGGGTTTATGGGTTTAGGCATGGAGAGTGAGAGAGTACAATTGCGGTTTACAGTTTAGCGAGAGAGAGAGAGAAATTGGAGGTCATGGATTCATAAGGAGAGAGAGATTAGGGATTAGGTGTTTAGATTGATAGAGAGAGAGATAGATAGATGGTTAGTGGTTTATACAAAGAGAGATTGGAGGTGATGAGTTTAGATAGATAGAGATGGAGAAAGAGAGAGTGATTGTAGTTTAGGGGTTTGGAGAGAGAGAGAGAGAGGTAGGGTTGGGGTTTTATATATATATATATATATATATATATATATATATATATATATATATATATATAGATAGAGAGAGAGAGAGAGAGAGAGAGAGAGAGAGAGAGAGAATGGGCGTTAGGTGTTTATATAGATAGAGAGAGAGAGATTGGTGGTTAGTGGCTTAGATAGAGATAGAGGTGTTTAGATAAATAGCGAGAGAAAGAGATATTATGGAGTTTAGTGGTTGGGATTTTGAGAGAGAGGGAGATATTTGGGGTTTAGAGAGGGAGAGAGAGAGCTTGGGGGTTATGGGTTTAGAGAGAGAGAGAGAGAGAGAGAGAGAGAGATTGGATATTAGGGTTTTAGTGAGAGATATAAAAAGCTGAAATATTGGTTATTAGGGGTTTAGAGAGAGAGATTGAGGGTTAGGGGATGAGAGAGAGATATTGAAGGTTAGGTGTTTAGAGAGAGAGTAATAGATTGGGGGATTATGCATTTTGAGAGAGAGAGAGAGGAGGTTAGGGGTTTAGAGGGAGAGAGTTATTGGGGGTTTGAGGTTTAGAGAGAGAGAGAGAGAGGGAAACTGGGGTTTACAGGCATATATAGATAATGAGGGAGAGAGAGTGATGGATAGAGAGAGAGATGATAGAGAGAGTGAGCGAGAGTTATTTGGGGTTAGCAGTTCAGAGAGAGAGAGAAAGAGAGAGAGAGAGAGAGAGATAGTGGGTTTGAGGTTTAGATAGATAGATAAAGAGAGGGAGAGAGGGAAATTTAAGGTTATGGGTTTAGAGAGATAGAGAGAGAGAGATGGTTAGAGAGAGAGGGAGAGATATTTGGGTTTGGGCATTTAGAGAGAGATATTGTAGGTTAGGGATTTAGATAGAGAGATAGAGACTAGGGGTTATCGGTCTAGAGAGAGGGGAAAGAGAGCTCAGAGAGAGAGAGAAAGGGAGAGATAAAAAGGGATTGGGGGCTTAGAGATAGACAAAGAGAAAAACAGAGAGATTGGGGGCTAGGGATTTAGAGAGAAAGAGAGAGAGAGAGAGAGAGAGGATTAGGGGTTAGGAGTTCAGAGAGAGAGCGAGAGAGAGAGATATTGGGTTTACGGTTTAGATAGATAGATAGAGAAAGGGAGAGAGGGAAATTTAAGGTTATGGGTTTAGAGAGAGGGAGAGAGGGAAATTTAAGGTTATGGGTTTAGAGAGAGGGAGAGAGAGAGATGGATAGAGGGAGAGTGATACATGGATAGAGAGAGAGGGAGAGATATTTGGGGTTGGGGGTTTAGAGAGAGAGATTTGAGGTTAGGGATTTAGATAGGGAGACATAGATTGGGGTTTAGGGGACTAGGGAGAGGGGGAAGAGAGGGAGATAGAGAGAAATGGAGAGAAAAAGAGGGATTGGGTGCTCATATATAGACAAAGAGAGAAATAGAGAGATTGGGGGTTAAAAGTTTAGATAGTTAGATAGATAGAGAGAGAGAGAGAGAGAGAAAGATATTGGGGATTAGGAGTTTAGAGAGAGAGAGGTTAGGTGTTAGGGGTTAATGGTTTAGGGGTTAGGGTTTAGATACATATAGAGAGAGAGAGGAGTTTGGGGATTATGGGATTAGAGAAAGAGAGAGATAGAGAGAGGGAGAAATTGGTAGTTAGGGATTCAAATATATAGATTGAGAGATATGGATATATATATATAGTGAGAGAGAGAGAGATACTTGCAGTTATGGCTTGAGAGAGAGAGAGAGAGACAGGGGGAGGGTAGGCATTAGGGGTTTAGAGAGAAAGAGAGAGAGTGAGAGTTAGGGGTTTAGAGAGAGATATAGACATATTTGGGGTTAGGGGATGAGAGAGAGAGGGAGAGACTAGTGGATAACAGTTTAGATAAATAGAGAGAGACAAATATAAGGGGTTAGGGGTTAAGAAAGTGAGAGAGATATTAGGAGTTAGTGGTATAGAGAGAGATATATTGGGGATTATGGGTTTAGAGAGAGATAGAGATATTGGGTTTTAGGGGTTTCAAGGGAGAAAGAGTGGAGGTTAGGGGTTTAGAGTGAGAGTGAGAGAGATAGAAAGAGAGAGATTGGGGGTTAGGGGTTTAGAGATAGAAATTAGGGATTAGTAGTTTAGATATAGAGATAGGTGGATAGAGACAGAGAGAGATTGGGGGTTTGGGTTTAGAGAGAGGGAGAAAGGGTTATGGTTTTAGAGAGAGAGAGAGATTGGGGGTTAGGGTTTTATATAGAGAGAGAGATTAAAGGATAGGGGTTGAGAGAGAAAGATTGAAGGTTAGGTGTTTAGAGATTGTGTGAGATATTGGGGGTTATCAGTTTAGAGAGAGAGAGAGAGAGAGCCTGGGGGTTAGGGGTTTAGAGAGAGAGATACATATTCATTTTTAGGGGTTTAAAGAGAGAGAAAGAGAGAGAGAGAGGGAGGGAGAGGGAGAGAGAGAGAGAGAAATATATTGGAAGTTAGTGGTTTAGAGAGAGAGATAGAAAGAGAGAATGTGGGGTTTAGGGGTTTAGATATATGGAGAGGGAGAGAGATTGTGGTTTATGGATTTAGATAGATAGACAAAGAGATAGATTGAGACAGAGAGAGTGATAGATTGCACATGAGCGATTCAAAGAGAGAGAGATAGAGAGAGAGAGAGATTTGATGTTAGGGTTTTAAAGAGAGAGAGGGAGAGAGAGATATTGGATTTTAGTGGTTTAGGGGGGGGCAGAGAGAGAGATATTGGGGGTTAGGGCTTTAGATACATAGAGAGAGAGAGAGAGAGAGAGAGAGAGAGAGATTGCAGATTAGGTCTCTTGATAGATAGATAGATATAGATATATGGAGAGGGCGAGAGAGAGATCAAGGAGAGGGGTTCATATAGATATATAGATAGATAGAGAGAGAGAGAGAGAGAGATTGGGGTTTATGGGTTTAGGCATGGAGAGTGAGAGAGTATGATTGGGGTTTACGGTTTACCGAGAGAGAGAGAGAGAGAGAGGGAGAGAGAGAGAAATTGGAGGTCATGGATACATAGGGAGAGAGAGATTAGGGATTAGGGGTTTAGATTGATAGAGAGAGAGATAAATAGTTGGTTAGTGGTATATACAGAGAGAGATTGGAGGTTATGAGTTTATATAGATAGAGATGAAGAAAGAGAGAGTGATTGTGGTTTAGGGGTTTAGAGAGAGAGAGAGAGGTAGGTTTGGGGTTTTAGATAGATGATATGTATATATATATATATATATAGAGAGAGAGAGAGAGAGGTTGTGAGCTAGAGATTTATAGAGATAGATAAACAGATGGATAAACATACATATAGATAGATAGATAGATAGAGAGAGAGAGGTTGGAGCTTAGGGATTGAGAGAGAGAGAGAGAGATTAGGTATTAGGAGTTTAGAGAGAGAGAGATATTGGGCATTAAGTGTTTATATAGATAGATAGAGAGAGATTGGTGGTGAGTGGCTTAGATAGAGATAGAGGTGTTTAGATAAATAGCGAGAGAATAGAGAGATTTTGGAGTTTAGTGGTTGCGATTTGTAGATAGAGGGAGATATTTTGGGTTTGGGGTTTAGAGAGATAGAGCGATTACAAATTATGGGCTTAGGGAGAGAGAGAGCATGGGGGTTATGGGTTTAGAGAGAGAGAAAGAGAGAGAGAGATTAGATATTAGGGTTTTAGTGAGAGATATAGAAAGATGAATATTGTTTATTAGGGGTTTAGAGAGAGAGATTGAGGGTTAGGGCTTGAGAGAGAGAGATATTGAAGGTTAGGTGTTTAGAGAGAGAGTAATAGATTGGGGTATTAGGTGTTTTGAGAGAGAGAGAGAGAGGGTTAGGGGTTTAGAGGGAGAGAGAGATTGGGGGTTTGGGGTTTAGAGAGAGAGACAGAGGATAGGTTCTATGTGTTAAGAGAGAGAGAGATTGGGGGTTATGTGTTTAGAGAGAGAGACAAAAAGAGGGAGAATGGAGGTTAGGGGTTAGTGGTTTAGATAGACAGATAAACAAAGAGATAGAGAGACATAAAGAGAGAATGGAGTTTATGAGTATATATAGAGAGATGGGATAGAGAGAGAGATATTAGGTGTCGTGGATTTAGGTAGAGATAGAGAGAGATATGGGGTTAGGGGTTATATAGATAGATAGATAGAGAGAGAGAGAGAAATATGGATTGGGGTTTAGAGGGATAGAGAGATTTTGGGTTTGGGGTTTCGAGAGAGAGAGATATTGAGGGGTTAAGTGTTTAGAGAGAGAGAGAAAAGAGGGAGAATGGAGGTTAGGGGTTTAGATAGATAGATAAATAGATATATATAGATACATAGAGATAGATTGGAGGTTATGAGTATATATAGAGAGATGGAGAGAGATATATATATGGGAAATTTAAGGTTATGGGTTTAGAGAGACAGAGAGAGAGATGGTTAGAGAGAGAGAGGGAGAGATATTTGGGCTTGGGGGTTTAGAGAGAGAGATTGTAGGCTAGGGATTTAGATAGAGAGAGAGAGACTGGGGTTTAGGGGTCTAGAGAGAGGGGGAAGAGAGCTAGGAGAGAGAGAGAAAGGGAGAGAAAAAAAGGGAATTGGGGCTTAGAGAAAGACAAAGAGAGAAACAAAGAGATTGGGGGCTAGGGATTTAGAGAGAGAGAGAGAGAGTATTAGGGGTTAGGAGTTCAAAGAGAGAGAGAGAGAGATTGGGTTTGGGGTTTAGATTGATAGATAGAGAGAGGGAGAGAGGGAAATTTAAGGTTATGGGTTTAGATAGAGGGGGAGAGAGAGAGTGATACATGGATATAGAGAGAGGGAGAGAGATTTGGGCTTGGGGGTTTAGAGAGAGAGATTTGAGGTTAGGGATTTAGATAGGGAGATGGAGATTGGGGTTTAGGGGACTAGGGAGAGGGGGAAGAGATGGATATAGAGAGATATGGAGAGAAAAAGAGGGATTGGGTGCTCATATATAGACAGAGAGAGAAACAGAGAGATTGGGGGCTAAGGAGGGAGAGAGAGAAAGAGAGAGAGAGAGAGAGAGAGAGAGAGATATTGGGGATTAGGAGTTTAGAGAGAGAGAGGTTAGGTGTTAGGGGTTAAGGGTTTAGGGGTTAGGGGTTTAGATAAATAGAAAGAGAGAGAGGATTTTAGGTATTAAGGGATTAGAGAGAGAGAGATAGAGAGAGGGAGAAATTGGTAGTTAGGGATTCAAATATATAGATCGAGAGATATGGATATATATATATATATATATATATAGAGAGAGAGAGAGAGAGAGAGAGAGAGAGAGAAGGATAGATACTTGGGGTTATGGCTTGGGAGAGAGAGAGAGAGAGAGAGAGAGAGATTAGAGGTTAGGGGTCTAGAGAGAGACAGATTGGGGATTAGGGGTTTAGAAAGAGAGGGAGACAAGGAGATTGGGGTTTAGGGTTTTAGTGTGTGTGTGTGTGTGTGTGTGTGTGTGTGTGTGAGAGAGAGAGAGAGAGAGAGAGAGAGAAATGGTAGGCATTAGGGGTTTAGAGCGAAAGAGAGAGGGTGAGGGTTAGGGGTTTAGAGAGAGAGATAGACATATTTGGGGTTATGGGATGAAAGAGAGAGAGGGAGATATTGGGGGATAACAGTTTATATAAATAGAAAGAGACCAATATTAGGGGTTAGGGGTTAAGAGAGCGAGAGAGATATTGGGAATTAGTGGTATAGAGAGAGATATATTGGGGATTATGGGTTTAGAGAGAGATATAGATATTGGGTTTTAGGCGTTTAGAGGGAGAAAGAGTGGAGGTTAGGGGTTTAGAGTGAGAGAGATAGAAAGAGATAGATTGGGGGTTAGGGGTTTAGAGATAGAGATTAGGGATTAGTGGTTTAGATATAGAGATAGGTAGATAGAGATAGAGAAATATTGGGGGTTAGGAGTTGATAGAGAGATATTGGACATTAGGGGTTTCCACAGAGAGAGAGTGAGAGATGTTAGGGGTTTAGATTGAGATTGGGGGTTAGGGTTTTATATATAGAGAGAGATTAAATGATAGGGGTTGAGAGAGAGAGAGATTGAAAGTTAGGTGTTTAGAGATTGTGTGAGATATTGGGGGTAATGGGTTTAGAGAGAGAGAGAGAGAGAGTGAGAGCATGGGGGTTAGGGGTTTAGAGAGAGAGATACATATTCATTTTTAGGGGTTCAGAGAGAGAGAGAGAGATATATTGGAAGTTAATGGTTTAGAGAGAGAGAGAGAGATTGGAAGTTAATGGTTTATAGAGAGAGATAGAAAGAGTGAAATTGGGGTTTAGATATATTGGGAGGGAGAGAGATTGTGGTTTATTGATTTAGATAGATAGACAAAGAGATAGATGGAGTCAGAGAAAGTGAGAGATTGCACATGAGCGATTCAGAGAGAGAGAGAGAGAGAGAGAGATTTGGTGGTAGGGTTTTAAAGAGAGAGAGGGAGAGAGAGATATTGGAGTTTGGTGGTTTAGAGAGAGAGAGACAAATTGCAGATTAGGGGTTTTGATAGATAGATAGATATAGATATATGGAGAGAGCTAGAGAGAGATCGAGGAGAGGGGTTCATATAGATATATAGATAGATAGATAGAGAGAAAAAGAGAGATTGGAGTTTATGGGTTTAAGCATGGAGAGTGAGAGAGTACAATTGGGGTTTACGGTTTAGCGAGAGAGAGAGAGAGAAATTGGAGGTCATGGATTCATAGGGAGAGAGAGATTAGGGATTAGGGGTTTAGATTGATAGATAGATAGATAGATAGTTGGTTAGTGGTTTATACAAAGAGAGATTGGAGGTTATGAGTTTAGATAGATAGAGATGGAGAAAGAGAGAGTGATTGTAGTTTAGGGGTTTAGAGAGAGAGAGAGAGGTAGGGTTGCGGTTTTAGATAGATGATATATATATATATATATATAGAGAGAGAGAGAGAGGTTGTGTGTTAGGGGTTTATAGAGATAGATAAATAGATTGATAGACAGATAGAGAGAGAGAGAGAGAGAGAGAGAGATGTTGGAGTTTAGGGGTTTAGAGAGAGAGAGTTAGAGAGAAAGAGAGATTGAGGGAGAGAGATTCAAGGTTAGGGGTTGAGAGAGAGAGAGAATGTAGGTTAGGGATTGAGAGAGGGAGAATGGGAATTAGGGGTTTAGAGATAGAGAGGGAGAGAAAGAGAGAGATTGGGGATTAATAATTTAGAGAGAGAGAGAGAGAGAGATTGAGAGAGAGAGAATGGGCATTAGGTGTTTATATAGATAGAGAGAGAGAGATTGGTGGTTAGTGGCTTAGATAGAGATAGAGGTGTTTAGATAAATAGCGAGAGAAAGAGAGATTTTGGAGTTTAGTGGTTGGGATTTTGAGATAGAGGGAGATATTTGGGGTTTAGAGAGGGAGAGAGAGAGCTTGGGGGTTATGGGTTTAGGGGTTATGGGTTTAGAGAGAGAGAGAGAGAGAGAAAGAGAGAGAGAGAGAGAGATTGGATATTAGGGCTTTAGTAAGAGATATAGAAAGCTGAAATATTAGTTATTAGGGGTTTAGAGAGAGAGATTGAGGGTTAGGGGATGAGAGAGAGATATTGAAGGTTAGCTGTTTAGAGAGAGAGATAGAGGGTTAGGGTTTTAGAGGGAGAGAGAGATTGGGGGTTTGAGGTTTAGAGAGAGAGAGAGAGAGGTTAGGGGATAGGTGCTATGTGTTGAGAGAGAGAGAGATTGGGGGTTAGGTCTTTAAGGAGAGAGAGACAAAAAGAGGGAGAATGGAGGTTAGGGGTTTAGATAGATAGATAGAGAAAGATATAGAGAGACATAGAGAGAGAGTGGAGTTTATGGGTATATATAGAGAGATAGAGAGAGAGAGAGAGATATTAGGTGTCATGGATTTAGGTAGAGAGAGAGATAGATATTTGGGGTTATGTATTTAGATAGAAAGATAGAATGAGGGAGAGAAAGAGAGATAGAGAGAGAGATATGGGGTTAGGGGTTATATAGATAGAGAAAGATAGATAGATAGATAGATAGATATATAGAGAAATATGGATTGGGGTATAGGGGTTTAGAGGGATAGAGAGATTGTGGGTTTGGGGTTTAGAGAGAGAGAGATTGGAGGTTAGGGGGTAGGTTCTATGTGTAGAGAGAGAGATTGGAGGTTAGGGGGTAGTTTCTATGTGTAGAGAGAGAGAGAGAGAGATTGGGGGTTAGGTGTTTAGAGAGAGAGAGAAAAAGAGGGAGAATGGAGGTTAGGGGTTAAGGGTTTAGATAGATAGATAGAGAGAGAGAGATAGATACATAGAGATAGATTGGAGGTTATGAGTATATAGAGAGAGATGGATGGAGAGAGATATATATATTAGGTGTCATGGGTTTAGGTAGAGAGAGAGAGAGGGAGAGAGAGAGATATTCAGGGTTCACAGTCTAGAGAGAGAGAGAAGGAGAGTGATTGGGGGTTTGTAGTTGAGAGAAAGAGAGAGATTTGGCTTTAGGGGTTGCTAGAGAGAGATTGGTAGTTATTGGTATATATATATATATATATATAGAGAGAGAGAGAGATATTGGAGGTTAGGCATTTAGATAGAGAGATCATGATTGGTGTTTTGGGGTTTAAAGAAAGAGAGGATTAGGGATTAGAAGTTAGGAGTTTAGATAGAGAGGGAGAGAGAGAGGTTGGAGGCTATGGGTTTAGAGAGATATATATAGAGAGAAAGAGATATTGAGAGTGAGAGATTAGTGTTTATGGGTTGAGAGAGAGAGGGAGGAGGTTAGGGATTTAGATAGAGAGATATTAGGGTTGGGGGTTTAGAGATAGAGAGATATAAAGATATAGATTAGGATTTAGGGATTTATAAAGATAAATAGATATATATATATACAGAGAGAGTTTAGAGGGAGAGAGAGATTCAGGGTTAGGGTTATATATATATAGAGAGAGAGAGATTGAGGGTTAGAAGTTGAGAGAGAGATTGAAGTTTAGGTGTTTAGAGGGAGAGTGAGAGGGATTGGGGGTAAGAGTTTAGAGAGTAAGAGAGAGATTCTTGGTTAGGGTTTAGAGATAGAGAGATAGATTGGTGGATAATGGCTGAGAGAGAGAGTGATATAGAAAGAGAGATATTGGGGGTTAAAGGTTTAGAGAAAGAGAAAGAGAAATTGGGGGTAAGGCATTTGGAGAGAAAGGGAGATTGGGGGTTAGGGGTTGGGGGGTGGGGGAGAGAGAGAGAGAGAGAGAGAGAGAGAGAGAGAGGGTTATGGGTTTCTGATTTAGAAAGATAGATGGAGAGAGAGAGGGAGGTATATTGGGGGTTACGGGTTTAGATGGGGAGAGAGAGAGAGAGAGGGTTAGGGGTTTAGATACAGCGAGAGAGAGATTGGGGGTTAGTGGTTTACATAGATAGATAGATAGATAGAGAGGGTTAGGGGTTTGCATAGATAGAGAGAGAGAGAGAATGAGAGATTTTGTGTTAAGGGTTTAGAGAGAGAGAGAGATGGGCGATTAGGGGTTTAGTGAGAGGGAGATAAAATGAAGGAAATTAGGGGATTAGGGGTTTAGTGAGAGAGACTAACTAGGGGTTTTGGATTAGGAGTTAGGGGTTTAGAGAGAGAGAGAGAGAGAGAGAGAGAGAGAGAGAGAGAGAGAGAGATTTGCGTGAGGGTTTAGAGAGAGAGAGAGATCTCATGTTAGGGGTTTAGATATATATATATATATTGGTATTTAGTGGTTTAGATAGAGATAGAGAGATAAAAGGAGAGAGCTATTGGTTTAGAGAGAGAGAAAGTGAGAGATTGTGGGTTAGGGGTTTAGGTAGAGAAAGGGAGAGAGATTTATTGGGGGTTAGGGTTCAGAGAGAGAGAGATAGAAGGGGAGAAAGAGAGAGAGGGAGAGAGATTTGGGGTTAGGATTTCAGAGAGAGAGAGAGAGAGAGAGAGAGGGTTTGGGGTTTAAATAGAGAGATAGGGAGAGGGAGAGAGTGTGAGTGATGGATAGAGAGAGGGAGAGAGATTTGGGGTTGGTGGTTTAGAGAGAGAGAGATTGTGGGTTAGGGTTCTAGAGAGAGGGGGGAGAGAGGGAGAGAGAGAGAAAGGGAGAGAAAAAGAGGGATTGGGGGCTTAGAGATAGAGAGAGAGAAATAAATAGATTGGGGGATAGGGATTGAGAGAGAGAGAGAGAGAGAGGATTAGGGTTATATATATATACGAGGGTTAGGGGCTTAGAGAGAGAGAGAGAGAGACAAATTTGGGGTTAGGGGCTTAGAGAGAGATAGATTTGGGGTTAGGGGTTTAGATAGATAGATAGAGAGAGAGAGAGAGAAGGAAATGAATTGGGGATTATGAGTTTAGAGAGAGAGAGAGAGAGATCAAGGGTTAGGGTTTATAAAGAGAGAGAGGGAGATATTTGGGGTTAGGGGCTTAGAGAGTGTTAACACCCAAAAAGTGCTCACTAGCTCATTTCCTTTTTTACATGACCCATTTGTCCACTTTTACACCATTTGATCCTCTAAAGCCATCAAAAGGTCACCAAAAGACCATAATACACCTCTTTTTCCCCTCAAAATGAATATTTTTCCTCAAAAAACATTAAAAAAAACCCTCAAAAAGGGTCCAGAATTCCCAAAAATATTAAAAAGGGAATAAAAATATTCAAAATATTCAAAAAAAAAAATGAGGGAAAAGGTACCTAAACCATGTTGGTCAATACCATTGGTTTCCTCAAAACCATAATGATATTGCCCACCACCAAAAACTATAAAAAGGTGGTAGGGGCTCCTCACTTTCCATCCATCCATCATCCTATCCTCACGCTGTCAAAATCTTTCATGAGACTTTTGGTAATTTTCAGCATCTTGGAGAAGAGACCTTTGGAGCTTGGAGCTACTCACCTTGGGAGTTGCTCAACACAAATCCTCACCATTTGAGGTATCTTAATACAAAATACTTATTCTTTTATTTCTTGTTCTTGAATCGTTTTTAAAAAATTTATTTGTTATATGCACATGCTAGTTTAGATTTAGATTTAATTTATAATTGTTTTTGCTTTCAATATTGAAACTGGTATCACTCTGTTGATAGGTGCCCATTGCACAAAGCTTGGTTGCAAAACCAAGCCAACAGTTTTTGGCGACTCCACTGGCTTCAAATTCTTAGATCTCATTTTTTTGCTTTAGATCTTAGTTTTTGTTAGTTTTAATCATTTTAATTCATAGATCTGCCATCCTAGACAGCAGATCCATTACTGTTCTAGTTCTTGGCCCCTTCTATTGCCATTAACAGCCTGAAATTTCCATTTTCAGCTTCATTTTTCAGTGTCTATTTTTTGGCTTTCGCCTCACAGTTTTTCGCCCGACAGTCGCGCAGCTCATCGCGACCTTGCGACTTTTTTCCGCACGGCGTGCCGCGGCTTCGCGACCATTTTACGCGCTGCACATCGCGGCTTCGCAGCCATTTGCTGTGCTGCACATCGCGATTGTGTGACTGAAACCTGCGCTGCACATCGTGGCTTCGCGGACGAAACCCGCGCTGCACATTGCGACTGTGCGGTCGAAACCCGCACTGCATATCGTGGTTGTTTTCCCCAAACCCGCGATGCAATTTTTTTGAATTCGGCCAATTTTTTGAAAATAGTTTTTTCGGTATTTTCTGCCCATTTAGCATATTTTACAACATCAATTTTTCTTCATTTTTATAGCCATTTTAAATCTTTTACTATTTATATATGCTTTATTAAAAGTCTTTTTAAAAATTTTCAGTAAATTGAAAGAAATATTTTCTGCATTTTATTTAGATCAAGGTTTTACTGTTTATTTGCTCAATACTTTGCCCAAGCAATTTTTAAGATATCCATTTATTTCTTGAAATAGTTATGTTATTTGCTTTCCTTCAAATTATTTCAAAGATCCATTATTTTTGAATAGTTTTTTCAAGCATTTACATTTCAAAAATGCCTTTATTTTTTGCAAAACTGTAAGCATATTTTCTTTCATTTGTAATCAATCGCCCAAGCGAGGCAAATCAATTTCAGTTTAAATACCACACTTGCACCCACTCTGCCACATAATTTAAACTGAGCCTTAAAATTTACCTTAAACTCAACAAACGTTTAACCCCACTTGGGGAGCACTTAAAAGAATTTTGTAGTTAGGTAGAATTGAGGGGATAGGTGTTCCAATAACACCCCTCAATTATTACATTTGAGACATAGTGGCTGTCCTCTATGGTACAAAAATCCCTTATAATTTTGACACGGTTATCAACCAATTTATCGGGAAGGCCTCTCCCTTAGGAGGGTTGAAGTAGCCAGACTAGTTACGGAAGTCTGAGTGGAATACCGCAATCCATTCAGTAACCGAAGGATACCTTTCGAAGTTCTCGGTGTACACCCAAGAGGGTGTACAGCGGCGATAGAACAAAACTGCAAATTCACCCAACCGAACGTGTCATGAACGGGGTATCCTAGTTTCCACTCTTTAGGATTGTCTACCCGGTATCCCTCCCGGTAGGGAGATATCTAGCCATTGATTCAACACTCTATATTGTCTGACTTGGATTTCATCACCTTGCAGAGGATATCATTTGTTGAATCACAATACTTCTAATTAGGTGTTTGCATGATACATTACCCACCTTTGGTCTAGTAACACCCCTTTTTTCTAGGAACTGTTTGACTTTTGGTATTCTGACCAATTCCCTCCACTTATTATAGCACAGCTGCTATAATAAGTGCTTTTTGAGGTTTTTTGTTGGCCTGAGAGGCTTTATTTTTTCACTCCCTTCTTGCACTCATTGTTGCATTAGGGTTTTGAGTTTTTTACATCACCACCTTACACTGGAATTTTTAAAAATATTTCTCACCATTGAGAATTTAAGACGATCTCGTCATCTTCAGGGTGAACCCCTCAGTTCGGTATACTTGGCTCTACACGTCACCGACGTAGAGCCTTATCCCTTGACTCGACACGTCATCATCCAAACACACAGTCATCCGATTCTGACACGCCTCACTTCACATCTGATTCTGAGGATGAATCTGAAAACCCTACTGAAATATCACCAACCAACCTCATGGCTGGATCACAATACAACCCAATTTTCACCAGTACTATTGGAGATACATCCAAAAACCCTTCTACTACTGTTTCACCCATGGTAACAACATCCCCTTTAGGCATGCCCAATATAGGGGCCACTCCACCTTTAGGTATGCCCAACACAGGACTACCTCCTATTATGGGTATGCCCAACATAGGAATCACACCACCTCTCATTATCATAACCTAGATCCCAGGAGTTCCTGGCACTATTCCTAACCCCTCTGTAACCCATGTTGCACTTGGGAGCGCTGGCCCATCCCAAACCACAATGGTTGGAGGACACATACCTTCAATACCTAGCATACCCTTAGGGGCTACTGGACCACTACATAATGCCACCATTAATAGTTATGTCCCAGTCACTACGCCACACCCATCTGCTAGTTTACCTTACATGGCTAGTGTGAACTTACCAGATCTAGCCAGGCTAACCAACGATCCTATCAGGCACAACCCTACATGGACACCCATGCCTACAAAGCTCCCCTCAAACATCCCCAAGTTTGAAGGAAAACCTGGGGAGGATCCCCAAAACCACATAATGTCATTTCACCTATGGTGTTCATCTAACTCCATAGTGGATGACTCCATTAGACTAAGACTGTTGCAACAAACGTTCACTAGCTCTGCAGCCAAGTGGTACATCGAACAACCACATGGGACCCACCATACATTTATGTCTCTCGCCTCCACTTTCCTTCAGTTTTTTCACCTACCTGTATGCTATGGTGCAGGAGTTGAAATACTGTTGTCTTGTAGACAAAACACAACTACCCACATCACCGACCATATCCATGAGTGGCGCAAGCGTCGTAGCCTCCATAAGATAAAACTGGATGACTGTATATTTTTGGACTGGTTTCTTAAATCACTCCTACCCCTCATAGCCAAAGACGTAGCTTCCGAACGACCCCAGTCAAAGGAAGAAGCTATCTTAAAAGCTCAGCAATTCGACCTGATTTATGCCCATTCAGGCTATCTCTACACCATCATACCAGATGCCCCACAAGGTGATTCTTCATGCGATGACGCTCTGGAGGCATCACATGCTGCTGATGGTATTATTGGCCAAGTCATGGCACAAAATAAACCTGTTAGCATGGTGATCACCATAAATGCCCTAGACCTCTCTAGGGCTACATCTAATTCTGGAGCGACAACTTCGTACGTTCCAATGAATCAGACTCATCACACTCATGGACCCTCTTGTCCACAACATTTCTATGGGAAAGCGCCATTGACATATGTACCACCCAAATACTATAACCAACCGGCCACCCAGAACCCAATTCATTTACCAGCACAACCAATGTATTACCCACAGCAAGCTACACCAGCTAACCCAACACCTCCAATAGCTCAGGGTTACCAACAACCCCAGCATGCAACTGGACCACCTCTAGCCCCACCAGCTTATTATCCACCGTAACCTGCTCCCACACCTGCGAAACCCCAAAATCCTCCCACTACTCAAGTGCAAGTGTACACACAACACAATCATCCCCAACATCAAAACAACCAACGCAACTAGGGTGGACAACAAAACCGTGGAAGAGGACGTAACCGCGGCAACAACCAACAACATAATCAGGTCCACCACCTCCCAATTTGCCAAATAATAACAATGTTGCTCCTCCCAACCAGAATCCTGATCGTCATCCCAAGAATCCAAAAAACAATAACCTGAGAACAAGCCATCCATGTTCTATATGTGGAGTCTATGGACACTACACTCATAACTGCCCCCATTTAGAGAAAGCACGTAAACTTTGGGTTGACGATGCCCAATGCCAGGGCCACGCTGGATAGCCAGCTCCACTTAATCAACCGCAACCCATGATATTACAAAACCCATTGCCAAACCAGGGAGTAGTAAATACTCACCCTATGGACCCCCCACAAGGATCTGCTGCACCCTAGCAGCAAATCACCTATGCCGCAACTGATTATCAGCATACGAATCCAGGCACACACCATTTATTAATGATGTCATCCAATGACATTAACCTCCAAAATCACAGGAATAAATACGGACCACCCCCAGAAACTCCTCCCACTGACGCATCCACATCCCTTCGACCAGATCAACCACTACACATACCAAATATGCCGTTGGATGAAGGACCTAAAATCCCTTGCATCCCTTTGCAAAGGATTAACAACAATCCTAATGCTCACGCAGCATCCAATTATAACGTCATGGAAGACCTAGCACAATCCCCCGCTGCTATGTCTGCTTTAGAGGTATTGAAAACATGCCCTACACAACGAAAACTACTACTATCCGCCATCGGAGGAGTAGACCCTGACGACACACACATGATGGATTTTGACTTAGACCAAGCCGAACCTCAATTGCCATCAAATTTGGCTTTCCAAGTGTCAGTAAACATTCGAAACCTTGTTGTGCATCAATGCATCATCGATGAAGGAGCTTCAACTCCACCCTTGTGTGGCAAAAACTTGGCTCCCCCGCTTTACAACCATCCACCATGGCATTACGAGCTTACGACGAACGCTCAGCTCAACCACAAGGCCTCTTAGTGAATGTACCCATAGAACTAGGCGACAAATTAGTTCTTATCGACATCGAAGTGATCAATGCCCAGCTTGACTACAACCTCCTTCTTGGACGTAGCTATATGTGCAAAATGAAAGCAGTGGCTTCATCTATTTTTCACCTCATGATGTTCCCACATGAAGGATGCATTATCAAGATTGATCAATTCACATATTATGATCCTAACGCCCCCGCAACCCCTCAAAATGTGCTACCAATGATTGAACAAACCATTCAAACTGCACCAACATCATTTATGTCGTCAATTGGTCCTGGAATCTACACCGAGTCACCTATGAATTCCACATTTCCATCGATCTCACCACCTTTTCCGATAACAAAAGCATCATATTTGTCCACCCTGTCGCACACCACACAGCAGCCTTCGTCACTACCACAAACAGCCACAGTGCCTACTCATATAGTCACAACGCCAATTCATACTATCCCGTTCTTGTTCCCATTTTCTGGAGTTGTTAGTTCGCTAGTAATGGCTACACTAAACCTTCCTGGTTTAACATTAGGGATACCTGTATGGTACTTATCTGCTCCGAGCCCCCCACCGACTCTGACTGTTATTTTACAACCGGTACAACCTGTCCCTACTACCAACCACCCACCCCCTCCGATCGCTCATCTGCAAAATAGAGCACCCCCAATAGTGACTACGGCATCAACTCCCCACCTCTGTTACAAAACACAAGGGGTAGAGGCCCACCAAATTATAACACTGGAAACATAACTCGCACCCCCCCAGCAACCCCCAAGGTAGCTAAAAACCCCCCAACTATTCGCATTCCCCCTAAGTGCTCGTTGTGTGACGACGTAGGCCATGCCACTCATCAATGTCCACAA
The DNA here is from genome assembly GCA_027924585.1 of Larix kaempferi. Classification (NCBI taxonomy): domain Eukaryota; kingdom Viridiplantae; phylum Streptophyta; class Pinopsida; order Pinales; family Pinaceae; genus Larix; species Larix kaempferi. The sequence continues at coordinate 14,145,088 of BSBM01000368.1, forward strand.
TTACCTGCACTCCAAGAACACATGAATATGTTGGATGACGACACTGGAATTCCAGTGGTAATACTTGAGCCACCTCCTCAACCTCGCGACAAAATGCTCCGCACTAACCACCCTTGTGCGATATGCGGCATTTATGGCCATTATTCACACCACTGCCTTGATCTCCTAGATTATAGAGTAGCCTTATACGAGATGAACAATGCTGACTTAGAGATATCTCCTTACCTCATCGAGGAGATCTACCCTCCGAAATCATCCTCTTCGGAAGAAATCAATACCATCTATATGATTTCAACTACATACCAACCAGAACCCGTTGATTTATGGTCCGATTACTTTCGTACTGATGAGAAAATTCTAGAAACACTCACTGCACTGGACCGCCCTTGCGATGATATGCATCATCGCTCATACTTCCTCCCTGAGGCATCTACATCCACCGCAGAGAACCAACTATCAGTCGAATCGAAAGATTTCCTACCAACTAAGGTTGATTGGTTCAAAGACCCCATCCCAGCACCTGATGCCTTCGAAGAAGGGAACATGTCCAACATTTCCGCTATTATACAAATCGACATTTCCACCACACCTGGAAAACCTGAGCTCATCTCGCTAGGCACATCATGCACTCAAGCAAAAACTCAGGCATATAAGAAACTCTTCCAAGAGTTTCGTGATGTCGTCGCCTAGTCTTACACCGAGATACCTAGCCTCGATCCCAAAATTGTGGAACATCACACCGACACTTGGACCAATGTGCCTCCTGTTCAACAAAAACAACGACCAATTCACCCATCCAAGCTCCCAGCTGTTAAAGCTGAGATTGAAAAACTCCAAAAAGCAGGATTCATATATCCTATTGCCTACACCACCTGGGTTTCAAACCCAGTGCCAGTAAACAAAAAAGTGGGCACCATACGCGTTTGTACTGATTTTCGAGACCTCAACCTCGCTTGTCCCAAAGACAACATCCACACACCTTTCATTAACCAACTAATCGATGAATGTGCGGGACATGAGGTCCTTTCTTTTATGGATGGTTTCTCCGGATATAACCAAATCAAAATCCGTAAAGAAGATCAATACAAGACAACTTTCACTACCCCATGGGGCACCTTCGCCTATCGCATCATGCCTTTTGGTCTCAAGAATGCTGGAGCCACTTTCCAATGTGCCATGACTTATTGCTTCCATGATCTACATAGAATCATAAAATTTTATCTGGACGACCTCACCGCTCGATCCAAGAAACGATCTGACCATTTAGATGACCCTCGACAAGTTTTCTTGCGTTGTCGAAAATACAACATCCGCTTGAACCCTCTCAAGTGTGTCTTTTGCGTTACATCAAGTCGCCTGCTGGGGTTCATCATTTCAGAAAAAGGCATCACTGTAGACCCCTTGAAAGTCCAAGCCATTGTAGACTTATCGTCACCTCGTACATTAAGACAACTTCAAAGCCTTCAAGGGAGGTCCAACTTCCTCCGCCGCTTTGTCCCTGACTATGCCACAACGGTCCACGGTTTCCTACAGCTACTACGTCTGCATACCCATTTCATATGGGACCAAAAAGCAGAAACAACTTTCACCGACTTAAAGAAAGCACTCACAAATGCCCCACTGATCTCCCCTCCAGATTTCACAAAATATTTCACCCTCTATGTTTCAGCATCCAAACATGTCGTATCTGGAGTTCTTGTGCAAGAAGATACTGCTCACCAAGAGCATGTCATCTACTATGTGAGCCAGACCTTGTCAAGCCCACCCCTCCGCTACCCACATGAAGAAAATATGGCCCTCGCTGTCGTCTTTTCATTACAAAAGCTGCAACATTACATTCTCCTGAGCCACACCACAGTTGTATCCAATTCCAATCTAATGGTTTACCTCTTGACGTGTCGCCTCCTTCAAGGACACGTAGCTAAATGGGTGATTATCCTGCAAGAATACGACCTAACTTTCAAAACCCCAAAGAGCACCAAGGCCCTGGCACTCGCTCAACTCATCACAGATCTCCCATCCTCTTCATCATCACCCGCTATCCAAACGGATCTGATTGATGATCACATTTTCATCATTTCTTATGATGACCCATGGTACGACGACATCTTAATCTACCTCCGCACACAAAAATTTTGACCCCACATCGATCGCGACAGACGCCATCGTATACGACACCACGCCCCCCGATACCTCCTATTAGGAGATGTACTTTATCGACGCGGCGTTGATACCATCTTACGATGCTGCCTATCTCATAACGAGGCAGAACAAGTCCTTAATGACTGCCATAGTGGTTCCTACGGAGGCCACTTCTTCGGCATGGCCACCACCCAAAAGATCATCTGCGCAGGTTACTTTTGGCCTTCATTATTTACTGATTGCATCACCGCAGTCAAACATTGTCAAAACTGCCAACTTTTTGCCCCCAAGGCAAGAACCGCACCTGCCCCCTTCATCGAGTCGTCACTGTCGGACCATTCTGCAAATGAGCCATCGACTTCCTCGATTGCAATCCCATGTCAGCCGGCAGTCATAAACACATTATTGTGGCTGTAGATTATTTCACCAAGTGGGAAGAAGCCATACCAACTTACAATTGCAAAGCCGACACTGCAGCACTTTCTTCCTCAACCATGTTATCGCTCGTTTTGGAGTGCCAAAGCAACTCGTCTCATACCACAGCTCTCACTTCGAAGATGCCATTTGGAGATAATTATCAACCTTACTGAAATTTGAACACCATTTCTCCTCCACCTACTACCCCCAAGGAAATGGCCAAGTCGAAGCGATTAATAAAATTTTGAAGACCATACTGCAGCGCACTGTGGACAAACACAAATCAAATTGGCACCACATGCTCTTCCTGGCACTATGGGCATACCGCACGTCAACCAAAACTGCCACGGGTTTTACCCCTTTCCATCTAGTTCATGGTGTCGAATCCATCCTCCCCATCGAGTGCCAGATTCCAGCCATACATATGGCCATTGAACTCCTACCGGACACTTCCCCAATTGAGCAACGCTTACTACTCCTGGAGCAAGCCGATGAAGATCGGCGCACAGCCCTCCAAACCATGGAAGCAGCTAAGAACCGATCCAAACTGAGTTACGAAAAACATGTCCACCCAAGAACTTTTACTGAAGGGGACCTTGTCCTCGCCTGTGATCAAGCTCATGACAAAACTGAAAAAGGAAAGTTTGTGTCCATGTGGCAAGGCCCATACATTATAGACACTTGCCTCGGACAAGGGGCATACATTCTGACCGATTCAGAAGGCAACCCACGCAACGGGTTGTACCTCAAGCAATTTTACCCATAGCAAATCTGATGGACACCACCGTCCATTATTGTACAGTCTTATTTTGTTTTTCACAAAAAATTCAAAAAACCTAAATATTTTTTTTCTCTGCATGACCACAGATGGATCCTGTTCCACTCTGCTACGTCGGTCTCGCTGATGGTGCAAGCCGTTGGTCCCCCAATCTGGCTTCCGCAACTTGGGTAATATATTCCCCTTCACATGAGTTGATCCACATCGACGAAGTGTGCGTAGGTGCCGCCACCAACAAGCAAGCTGAATACGATGCCGTGATCGGTCTCCTGGTCACAGCTCTCCAAATGAGCATACGTCACCTTAACATTTTTTTGGACTCACAACTCCTTGTTTCCCAGCTCAACAATGATTAACAGGTACGCGATCCCTGTCTTTTCAGAAAAATTTTGCGCACTAAACAAATGGTTTGACAGTTTGAATCCATTTCATTCACACATGTCCCAAGGAATCTCAACAGTGTAGCAGACCATATGGCTAACAACATTCTTGATTGGCACACCAATCAAACCATATAGTAAACACAAATGTACCTCCACGAGCTTAAACAAAAATGCATCCACGTGCATAACATGTGCCTCCATGGGCATATATAAAAAATTACAAAAATGCATCCACGTGCATAAGATGTGCCTACATGGGCATATACAAAAATCAAAATGTTGCATCCACATGCATAACATGTGCCTCCACGGGCATATACAAAATTCAAAATGTTGCATCCACGTGCATAACATGCACCCCCATGGGCATACAGAAAAACAAACATGCCTCCACAGGCAAACAAATAGACAATAAATGCATCCATGTGCATACACGACTATATACCAAATCATATATATATATATACATCATAATATAGTCAAACATGTCATAGGTGCCCTCAGCACCCAGCATACAAAAATACATCATCTGTACAAAAAGGTATTTCCCCATATGCTCATCAGCATTTGGGGGCAGATACAAGATTGTCTAATCATCATGGTCTCTAGGCTCCTTTGGCGCCACCTCTGCTAGCCCCGCTGGATCATGCCGAGCCCGAACTCTCCTCTCCGCTGGCCCCGCTGGATCATCTCGCACCTGAATCCTCCCCTCCACCGGCCTTGCTGGATCATACCGAGCCCCATCCCTCCACTCAGCCACCAACAATGCTGCTCTGAGCAAGATCGAGCACCACTCATGAGGTGCATCGAAACAACGCTCAACGATGTCCCGATCCAAATCCCTCCAATCATCCTCTGGAAATCCTGCCAGGATCATGTCTAGTGTCTCTCGGACACCCTCCATGGCATCATCTCGAGGCCCAGATCCTCCACCGCGAGCCCCAACTCCTCGAGCATGAGGAGGCAGTACCACTACAAGAGGTGGAATGACCACCATCGCCCATCCCCTACGAACCACATGGTTGGCCGGTGGTACAGGACCAACATCTGCACAATCACACAAGTGAACCATCATATAAATATATAACTATAATCATAACAAACACAACTAAAACACATGATATAGTAGAGAAAAACACACAAAAACATACCATCTAAACCCCAGGCTTGTCCCTGGGCTCGAGGCATCTCCAGATCTCCTCGATAATCCATACCGGCATATGGATAGTCATCAATCAGCAAATGGATCTGCTCATACATATCTTGTGAAAAGAATCCGCAGATACCACCACCACTGTGGGGAATCATCTGCCCCCACCACACCATGCACAACTCGCTCACCAACCCATCTTGAACCGGTACCTGTGGCTGCAAAGTCGATACTCGCTCAAAGAAGAAACAACACAGGAAGGAGGCATAGAAAAACTCTCGCCCCTCCTGACTGACCTTGTCCAGATCTCTCTGGACACCATCCAAAAACATCTGACCCCATGCGTAGTAGGTCCCCCTCAGCACAGAATCCACCATCATCGTTTGTCCCCCCGACAAATGATGTGGCGCTGCGACACCCAACACCCGCAGAACACAAGCCCCAACAGCCCGCATGTCCCACTCCCGTAAAGATCTTAGGCTCAAAGCACTGTTCTGCACAATCTCCCAAGCAACAGAGAAGGTCTCCAGGAGATCCTCAATATCCACACCTGCCGGGATCCTCGGTAGAAGATCCCCTACCTCCCCTAAGCGAGGCAACCTAGTAAGAAAGTATACATCAGTAAGGGTGATCTCTAACCTCTCACCCCCAACAATAAATGCACCCTCTGCAAGGACCCAAAGACTCACCAATTTGTTCAGTAGTGGTCCTACTGAACGCATCGGTGGAATCTGAGCGAACTTCAGGAGCCCACTCACAGCCAGAGCCTGCCAGACCCCCTGGTCGGTCCGAATCCAAATCATCAAATCCTCCTCCATCTCCCGCTCTCACCATGAAACCAATGGTCTCCTCATCATCCTGCCAAAAAACAAAGAAATTTTTTTTCAAAAAATTCCATCGCGGCTTTCCCATCAAAATCCGCGACGATCATCGCGGCTTTCATCCAAGAACCCGCGATGAACATCGCGGGTATTGACCACACAGTCGCGATGAACATCGCGACTATCAACCCCATAGTCACAATGAACATCGCGAGTTTTATCTCGACAACCGCGATGAACATCGTGACTGTCAGCCCCTAACCCGCGATGTTCATTGTGGAAAAAGACGCGAAACCCGCGATATTCCACATTGGAAGGCCAACATGGAATTTCGCGGCCTTTGGGGGCCCACCGCTAACCAAAAAATACATAATTAAAAAGGCTAAGGCAAATAGGGTTACCTGAAACTCACGGAATCGAAAACCAATGGTCAAATCTCCTGGAAATCAAGAAAGAGCTCTGATTACTCTGCCAAACTCACACGTAACAATGACACGTCATATGGGCCCCACACCCTATTTATAGAAATTTCACCATTTTTCAAACAACCATTGCGGTATCATACGACGTCCGTTCCTCAAACCGTTGGTACCGTTGGAATCAGCACAGCGAGAACTTCATGATAGTCCTTTCCTTTTCTTGTTTTCACCAGGTCCATTTTTTGACCATTTTTTCACACCCTCGTTGCCTCGGTTTGTGTGCCACATCGGCCATTCTCCATTTTTGACAAGTCTTATATCGTCGGATTCAGTTTTCTGCGCTCGTGATGGTGCTTGAGATCATTTCTCTCTCTCATGCCCAAATTTTTTGGGCATTTTTCCCACGCCCCCTCGTGGCCTCGGTTTGCGTGCCACATCGTCCATTCTCCATTTTTCACAAGTCTTATATCGTCGGATTCTGTTTTCCGCGCTCGTGATGACGCTTGAGATCATTTCTCGCTCTCACCTCCAGATTTTTTAGGCATTTTTCCCATACCCCCTCGTTGCCTCAGTTTGCGTGCCACATAGGCCGTCGTCCATTTTTTACAAGTTTGATATCATTGGATTTAGTTTTCCACACTCGTGATGATGCGTGAGATCATTTCTCGCTCTCACCCAATAATTTTTGGGTATTTTTTCAAAATGCCACTCATCACCTCGATTTGCGTGCCACATTGGCCGTTGCCCCTTTTTGACAATCTTTATGTCACCGGATTCAGTATTCCGCACTCATGACAATGCTTGAGACCTTTTCTCGCTCTCATCAATCCCTTTTTGTTCGGTATATTTTTAACCCTTTTTTTGGGCCGAGCAATCCCTTTTACGAAAAATGCACTTAGCGAGTTTCTGTTAAGCTCTTTTCTGACTCCTAAAACAATGAAAAGATCACCGAGCAACCTTGCTTCCTTTCATGCTCGCTAAACGTATCTGAAAGGGCGTCTACATGGTATAAGTTTACCCCTTTTCTGGACCTTGTAGACTAATTACGAAAAATGAATACTCTAGTCACATCGGCTAGAAGAGCTCTCCATTTGCATCATTTTATGCTTTTTCGGGCCTTGGAGACTAACTTACGAAAAAAAACACCAATGGAGTCCACTTACTGCTTTTAGACTCTCTAAACATGAAAGCGACCACGAGCAATCACCATCCTGGGCTCGTAAAAACCCACAGGACGGTACTCACAATCACTGCGGAGTCTTCTTATCATTTTCAGACTCCTAAAAAATGAAAGCACCCATGAGCACGAACAGTCCTGGGCTCACAAAATCCACAAGATAGTACCATTTCCGAGCACACTTTTATCCCTTCTTGGAGCTCATTAGAACTATGAAGAAGGACCCAATGGTGCTTCTCGACGCCACAACAGATCACGTCTACTCATATGGCAGCCTCCCCATTTTGGTCGCCTTTGTTCAAAGTATTCTACAGTATGTCACCCTGAGAATCTCTCGATAGCACCCATCAGTTCATCCCCCCCAGAGTTAATACATACCTTTCAGTCTTTAAAAGCTATGATCCCCGCACCTACAAATCAGTTCCCTACGCTGCCAGGTCAACCATGTCATCATGCTATGAACAAAGGAAGTTTGAGTCCACCCACTCTATGACCCCAATTACTTAACATCCCCACAAGTATGTCAGTCCTACCATCAGTACTACCACACTTCAGTTCTACACCTCGTGCTCCTATCAAGGAAACATCATTGCCTTGTTAGTTGCTAGTCTCCCTCTATCGATGACAACCAAATTTATTCCAGAGGATAGACCTAGAGGTCCATGTGTCTTGGACTCATCACCATTTATGATGAGTGCCTATGAATCATTTCGAGAAGAGTCCTGAGTGCCTCTCCAAATGGTTGTTTCTCACATGCTCGACTTCAACACCTTGATCGCATCGTTGAGACTCGCACAGGGTATTGGTCCTTTTAGCTATTTGTTCAAGACCCCGGATACCACCCGACTCTTCCACATTTGAGAGTCTACTTATGGAAACAACTAGTTACATTTTTCTATAGATATCCGGGTTGTGTATGGCGACAGTATTTAGATGTACCCCAGTTTTATACTCCCTCGAGTATACAGTTACATGTACTTCCCAGATTTGACTCAGAGTCATTGACTCCCTACAAATGTTGGACACCTTTAGATTCAACAGTTCATCAACCCTTCTAAGACCTTGTTCAGAACGGTTGTCGCTTTATTCCAGTGTATTACTTATTGAGATCAATCATGTCATGATCATGAGTACATACCAAAATAGTGTCCCCTTTGGACCATCATGATGTACCAGCATATTTTTTATGTATTATTCAGGTCCCCCTTCTTGGGACTAATTCTTATATATATATATACGAGCATGGGTGTGCCCACCTCGTCCATTATCAGAGATTATTCCTCATTCATATTGAGGCCATGTAATATTGTTTTTTTTGCAGCTTCCAAGGGCCGTGGATCCAGTCTCCAACCGGTCTCTTCTCTTCCCCAAACCCCAGGAAAAAGACAAAAGAACTATGATGTCTGTCGGCCATACGATGAGCTCCTGCCCTCACAAATCAGGGGGCAATCTGTTAACACCCAAAAAGTGCTCACTAGCTCATTTCCTTATTCACATGACCCATTTGTCTACTTTTCCACCATTTCAGCCTCTAAAGCCATTAAAAGGTCACCAAAAGATCATAATACACCCCTTTTTCCCCTCAAAATGAATATTTTTCCTCAAAAAACATAAAAAACCTTCAAAAAGGGCCTAGAATTCCCAAAAATATTAAAAATATTCAAAAAAAGAAAAAGGAGGGAAAAGGTACCTAAACCATGTTGGTCAATACCATTGGTTTCCTCAAAACCATAATGGTATTCCCCACCACCAAAAACTATAAAAAGGTGGTAGGGGCTCCTCACTTTCCATCCATCCATCATCCTATCCTCACGTTGTCAAAATCTCTCATGAGACTTTTGGCCATTTTCAGCATCTTGGAGAAGAGACCTTTGGAGCTTGGAGCTACTCACCTTGGGAGTTGCTCAACACAAATCCTCACCATTTGAGGTATCTTAATACAAAATACTTATTCTTTTATTTCTTGTTCTTGAATCGTTTTTAAAAAAATTATTTGTTATATGCACATGCTAGTTTAGATTTAAATTTAATTTATAATTGTTTTTGCTTTCAATATTGAAACTGCTATCACATTGTTGATAGGTGCCCATTGCACAAAGCTTGGTTGTAAAACCAAGCCAATAAAGAGAGAGAGAGAGAGAGTTTGGAGGTTTGGGTTTTAGACATATGGATAGAGAGAGAGAGTGAAGGAAATAAAAAGAGAGGAGAGAGATTTGGGTTTAGAAGTTGAGAGAGAGGAGAGATATTTGGGGTTAGTGGTTGAGAGAGAGAGAGTAGAGAGATTTGGGGTTAGTGGTTGAGAGAGAGAGGGAGGTATTGGAGGTTAGTTGTTTAGAGAGAGAGTGACAGATCAGGGGTTAGGGGTTTAGAGAGAGAGATATAGAAGGATATATATTGAGGGTTAGGTGTTGAGAGAGAGAGAGATAGAGAGAGAGATTGGGGTTAAGGGTTTAATGAGATAGAGATAGAAATATAGAGATTAATGTTTACAGGTATATATATATTGTGTGGGTTAGGGGTTTAGAGAGAGAGAGAGAGAGAGACTGGGGGTTAGGGGTTAGTTGTTAAGCACTTTTGTAGATAGATAGAGATAGAGGTAGGGGTTAGGTGTTAGGGGTTCATATAATAGAGAGATTTGTAGATATATACATATAGAGAGGGGGGGATTGGGGGTTATGGTTTTACAAAGAGAGATTGGTGCTTAGGGGTTCTGAGAGAGAGAGGGAGAGAAAGAGATGATACATTAGGGGTTTAGAGAGAGAGAGAGAGATTGAGGGTTAAGGGTTAGGGGTCTAGAGAGAGAGAGAGAGGTATTCAGATATATATACTGATTGATATATATAGATAGATAGATAGATAGATAGAGAGAGAGAGAGAGAGAGAGGGAGAGAGAGAGAGTGATTTGGAGTTATGGGTTGAGAGAGAGAGAGAGAGATTCAATGTTACGGATTTAGAGATATATATATATATATATATATATATATTGGTGGTTATGCTTCTAGAGACAGAGAGATTGGGGGTTATGCTTCTAGATAGAAACTGGGGGTTAGGGGTTTAGAAAGAGAGAGAGACAGAGAGATTTGGGGTTAGGGTTTTAATGTGTGTGTGTGTGTGTGAGAGAGAGAGAGAGAGATTGGATGGTAGGTGTTAGGGGTTTAGAGAGAAAGAGAGATTGATGATTAAGGGTTTAGAGAGAGAGATAGACAGATTTGGTTTTAGGGGCTTAGAGAGAGAGAGATTGGTGGATAACGATTTAGATAAATAGAGAGAGCAATATTAGGGTTTATGGGTTCAGAGAGAGAGTGATTGAGAGTTAGTGGTCTAGAGAGAAAAATTGGCTTTAGAGAGAGAAATAATGGGTGTTAGGGGTTTAGAGGGAGATAGAGCATGGGGGTTAGGGGTTAAGAAAGAGAGAGACATATATGTTCATGCTTAGGGTTTTAAAAAGAGAGAGAGAGAGAGAGATATTGGAGGTTAGTGGTTTAGAGAGAGATATAGAAAGAGAGAGATTGAGGTTTTAATATATGGAGAGGGAGAGAGATTTTGGGTTAGGGATTGAGAGAGAGAGAGAGAGAGAGAGAGAGAGAGAGAGGGTTAAAGATTTATAGAATGAGAGAGAGAGGGGGGGAAATTGGGGGTTAAGGGTTTAGATAGAGAGAGAGAGAGAGATTGGGGGTTATATGTTTAGAAAATGGGAGAGAGAGAGATTGGGGTAGGGTTTATACAAATAGATAGAGAGACATATTGGAGGATAGGGATTTATAGAGACAAAGACAGAGAGATTGGGGATTAGGGGTGTAGAGAGAGAGATAGATTGGGAGTTAGGTGTTTAGAGAGAGAGAGAGAGAGAGAGAGAGAGAGAGAGAAAGAGATTGTGGGTGGGTTTGGGGTTTAAAGAGTGAGAGAGAGAGATTATGGGTTATGGGTTTAAAGAGAGAGAGAGAGAGAGAGAATGGGGGTTAGGGTTTTAGATAGAGAGATTCAAGGTTTGGGGTTTAGATAAATGGATAGAGAGAAAGGAAAAATCAATGTTAGGGGTTTAGAGAGTGAGAGAGAGAGAGAGAGGGAGAGATGTAGAGTGATTTGGGGTTAAGGGTTGAGAGAGAGAGAGAGAGAGAGAGAGATTGGAGGTTAGGGATTTAGAGAGCGAGACAAATTGGGAGTTGTGGGTTGAGAGAGAGAGGGAGAGAGAGAAAAAGAGAGAAAAAGAGAGATACTACGGGATTAAAGATAGAGAGAGAGAAAGAGAGAGATATGGGTAAGGGAGTTATAAAGATAGAGAGAGAGAAATTGGGGATTAGGGATTATGATTTAGGGGTTGAGAGAGAGAGAGAGAGAGATTGGGGGTTAGGGCCTTAGAGATAGAGAGAGAGATTCGAGGTTAGCATTTTACAGAGAGAGAGAGGGGGGGCCCTTGGGGGTTTAAATAAATAGAGAGAGAGATATTGGAGGTTAGGGGTTTAGAGAGAGAGAGAGAGAAAGTAAGAGAGACATCATTGGTTAGGGGTTTATAGAGAGAGGGAGAGGGAGAGATTTGGGGTTAGGGGTTTAGAGAGAGAGAGAGAGAGATAAAGATAGCTATTGGGGTTAGGCGTTTAGAGAGAAAGATAACAAGAGATATTGGGGTTAGGCATTTAGAGAGAGAGAGATAGATAGAGAGAGGTTTGGGGTTAGGAGTTAGGGTTTAGAAATATATAGAAAGAGATAGATTGTAGGTTAGGGGTTTAGAGAGAGAGAGAGATAGGTTGTAGATTAGGTGTTTAAATGGAGAGAGAGATATATAAAGAGATAGATTGGGGGTTAGGGGTTTGGAGAGATAGTGTGATTAGGGGTTAAGGATTTAGAGAGAGAGAGAGAGAGATATTAGGGTTTAGGGGTTTAGATAGATAGATAGATAGAGAGAGAGAGAGATATAGAGAGAGAGGCAAAGAGATTGGGTATTAGGATTTTAGAAAGAGAGAGAGAGAGAGAGATTGGGGATTAAGGGTTTTTATATATATATAGAGAGAGAGAGAGGGAGAGAGAGAGAGAGAGAGAAAGAGAGGGTTAAGGGTTTATATAAATAGATAGAGAGAAAGATGGAGATAATGGAGTTTACTATTTTAGAGAGAGAGAGAGAGAGAGAGAGAGAGAGATCAACTATTAAGGGATTATAAAGAGAGAGAGGGATAGATTTGGGGTTAGGGGTTTAGAGAGAGAGAGAGAGAGAGAGAGAGCGAGAGAGTTTGGGGGTTTGGGGTTTAGACAGATGGATAGAGAGAGATAGAGTGAGAAAAATAACAAGAGAGGAGGAGAGATATTTTGGTTTAGCAGTTGAGAGAGAGAGAAAGAGAGAGATAGGGGGTAAGGGAGTTATAGAGATAGAGATAGAGAGAGAAATTGGTGATTAGGGATTAGGATTTCGGGGTTGAGAGAGAGAGAGATAGATTGGGGGTTAGGGCCTTAGATATAGAGAGAGAGATTCAAGATTAGGAGTTTAGAGAGAGAGGGGGAGCCCTTGGGGTTTAGATAAATAAAGAGAGAGATATTCGAGGTTAGGGGTCAGGGGTTTAGAGAGAGAGACATCATTGGTTAGGGGTTTATAGAGAGAGGGAGAAGGAGAGAGATTTGGGGTTAGGGGTTTCTAGAGAGAGAGATTGGGGGTAGGGTTTTATATATAGAGAGTGAGAGAGATAGAAATATTGGGGATTAGTTGTTTAGAAAGAGAGAGAGAGAGAGAGATTAAGGGTTAGGATTTTAGAGAGAGAGAGAGAGATTGTTAGGGATATATATATATATATATATAGAGAGAGAGAGAGAGATTTTGATTTAGGGATTTAGAGAGAGAGAGAGAGAGAGAAATATTTTGTTTTAGGGTTTTAGAGAGAGAGATAAAGGTTGAAGATTAGGGTAATTAGAGGGAGAGAGAGAGATAGAGATAGAAAGAGAGAGATTGGGGGTTAGGAGTTTAGAGAGAGTGTGTGATTAGGGGTTAGGGGTTTAGAGAGAGTGTGTGTGATGTGGGGTTAAGGGTTTAGAGCAAGAGAGAGATAAAGATAGATATTGGGGGTTAGGGGTTTAGAGAGAGAGAGATAACAAGAGATATTGGGGTTAGGCATTTAGAGAGAGGGGGGGGGGTGTTAGGGGTTAGGAGTTAGGGTTTAGAAATATATAGAAAGAGAGAGATTGTAGGTTAGGGGCTTATAGAGAGAGAGAGGTTATATATTATGGGTTTAGAGGGAGAGGGAGAGCGAGAGAGATAGAAAGAGATAGATTGGGGGTTATGGGTTTAGAGAGAGAGTGTGATTGGGGGTTAAGGATTTAGAGAGAGAGAGAGAGAGATTGAGGGTAAGGTGTTTAGAGAGAGAGAGAGAGAGAGATTAGGGGTTAGGTGTTTAAAGAGAGAGAGAGAGATATTGGGGTTAGGCATTCAAAGAGAGAGAGAGAGGGAGAGAGAGAGAGAGAGAGATATTGGGGTTAGAGGTTAGGAGATAGGGGTTTAGACATATATAGAAAGAGACATATTGTAGGTTAGGGGTTAGGGGATTAGAGAGAGAGGTGGGGGGTTTCGATAGATAGAAATATTTACATAGGGAGAGTTTGGGGGTTAGGGGTTTAGAGAGAGAGAGAGAGAGAGATTGGAGGGTAGGGGCTTAGAGTGAGAGAGAGAGAGGGAAAGAGATTGGGTATTAGGAGTTTAGAGAGAGAGATTAGGGGTTAATGTTTTATATAGATAGATAGATAGATAGATAGATAGATAAAGAATGGGGGTTCGGGGTTTAGAGAGAGAGAGAGAGAGAAAGAGAAAGAGAGATTGTGGGTTAAGGGTTTATATAAATAGATAGAGAGGAGAATGAGGAGAGAATGGGGCTTAGAGAGAGAGAGAGAGAGATCAAGTGTTAGGGGTTTATAAAGAGAGAGAGTGAGAGATTTGGGGTTAGGGGTTTAGAGAGAGAGAGAGAGAGAGATTTTGGGGGTTTTGGGTTTAGAAAAATAGATAGAGAGAGATAGAGTGAGAAACATAGCAAGATAGAAGGAGATATATTTGGGTTTAGTAGTAAAGAGATATAGAGGAGAGAGCTTTGGGCTTAGTGGTTGAGAGAGATGAAAGAGATTTGGGGTTAGTAGTTGAGAGAGAGAGAGGAGAGAGAAAAAGGGTTAACGGTTGAGAGGGAGAGAGAGGGATTGGAGGTTAGTTGTTTAGAGAGAGAGAAAGAGAGATCAAGAGTTAGGAGTTTAGAGAGAGAGAGAGAGGGTTAGGGGTTTAGATAAAGAGAGAGAGATAGAGAGAGATTGGAGTCAAGGGTTTGGTGAGATAGAGATACAAATAGAGAGATAGATGTTTACGAGGTTAGGGGTTTTGAGAGAGAGATAGAGAGAGAGAAAGAGATTGGACATTAGGGGTTTAGAGAGAGAGAGAGAGATTGGGGGTTGGTGGTTTAGAGGGAGAGAGAGATTTGGGGTTAAGAGCTAGGGGTTGAGAGAGAGAGGGGGTTAGGGGTTTAGAGAGAGAGAGAGAGAGAGGGTTAGGGGTTTAGATAAAGAGAGACATAGAGAGAGATTAGAGTTAAGGGTTTAGTGAGATAGAGATAGAAATAGAGAGATAGATGTTTACGAGGTTAGGGGTTTTGAGAGAGAGAAGGGGAGAAATAGATTCGACATTAGGGGCTTAGAGAGAGAGAGAGAGAGAGAGAGAGATTGGGGGTTGATGGTTTAAGGAGAGAGATTTGGGGTTAAGGGCTAGGGGTTGAGAGAGAGAGGGGGGGTTAGGGGTTTAGAGAGAGAGAGAGAGAGAGAGAAAGAAACTATGAGTTAGGGATTCAGATATATAGATCGAGAGAGATATGGACATATATATATAGAGAGAGAAGATATATATTTGGGGTTATGGGTTGAAAGAGAGAGAGACATTCGAGGTTAGGGGTTATGGTTCTAGAGAGAGAGAGAGATAGAAAGAGAGAGATTGGGGGTTAGGGTTTTAGTGTGTGTGTGCGAGAGAGAGAGAGTGAGAGAGTGAGAGAGAGATTGAGGATTATGGGTTTAGAGGGAGAAAGAGTGGAGGTTAGGATTTTAGAGTGGGAGAGATAGAAAGAGATAGATTTGGGTTTAGGTGTTTTGACATATAGATTAGGGATCAGTGGTTTATAGATAGATATAGGTAGATAAAGATAGAGAGAGTATGGGAGTTTTGGGTTTAGAGAGAGAGATATTGGGGGTTTGGGATTTAGAGAGAGAGAGAGAGAGAGATTGGAGGTGAGCGGTTTACAAAGAGTGAGAGACAGTGAGATATATTAGGGGTTTAGAGAGAGATAAAGATAGATTGGGGGTTAGGGTTTTATAGAGAGAGAGAGAGAGAGAGAGAGAGAGAGAGATTGGAGGTTGGGGGTATAAGGGCTTGGGGGTTAGGATTTTGGGTTTTAGGGGTTTAGAGAGAGAGAGAGAAAGAGAGAGTTAGATAGATAGAGAGAGATTGGGGGTTAGGTGTTGATAGAGAGATATTGGAGGTTAGGGGTTTACATAGAGAGAGAGAGTGAGCGATATTAGGGGTTTATAGAGAGATAGATAGAGATTAGGTGTTAGGTTTTTAGATAGATAGAGAGAGATATTGGGGGATAGGGTTTGAGAGATAGAATGAATGTTAGGTGTTTAGAGAGAGTGTGTGAGGTATTGGGGGTTATGGATTTAGAGAGAGAGAGAGAGCGTGGGGGTTAGATGTTTAGAGAGAGAGATACATATTCGTGTTTAGGGATTTAAAGAGAGAGGGAGGGAGAGGGAGAGATTAGAGGTTAGTGGTTTAGAGAGAGAGAGATAGAAAGAGAGAGATTGGGGGTTAGAGGTTTAGATATATGGAGAGGGAGAAAAATTATGGGTTAGGGATTTAGATAGAAAGAGAGAGAGAGATTGAGGGTTAGGGATTTATAACATGAGAGAGAGAGAAGGAGAGAGAGAGAAGGAGAGAGAGAGAAAAGGAAATTGGGGGTTAGGGGTTTAGAGACAGAGAGAGAGAGTTATCTGTTTAGAAAAGTATAGAGAGAGAGTGAGATTGGGGGTCAAGGGTTTATACAAAGAGATAGAGACAGGTATTGGAGGTTAGGGATTTATAGAGACATAGATAGAGATTGAGGATTAGGGGTGGAGGGAGGGAGAGAGAGAGAGAGAGAGAGAGAGAGAGAGAGAGAGAGAGAGATTGGGGGTTAGGTGTTGAGAGAGAGAGATATTGAAGGTTAGGGGTTTAGAGAGAGAGAGAGAGAGAGAGATTGTGGGTTAGGGGTTTAGGGGCTTGGGGGTTAGGATTTTGGGTGTTAGGGGTTTAGAAAGAGAGAGAGGGTTATGGGCTTAGATAAATAGAGAGTTAGAGAGAGAGAGAGAGATTGTGGGTTAGGGGTTGATAGAGAGAGTTTGGAGGTTAGGGGTTTAGAGAGAGAGAGAGGGAGAGATTGTTTGTTAGGGGTTGATAAAGAGAGTTTGGAGGTCAGGGGTTTAGAAAGAGAGAGAGAGATTGGGGGTTAGGGTTTTAGATAGAGAGAGATAGATATTGGGGGATAGGGGTTGAGAGAGAGATATTGAAGGTTAGGTGTTTAGAAAGAGTGTGTGAGATATTGGAGGTTATGGGTTTAGAGAGAGAGAGAGAGCATGGGGTTTAGGGGCTTAGAGAGAGAGATACCTATTCATGTTTCGGGTTTTAGAGAGAGAGAGAGAGAGATTCGAGGTTAGTGGTTTAGAGAGAGAGAGAGAGAAAGAGAGAGATTGGGGGTTAGGCGTTAAGATATATGGAAAGGGAGAGAAATTTTGGGTTAGGGATGTAGATAGATAGGAAAAGAGAGAGAGAGAGAGAGACATTGGAGGTTAGGGATTTAGAGAGTGAGATAGATTGGCGGTTAGGGGTTGAGAGAGAGAGGGAGAGAGAGATAAAGAGAGAAAAAGAGAGAGATTGTGGGATTAAAAATAGAGAGAGAGGAAGAAAGAGATAGGGGGTAAGGGAGTTAGAGAGATAGAGATAGAGATAGAGAGAGAAAATGGGGATTAGGAGTTAGGATTTACGGGTTGAGAGAGAGAGAGAGAGATTACGGCTTAGGGGCTTAGAGAGAGAGAGAGAGATTCAAGATTAGGAGTTTAGAGAGAGAGAGGGGGGGGCTAGATAAATAAAGAGAGCGATATTGGAGGTTATAGGTTATGGATTTAGAGAGAGAGAGAAAGTAAGAGAGACATCATTCGTTAGGGGTTTATAGAGAGAGGGAGAGGGAGAGAGATTTGGGGTTAGGGGTTTTGAGAGAGAGGGATTAGGGGCTAGAGGTTTGTATAGATCAAGTAAGAGAGATAGAAAGATTGGGGGTTAGTTTTTTAAAAAGAGAGAGAGAGAGAGAGAGAGAGAGAGAGAGAGGGTTATGGGTTTAGAGAGAGAGAGAAAGGTTGGAGATTAGGGTATTTAGAGGGAGAGAGAGAGATATAAAGATAGAGATTGGGGTTAGGGGTCTAGAGAGAGTGTGTGATTGGGGGTTAGGGGTTTAGAGAGAGAGTGTTATTGGGGGTTAAGAGTTCAGAGAGAGAGATAAAGATAGATATTGGGGGTTAGGGGTTTAGAGAGAGATATAACAAGATATATTGGGGTTAGGAATTTAGAGAGAGAGAGAGAGAGATTGAGATTGGGGGTTAGTATTTTAGATAGAGAGAGATAGATATTGGAGGATAGGGGTTGAGGGAGAGAGATTGAAGGTTAGGTGTTTAGAGAGAGTGTGTGAGAAAATGGAGGTTAAGGGTTTAGAAAGAGAGAGAGTGTGGGTGTTAAGGATTTAAATAGAGAGATACCTATTCATATTTAGGGTTTTACAGAGAGAGAGAGAGAGAGAGAGAGAGAGTTAGTGGTTTAGAGAGGGAGATTGGAGTTAGGGGTTTAAATATATGGAGAGGGAGAGAGATTTTGGGTTAGAGATTTAGAGAGAGAGAGAGAGAGAGAGAGAGGGAAATAGGGTGTTAAGGGTTTAGAGAGAGAGAAATATTGGGGGTGAAGAGGGAGAGAGATATATAAAGATTGCAGGTTATAGGATTAGAAAATGAGATAGATAGTGATATTGGGGTTAGGGGTTTATACAAAGAGATAGAGAGACATATTTGAGGTTAGGGATTTATAGAGACAGAGAGAGATATTGGGGATTAGGGGTGCAGAGAGAGAGAGAGAGAACAAGAGAGATTGGGGTTAGTGGTTAGGAGTTAGGGGTGTAGAAATATATAGAAATAGAGTGATTGTAGGTTAGGGGATTAGAGAGAGAGGTGGCAGGGTTTAGATAGATAGAAATATATATATAGGGAGAGATTGGGGGTTAGGGGTTTAGAGAGAGAGAGAGAGAGATTGGAGGGTAGGGGCTTAGAGTGAGAGAGAGAGAGATTGAGGTTAGGGGTTTAGAGAGAGACAAAGAGAGAGACTAGGGGTTAAGGGTAGAGAGAGAGAGAGAGAGATTGGGAGTTAGGGGTTAGGAGTTAAGGGTTTATATAGAGAGAGATATTGGGGGTTAGGGGTTTATATATAGAGAGAGATTGGGGGTTAGGGGTTAAGAGTTAGTGGTCACAACTTAGATAGAGAGAGAGGGGGAAACTGGGGGTTATGAGCTTAGATATATAATGAGGGAGAGAGAGATGGACAGAGAGAGAGAGAGAGAGAGAGAGAGAAAGAGGGTTTGGGGTTTAGATAGATAGACAGAGAGAGGGAGAGAGGGAAATTTAAGGTTATGGGTTTAGAGAGAGGGAGAGAGAGGGATAGAGAAAGAGGGAGATATATTTGGGGTTGGATGTTTAGAGAGAGAGATTGGAGGTTAGGGTTTAGAGAGAGAGAGAGATTGGAGGTTAGGGATTTAGAGAGAGAGAGAGATTGGGGGTTAGGGGTCCATAGAGAGGGGGAGAGAGGGATAAAGAGAGAAAGGGAGAGAAAATGAGGGATTGAGGGCTTAGAGATAGAGAGAGAGAAACAAATAGATTGGGGGATAGGGATTGAGAGAGAGAGAGAGAGAGAGATTGGTGGGGATTAGGATTATATATATATAAATATACATGGGTTAGGGGTTTAGAGAGAGAGATAGATTTGGGGTTAGGGGATGAGAGAGAGAGAGAGAGAGAGAGTATTAGGAGTTTAGAGAGATAGGTTAGGGGTTAAGGGTTTATATAGATAGATAGATAGAGAGAGAGAGAGAATGAGGGTTAGGGGTTCAGAGAGAGAGAGAGAGAGAGAGATTGGGGGTTAAGGGTTTATATAAATAGATAAAGATAAGGAGGGAGAGAATTGAGTTTAGAGAGAGAGAGAGATCAAGTGTTAGGGGTTTATAAAGAGAGAGAGGGAGAGAATTGGGGTTAAGGGTTTAGAGAGAGAGAGAGTTTGGGGGTTTTGGGTTTAGACAAATAGATAGAGAGAGATAGAGTGAGAAACATAACAAGAGAGAAGGAGAGAGATTTGGGTTTAGCAATTAAGAGACATAGAGGAGAGAGATTTGGGGTTAGCGATTGACAGAAAGAGAGATGAGAGATATTTGGGGTTAGCGGTTGAGAGGGAGAGAGAGGGATTGGAGGTTAGTTGTTTAGAGAGAGGCTGAGAGGGAGAGAGAGGGATTCAAGGTTAGTTGTTTAGAGAGAGAGAAAGAGATATCAGGAGTTAGGGGTTTAGAGAGAGAGAGAGAGAGAGAGAGAGATTGGAGATAATGGTTTAGTGAGATAGAGATAGAAATAGAGAGATTGATGTTTACGGGGTTAGGGGTTTTGAGAGAGAGAGGGAGAGAAAGAGATTGGACATTAGGGGTTTAGAGAGAGAGAGAGAGATTGGGGGTTTCTGGTTTAGAGGGAGAGAGAGATTGGGAGTTAAGGTCTAGGGGTTGAGAGAGAGAGAGGGGGGTTAGGGGTTTAGAGAGAGAGAGAGAGAGAGTATATACTTGGGGTTATGGGTTGAGAGAGAGAGATAAATTCAAGGTTAAGAATTTTAAGAGAGAGAGAGATTGTGGGTTACACTTAGAGAGAGAGATAGAAGGAGAGAGATTGGGGGTTAGGGATTTAGAAAGAGGGAGAAAGAGAGATTGGAGGTTAGGGTTTTAGTGAGTGAGAGAGAGAGAGAGAGAGAGAGAGAGAGATATTGAGGGTTAGGGATTTAGAGAGAGAGATAGACATATTTGGGGTTAGGGGCCTAGAGAGAGAGAGAGAGAGAGAGAGAGAGAGAGAGATTGGTGATTAGGGGTTTTGCGAGAGAGATTGGTGGATAACTATTTAGATAAATAGAGAGAGCAATATTAGGGGTTAGGGGTTCAGAGAGAGAGAGATTGGGAGTTAGTGGTCTAGAGAGAGAGAGATTGGGGATTATGAGTTTAGAGGGAGAAAGAGTGGAGGTTAGGGGTTTAGAGTGAAGGAGATAGAAAGATATAGATTGGGGTTTAGGTGTTTTGAGATACAGATTAGGGATTAGTGGTTTAGAGATAGATATAAGTAGATAAAGATAGAGAGAGTATGGGAGTTTGGGGTGTAGAGAGAGAGAGAGATTGGGGCTTTGGGATTTAGAGAGAGAGTGGGAGAGAAAGAGATTGGAGGTTAGGGGTTTAGGGGCTCAGAGGTTAGGATTTTGGGTGTTAGGGGTTGAGAGAGAGAGAGAGAGAGGTTTAGATAAATAGAGAGATAGAGAGAGCTTGGGGGTTAGGGGTTAATAGAGAGAGATTGGAGGTTAGGGGTGTACAGAGAGTGAGAGATAGAGAGAGATATTAGGGGTTTACAGAGAGATAGAGATAGATTGGGGGTTAGGGTTTTAGAGAGAGAGAGAGAGAGAGATTGGAATTTTGGGGTTTAGAGAGAGTGTGTGTGAGAGAGGGGGGTTTATGGGTTTAGAGAAAGAGAGAGATTGGGGGTTAGGGGTTCATAGAGAGAGATTGGCGGTCAGGGGTTTACAGAGAGAGAGAGAGTGAGCGATACTAGGGGTTTAGAGAGTGAGAGATAGAGATTGGGGGTTAGGTTTTTAGATAGAGAGAGAGTGAGATTGGGGGATAGAGGTTGAGAGAGAGATTGAATGTTAGGTGTTTAGAGAGAGTGTGTGAGATATTGGGGGTTATGGGTTTAGAGAGAGAGAGAGAGAGAGTGGGCGTTATAGGTTTAGAGCGAGAGATACATATTTATGTTTAGGGGTTTAAAGAGAGAGATATTAGAGGTTAGTGGTTCAGAGAGAGAGAGATAGAAAGAGAGAGATTGGGGGTTAGGGGTTTAGATATATGGAGAGGGAGAGAGATTATGGGTTATGGATTATATATATATATATATATATATAGAGAGAGAGAGAGAGAGAGAGATTGTATGTGAGGGGTTTAGAGAGAGAGAGAGATGGTTAGGGATTTATAAAATGAGAGAGATAGAAGGCGAGAGAGAGAGAGAGTTTGGAGGTTAGGGGTTTAGAAAGAGAGGGGGGGTTAGGGTTTTAAATTGAGATAGATAGATATTGAGGGATAAGGGTTGAGAGAGAGAGATTGAAGGTTAGGAGTTTAGAAAGAGTGTGTGAGATATTGGAGGTTTTGGGTTTCGAGAGAGAGAGAGAGCATGGGGGTTAGGGGCTTAGAGAGAGAGATACCTATTCTTGTTTTGGGTTTTAGAGAGAGAGAGAGAGAGTGGTTAGTGGTTTAGAGAGAGAGAGATTGGGGGTTAGGGTTTTAGATATATGGAGAGGGAGAGAGACTTTGGGTTAGGGATGTAGATAGATAGAGAGAGAGAGAGAGAGAGAGAGAGATGGATTGGGGGTTATAGGTTTAGAAAAGGAGAGAGAGAGTGATATTGGGGTTAGGTGTTTAGACCAAGAGATAGAGAGACATATTGCAGGTTAGGGATTTATAGAGACAAAGAGAGACTTTGGGGCTTAGGGGTGTAGAGAGAGAGAGAGAGTGAGAGAGAGAGAGAGAGAGAGAGAGATATTGGAGGTTAGGTGTTTAGAGAGAGAGAGAGATATTGGGGGTTAGGAGTTTAGAGAGAGAGAGATAGATTTTGGGTTTGGGGTTTAGATAGTGAGAGAGAGATTATGGGTTAGGAGTTTAAAGAGAGAGAGAGAGAGAGAGAGAGAGAGAGAAATTGGGGGTTAGGGTTTTAGATAGAGAGATTCGAGGTTTG
Source organism: Larix kaempferi (assembly GCA_027924585.1). Lineage (NCBI taxonomy): Eukaryota > Viridiplantae > Streptophyta > Pinopsida > Pinales > Pinaceae > Larix > Larix kaempferi. The sequence continues at coordinate 14,167,462 of BSBM01000368.1, forward strand.
GGGTTTAGAGAGAGAGAGGGGGAGCGATGGAGATTAATTTTGGATTAAGGGTTGAGAGAGAGAGAGAGAGAGAGAGAGAGAGATTGGAGGTTAGGGATTTAGAGAGTGATACAGATTGGTGGTTAGGGGTTGAGAGAGAGAGGGAGAGACAAATAAAGAGAGAAAAATAGAGAGATTATGGGCTTAGAGATAGAGAGAAGGAAAGAAAGAGATACTGGGTAAGGGAGTTAGAGAGATAGAGATAGAGAGAGAAATTAGGGATTAGGGGTTGAGAGAGAGAGAGATATAGATTAGGGGTTAGGGGCTTTGAGATAGAGATTTGAGATTCAAGATTAGGAGTTTAGAGAGAGAGGGGGGGTGCTTGGGGGTTTATATAAATAAAGAGAGAGATATTGGAGGTTATGGGTTATGGATCTAGAGAGAGAGAGAAAGTAAGAGAGACATAATTGGTTATATGTTTATAGAAAGGGGGAGAGGGAGAGAGATTTGGGGTTAGCGGTTTAGATAGAGAGATACTAGGGGCTATAGGTTTATATAGAGAGAGTAAGAGAGATAGAAATATTGGGGGTTAGTTGTTTAGAAATAGAGAGAGAGATTAAGGGTTATGGGTTGAGAGAGAGAGTGTGTTATTGGGGGTTAAGGGTTTAGAGAGAGAGATAAAGATAGATATTGGGGGTTAGGGGTTTTGAGAGAGAGAAATATTGGGGGTTAGGGTTTTAGATAGAGAGAGATAGAGATTGGGGGATAGGGGTTGAGTGAGAGAGATTGAATGTTATGTGTTTAGAGTGTGTGTGTGAGAAATTGGAGGTTATGGGTTTAGAAAGAGAGAGAGCGTGGGGGTTAGGGATTTAAAGAGAGAGATACCTATTCATATTTCGGGTTTTAGAGAGAGAGAGAGATATTGTAGGTGAGGGTTTCAAATAGATAGATGGATAGAGAGAGATGGGGGGTTAAGGATTTATAGAATGAGAGAGATAGAAGGAGAGAGAGAGAGAGAAAGGGAAATTGGGCGTTAAGGGTTTAGAGAGAGAGAGATTGGGTGTGGGGAGAGGGAGAGAGAGAGAGAGAGAGAGAGAGATTGCAGGTTAAAGGATTAGAAAAGGAGAGAGATAGAGAGAATGGGGTTAGGGGTTTAGAAAAGAGATAGAGAGACATATTGGAGGTTAGGGATTTATAGAGACAGAGAGAGAGAGATTGGGGACTAGGGGTGAAAAGAGAGAGAGAGAGAGAGAGAGAGAGAGAGAGATTGTAGGTTATAGGATTAAAATATTAGAGAGATAGTGAGATTGGGGTTAGGGGTTTAGAAAAGAGATAGAGAGACATATTGGACATTAGGGTTTTATAGAGATAGAGAGAGACTAGGGATTAGGGGTGCAGAGAGAGAGAGAGAGAGAGATTGGGGGTTAGGGGTTTAGAGATAGAGAGATTGGGGTAAGGGATTTAGAGAGAGAGAGAGATATTGTCGGTTTGGGGTTTAGAGGGTTAGTGAGAGAGAGAGATTATTGGTTAGGGGTTTAAAGAGAGAGAGCGAAAGAGATTGAAATTCAAGGTTAGGGTTTTACATAGAGATATTTGAGTTTTGGGGTTTAGATAGATGGATAGAGAGAGAGGGAAAATCAGTGTTAGGGGTTTAGAGAGAGAGAAAGAGAGGGAAAGATGGAGAGTGATTTGGGGTTAAGGGTTGAGAGAGAGAGAGATTAGAGGTTAGGGATTTAGAAAGAGAGACAGATTGGGGGTTAGGGGTTGAGAGAGAGAGACAAATTGGGGTTTAGGGGTTGAGAGAGAGAGAGAGAGGGGAGAGAGAGATAAAAAGAGAAAAATAGAGAGATCGTGTCCTTAAAGATAACGAGAGAGAAATGAGAGAGATATGGGGTAAGGTAGTTAGAGAGATATATATAGAGAGAGAAATTGGGGATTAGGTGTAAGGATTTAGGGTTGAGAGAGAGAGAGAGAGAGAGAGAGATTGGGGGTTAGGGGCTTATATAGAGAGAGAGATTCATGATTAGGAGTTTAGAGAGAGATTGGGGGTTAGGGGCTTATATATAGAGAGAGATTCATGATTAGGAGTTTAGAGAGAGAAGGGGGCTCTTGGGGGTTTAGGTAAATATTGAGAAAGATATTGGAGGTTAGGGGTTTAGAGAGAGAGAAAAAGTAAGAGAGGTCCATCATTGGTTAGGGTTTTATAGAGAGAAGGAGAGGGAGCGAGATTTGGGGTTAGGGGTTTAGAGAGAGAGAGATTGGGGGCTAGGGGTTTATATAGAGAGAGTGAGAAAGATAGAAATATTGGAGGTTAGTTGTTTAGAAAGAGATAGAGAGAGGTTAAGGGTTAGGGGTTTAGAGAGAGAGAGAGAGGGTTAGGGATTTAGAGAGAGAGAGAGAGATTTTGTTTTAGGGGTTTAGAAAGAGAGAGAGAGATATTTTTGTTTAGGGGTTGAGAGAGAGAGAGAGAGAGAGAGAGAGAGAGAGGATATTTAGAGGGAGAGAGAGAGATAGAAAGAGAGAGATTGGGGGTAATGGGTTTAGAGAGTGTGTGATTGGGGGTTATGGTATAGAGAGAGTGTGTGATTGGGGGTTAAGGGTTTAGAGAGTGAGAGAGATAGATAAAGATATACATTAGGGGTTAGGGGTTTAGATGGAGAGATGATAAGAGATATTGGGGTTAGGAATTTAGAGAAAGAGAGAGAGAGAGTGAGTGAGAGAGAGAGAGAGAGTGTGAGAGAGAGATTGGAGGTTAGGGGTTAGGAGTTAGGGGTTTAGAGAGAGAGAGAGGTTGTATGTTAGGGGTTTAGAGGGAGAGAGAGAGAAATATAAAGAGAGATAGATTGGGGGTTAGGGGTTTAGAGAGACGGGTTTATTGGGGGTTAAAGATTTAGAGAGAGAGAGAGAGAGAGAGAGAGAGAGAGAGAGAGAGATTGGGTGTTAGGGTTTTAGAGAGATAGAGAGATTTGGGGTTAGGGATTTAGAGAGAGAGAGATTGGGGGTTAGGGATTTAGAGAGATAGAGATAGATTGGGGATTAGGTGTTAGTGAGAGAAAGGTAGAAAGAGAGAGATTATGGGTTAGGGGTTTAGAGAGAGAGAGAGAGATTGGGAGTTAGGGGTTATGAGTTATGGGTTTAGATATATAGAGAGATTGGGGGTTAGGGGTTGGGAGTTATGGGTTTAGATATATAAAGAGATTGTGGGTTAGGGATTAATATTTAGTGGTCACAACTTATATGGGTTGGATGATATAATGGCTAAAGTAACTAAGGTTTAGAGTATTTAGGTGTGATAGAGGTTAAAGTTATAATTACCAAGGAAAGAGATCCTAACTCCTAGGTTGCATGAATAGAGTGTCAACAAAGGGGGGGTCCCTTGTTAGACCAATTTAAAAACCTTGTATATACATGGTCGACCACCCAACTTGGGGTGTACTAGGAGGGCTTCTCTGGGAGTTACCTCCCTCCACCTATTACTAGCGCAATGGCGTCCTAGTTCCCAGTTACAACAAAGGCACATTTGTCAAGATACCGAGTTAGGAAATTGTTTCCAAGCAATTTCCCAAAATGGTCCTTTGAAAACACTCTACACAAGACTTTAAATAGAAACCCTATGGTCAAATATTCTAATGCAAATAGTATAAAAATATATATACAATTTAATATTCATAAAAAACCAAGAGTTTCTACAATCTTATTCCCACTTATATATATATATATAAAACCATGAAAGAAAATGTTGGAAAAACAATTTATAATAATAGTAACCAAGATAATAATTTAAAATCTAAAAACACTCCAAACTATTTCAACACCCACAAAAAATCTAATTTATTAATAGAAACTGTAAACTTTTTCAACACCCAAAAGGAAAAAACTCAAAATTATTAATCGAAATAACATTGAAAAAAATACAACCATAAAATTTACATCTCATATCTCATAAAATTTTACATACTAAAACAATATGAAAAATTAAATGCTTATTTTTAAATTAGGTGAAAAAATCACAATGCTTAATAAAAATATGAAAGATAAGCAATGTTAAAATAAACACAAAATTTATTTATTGTATTAAAAAATATGGCTAAACTTGATTTACCATTATTAAAAAGAATAAAAAACTAAATATTCTTATAAAATAGATTCACATAAATAAATAAAATAAAATAAATATATAAGTTAATTAACTAAATATCATTACAATTAAGATTCATATAATTTTCATTTCAAAGAAATATATGTTAAAATTCAATATGCTAAGACAAAAAATAGCAGCATTACATTCCATTTCACAATAATAGCATATACAGGATCACTGAAGAAACGACAAGCACAGCATAAACACAAGAGACAGAGATTTATCCTGGGAAACCCTCATGGGGTAGAAAACCCAGCAAAGCTTCCTCAATATAGATGACCAGCAATATACAAAGATGAAACCCTGAGACATTATCTCCTCCTCCACAATAGCAGACCTCTCCTCCACAAGTGCGCTATCCTCAAGTGAGTGACTGTATCAAATGAGGAACACACCTCCTCTATTTATACACTACACTCACATATCTTTTACACAAGTACACGTAGGCTCGTATTTAACCAATGGGTTAAATACCCCACTACAACTGACTGGGCCGACCCCCACATGGTGGGTCTAATAACCCTAGTTACCACAACCAACTTGGAGGAATAAACATCTCCGGATTTATAGTATAATCACATCGGAGGTATGGAACATCTCCGGAATAAATAATATACAAATATATTATTCTTTGAAGTTACAATATTTCAACACTCCCCCTTAACGAGAAGGATATTATAACAGTATCTGCACGAGCAAGGAGTCATCAACATCATACATGATACATCTATAAATCATTGGAAGCTTTCTTAACATCATCAGTAACTCAACCAGTTACTGGAACATCAACATCTTCAGTACTGAGTCTTTATCTTCTACAACACTCGAACAACTATAGCAACATCAACGTCTGGATCCTCACGATCATCAACATCGTCATCTAGACCATCACGATCAGCATCATCGTCATCATACGATCATCAGCATCGTAATTACATGATCATCAGCATCGTCATCTCATGATCATCAACATCGTCATCACACGATCATCAGCATAGTCATCACACGATCATCAGCATCGTCATCACATGATCATTAGCATCGTCATCACACGATCATCAGCATCGTCATATCACGATTAGCTGCATCATCTTCACACGATCAGCAGCATCGTCATCACACGATCATCAGCATCGTCATCACACGATCAGCAGCATCGTCATCTCACGATCAGCAGCATCGTCATCACACGATCAGCAGCATCATCATCACACGATCATCAGAATCGTCATCACACGATCAGCTTACAGGATGATCAATCCTTATCTCTTTTAAGACAAGTCTCATGTCTAGGGACACTTCAATCCCGACCACAGTGCCAGTCCTCTTTCATACTGGATGTGTCACATCTATAGAGCCAGCCTTGTTTCATGCTGGATGTATCACATCTACAGAGCCAGCCCTGTTTCATGCTGGATGTATCACAACTACAGAGCCAGCCCTGTTTCATGCTGGATGTATCACAACTACAGAGCCAGCCCTGTTTCATGCTGGATGTATCACAACTATAGAGCCAGCCCTGTTTGATGCTGGATGTATCACAACTACAGAGCCAGCCCTGTTTCATGCTGGATGTATCACATCTACAGAGCCAGCCCTGTTTCATGCTGGATGTAACCTAGAGCAATTTTAGGATTTGTCACGTACATTTTGAACCGAGGTCCAGGGACGATCTAGTCCTATCGTGTACCTTTTGAACCGAAGTCCAGGGACGATCCAGTCCTATCATGTACCTTTTGAACTGAAGTCCAGGGACGATCCAGTCCTATCATTCAGTTATCGGAGACCTCATGTCTACGACTCTTCTTTAGGACTGAAGTCTGGGAATGATCCAATCCCCTCACATGTTCACTAAGAACTTCATTTTCGAAGACATACGTCTATGGCTCTTCTTTCGGACTGAAGTCCAGGAATGATCCAATCCCTTCACATGTTCACCAAGAACTTCATTTTCGAAGACATACGTCTACGGCTCTTCTTTCGGACTGAAGTCCAGGAATGATCCAATCCCTTCACATGTTCACTAAGAACTTCATTTTCAAATACATACGTCTACGGCTCTTCTTTCGGACTGAAGTCCAGGAATGATCCAATCCCTTCACATGTTCACTAAGAACTTCATTTTTGAAGACATACGTCTACGGCTCTTCTTTCAGACTGAAGTCCAGGAATGATCCAATCCCTTCACATGTTGTATACCAAAAACATGTATCCTCATCACCAAAATATGTATCACCAAAACATGTATCATCATCATCAAAACATGTATCATCAAAACATGTATAATCATCATCAAAACATGTATCATCATCATCAAAACATGTATCATCAAAACATGTATCATCATCATCAAAACATGTATCATCAAAACATGTATCATCATCATCAAAACATGTATCCTCATCATCAAAACATGTATCCTCAACATCAAAACATGCATAACATCTATCATCAAAAACATGTATACAAGCATGTATATATCACCTCAAAACATGTATACATCTAGCATGTATTCTCACTAATACATCTAACATCAAAACATGTATACATCTAAAATAAAAAGATATATAAGAGTTCTAAATCTAAATATTTGTAAGTAGCTAAGTAAAATAAAATTTAAGGGACAGAATTGTTATCAAATACTATACTACTCCCCCTTTCGAGGAGGGTCCTTCTAGACTATACCAAGCTTGTCTCAGAAGTATTCAAACTTTACTCGAGACAAAGGTTTAGTCAGGATATCGGCAATCTGATCCTTAGTGCTTATATACTCGAGCTTGATAGCTCCTCTCTGCACCATATCTCGTATATAGAAGTATCTGATCTCTATGTGTTATTGACTTATCGTGGAATACAAGATTTTCTATCTTGATTCATTTCTAAGTCAAACACTCCATATAATAGCTTCTGAAGCCACACTGCTTCACAGCTGGCAGAGCAGACAGCTATATATATATACTACTTCAGCAGTACTGAGAGCCACACTAGATTGTTCCTTGCTGAATCATGAGATCATGGCAGATTCAAGACTATAACATCCACCTGATGTACTCTCTCTGTCTGAGGCACTTCCTGCCCAATCAGAATCTGAGTAACCATGTAAACGGAGTTCATGACCTCCAAGATAATATAGACCAAAATCTAATGTACCTTTTAGGTACCTCACTACATGCTTTGTAGCTATTAAGTGCACCTTGGTATTTACAGCAAAGTATATATCTAGCCTAGTATTTTTTAAGTACATCAATGACCCAATGATTTGTCTATATAGGGTTAGGTCCATTAAATACGATGAGACATTAACTAACAACTTCAAGTTGGAGTCCATGGGAGTGGCCATGGTTTTATATTCCAACATATCAAATCTTTTTAGAAACTTCACAGCATACTTACCTTGATTTAAAAGATTCCTTTTGGATCTTGCCATACTTCTAGACCTAAGAAGTAGTGCATTAATCCGAGATCTTTCATTTTCATTTTTTTTTTTGCAGCCATTTTCATGACATGTTTCTCATTCCTTGTCAGAAAGAGATCATCGTCATACAATAATGGTATGATAGGTTCATCATCCACAACCTTAAGGTAAGGGTTAGGAACAGTTTTACTTCTGGTAAAGCCCAAGCTTTGTCATGAAGCTATCAATTGTCCATTATTCTCACTCAGCATTGAGTGATCTTCTGCATATCTATCTGTGCCATCTCTCGTCAGATGGGTCTACTAATATGAGTCTCAAAATCATTCAAACTCTGTGGTGAGTTCCTTCTTGCATCCATGTCATATGTGTATAGAACCCATATTCAACCTTGTAGCTAAGGTTGAGAACCACATCACCCATGATGATCATTAAGCTCATCAATTGACTACCGATCCTGGGAACCCATAGAAAATCTGATTACATTATTAAGAGAATGGTCAAAACATCTCATCATGATTCTCTTCCTCTTTCTAAGAGAATCTCTTAACCACAAGCTTTCTATAGTGTGTTTGATTTGTAAATCCTTTTGTTGAACATCCATCGCTTGTTCATCATTGATCATGATTTTTCCTACAAATCAAAATTAGGTACATGATTAGTAATACTTCATAATCATCAAATCATATTGACATGATAACCTATTATGCATACAGATATCATTTACCTAGTTATGCAACTATCTTGACCAATACTTTGGCACAACGCTTTCCCATATCCTGTATGCATACAATGGCTATCTAGATGCCTTCCATCTCTACCAGAACATACTATCAAGAGTGTGCACAACTCTCAGCATGTCAGCAAAGAGGTTTCATTCTAGACAAGCAACAATGGAATGTTTGTCCAACTTACCAATCATATGCATATTAGTAGTATACTATTCAATGTTCTATGAATATTTACACTTAGCATGATATATTATAGGAATACAAATATGCATACAACCTATTACAGGCAATATCATTTACTATTTCAAATAACAACTCAAATCCTTATCTTTTATGTTTGTGTGGTTGCCTCCTGCTTGATCTTCTGTATGTCTTTTGAACTTCTATTCATTATGTACCACTGTGCATGTTCAAGTGTCATCCTCATGATCTCATACACAAACATACACCCATTAGTATGTTCTAAATGTTATCAAAACATTATAGTTCTAAATAATCTTGAGAATGTATAGTCATGATTATAGTTAATAAACATTAGTATTCAAGATTTCAGGGAAGTCTTCTTTTACTCATGCATATCATCAATCAAGATAAAAGACATAATATGCATAATCCCTTGATTACTAACTTTATGAATAAGCATAACCAATCATACCAAGTATACTTATATAAGGGATCCTAACACAAGGTAAGATTCATGGGAAACATACCTGAATTAGTATACCTACTTAGTTATGTACAACATACCTAAACAATCTCTTCAATGATTTAGAGATCCTGAGATAGAACCTGCATGTCTCATAGGTTAATCATAATATAACAAAGTCATACATACCTCATAAGTAGAACAAAGATTATGGATGAGTCTTTGTCTTCATGTTTTCATGGTCATGGAACCTGATTTGTCTTTTGTGATGTACCTGAGCCTTGTTAGCAGACAACATCAACCTCACACAACATCATAATGCATTAGTACAATCATATAGCCCTAATCAATGAATGTCTTTGATCATTCACATGCATTCATACTGTTACTAGGGTGATAAGACAATTCTAACATTAATCAAGATTGTACTAATAAATAATATGAAGACAAACACATCATGAACTTAATCAAGAATTAGATTTCAAGACATACCTGAGCCTCCTTAAGTCATACCTGTCGAGACTTCTTGTAGTCTCAACTCCCCCTGAAACTTGATCTAGAGCTTGATTAGGGTTTTCTAGAGAAACCCTAAAAATTCAATCTTTGACTTTCACACTTCTAAATGGATGAAAGAATATGTCTTGCTGAGCTGATCAAACTAGCATACTTCAATTTTGGAATTTCCAAAATTTGACCCCTCAAAATTGCCTTTGAAACTTCTGGATCTTCTGGACAGGATCCCGAACTAGGGTTTGATGAAGCCCACCCTTCTGCCCAAACAAAAGGTTAGATCCAAGGATCTAAACTCTTATTTTTCTTAGGAGCTTCGAGCCGTGGTTACAGACTTCAAAAATTCTCATTTTTTACAGAAGCCCTAATTTTCCACTTTTCTCATCAAAGTCCCGAACTAGGGTTTGATCAAGCCCGGCTTTCTGCCCAACCAAAAAATCTGATCTTGGTCTCTAAATTTCTATTTTGATGAGTATCATTCAGCCGTGGTCTCCGTTTACAAAAATTCCAACTTTCTTCAAAGCCCTAAATTCCAGAAGCCATGAATGAGGGTACTCAAAAATAATTCTGTTTTGACAGAAATATGTACCTGATTGTTTCTGGTGTAACTCCAAACTTTTCAATCCACAGGGTCTGAAAAAGTTTTCTGAGATAGCCTCACCTGTTATCTTTCCATCCTGACAGGTTTGACCTCAATTGGATTCTCTGAGAGAGAGTTATGTCAAATGTCACAACGTGACCTGTTTATGGGATAATACAGGAGAGCGAACTTGTACGGAGTGCCACGTGTCACTGGTTCAACTTCGGCCTCTGAAAAAGTTTTCTGAGATAGTACAGACTATGTACTACATGTAACTTTTTACAAAATTTCATTTGGAGCTTCCTAGCCCAAGATATGACCTTTTTCCCAAGGTCACCTGATTTTGACTCAGATCTGGAAGAGGCAGAAACCCTATATTGTACAGATCATAAATCACAAAGTACAACGAATTAGAGGTTTTCCTTTGGACACAAGGTACCTGGAGATTTAATATTCATCCTGTAACAATTTCAGATCCGAAAACTTCGCCAAAACGGATTTATAGCGAAAGTTCTACGATGACTGGTTTTTGCTATGTAAAACCCTATCCTTCAAATTGTCGTAAGTAAAGCAAGTGTCGTTAGTGCCATACCTTGTCTTCCTTCAGGTTAGCTCTGATACCATATTAAAATTCAATATGCTAAGACAAAAAATAGCAGCATTACATTCCATTTAACAATAATAGCATATACAGGATCACTGAAGAAACGACAAGCACAGCATAAACACAAGAGACAGAGATTTATCCTGGGAAACCCTCATGGGGTAGAAAACCCAGCAAAGCTTCCTCAATATAGATGACCAGCAATATACAAAGATGAAACCCTGAGACATTATCTCCTCCTCCACAATAGCAGACCTCTCCTCCACAAGTGCGCTATCCTCAAGTGAGTGAGTGTATCAAATGAGGAACACACCTCCTCTATTTATACACTACACTGACATATCTTTTACACAAGTACACGTAGGCTCATATTTAACCAATGGGTTAAATACCCCACTACAACTGACTAGGCCGACCCCCACATGGTGGGTCTAATAACCCTAGTTACCACAACCAACTTGGAGGAATAAACATCTCCGGATTTATAGTATAATCACATCGGAGGTATGGAACATCTCCGGAATAAATAATATACAAATATAATATTCTTTGAAGTTACAATATTTCAACAATATATGCAATAATTACAAATCCAAGGAAGTCTACCATTTAAGATCATAAAATAATTTCAAATCTATAAATACTATGTAAGGTGACATGAGGTGTAACTTTTCAAGACATGTGTGGTCTTAATAGGAACTCTAAATCTAAAAGAACTCTAAAGTATTTCAACACCCACAAAAACTCTAAACTATTAATAAGAATTCTAAACTTTTTCAACACCCAAAAGGAAAAAAACTCAAAATTATTAATGGAAATAACATTGAAAAAATACAACCATAAAATTTACATCTCATATCCCATAAAATTCTACGTACTAAAACAATATAAAAAAATTAAATGCTTAATTTTAAATTAGTAGTAGAAAAATTTACAATGCTTAATAAAAATATGAAAGATAAACAATGTTAAAATAAACACAAAATTTATTTATTGTATTAAAAAATATAGCTAAACTTGATTTACCATTATTAAAAAGAATAAAAAAACTAAATACTCTTATAAAATAGATTCATATAAATAAATAAAATAAAATAAATATATAATTTAATTAACTAAATATCATTACAATTAAGATTCATATAATTTGCATTTCAAAAAATACATGCAATAATTACAAATCCAAGGAAGTCTAGGCTTTAAGATCTTAAAATAAATTCAAATCTATAAATACTAGGTAAGGTGAGATGAGGTGTAACTTTCCAAGACATGTGTGTTCTTAGGAAAGTAATTTCCATGGACAATGGGAAGGCTTGTCCAATATCTTTACATAAAGCAATTCACCTTGGATTAAGATCTCTACTAATTCACCCAATACTATGATTAAATTTATTATACAAGATGAAAACACACACTTTAAATTGTAACATAATTAGTACAATTTGTAAAAGTTAACCAATATGTTAAGCCTATAAGACTATAAATGGTTTGGTAATCACTGTGTTATTAGAAAGAAAAAAGTAAGATCCAAAAATGGTTTGGATATTTTCTGCATATATTTGAATAACGTCATTTCCATAGCCAACTTTACTTGATGGTTTAACTGTAATTCACATTCTTGGCTAAAAGTGGCGGCGGTGTAAGGCATATGGGCAATCAGTTCAAAGATGCTTAAGTTGAAAGTGAATTCATTATTAACGGTTTTCTTAGTGAAAATAATTTCCACTACAAATCCATTCTCAATTTATGTGTGAAATTAAATTTGTGTGTTTCACACTAAAATCATATCTAATTTTGGTAGATATGAAATGGGGATTTGGACGTGAAAGAATTCATAGTCATTAAAATTTGTTCACACTAAAGGCACTCAGTCTACAAACTCGAAATTTCTGTTTAACGAAAGACACTCAGTCTAATGTGATATTTGATTCTAATGGCCACTGGCCAAGATTCATTGAATGATATTATAATATATTTCCATAGACTATCCCAATTAAGACTTTTAAACTAGCGGAAACATAACTTTATTTGAGTATGCCATTGAAAATTAAAACGATGGATAAGGAAAGCGGACCCACACCGGGGTTAGGTCAAGTGTATCAGTGCCGGGATCAAACTCTGGTTACTAGCACTTGATGAAAAGCATTATCCATGGGCCACAATCGAAGATCCGGTCTCTATCCACGATGGATGAGAAGACAACCAGCACATTCCATGACATATTTGGGATATCTCAATTTCTCTTGCTGAGTTAGATTTCACCTAGGAGTTTAGGGTATTTTTCGAGGACCAAAAGCTCATGGATTTTCAAATTAACCCTTTTGAACAGGTCATTTTATTTATTGGATTCACAATAAAGTCTCTGGATTTACATAGCAGTTTTCCAGACATTTCTCTAGGCGTGAAAGCAAATCAATTTCTGAAGGCTACTCTTCTTCTCCATTATGATATCTTAATGATTTTGGGAAGCCCATGGGTAAACAGCTATGCTAAAAATTATAATTATAAATCTATTAAAAATAATATATATATATATATATATATATATTAACAAGGGTCCTTTTTGTGGAATGCACCATGTCATTATTCAGATAGCTATTGGGAGGCCACAACTCATTAAAATTAAGACTAGGGCAATTTTGATAAGCTAAACCCTAAGATTACTGCAACTATGATTGTATTAGAAAATAAACTCCAAAATTAAAACCAAAACTATGATAAAATAAACCCTAAGATTATTGCAACTATGATAAGATGCCACAACTACGATTCTATTAAAAAATAACAAGAAAATAAAAACATGAACAAAGAGAGATTATCCTGAAATCATTGTAGAAAGTATCATATCTAGAATAAAATTAAAATTTAGTGTTAAGTTTTCTTTGAATTTCCAGTGATAGGTGTTAAATTATCAAGTCCTAGCTATTGGATATTGCATACAGAGACTGACCTGATAATTCCTGGCTGTTGCAGCTCTCATCCGAATCCCTCCTTATTATCTTCAAAATATTTTCCATCTCCTTTGCTTTAGCCCTCAAACAATCAGAATCGAACCCAGCACACTGCATACAATAATGCAAAACAATTTCTTATATAATTTTTATGCTGGACATCCAATAACAAGGGTTTTCAAGAAATATTTTAAAAGATGATCATGAATTTTTATTATCCAAGACGTGTATTAAAATTGTAAGTAAACGCCTCCGGCCTAAAAAGGTGTGACATTATAATGTTAAGTAACATTATTTTTGCATGGATATATTTATCTTAATATTATAATTAGTTGCGAGTAACTTTAATTTTCAAATCACTAAAAATAAATATCAATTAGGGTTTGAATGCTGTGCAAACTATCTTGCGGGTTCCCTCCCTTGGAGCTTCATAGCCAACCAGCTGCTGCCATGGCATATCTAATCATATTGCAGCACAGCGAAACGAACATCCACCCCGGTTAACATTATGGAGCGCATTCGATAGATCGATTTCTAGCTCAACACAAAATAATAAACACAACGTTGCGATGAATTGCCTAGATATCCTGCACAACGTTGCGATGAATCGTTATTTAATGGATTCCGGAAACACAAAGTATATAACACACAACCCAACTCACAAATAGATAAACGCGTGCATAGAAATATAAGGTCCATGGAAAATCAGGATCCACGGACGCAGATTTGATCCTTCTCAGCATCCAAGTTAAATGCCTTTCTGGCTTTCTTTTCACCGGCATCAGCTCGTGGCCCACCCTCAAGGGCCTTGAAAACCTACGAAGAATCCTTATCCCATCCTACAAACATTATACCTTCTTAATTTAAGAAAGAAAAGTCAGTCCAATGATAACAGACTCGAGCTGAGTCGAGCCGAGCGCAGGAATGAATATAATAATATTTAACTTACTAAAGGAAAAAATAAATAGGACCTTATGATCACATAGGCCAGCAGAATCCAACGTAGTGAATTGATTACGTTTCGCCGTAGGGATTCCTGTCTATCCCTCCGGAGGGTCGATTCATCTCCACTACCGTCAAGTCATCCTGGTCTGCAAACAAAGAGCGGATCTACCAGACCCACTAAGACAGAGTATATACACAGAAAAACAAAAAACGCTGTAAAACAAAGAAACACAAAGTATATAACACACAACCCAACTCACAAATAGATAAATGCGTGCATAGAAATATATGGTCCAGAGATGGAATTTGACGTGCAATTTGCGGTGAGGTGGAAAATCAGGATCCACAGACGCAGGTTTGATCCTTCTCAACATCCAAGTTATATGCCCTTTCTGGCGTTCTCTTCACCGCCATCAGCTCGTGGCCCACCCTCAAGGGCCTTGAAAACCTACGAAGAATCCTCATCCCAACCTACAAAATTAATTTAGAATAACAAAGAAAAGTCAGTCCGATGTACATAACAGAGCCGAGCTGAGCCGAGCCAAATAATGAATATAATAATATTTAACTTACTAAAGGAAAAAATAAACAGGAACTTGTGATCCGAGCCAGCAGAATCCAACGTAGTGAATTCATTACATTTCGCCCTAGGGATTCCTGTCTATCCCTCCGGAGGGTTTCATCTCCACTACCATCAAGTCATCCAGGCCTGCAAACAAAGAGCGGATCTACCGGACCCACGAAGACAGAGTATATACACAGAAAAACAAAATATACACACAACCCACAAAAACACTAGTATACTCACAGCAATGTCACCTTCGAAGCTAAAGAGCCCACTCCGGGGGCGTGGAGGTTATACAACGGACACACACACCTGCCAATTGATGATATTCTCCTCTGTGAGAAAGATAAGAAGCAATTTATGATGTAATTTACATGAAGCTCCTCTTCTATCCCATCTCGCGTCCATCGTAACATTTACATAAAATAAGAAAATAGGGTTTAGTACAATGATATTTAATCTACCAAAAGAAAACCTAAATAAACCTAAAACCTAGATAAATGAAGAAGCTGCGGAATCGAGTGCGGTGACTTGAATCTATTCTGCCAATTGATAACTTGAAAATCAAACGAATCCGAAATTTGAATACGGATTGAAGTCTCCACTGTTAAATTTTCCTGCACGCAGACAACACCAAATCACAGATCTTAAACCCAATCGCAGACAACAATAACAGGAGTTTCCAAGCAGTTCTGAAACAGGTTTAATATAATAATCAGGATAGATTTGCTTTTTGGATTTGAAATGCTTTTAATCTCCCGATCGAGAAACAGGTTTAATATAATATTCTGACGTGGACAACGTCCATCCACATCTTCTTGCAACAAAGAGGAGTAACGTGACGGCTGACGATTTAAACATGATAAAGGTTTTGATTCATAGCTGCCACGTCAGATTTGGTGTTCTACAAAGGTTTTACCCTCCTCCATGGAAGCACGACATATTTATTCATGCACTCACAACAAAGATCACGAAATGAATAGGTCAAAGATATTTTTAAAATAACGTGGAGAGATTGTCCATGAGCGATGATGCACTCGTAATTTATGTATTTATTGTTTCAAAATTCAACTTCGATTTTAATTTGGAAAGAGTTAAATTATTGTCTATCAACTTCGATTTTAATATGGAAAGAGTTAATGTACTTATTGTATATCAACTTCGATTTTAATTTATGTATTTATTGTTTCAGAATTCAACTTCGATTTTAATTTATGTGAAAGAGTTAAAAATGTTTTCGAAATCACGTGGAGAGATTGTATATTAGCCGACGCACTCCTAATTTATGTACTTATTGTTTCAATATTTGTCTCTAGTTTTGTATGATGCTCATGACAATGGTATCTATTGACTAGAATTTAGTTTTTGTCTCTCGCTACTCCAACTGGAATTTAGATACCTCTGATGATATGTATATACTATGACACAACTTTTCTATTAATAAAAAGTTGTCACACACATGCGTATTCATATATAAATATATACCTAGTATCATCAAGATACATGCACAAGTGGCAACATATTAATCTTCTATACATATTAGTATACATTTACATTGACATATATATTACTAGGTGTATTATGTGAGCATGCATATATATGTGTGTTTACTAGAAAAAAGAAAAATTAGAAACAATGATCTCCTATGCAATGTATAAAAAAATAGTTTTTTCTATTGTTTATAAATAGAATGATAAGACAAGTGCATTGGACGCAATCGAGATATTTTTGGCATCATTAATGATGGTAGAGATATAGGTGCTTAGGCCACATTCCCTTTTGGCATCATTGATGATGGTAGAGATATAGGTGCTTAGGCCACATTCCCTAGATAGATGCCTTGAGCAAAGTCTCTTGTAATATATATATATATGGTCAAAAGGAGCCATGAACCACATTTAGTTGTCCCTCTAGGATTTCTTACTTGGAGGAATATTATAGCTTGAAATGACACCTCTCCATCCGTGATGACACTTGCTTCCTTTGGTCGCATGACGACACTTCTTGAGATCAAGTTCAGTCACACAACAAGACATTTGTGGATGGAGGAGTCATTTGGGACACTAAAAATGGTTGAAATTACCTCATTCTTGACCCATTTGATGTATATCACCCTTAGGAACATTTTTCCACACCAAACCATCTCCTGAAAATGAGCAGAAAAGCCTGTTTTTGACCATTTTTTAACATGAGCGCTCGTACACAGGCATGATAGTAGCGTGTGTACCCTACTCTAGTGTACAATAGTAGCGCTCAAACCTTCTGAGCGCGACTCCACTGTTGAAATAGTAGCACTCAACTCCATATGTACGCTACTTTGTCTATTGTAGAGTAGTGTACACCCCTGTTTTGGTCAAAATCTTGAAATTTTTGGAAGTTAAGTTGGTTGGGGAACCTCCTACTCGGTTATAACTTCTTTTCCTCTCCTTCACTGACTATATAAGGAGTGTAGAAGGCCCATGTGAAGGGACTAAGCCCAATTACAAAGTTATGTTGGAGGAATGGAGACCCTCATCCCCCTCTCTTGTGCCTCAGTTTTGGTAAACCCTAGCACAGTTGATTAGAGGCTGGAATCCTTGGAGAACAGAAGCAGGAGACCTTGAATCTAGGTTTTTTGAAGTGCCAAGCTTGAAAGAAGGTATAACTCTATGTACTTGCTTTCATTCATTAATAAATATCATACGTTCTTCTCTTTCCAAATATGACCTATTAATGTGTCTTAGATTTGATTACTGTTTGATTATAGTTTGATGTCTTCTTTCATTATGGATATCAGTATTATATATGTAGTCAAATGTATTTGAGAAAGGTATCAAGCTGTTTTGCAGGTCTGGGTATTGCGACACTGGATAAGCATTGAAGAGCGAGGGAAGCAAAGCTAGGATCAACCTTCTGAATAAGGTGCTTACATCTCTAAACCTTGATCTCTTCATTTATTTGTTGTACTTGCAGAATGCTTGTAAGTGTATATTTATCACCGTAAGTTGGTAGTTTCTCCCCTGAACTATAGGTGTATTTTCCCCACAACAAGGACTCTTGAGTCTCTTTTAAAAAGTGGAAGTTATGTTCATAACCTTTTATGGTATGGTAGTGAAAATGTTCTATATAGATACTTGATTCATAAATACATGAATATTGAGATATTTACTATGTGTATTCCATAAGATGATGTATAAAAGTAAAGCTTACACAACATTTCAATAAAATGATCAAATATTAAGTAAATAAGAATTTTACAATGTCATCATTAAACCATAATTTACATATTAGGGATTTGAGCAAATAATAGAGATTTACATATTAAACAAGTATAGATCCATTTTAACTCTGGATCTACCAAGTGCCGAGAGGAATCAAATTCCTTGAAGTGAAAACTTAAGTGCAACATTTGAGGAAAAGATTGCACCTAAGGGATTTGATACCTCTTATTTCTTGGTAGATACAAAACTAAATAAATATATAGTTTGAGATGGTCACACTTATATGATTTTTCAATTGTTTTTTATCAAAATTTTCTTCAAATGGAAGTACTAAGTAGCTTTGGTTGTGATCCCACTTGCGTGTCTGGTTTTTTCTTCAAATGGAAGTACTAAGTTGTAACATACCTAATTATCATGGTTATTAAATTTGTGAATATTCAAAGTTTTCTTCACATTATAAATCCCCACCAATCAAATTTACTAGTTTTAAGGGCCAAAAGTCCGCCATAATTGCATCGATAAAGAGGCAATTAGTTAATAGCAATTATAAATAACACATTCGTTCATAATCAAATATTAACATAATTACCTTGGACATCTTCATGAAATCCTTACCCATCATTGGTAAACATAATTGTGCGTGACAAAACTTAAAACATCTATGTGAACAACATGATTAACCATCATTTATCTCTTACTAAATAATCACTTGACAAAAAAATATAATTGTACATCAACGAAAAACCATCATAAACATACATAAAAGAGAGACACATATATATGTGGTTCACCCAAACTATGGGCTACGTCCACTAGAATTGTCGTATGATGTATTAATTATCCAAAAGCAGAAAATTACATATGCAACCTAACTGTTACATTATTCAAATTTCCACTTCCTTATATCCTCTCTCCTCGAGATTATTATAAGATATCCAACTCTAATGTCAAGAATATGTCAGGTATCTCTAGTAACTAAAAAGGTGGGCTAGAGGGGAATTCACCCTAACCAATGTTATTTAATAAGGCAACTCATTAATGTTTACTCAACATATTTAAGAGTTAAGCCGAACCTCAATAATCCCTTTAATAAATCATTCCCATTTATCATTATGAAATATTATATTTTATGAGCCTTAGAAACATATGTAAACTTTCCACTTTACATTAATGACCTATTAGGCATACCAAAGGTATCTAAGGCTATACCCTTCTTCCTTTAGGTACACTCATTAGGTATATTGTAATTTATGCTAAAGGTAGCAACCCCATAATATAATGTTACGTACTTGGTTCTTTTAAAAAACACAATTGGGAAAATACCAACAACCATTCCCTATAATAAATATATCTAGAAATACTTTATTATTAACTAACACTTCAATTTTCCCAAAACTAGGGACTATGTCATTTTTAACTTTGAGTAGGGAGTAACCCTTCAAGAGTACAATAGTCCATGTAATAGAATTTAACATACTTAACCATAAGGAGTACGGATAGGGGTTGATTTTCCCTCGGGGAGATAGATCTTCCCACTTATAAAGTTTAAAAATAATATACTAATATATATTAGTCAAGTAACAAAGAGATTGTGGGTCGCTCCTTTCGAGGTGACCCTACCTCAAATGAAAATTAGTAAACATACAAACATAAGGTGGATTGAGCATGGGTCGATCTTCTTGAGATCACCCGGCCTCTACGAAAACTAAAGTAGAGTTTTTCTGATAGATCTGTCCCTAAACTGACACACCAAAAGTATACATGTAAAAAGAGATTTATGTAATGAAATTAATGCCAATTATTTATCAATAAGGCAACATACTACAGAGACTTACCAACGTAAATCTTGCCAGTTTGAAACAAGCAACTACACCGATTTGTAAGGACAGGCTCTTTCAACATTTAACAAACCGCAAATCTAAAACAAACATGTATCAAAAGGAGTATGTAGGGAATGCATTACGTATTACTGAGATCACTCAGGGGTTTACTGTGGTCCAGTTTCGAATCAGCTGCATAGAGCGCATCCTCGATGTGCGATGAACATAACATTAAAATACCCATATCAATTAAAAAGAATAATATAGGGATGAGTCGAATCTGACACAAAGTTTGGGTTTGGGTAGCACCGTGTTGAGAAACTAGCTAACTATGCAAAGGCCCCATGCTAAATAGCTTACCTCAGAACAAAACCACGACGTATTTATGCCCTAATCGTACCTCATCATCGTCTCCCTTAAGGATTTATTTAGAGAAGGAAAACCCTGTCGCCACCAATTACCAGCGGATTGAAGATCCAGCATCCCCACCACAACATTACACATAACAATTTAAGCAGGGTAGTAGGACATGCTTCTCTCCAATGCGCACTCTGTCAGATAACCAGAAATCAAATCGCAGAGAGAGAGATCCCCTTTCTATCCCTGTAGAGGCTTATATAAAAAACATATTTAACCAACAAATGCGATGACCAAAGCTTGATGGCCAGATGGCGAGTCATCGAACTCGGCGTTCTATGCATGAAGAAGACAACACCTAAAGAACACTCCTTAATCATGCCAAGTGGTAACCTCTAACTTAAACTCTCACATGTAATCTTCTCGACCATGGTGAGTTACTCCACTTCTTTGCTTAACTTGGGGTTTGGATTCACCTAAAATGACCACCGTTTCCTAAATACTAGTCAAAACATATAGTTACTCTAGTTATAGGTGTAACATGGGTAATAAAAAAGTTTTTCACTATGTACTTATATCGATCGATGATATTTCAAATATATATATATATATATTTCTATATATATCATGTTATATATCACCTAGTTAATTTAATGTGTATCTTTATAAGGATATATTAATCAATAATTATTTCATATATATATATATATAAATTAACATGGTAAATTCTAGAAATTAATCTATTTTTCCCTTACCAAGGTAATTTTAATATACTATAATTTCCTTGGCTTGATCCTATTTTAGATCCTTATAGATGACACTTTGGCATTCCATGCCAATTTTAAGATGAATATACGAATTTGGATTAGTCCTATTAGGGTTATACTTAAAACCCTACTAGGACGAACTTCTATCGTCATGCTATCATAACTTAATATGATACGTAATACTACGGTTATCAACTCATGGCTTCCTAGCCGTTTCACCTCTCTCCCCAGTGGGCTCAGTTGCTCATTGTTTAGATGCGTCACTATCTCTAGTCTCCTAAGTTTTGTAATTTACCACTTAGGAATTAACCAGATAACTTTACAATGTTTTACTGGTGGGGCCTTGGCCTTGAGCTCCTCACCAGAAAACGAATACAAAATACATTTACTTTTACAAAATAGTAGGGGGTAAAAGAGGGATATTACATCCTCCCACCCTTAAGAATAACACTGTCCTCGGTGTTCATGCTTTTCAACAATTTTCTTCCACTCTTGAGTTATATTTTTCTCGCTACGTCATTTCTGTTTGATCCTCTTCAAGATTTCCTGATTCCCGTGAATTATTATCGCTCATAACCTACACTTTGGTGCAACAAAACTGGGTCTTCCAAATTTGTTCAGTAAAACATAACATCATTTCATAATTAAAATCAGAACATAAGTAATGAGTCCTTTTTGCAACACAACATTTGGTAACATAATATGCATGTCATATTTAAAATACTATAGTATCCATCATACATCAAGATTTGTTTTTTCCAAATCATCATTTTCTCACGAAGTAAACTTATTCAGCATGCCATTTGATCTTAATCAAAGATATACTCAAACCTGCACTTACAGTGTGTTCTTGTGCAGTAGCTCTAAAATTTCAATCGTTGGTATCTTTTTCTTTTCTCAAATAGTTTATATTACTATAAGGCACGTAGTATTCATAACATGCGTGATCTACCCAACACGAGGATGATACTCGTCATTGGCTTCTCATAGCTCTCAGGCATATCTCCTACTGGTGTTTTTCAGGGTTTTTCATCAAAAAACACATCAAGTGTTAGTAATTAGCACATCAAGTGCTAACAGTACACCAAGTACTACAACAAATTAGGTGATGGAAATATAAATGGAGAAAAGTATTAGACTTGCTTCTAGCATCAAGCAATCTAATATATTTTTCTCAACACCACACGACGTCCTTTGCTTCCTTGGTGTTATAATGTTTTCCCAGGTCTTGTGCCATCGAAGTCACATTTTCAATCATCATTTCGATCCGTTTTAAAGCGGATCTTGTTGTTTTATTTGACTTAAAGAACCAAAGTAACCTTTGTTATTTTCCTTGCTGCTAATTATATATTTTCTTCATAGTGATTGTCCTTTTTTCAAGGCATAACATATTATCAATCCATGATGAAATAAATCATTTCATTGAATGTTCTTTTGGTTCGCATACCACTGCACACTAGCAATGATAAGGTGCATAACATCTCGCTTGACTATCTCTTAAGCATAACCTTTTTACTATATAGAAGGTTAACAATATTCAAATCAATTGATATGTAGTATATGACATTTACCTCTTCAATACCATACTCCATCCATGGAGTCTTACCATTCTCCGATTAGGTGGCTAGTTAGCAATCACTACACTTTATTTGAATGTAAGTTCATTTGTATTATGCCATCCCTAGCACATAACAAGAGAATAATCATTTTATTCATCCTTTAAAACAAATCACGATTGCGTTTAGCAACTTCTAGTTTGCATACTATTTTATTGTTGAACCATGTCTTATTACCCTCATACTATTTCCTTTTGCATTTACAAACACTGCATAAAGATTCTTGATCTCATGTATGTAAAAAATGAAATAACTTTACAATCGCAAACCATTTTCCTTGTATTTTTGTTTCAGATGATAGTTAACTTTATCTGAGCCTCTTATTACCTATACTCAAAAGACATTAGCTATGATATCCAACATTACTCATTAGTAATGATGACCTATTTTAAATATCATCTACTAGCGAAATGTAAAATCTTTTGAATTTGTTAACATGTTGTAAAACAGACTTCTGTATTCTACAGTGATCAATAAGATAAAATATATCTATGGTGGTTGTTACACAACATGCGTTAATACCTCAAGATCATGTCGTGAATAAATTAAAGCGGTATAGTCCATCTTATTAACTTTAACTATCTTGAGGGAGTGTATTATGACTCAATACATTATTTTTCGATACTCATAAGGATACATGATTTCCTAAGGTGTTAATCACCTTTAATCATTGTTGAACATAATCATGGAAGGACACATATTTGGAAACTTTTAACCAAACAAAACCAACATATAGCATTCATTAATCTCTTCTCAAAATCTTATCCTCTCGATAAGTTACAACCCTTTCAAATATTCCAATGGTTGTCTAAATTACCATCCAAATGTTTTCAACTTTTGTCTTCATAATTTTACAAGACTATTGTAAAACCATTTCTGTATATATATCTTCATATATCATGAAAGTTTCTAGAAACATTTTATTTCTTGAGTGTATCAAAAAATGATAATCCAACTTCTAATTTTAGTATGTCGACAATATACATGATATGCAAGCATCATTCCTATGCTTATAGTTTTTTAAATCCATAATTTTTGTTAGTCAAGGTAATAACATGTCTCATCATAATTTTCCATATCTTTTAGATGGAATATAGTATTCTTATTGATCTTGACACAATTAGTTAATACTTTTAGTCGTCATGGTTATTTATCAATATATCCATAAATATGCACATTTCTAACACGCTTTTCCTTATACCAAATAAGGAAAGGAAATCACTGTCAACATAATGTCATTGTCTGAAACAATCTACTTATATATGAGATGTTTTAAGATAGCTAACTTTAGCATACACTTTCTTTTTAATAACTTTGTATCAGTATTCTTTATCCTTTAGAATACGTGATCTTATTAAGATAATGCTACTCTCTTATGTGCTACATTAAGGTACAACTACTATGTACAGATAACAATAGAATCTTGGTAGAGTTCATTTAAACTTCTCTCCCCAAGGTATTAGCACTACTAGACCAACTATTATTTAATGCTATTTGAACTTTTATTATCGTGTTCTTTCTGGAAATGTAGGATGGTTATAAATTAATATACTACTATTGACTTTCTTCAATCATAATTATGCAAAGCGGATTGAAAATATCAGTTCTACTTTTTATAAACAACTCATTAACCCAAAAATAACTACTCATTTTTTTTGACCGATTATAATTATTCATTGTTTTGTAGAGTCGACCGTACACAATACTATTATGTTTTTCTCACTGTCTACAATATCTCATTCCATGATGAAAACAATGTCCATTCGTCATACACATCTTAGCTTATATGTTAATAGAATTTAGACACCTTAATCTATCATAATTCTAAGGAAATGTTTCCTTCCTAGTGGAATATACTTTGAACCTTAATTTCAATCATTAGTTTAAACATAGTGCTTCAGCAATAAACATAATGGAATTTTGCATACTTGCAACTCATAGACTACTCATTGGTTACCTCTTGCCGGAAATGAATTCGTCCCGTTGCATCTTAACAGTAGATTCTTTCCATTGGTTTATCCAACTTATTTCATCATGCTAAGCCCAATTAGGCCCGAGTGTTGTAACTCCTGCTCTGATACCATATGTAACATACCTGGTTATATTGGTTAGTAATTTTGTGAATATTTAAAGTTTTCTTCACATTATAAATCCCCACCAAGAAAATTTACTAGTTTTAAGGGCCAAAAGTCCGCCATCATTGCATCAATAAAGAGGCAATAGTTAATAGCAATTATAAATAACACATTCGTTCATAATCAAATATTAATAGCATTACCTTGGAAATCTTCATGAAATCCTTACCCATCATTGGTAAACACAAGTGTGCTTAACAAAACTTAATACATCTATGTGATCATTATGTGAACAACATGATTAACCATCATTTATCTCTTACTAAATAATCACTTGAAAAAAAAATATAATTGTACATGAATGACAAACCATCATAAACATACATAAAAGAGAAACACATATATATGTGGTTCACCCAAACTATGGGCTACGTCCACTGAAACTGTCGTATCATGTATTAATTAACCAAAAACAGATAATTACATATGCAACCTAACTGTTGCATTATTCAAATTTCCACTTCCTCATATCCTCTCTCCTCGAGAGCATTATAAGATATCCAACTCTAATGTCAAGACTATCACAGGGATCTCTAGTAACTAAAAAGGTGGGCTAGGGGGAAATTCACCCTAACCAATGTTATTTAATAAGGAAACTCATTAATGTTTACTCAACGGTATTTAAGAGTTAAGATGGACCTCAATAATCCCTTTAATAAATCATTCCCATTTATCATTATGAAATCTTATATTTTGTGAGTCTTAGAATCATATGTAAACTTTCCACTTTACATTAATGACCTATTAGGAATACCAAAGGTATCTAAGGCTATACCCTTCTTCCTTTATGTACACTCATTAGGTATATTGTAATTTATGCTAAAGGTAGCAACCTCATAATATATATAATGTTACGTACTTGGTTCTTTTAAAAAACACAATTGGGAAAATACCAACAACCATTCCCTATAATAACTATATATACAAATACCTTATTATTAACTAACACTTCAATTTTCCCAAAACTAGGGACTATGTCATTTTTAACTTTGAGTAGGGAGTAACCCTTTAAGAGTACAATAGTCCATGTAATAGAATTTAACATACTTAACCATAAGGAGTACGTGTAGGGGTTGATTTTCCCTCGGGGAGATAGATCCGCCCACTTATAAAGTTTTAAAAAAATATAGTAGTATATATTAGTCAAGTAACAAAGAGAGTGTGGGTCGCTCCTCTTGAAGTGACACCGCCTCAAATGAAAATTAGTAAAACATACAAACATAAGGTGGATTGAGCATGGGTCGATCTTCTTGAGATCGCCCAACCTCTATGAAAACTAAAGTAGAGTTTTTCTGATAGATCTGTCCCTAAACTATCACACCGAAAGTATATGTATATAAAAAGAGATTTATGCAATGAAATAAATGCCGATTCTTTATCAATAAGTCAACATAATACAGAGACTTACCAATGTAAATCCCACCAATTGGCAACAAGCAACTACACCGATATGTAACGACAGACTCTTTCAGCATTTAACAAACCAAAAATCTAAAACAGAAAGGTATCAAAAGGAGTATACATGGAATGCATTACGTATTACTGAGATCACTCAGGTGTTTATTGTGTACCAGTTCCGGATCAGCTGCAGAGAGCGCATCCTCAATGTGCGATGAACAGAACATTTAAATACCCATATCAGTTAAAAATAATAATACAGGGATGAGTCGAATCTGACACAAAGTTTGGGTTTGCGTAGCACCCTGTTGAGCAACGAGCTAACTATGCAGAGGACACCATGCTCAGTCAATAGGTAGATGAGGTCAACACAAAACTCATTGAAGGTTAAATCGCCTACCTTAGAACAAAACCACGATGGATTTATGCCCTAATCGTACCTCATCATCACCTCCCTTAAGGATTTCTTTAGAGAAGGAAAATCCCATCGCCACCAATCATTAGCAGACTGAAGATCCAGCCTCGCCACTGCAACATTACACATAAGAATTTAAGCAGGGTAGCAGGACATGCTTCTCTCCAATGCGCACTCTGTTAGATAACCAGAAATCAAATCGTAGAGAGAGAGATCCCCTTCTATCCCTGTAGACGCTTATATAAGAAACATATTTAACCAACAAATGCGATGGCCGAAGCTTGATGGCTAGATGGCGAGTCATAGAACTCAGCGTTCCACGCATGAAGAAGACAACACCTAAACACTAGTACAAAATGAGAGAAAAATGACCAAAATTCGCATATAGATGACCACTTTTGCGTTGGTGACCACTGGTAGCAAATTAGCAGTCATTTATCACCGACCAAAAATGTGGTCATATGTAGCTTGGTCATTTATAGATTATCTTGTGGTCATATATTTGGTCATTAATTGTCACAATTAATGACCAAATTTATGACCACATTTTTTGTCACGTGATAAATGACCGCTAATTTGCTACCAGCGATCGCCAACTCACAAGTAGTCATTTATATGCATATTTTGGTCATTTTTTTGGTCACTTATCTCTCATGTTGTAGTGGTGGTCATTTATATGCAAATTTTGGTCATTTTTTTAGTCATTTATCTCTTTTTAGCGGTTTCAGAATATATATAGGGCACAGAGGAATCGAACCACCAACCTCTTGCCTATAAGGTAGGTGCTCTACCATTGAGCTAGCACCATTAAATAGAATTCCTTATGGATTGATATGAGAATAAAATTTCCAACAATTAACACTGCCAAATTCTGGAAAAGGGTCACATACCTAGGCAAGAAACAAAGATTACCCAATAGTCACCAAAAAGGGTCATGTTAATGATAACCTTCTTTTGCCAAAATCTCTCAAAAATCAAGAATGCAGTTGTATTGTCAAATTTTTCTCCGAGTGGTACCAAATCAAGAATCACAATTGTATTTTCCTAATCTTGGGCATCTGCATTTGCTCCCATTATCCTTACTTGGATTTGTTTCAAGAAAGTTTGTGCTTCTATCTATGCAGTCAGCACTGAAACCAATGAGAAAAAAACATAAAGTGTCACCCAAAGCTCAAGCTCCACTTGCAATGGATATACACAGCCACATGGTGCACCAGGAGCAGCAGAAGTCAATGATATAGTGCAAGCTATTGAACCACAATCTGAAGCTTATTTTCAACAAATCTCTACTACTTCCTATTCCGCTAGACCCCATATATGTCACATGTTTGACTTATTACATGCACACAAAAAATAACCATCTACTTATATACAAAACTAAAATATAGTTTTGATCATTTTCAAAATATATACTTACAATGTAACCCTGTTTTTATGTAAATAACATGAGTCTTTGGATGAACCAAAATGGCATAGCATGGCCCTTCTAGATTTATAGGATCTTTTCCTAGAAGCTACTAAAAAAATTCAGATATCTGCAGCTTCCCTACAACAGCCAAATGCCCTATCTTTAGATGCATTTGTGTTTCTGGATTTTAATAAAGTGAATAACTGCATCACCATGGCAGGAATGAAATGCTCAAAGCAGAAAATATGATTTGGTTTATACTTTAACAGAACAATAACACCGAATCAGATCATTCTTATGTCATGCATCTCTTTTCAACATTATCCTATTTAAAAATGTTGCACTCGAGCATATGCACTTGAACTCTTGATCAACCTATCAATCGGGGTTGGGCCATGAGTGATATTAAATTATTAATATATTTACTCTTTTTAATTGTACTTCAACATATCATTGTCTTTTTGTTTTCAGATGGTAGAATTGCTGCACATTTAGAGCAACTGGAATTTGATGTCTCTCTTGTGGCAACATAGTGGTTTCTTTCTCTTTGCAAAGAGCTTGCCATCTGAAGTAAGCATCAAATTTCCATTTAAAAGATTCTGTAATTGGATGATCCAACTTATTTTAACTGTTGATGTCGTCTCACTAATACTTTACTGTGGGTGTTACTGTAGACTACGATGTGGGTTTGGGATGTTCTCTTCAATGAGGGTGCCAAATTTTTATTCCGAGTAGCATTAGATATCTTGAAGGAAAGTCTATTTAATTTATTAACAAAGAATATTAACAAAAACCACTATCTTTTCCCCTAGAGATTTCTGTATTTATAAGCTTCCCCATATAGACTCATTATGTTTTCTTCTGTAATTACATATGAAAGAGGATGAGCTATTGGTTGCTCAAAACATTGGTGATGTTATCAGTATCTTGCAAAATAGAACACATCATGCATTTTACCCTAATGAAATGTTGAAGGTTAGAAAATAGGTAGCCAATAACACATAATTTTTGCATATCTTTATTTATTTTTCTCTTGTCAAGGGCTCTCTATGATTTAATATAGAACAAATCTTTCTATTGACATTGCAGTTGAACTAAATTTATAAAGACAATGCTAGTCCTAATCAATGGTAGCATGGATATTAGTATAATTATTGTTTGTGAGCATCATAGTAGTTTTGTATTCTACACAACTTCAAGCCTCGATTACTCTTCTTTCCATATTGCAGGTAGCATTTGAGAAGATTGGTTCTATGACCAAAAATACAATCATAAAACAATGTGAGAAGCAAGAACCAACAGTCATGGAAGAGTTGGACAAGAGGTCAAGGAAACTTGTTTCCATGGGAAGAGATAACACATTAATATCTGTTGATTAGCTGCTGAATTGGCTCTTTACAATGTTTGTTTGTGTTCTATAAACTTGGGCAGAATCAAATGATGCCACAAAAGTCATATATGTTTTGTTAACTTGCTTAGAAAGAAGCATTAAAGGTTATTGTAGTATATGTGACAGAGATGGGGTAGGCATCTTTTGACCACCAAGTGATGAAATCATGCGAATTCCCCAATATGATTGTTGTAGTATATTGAGAGGTTTGGAATGCTTTCATTGTTACAATTTTTAACAATCATTTAACAATGATGAGATGCAACTCTGTCTCAGTTATTGTTTTACTTATTTAAGGTTGTAAACATGCTTAACTTGTTACAAATTGCAAGACATGCTAAGTTGGGAAGTACTTTTCCTGAGCTCAGGTAAGGTCCTGTTCTTGAGCACAGGTAACGTGTGATATAATAAATGGGATGGCTCTATTTTTCAAGTGTCACAACCTTAAGCTTTCTTTCATTTTGATAAGATTAAAACTTCTTGTGGGATTATATTACTTGAAGTTCTTGACCATGTAAATGGTTTAATACCATTCAATGAATGAAGCCATTTGAAATTCCCTCAAACGAGTTGATCTATTAGACCTTTTCTGGGAATGCATTTACATGATTATTAGGATAAATTGTTTCTATGTTTTAGGTTTCCATAATAAGTTTTGTGAGAAACCATTATTCCTCATCTTAGTGGTTTTCAGGAACCCCAAGCAGAAATTTAAAAAGTGGTTAGGATTGCCATGGGCTTCACTGGTTGGGTAAGTGGGTGGTGATATTCCCCACCAGGGTTTAATTCCCTCCAAAAAAAAGTATGTTGAGCCCCAAAAAGGGTGGGTGGGTGTGCCATGAATGCATAATAAGTCAAGGCATGAGTGATGGGAAAAGTCCCCATGACTGTCAGCTTTACACCTTGGTGTTGAATGGATTTTACGTTCATACTTAAAGAAATCCTCTTTAAATTTACAAAATAGTGTAAGAATTGAGCTGCTTTACAAGTAGTTACAGTGGTTATTGGGAGATAGAAATTAAAAATACATGTAAACAAAGAAACTGAAAATACATGTACTTACCAGTAATCATGCTCCATAGGATTTTTGCTACTTTTGCATCACTATCAGTGGTTGTAATCATATTCTTGTATTCTGTCTCTGTAGATCCTTTTAATTGTCTGCTTGAAAAACTTGAAATGGCTCCAAGTGATCATCCAACAATTGTATAAGTTCCTTTTGAATCTAGATGAAATTTTCCCTTTCTTCCTAACACTCATTGGAGCCAAGGGAATGCTATGGGAAGCTGCATGAGCCATATGGATGATTGATTTGATTATATTTCCCATGGAAAGATTTGATTTCCAAAAGCCAAGAGTAATTCATTGTAGCATCCCTAGATGCCTCCCTTAGCCATTGGGAACTACCAACAGGATTGCTTTGATTCATTGATTATCTATAAGGCTAAATTTGACCTGCAACAACATTATAATACAGAGCTAGTTTGCAAATATGAATTAGCAGCAGAGATAACATTGCACATTTTCAATGAATTCATTACCCATTTTATTCAAGGCATTAACAAAATAAAAAACATTCTACAAGAGATAATTATGAAGATTTATTTGTAATTAAAGCCATGTCCACCAAATTGGTTGCTAAGAAGCGATTTAACACCCAAATTTAAGAATCAGTTAATGATTTCACCCCCCAAGCTAGAGCATGATAGCACCAAGGCCAAAGAAGCTTTTACTAGACTCAACTCTCCCAGTCCAACCCATTATTCTCATGCTTAGTCAACCTACTCACGAAAAAGCATGCTTAACCCTCATTCAACTATTAAACAATCATGGCACTCTCTTACACTACCCTACATAACACGAGGAAGATATTCCCTTTTTTATGCTCCATTGTGCTTCAAGGATATTCCATCCTTCTAGTTCTTCAAAAGCCAAGAGTAAGTCCTTGTAGCATCTCTAGATGCCTTCCTTAGCCACCGGGAACTACCAACATGATTTCTTTGCTTCATTGATTATCTATAAGGCTAAATTTGACCTGCAACAACATTATAATACAGAGCTAGTTTGGAAATTTGAATTAGCAATGGAGATAACATTGCACATTTTGAATGAATTCATTACCCATTTTATTCAAGGCATTAACAAAATAAAAAACATCCTACAAGAGATAATTATGAATATTTATTTGTAATTAAAGCCATGTCCACCAAATTGGTTGCTAAGAAGAGATTTAACACCCAACTTTAAGAATTAGTTAATGATTTCACCCCCCAAGATAGAGCATGATAACCCCAAGGCCAAAGAATCTTTTACCGGACTCAACTCTCTCAACCCAACCCATTATTCTCATGCTTAGTCAACCTACTCACGGCAAAGCATGCTTAACCCTCATTCAACTGTTAAACAATCATGGCACTCTCTTACACTACCCTACATAACATAAGGAAGATATTCCCTTTTTCTGCTCCATTGTGCTTCGAGGATATTTTGTCCTTCTAGTTCTTTTTAGTGTAAGCAGAAAGAGTCTAACCTTTGGTTGGTTGCTATGAATAACCTAGAAGAGAAAACACTCAGCTTCAAAACAATGGATGAGCAACAATAACAAGGTTGTTTGAAGTTGTTTGCTTAAGCTACTATAGAAATTCTAGCATTGATTTTTCTCTCTCAAACCATTCCACGACCTTCCATATTTTTGGGGACACATCCCCAACTTCTATAGACTCAACTAGACACAAGTACTTGGAATATGTTTTGCCATTTGTAGTGATAACAATTGTACTAGCCATGGGAAAAAATCCCCATAACATGAAAAGGAACACTAAATGGAGAGAATGAAAGAATCCCCATAAATGGAAGAAGAATGTTGAATGAATAGAATGGAAGAATCCTACAAGAATAGACATTTTCTTTAATGATATCTACTCACTTTCCAAAAGATATGACTAGTTATACTTGGTACACACCAGTCATATTTATGGGAAAGCTTGTAAGGAAACATGAACAAAAAAGGGTAGTACTTCATAAAGGATAATGAAAAGGTTAACTCACCCAACTAAACCCTTTACTCTTCTTCTCTTTTGGTATTATGATGCCTTGTTGCTCCCTCAAACAACATTTTTGGTGGGTATTTCAACTGATGTGCATCTTACTTTCCGTCTGGGTGAATGAATCCTGCTTAGAACTGGAGTGCTCTTCTCACTTTCTCCATATGTTTGCAATAATGGAAAACATAATTCTCCAGGCTCTTCATTTGACATGACACTTCTAGAAGGATCCAATTATTCCTGGATATTATTATTACTTAATGAAAGTAAATCATCCAACTTAGTCAGGAGCCATTGTTCTTCTGAAGGTGAAATATTACCTCTATAAAGTAAGTCCTCTGGAGACTGCAATGTTTTACTTTCATCTTGAGCTTCTGGTAATACAAATGAAGCTTGATTGCAATGGTAAGAAAATATTTCATGGGATACACTTTTGTCCTTCTGTACTATATTGTAATCTGACAACAACATCTCTCCAGTTTTGTTCTTTCTATACCATCTCCCGCATCTCTGAATTTTTAGGACAACAAACTTCATATATTTGTATTTTGACTTGGCTACAAGCATACAGAAATAGGCTTGTATAACAACTGCATCCCTTTCCCTCCATACTGAACAGGGAAACTTCCAAAGATTAAGAATATAATTGCAGGAACTGAAAGTAGATGAAGCACTGAGAGGGAACCACCTTTGGCATGATTCCTCAAACCAGATTCATAAAAATGAAAATTTAAATTCCACACTTGTAGTTTACTGCGGAAATACCTCAATCTCAAACCAAATATTCCATGGCATGCCTTTATTTCTGGACAGGAATAAATCTCATTCTTGAAATCAAATGCCACTATTCTAAAAATAGGGCTTTAAAATCACTTATGCAAAATTTGTATTAGAGAAAAGAAAACAACTTCATCCATTCTTGATAGAGACTCATCTCTCTTAGCCATCCCTCGATCTCTCATAGAAACTCTTGGACTCAATCTGTCTCTTGATTTCATTGCTTGACAATTATATACATTGTTTAATGTAAAGTTGTAAAGTTCAACACTTCTGCTACAAATTTCTACCATTAATTTGAGAATGGGTAGAACCTCCACTTGATGGAAAACACTATGAGCTATAGCTGTGTGATTTGACTCCTTCATTCTTTGTTTTGTGTAAACCAAAAAATCAATGTGATAGCTACAGGACATGCTCTATCATCTAGTCCAATAATTATTTGATGTGCACATAGAACTCAACACTGTCACTAATCTTAAATGCACAAAATTGTTGTTCATTTCTGTAGAACTGCATTTGTGTATTCACAGTTTCCAATCCCTCACATTCCAACTGGTTTCCATGCAAAAGTTCCATAAAAATTCTTCCTCAATTCGATTTTTCTTTACTCTCTCTATATTTAATACTACCAGGTTGCAATATCAATTAAAAACTCAAAAATTGAAATTACTTGCATTTTGAAATAGAACTATTAGCGTGACCAAAAGAAGAGCTACCAATAAAGAGACCAAATCATGAGATAATCAGACAACGACATAAGTACCATAATTCATTAAATAAACTTTCATGACATCCTAGACAGTTCCAATTTCTCTAGCTTGGAGTAATATGAGAACTATGTTTGAATTCAAAGTTTGGTTGACATTCTGTATGAGCCAATCGCCTTATATATTCACTAGATTTTTTCTGTTTTATTCCCTTAGATAATGGTATCTAGATTGGGATAGTGGTCCATCACATATGCCTTTAGTATTTGAGATTTACCAACAACATGAGAAACCATCCACATTATGCTATTTTGTGTCCACAATGAAAGTGCACATGCCAAGGGAGCATGATAGTGTGTTAGCAAATTAGCACAACCGAACATTGGAACAACACACCCATGTCACTACACTGCAACTATGCAAGTAAAATATTAGAACATCAACAGCCAAGGGAGTAAAGTCTCTAATATGTATCCTCTAGTTTGTATTTCAATAACATGTAAAATAAGTGAAAACAGAAAGCTAGGAAAACCAAAGTACTGACTAACAATCATCTAAAATCCAACATGTGTATATAGTCTTCGACCAGTATGTAGTTACTGTCCAACATATGAAATTCCTTTTTCAATGCTTGCTAGTAATTCTTTCTTCAACTTCTCTAACCCAGATCTGCCAAGACAAACACATCATAAAAATAAGATTCTTTTTCAAATTGAATGTTGAAAATATATTTAGATGTACCCATGCCTGCATATAAAATCATTTTCAGTTGGTATTCACTGACCTTTCATATGCACTCAATGGCCTAGAGGGGAAACTTCTTCAAGACCAGCATGACCCAGTCTTACTTTTGAAGCAAAAAATGGTAGTTCAGTTACCTGTTATCATAAGCATTGCAATTTATACAAATGTCAATAATCATCAAACAGGTAATAGCATTAAGAGTCAAATATTTTGAAGCAAATATTTATTATCACCATGATTATTATATACCTCTGATGCAACAAAAGCACACTGCACAACACCAACATCACCCCGCAAACCATGGAGACAAGCATCGGCAAATTTAGCTGCTACAAATGCCTGGATTCAACATATAGATTGCCTCTGAGGATTGAGAAGAATCACATAGTAGAAATTATGAAAAATCAATAAAAAAAACAATGATTGTAAATATAGTTTAGAAAATCCCACCATTGACAAAGTCGTCGATCCTGTTCCATCTTTTGCCTAGGTTCAACATTAAGCAATATGAATTAGAGAAAACAGTAGAAGGCAAAACATATAGACATCAATTGCTCAGTAGATATTCACCAACAATTTTGGCAGACGGAGAATAAGTAGTTGAAATATTACAAGACGATAGGAACTCTAGAAGCCCTTCTACTTTATACAAATTAATAGACAAATGGTAAATGCTTACCTCAACAACCTCTATGCCCCCATTTTGAATGTGGTTCGTTAAGTATTCAACCTCTTATTTGGTAAAAGAAAATTATGGGTTGACCTGTATGCAGGTATTAGAGATGAGTTTCAGTTTAAAAAATTGACCTTATAACATACCAGTGAAAGCCTTAAAATGAAGGATTACAACAAAAAATGAGGGGATGATAAAATCAGGTCAGCTGGTGGACATAAAATATGAGAAGATTCATTTCTCCACATCTAGTTGCAAGGAATTTAGTGAATAAAACCCAAATAAGTTAGAAGATGGGAAAAAGGATATCAGCCACTGCAAACTATCTCAAAAACCAACAGAAACAAGAAAGAATGGTGAAGCAATATCTACAAAGTAACACAAAATTATATTTATCTTAAAGAACATGCATAACCAGTCACTATGAAATCATAATATAGAATATAATTAGACAGTCTAATAACTTGCATATATTTTTAGACGGGAAAGGAAAGAGAAGAAGAAAAGCAAAGCAAAAACAAGAGGTGAATTAAGACATGCAACTGCAAGTTGTTTCAAGTAGCCTTGTGGGTATAGCCAGTGCACAATACATACAATTTGATTCAGGTCAAAAAACAAAAAAAATCACCAGTGAAAACCTTGAATTCATATTAGGGAAATGATGCAACATATAAGCATAGAGCCCTACCTATCCTACTATTGTGGGAAATCATTTTTAAATACTGCATTGAACAAACCAGCACAAAAGAAGCATTCATTATTTTTAGATTTCAAAATTCAAACTTGAGACAAAAGTGGAACAATGGTGATTCCTGCATGCCCACCAACCACTGGAACATCAATCTCCTTTGGATCGACACCCACAACTTCATCCTGTTCAACCAGGACCAAGCAATTATAAATTTGGTAGCTCATTTACAGTCCTAAGAATGTACTTTGAAATCAAAATACGAGACTCAAAATACATTCTCATATCTCCTATGAATTTACTGAAAAGTGTCAATAGGATATCGAAATTATGAAAAACCAAAAAATATTTATGAAGAAAAGCAACTGCTAAGTTCAGCAACACCAGAATCCTAGTTTTATATATCTCCATACATCTAAATGAGGCTCATTTAAGACAAACCCTAATTAGATGGTTCTATTTCCACTAAAATATTAGTGTGGAAAGGAACGATAAGCATGCATACCATGAAAGCATTTTCTCTAACAACATGTAATGCTGTAACTCCCATCAAATGCTTAGGGTTATATACACCGGCTCTTTTAAAAACCTCTACTGCATTTGGCACAGTGGAGTTGATTGGATTGCTA
Organism: Larix kaempferi; assembly: GCA_027924585.1. Classification (NCBI taxonomy): domain Eukaryota; kingdom Viridiplantae; phylum Streptophyta; class Pinopsida; order Pinales; family Pinaceae; genus Larix; species Larix kaempferi. Next base: position 14,204,297 of record BSBM01000368.1, read on the forward strand.
ATAATATTTACAATTTCATTGGGGCAGCACTTGGATACCCCTTCACACAGGGTGTAGACGATTTTGGCATTCATATTGAACAAATCATCCTTGGTCATCTCGAGCTTCCGCGGAATTCCTGCAGTGATGATCACGAGATCCATTCCCACCAATGCTGCTTCCAGCTTTTCTTTGCCCACAAAACCATGCACCTAGAAAAACACAAAATTTGTTACAATTAAAATCTATAATCAAGCAAATAAGAAAACCCTCTTGCTAAAATTTTACATACAATAGCAGTGGTGTCCATATGGCTGATATCTGCAGTGACGCCAGGGGTATTGACCACATCATAAAGGTGAAGGACTGAGACCAATGGATTCATTTTCATGAGCATGGAAAGGGGTTGTACAATGCCTCCTGAAGCTCCGAGGACGGTCACCTTGAATCCAGAGGCCCCACCTTTCGATCTGCAATCAATGCGCTCCAGTATTCCTTCATTTTGAAACTACCCACCACAGATTTCATAGTAGCTCATTTAATGAGCTAAAACAGAGAAATTGATTTGGGGTGTTGGAGTAAAAGATTACTGATTGAATTATAAATCACAACTATACCTACGAATGTAACTTCTCGATGGGTGAGGTGAGCAGGAATTTGAGAGATTCAAGCTATGGTCTTGTGATCCATGGCTTGAAATGAAATGATTGCTTATCCAATTCTTCTTGCTTCGACACAGGATTTATTTGAGAGATGGGGGATTAGGATATATATCGACTAGAAATTATTCTCATGGCTTCTCCCAGAAAGAAGGGATAGATTATGAAAAGAATTTTGCACCTATAGCCAGATATACTTCCATCAGAACAATATTTTCTCTGGCTGCAGTAATGAAGTAGAAGATACACCAGATAGATGTCAAGACAAATTTCTTGAATGGTTTAGTCAAAGAGGAAGTGTATGTGGAGCAGCCACTCGGTTTTGAGCACATGACAGGGAGTCATATGTGTTCAGGTTAAATAAATCCTTGTATGGTTTGAAACAAAAACCCAGGACATGGTACGGTAGGATCAACTGCTTCCTAACTAGTTTGGGCTTTACCAAGAGTAAAGCGGATTCCAACCTCTACTACAAGGTTGAGGAAGGAAATCCAATGATACTCATACTGTATGTAGTTGACCTGTTTGTGATAGGTTGTTAAATTTTGAGCATTAATTCATAATACTCTAGGATCTTTACTGAGAGAATAACATATGCAGTATATCAATGCATGGCAATCACAATAAGTATGACAAGCATCACAAGAATCAAAAGCATAAGAGACAAGAGACACAGAGTTTCCGTGGGGAAAACCCTAAGGTGGAAAACCCCACAACTTCCTCAGAGATAGAGAGAGCAATGGCTCAACCAAAGTACAACAAAAATACACTGAGATAGTCTCCTAGTAGCAGATGATCCTCCTCATCACTAGTGCACCACATTTTGAGTGAGAGTGAGTTACTTTTCTGAGTGAGTAAAATAGAGATCTCCGATCTCTATTTATACTAACCTTTTTTCCCAGTGACCTTATGGGGCCGACTTGTCTAGCTAGGTACATCCACATTATATTATATATAATTCGGGTCCGACCCCACAAGGTGGTCTAATAACCCATCGGCAAGTACACAAACTTGTGACACTTGTCAATCCACGTGACGACACTTCCTTATAGAGGAATGACACATCTCTTATAAGGGTACAACAAATATATATAAAATACACAGATGAAATACATTCCGAAGTTACATATACATCGTCACTGTTTCTACTATCTCAACCAATCTCTGACTCTACTCGTCATAGGAAGTTCTACAGAGCCAGTCCTTTTTCATACTGGATGTAGGCCCACCATCTGCAGGTCTTCATCATCACTGGCCATATTGTGGAAACCTTAGGACTTATTACGTGCATCACAAAACTTGGCTACAACATCCTAGGCTATTACAAGCACACAGCTCTACCTGTAGGATCTCCCAGGAGCACATTACATGTGACCCATCTTAAAACTTGGCTGAAGCATCCCAGGCTGTTACGAGCACACGACTCTACCTGTCGGATCTCCCAGGAGCACATTACATGTGATCTCACCACAAAACCTGGCTGAAGCATCCCAGGCTGTTACGAGCACACAACTCTACCTGTCGGATCTCCCAGGAGCACATTACATGTGGTCCACCACAAAACCTGGCTGAAGCATCTGAGGCCTTTTTCATCCTGTCCAGATCTCCCAGGAGAAAATTACATGTGGTCATGGCAAAACCTGGCTGAAGCATCTGAGTCCTTTTTCATCCTGTCCAGATCTCCTAGGAGAAAATTACACGCCATAGGACAAAACCTCGCAAGAGCATCTCAGGATGTTGCGGGTACACAACTCTGACCTGAAGATCTCCCAGGGCACAAATTACATGTCCTCCTAGAGCAATGTTTCGAAAGAGCATCCCAGGCTGTTATGGGTACGTAACTCCTACCTATAGGATCTCCCAAACATGCTCATCTGCACAACCTGATCCACGGCCACAAAGTATCATATGATACTCATCATACATCATCCTGATGTACACATGATCATCCTGATCATCATCACTACAACATCCTGTTGCATGTCATCTAGAGAAGATTGTCATCCATAATTACCCTGATCATATAATGCATCCATCTGATGCACACCAAGTATCTACCTGATACATATCATCATACATAGTGTATCCACCTGATACATAGATACATGATCCACACAATGTATCCATCAACATACATGAGCTACCTGATCATACCTGATACATATCAATATACATGATCTACCTGATCATACAATGTATCCAGCTGATACATATACAGATACATGGTCTAAGCATCCAACATGATGCATATACAAAATACATACAAATGATCCAACCGATCATATCCAACATCCAACATGATGCGTACATACATATAAATGATCCAACTGATCATATCCAGCATCCAACATGATGCGTACATACATATACATATAAATGATCCAACTGATCATACAAAGCAGAAGCTAGAACATCATCCTGATGCTCATCATCCAGCACTTACATCCATAGCCATGTGAAGGTTCGTCCTTCCAACATGCTCGGAATGGCTTCAACAAATGTGTCCATCGCTTCTTCCTCGAAGTGTCCTCGATCTGAAGAACACCAAGCCTCTCCCTGAAGTATTCGAACTTCACCCTAGCTGGTGGTGTCGTCAGCACATCTGCAATCTGCTCGTCCGTCGCAACATACAGGAGATTCATAGCTCCTCTCTGCACCATATCCCTGATATAGTGATATTTGATCTCTATGTGTTTTCACCTGTCATGAAACACTGGATTCTCGGATAACTTCACACAACTCTGGTTATCACAGAAGATACCAGTAGCATCCAACGGGAGATCAAATAACTCAGACAGTAGCTTCCATAGCCATACTGCCTCACAGCTAGCTGAACAGGCTGCAACATACTCTGCCTCAGTTGTACTCAGTGCTATGCAGGACTGCTTCCTACTAAACCAAGAGATCACACCTGATTCCATACTGAAGCAACACCCAGATGTGCTCTTCCTATCTGCAGCACTGCCAGCCCAATCTGAATCAACATAACCCTACAGGTTAAACTTTTGATTCGCTTCATACTTGAGCCCATAATCCACTGTACCCTTCAAGTACCTCAGAACATGCTTTATAGCAACCAGGTGAACACTCCTCAGATCCGTTAGGAACTGGCTCAATGTGTTCATAGCAAAGCAAATGTCTGGTCTCGTGTTCGTTAGGTACATCAAGGACCCAATCATCTGACGATACATAGAGACATCAACCGGCTCAGATGAAGAATTGCATAGAAGCTTCAGATTCGATGCCATAGGTGTGGCCATGGCCTTGCAATCCATCATCCCGAATCTCTTCAAGATATCTACTGTGTACTTCCCTTGACCAAGGAAGATCCCACCTGCACTCTGCCACACCTCCATACCTAGGAAATAATGCATCATTTCCAAATATTTCATATCAAACTCAGCAGCAAGCTTCCTCTTAGTATCTGCAATCAATCTGTCATCTCTTGTTACAAATAAGTCATCCACATATAGGAGTAGAACCATAGGATTCCATTTTTCAACCTTTTAGTAAAGGTTGGAATCTGCTTTACTCTTGGTAAATCCCAAACTAGATAGGAAACTGTCCATCCTACCATACCAGGTTCTGGGAGCTTGTTTCAAGCCATACAATGCTTTCTTTAATCTGCACACATATGACTCCGTGTCATGTATTTCGAACCCGAGTGGCTGCTCCACATATACTTCTTCTTCAACTACACCATTCAAGAAAGTAGTCTTGACATCCATCTGGTGTATTTTCCATTTCATCGCTGCAGCCAGGGAAAGTACTGTTCTGATGGAAGTCTACCTGGCTACAGGTGCAAAAGTTTCTTCATAATCTATTCCCTCTTTCTGAGAAAAGCCACAAGCTACGAATCTTGCCTTGTATTTCTCCACACTGCCATCTGCAGCATGCTTGATTTTGTAAATCCATTTGGAAGTCACAACAGACTTCTCTTTAGGTCTTGGAACAACATCCCAAACATCATTCTTCATTATTGATTGGTATTCCTCAACCATGGCATCCTTCCATTATTTATTTTCCGCTGCTTCTTCATAACTAGAAGGCTCTTTGTTCATAATGTCACAGAGCAAAGCAACATAGCTGGTATGTGATCTAGTTCTCTTCTTTGCTCTGTGTTCCTCTTCTGGAATGCCAAATCTTTCTGCATCTTGAATGAGCGCTCTAGCCCATGCAGGTTTTCTCTTGTGAGAGTTATCCTCACGGGGTGGATCTACAGGTTCTTGTGGATCTTCAATCTCACAAACAACTTCTGGAACTGCTTCAGTCATGGTAGTGTCTTGAAATCTAGTTTCCTTAGGTTCCTCATAAACTTCGATCGGTGCCTTCCTTGATTTGATGAATGCTGAGTTCTCATCAAATGTCACATTCCTGTTGACATCAATCTTCTTGAACCCTGGAAAGTATATTCTGTAAGCCTTCGAGATTTCACTGTAACCCACAAAGATACCCTTTTTTCCTGAAGGATCTAGTTTGGTCCTCTTTTCCTTTGGGACATGAGTGAATACTGGACAACCAAATTTTCTGAGATGGCTGACTTTAGGTTTCTTACAAGAAAAGACCTCTTATGTTGTCTTGTTGTCCAATATCTTGTGGGGTGTTCTGTTCTGCACATATACATCTGTTCTAGCTGCTTCTGCCCATAGATGCATAAGTAGATCCTGGTCATGGAGCATTGCTCTTGTTGCTTCCATGATAGTTCTGTTCTTCCTTTCTGCAACTCCATTCTGTTGAGGATTATAAGGAGCAGTCAACTCCCTCTTAATCCCTGAATCACTACAAAGCTTCTTGAAGTCACCTGAGGTAAATTCTCCACCATAGTCAGATCTGAATGTTTTGATCTTCTTGTCAGTTTGATTTTCCATCAAGGTTTTGAATTCCTTAAACTTATCAAACACCTCATCTTTGTTCTTCAAGAAGTATACCCAAGTCTTCCTGGAGAAGTCATCAATAAATGAGGCATAGTAAACGTACCCACTTAGAGAACTGGATGACATAGGACCACATACATATGAGTGGATGATTTCCAAGATGTCTTTTGCCTTGCTTTCACTGCTTGGGAAATCCTTCTTAATGTTCTTACCTTTTGCACATCCTTTGCAAACACCTTCATGTTTGGTCTTGATTTCAAGAAGACCCTCTACAGCCTTGCTTGCAATTGGAAGTGCTCTATAGTGCATATGAGCAAGTCTTCTATGCCAAAGTTCACTTGGCTCCATGGATTCATGTACCATGGCATGTTCAGTTTGTCCCTTCAATTTATACAAACCTCCCTCTTGCTCTCCAATCACTATTGCATCATCTATGTTCTTTCCCTTTGGCCACATTAGGACATGGCCATCCACAAATGCAACACTCATACCTTTTGCATCCAATGCAGAGATGGAGAGGAAGTTCTTCTTGAGCCCAGGTACATAAAGATCTTCTTTCATCTTCAAAGATTTTCCATAATCTAGGTTGTAGGAGGCTTCACCACTTCCTTTTATTGGGTATTGATAATCATCCCCAAGTTTCAACTTATGGGGTGATTCATGTTCATATAGATTCACAAAAGATTCCTTAAACCCAGTCATGTGTTTGGAAGCCCCACTATCAATCAACCAATCATTACAACCATGGGAGATGGTACCTGTGAGAGCAGAGATCAGAACATACTCTTCTTCACTTGATGAGTTATCATCACTTTCTGCCCTAGCCTTCTTCTTGGGTGGTTCATCATCCTCGGCAACATGAGCATGAAACCTTCTTTTTCCCTTCTTCTTGTTGGATTTGTTGTTGTCCTTCTTGTTCTTGGGACAATTTATGGCAATATGTCCTTTCTCATTACAGGTGAAGCATATTCTTCTTTCTTTGAAGTGATGTGAATATTTCTTGGAGTGAGATGACTCTCTCTTGGACTTCCCTTTCTTGGTGTGAGTTGTGAGAGCTTGATCTTCATTCCCCATATTTTCTTCTCGTGCCACAAGCCTTGCTTCTTCTTGTGAGCATTCTTCCCGTAGTCTGTTGAAGGAAACCAACTTCTTCCTTGCACAGATTCCTTGAATGAAGGAGTCCCGTGACCTAGGTAAACCATTCAGAGTGGTCATGACAACTTCACCATTCTCTACCATTTCATCCATTGCTCCTAGTTGTTCCTTGATATGGGAGACTCTTGAAAAATAAGATTGAATCATTTCTCCATTCTGAAACTTTACCCCTTTCAATTGGTTCTGCAGGGTCATCTTCCGATTTATGTTCTTCCCTTCAAATAGCTTGGTCAAAGAGTCAAACATCTCTTTGGGTGTCTTTAGAGAAGACACATGGGGTATGAGATGGTCTTTGATAGAATCAGAAATGATTCTCTTTGCCTTGACCAAGTTCTTCTTATGCAATACTTTAGCCTCTTCATCCCCTGGGATAGGGATGTCTTCTTTTATATATGAGTCCAACTCATTCTCTTCCAGGATTAACCCAATCCTATACTTCCAAGCTCGGAAGTTATCAGCCCCTTCAAGCTTATCCTCAAGCTTGGTGTGGTGAGACATCTTAAAGAGTACTTCAAATGGAAATAGAAAAGATTTGGGTCTTACCACTTGAAATGATGAAAACTGGATCTGGTCCTAGAATAGGGTTTGTTGGAAAAACCCTAAAAATTCAAAATGTGAATTTCAAATTTTTGAAAGGATAGAAAGATGCACCCTGATGAGCTGATCATCCTGGTGCATTCAGAATTTGAGATCAACAAAGCTTTACCATTCAGATTTGACCTTTTGTCCTCCCGGGTTCACTAGGAAGAGCCCTGAAATAGGGTTTGAGTTTCCCAGAGATCTACCCAGCCAAAAATCTAGATGCAAAGCTCTAAACTTCGATTTTTGCAAGGAGCTTCCAGCTATGTCTTCAGATTTCATAAATTCCTATTTTTGTGGAAACCCTAATTTTTAGGGCCAAATCTGAAAATGCTTGGAATTGAATTCTGATTGGACAGATAGATGCGCCTTGATGAGTAGAGTTAAACTACTATACTGCTTTTCCAAAATCTATGGAGAGAAACCCAATAAACAAGAAACTCAAGTTTCTGTCACTACAAAATGTCTTCTTCTCATGTTAGCTCTGATACCATGTTAAATTTTCAGCATTAATTCACAATACTCTAGGATCTTTACTGAGAGAATAACATATGCAGTATATCAATGCATGAAAATCACAATAAGTATGACACGCATCACAAGAATCAAAAGCATAAGAGACAAGAGACACAAAGTGTTCGTGGGGAAAACCCTAAGGTGAAAAACCCCACAACTTCCTCAGAGATAGAGATAGCAATGGCTCAACCAAAGTACAACCAAAATACACTGAGATAGTCTCCTAGTAGTAGATGATCCTCCTCCTCACTAGTGCACCACTTTCTGAGTGAGAGTGAGTTACTTTTTCGAGTGAGTAAAATAGAGATCTCCGATCTCTATTTATACTAACGTTTTTGCCCAGTGACCTTATGGGGCCGACTTGTCTAGCTAGGTACATCCACATTATATTATATATAATTCAAGGCCAACCCCACAAGGTGGTATAATAACCGATCGGTAAGTACACACACTTGCGACAATTGTCAATCCACATGACAACACTTCCTTATAGAGGAATGACACATCTCTTATAAGGGTACAATAAATATATATAAAATACACAGATGAAATACATTCCGAAGTTACATATACATCAACATAGGTGAGATTGGGTTGATTGCTGATATGAAGAGCAAGCTTGCTGTTGAGTTCGAGATGAAGGACTTGGGTATGATGCATTACTTTCTAGGTATGGAGGTGTGGCAGATTGCAGATGAAATCTTTCTTGGAGAAGGGAAGTATGCAGTAGAGATCCTAAAATAGTTCAGGATGATGGACTGCAAGACCATGGCCACACCTATGGCATCGAACATGAATCTATTGAGTGATGCTTCATCAGATTTGGTTGATGCCACGATGTATCGTCAGATGATTGGGTCCTTGATGTACCTGACAAACACGAGACCATATATTTGCTTTGCGGTGAACACTTTGAGCCAGTTCCTGATGGATCCTAGACATGTTTACCTGATTGCTGTAAAGCATATTCTGAGGTACCTGAAGGGTATGATTGACTATGGGCTCAAGTATGATGCGAATCAAAAGTTTAACCTGGAGGGTTATGTTGATTTAGATTGGGTGGGCAGTGTTGAAGATAGGAAGAGCACTTCGGGGTGCTACTTCAGTATGGGATCAGGTGTGATCTCTTGGTTTAGCAGGAAGCAATCCTCCGTAGCACTAAGTACAGCCGAAGCAGAGTATGCCGTAGCTTGTTCGGCTAGTTGTGAGGTAGTATGGGTAAGGAAGCTACTGTCTGATTTGTTTGATCTCCAGTTGGATGCTACCTATATCTTCTGTGACAACCAGAGTTGTGTGAAGTTGTCTGAGAACATGGTGTTTCATGATAGGTCGAAGCACATCGAGATCAAATATCACTATGTTAGGGATATGGTGTAGAGAGGAGCAGTGAAGCTCCAGTATGTTGTGATGGATGAGCAGATTGCAGATGTGTTGACCAAACCACTAGCCAGAGTGAAGTTTGAGTACTTCAGAGAGAGGCTTGGTGTTCTTCAGATAGAAGATACTTCGAGGAGGAAGTGATTGGATACATTTGCAAGAGCCATTCCAAGCATGGTGGTAGGAGTATCCTTCCCATGATTGTGTATGTAATAGCTGTGTGATGAGCATCAGGATGATGCTCCAGATGATATGCATCAGGACGATGCTATGATGATGAGCATTAGGACTATCCTCTAGATGATATGCATCAGGATGATGCTATGATGATGATTAGAATGATCATGTGATGATGATGTGCATCAGGGTGATGCACTGTATGATGATGATCAGTATGATCATGATCATCAGGACGATGCTCCATCCAAGGATGATCAGGTTGATCATGAGTATCAGGATGATACTCTGTGGCCATGGACAGGTTGTGCAATAAGCTTATAATATTTCCCTGGGATATTTGCAGAAACTCTTGCGAGGTTTTTCCTATGGCATATAATATCTCCCTGGGAGATCTAGAAAATGATTTTTTGAGGTTTTGCTTGGAGAGATATATAATATTTCCTTGGGATATTTGCAGATACTCTTGTGAGGTTTTTCCTATGGCATATAATAGTTCCCTGGGAGATCTGGAAAATTCTCTTTTGAGGTTTTGTCCGTGGCATGTAATCGTTCCCTGGGAGATCCGATAGGTTGAGCAGTAAGCTTGTAATGAGTCCTGGGATGCTCTTTCAAGGTTTTGCAGACCACATGTAATCAGTCCTCGAGATCTGATAGCTTGAGTAGTAAGCTCGTAATCAGTCCTGGGATGCTCTTTAGAGATCTTGCAAATCACAAGACACTCTTTTAAGGTTTTGTGGAGGTCACATGTAATATTTCCCTAGGAGTTCTAATAGGTTGAGCTGTAAGCTCATAATCAGTCTTGGGATGCTCTTTTGAGGTTTTGTTGACGCACGTAATCATCCCTGAGGATTCCATAGGATGGCTACTTGCAGAGATGATGAAGACCTACAGGAGGCTAGGCCTACATCCAGCATGAAAAAGGGCTGGCTCTATAGAACTTCCTATGACAAGAAGAATTAAGAGATAGCACCAGTGATCGAGATGAAGAGTACATCAGTAGTGATGATGATGCTCCGTGATCCAGTTACAATGATCTAGCTCCATAATTGAAGACTTGTGCCTTTATGTATTGATGACCCGTGTCAAGAGAATACCTTCCTAGTTAAGAGGGAGTGTTGATGTATTTGTAACTTCATGAGATATTCACTTGTATATTGTATGTATTACATTTGTACTTTATTGTATCCCCCACAGAGATGTATTATTCCTCAGGTTGGAAGTGTCGTCATTTGTATTTGCATGTGTCGCAAGTTATATTGTAAGTGTCGTAACTTATATTTGATGGGTTATTAGACCACCTTAGAGGGGTCGGCCCAGTATGGGTTAAAGGGTTATTAGACCACCCTAGTGGGGTTGTCCCGGTGACAAGTGGATGGGTTATTAGGCTTCCTTAGGAAGTCAGCCCAGTTAGGGTTAAAGGCAAGTCAAGTCATTGTATAAATAGAGAGTGTCTGTCTCTCATTCTATTCATTCACTCACTCATCCAACTTGCATAGTTGAGAGATTGGAGTGCGCACAAGTGGAGGAGGAGTAGCTGCCGAAGACATCTTGTTTTGGGGTTTGATCTTTGTGATCTTTGTATTGGTTCTCTTTCTATCTCTGAGGAAGTTGCAGGGTTTTTCACCTTCTTGGTTTTCCCCGGTGAAATGCTTTGTGTCTCATGTCTCTTAGGTTTGATATGCTGCACATGTTCTCTTAGTTAAGATCCTACATCATATTGAATTAAATGATGAAAAACTAACACTCCCCTTGAGGGGTTGGAGGCTGGTGAGTCTGGAGGAAACATGTGTGCTGCCAACTCCATATTAGGGTTTTCTACTTCAGGTGACATGAACGTGCTGTGTGGGTCCATTCTTACCCTCGAAATTAGCTCCTGATTAAGGGGATATTCTGGTGGTAAGTTTAAAATTCTTTGGGACCTTCTCCAAGGAAAGTCAACCAGAGTGACAGAACCAGAATTTCTCCTAGGTGTATTCTAAATAAAAGAAAAGCAGTCCAGAAAAATCTACACAAACTAAGGGTGCACACAAACTTATGTGATAGGTGTGGATTCAAAAGTCTGGAACCTCATGGGATTGTCAAGGCTTCGCAACTCGCGATATACTCCAAGGTCCAATAGTTATACTCGGCCCAATTTTTTAGAGCACTAACCAGGGAGGATTAGGACTATACCCATGATCATATAAACCGACTACCTGATAGTACGTGCGTAGTAGCTCCCCGAGTGCTGTTCTCGGTGTATTGCTCCACCAAGACGGCCAAATGGTTAGCTCAGTTAGTTTCAGGAATCCTAGGAGTGTCTCCTGATATACTCAAGGTATGTGGGAGCTCAAATTCGTGTTGGTGCTATCTAATGCACAACCGTATGGCAAGATCCTTCCGATATACTACTAAGTATGTGAAACACCTTTTGATATACACTGATTACGTGAAGTGCCTTTCGATATACCCTAATGTACGTGAAAGAGCCTTCGATATACCAGTTGGTACATGAAAGAGCTTCGATATGTTGGTTGGTACGTGGAATAACTACAATACCCTCGGTATGTAGTGCAGGCAAGTAACGGCAACTGCCATGTTTTAAGATGTCGAAACACATCTCTAACTTAACACACAAGTTACTAGAGATTTTAACCTAGCTCTATCATTAATTTTATTTGGACGATTAGGTGAATGCATGAGGTGAGTACATAAATGTAAGTATGATGCAAGCCCTAAATACATGAAGAAATGCAATTTTTCTTTTGATGAAATCTATGTACGGGAAGGAGAAATCTTTTTCCAAGTGATTTTACCAAAACAACAAATTTCAACAAAAATCCCAAATTTACCAAATCAATGAAATTACTCTTTTCCATTTTTTGAGCAAAACATGAAAATCAACAACATCAAATCCAAATCAAAGCATTTTTCTTTTTGTCTTTTCAATTATAATAACACTAAGTGATGAAAAGAGATAAATTCTACTGAGAGCACGCTAACTCTTCATTTTCACTAGCATGAAAACCAAAAATGTATATAACTTCTTTGAGCATGGAAACACTTTTGCAAAAATTTTACCTTACTTGGGTTTTTCAAGAAGATGAATGGTTCATAATTCATGAAAAACACAAACAATTAAATTCTTTTCAAACTTTCCAAAAGACCAATGAATGATGAATTCCAGTGCATGACGTAATTTTTACAACAATTCTCAAATGAACTTGAAAAATGATAAAAATGAAGCACTTTTTTATTTTTCCAATGAATGCACCAAGACAACACTTGATAATAATAACGCTTTTAAACGTAAATGGCCTAAAAGGAGAGACTACTTGCAACACTCTAATCACTCATAAATTCTCAAGAAAAAGACAAGCACTCCAATGAACCAAAAACAGACAAAACACTCAAAATCAACTAGATGCAATCAAAACTAAATGACGTATGCAAAAAGAGGCTTGGAAAGAGATCCAGTGCAATGCCTAGATCAAGTGAGGAGAGGACGGAATCCAGGTTCAAGTGGATGAAGGTGGGGAGTCTAAAGTGTCCACCACTACCAAGTCTCAAACTTGTCCAAAAAAGAGCCCAAAACCAATACAAACAAATCCAAACACTACCAATGCAAAATCAAAAGGTCTTTGACTGGAAAGTGCAGTACAGAGAGGTCTGCAAATCAAACCAAAATAAAAATGGAGAGGGGATGAACCAAGCACCAGACTTGGCTGCTCAGTGCAGCCTACATTCAGGCTTAGACTGACATAGGTGATGAGTATGTGATTTGCGCCAGCGGTGCAAGATGCAAAACTGAACTGAGCACCGAAGGCACAGGTTGCAGAGAAGAAGATCGCGCCCATTAGGGTATGGCGCTTTGGATATACTTCCCAGGTGCGTCGGGCGAAATCCTAATGCAAGGATGAAAATATCTCCAAAAATGAGCAACTAGAAGGTTTGATCACCATATATACAGACTCAAAGGAAGTTAACAGACTCTTCAAAGAGAAGATCTGGTGGTGAAAGAGGCTCAGGAGGAAAATGAAATGGCTCACAAAGAAATCAAAGAAAATGACATTCAAATTGAATACTTAAAAACAATGTATGTATCCCCAGTATGGTTGCCAAATTTATTACCAGAAAATCTACCGAAAGCGGACTTAAGGCATGATCTCCCTAGTTCAATGCGAATCGAGAACAAATCAGACAAAATACAAATCTACCTTCCTAGATCAAATTAGAGATTAAGTGATGTAAACATCTTACCTTTCAAATATGTAGATCTCTTTCTCCCTCGTCACTCCAAGCTCCAGGATCATCATATCCGTAGCTACAAGACCTGTCAGAACATGCAAGAGACAAACAAAGTAATAGTACATTGACACAATAATTGATTTAATTAAATGGCTAAGGAAGTAAACTATAAATATCAACGAACAACAAGACATTTATGGAAAGAGTTTTGTATTACTGTATAAAAGTGGGAATATAAAGAAGAGTGAGGATTACAACCAAGCCCTAATGTCGCAATCTTCCTCCAACAAGCCAAGCCAATTTCTCTAAGGAGAAATGGGTGCCTCCAATGGATGAATGATGATCTCCTAAGCTTATTCCACCAGCATATGGATGCTATAGCCTTCCTCCCTTTGGAATGGAGAGGAGCTTCATATATATAGGACTAGGAGGATAAGATAGGTTGAGAAATAATTGGAGAGGACTAAGGGATTCTCCCAAGGGGTTAGGGAACCGAATGCTAGCTCTCCTACAAGCTAGGGATAGAGATCCAAGTCACACACCTTTGAGAAATCGCTCGAAGATGCCCTTTATTGTAATACCCCATTTTGACCCTTATGTTAAAATTGGCTTTTATGTAATATTGTATACATGTGATGTATGTTTTCACTAGCGTGGAGATCAAGGCCAAGGCCCTGCTAGTGTATCTTCGAATTTTATTTAAAATGGACAAGTATTTGACATTTTGTTACCCATGTGCTATTAAGCCATGGAAAATTGTAAATTGATGTAAATATTAATATTGCAATAAAATACCAGAACTAGCTATCGGAGCAATGAATGAGAAGGGGACATGTGTATCCACAAGGGAGTGGTGAGGGGGTTGTGGGATTGAACCATATGCTTCCAAATATCATCTTGTGAACCCTTTTGACTTTCCTTGATAACATTTATTTCTGTGTGAGGAAGTTGTTGAAGAATTCAGTTCATGGCTTCAATGGAGGATGGGTAGCCCAAAAATCCGTATGGCAGGGTATGGGCTCTATTTTTCTTGACCCACAAGTCACTCTACCTCTTGGTAATCCTTCCAATCTCATTCCCATTCCATGGTTGATCACCCAGGATCATTTCCATCCAAAAACGAATTGCCAACAGTGAGAAAAAACAAAAATCGCAACTTTGCAAAAACCCATGTTTTGAAGAGCCAAAAACGCCCAAATTTGGTATTGGATAGTAAAATCCAATGGGGGATCCATAGACATGAGCCTTGGGGCGAAATTGAGAGTGTTAGCTACCCCAAAATCCATAAGAAAACCTATTTTTTGCATCCCAGAAAACCAGTGAAGGATTTGAGTTATTGAATGACTGAATTGGGAGAAATTTGATTATGAACAATTGAACAAAGGTTGGGTTTGCTTGTTAAACCTAGTGAAGGCTAGAATCTCAAGAAGCTAGCAGCTAGACCTTTCTATGCCCATCCTGAAGAGCACTGGAGGGAAGAGTTGCTTGAGGGACTGTGTAGTAGAGAAGGGGACCTTCCTTGTGTTGGATGTGGTAGGTAATGTGGGTTCCTAACTGTTATGTCCATTTGAGATGCCTGCAGCTCTGTGGTTGAGCTTACTGGATTGGCATTACCCTCCTCTATCTTCTTGTATGCTTGATCAACTCAACTGTGTGTTGGCTTAGCATAGCGGTTGAGTGAAGCCATGGCCTTGAGTGTGCCTAGCTAGTTACTCCTTAGTGGATACACAACCCAACTCGGGGGTGATCTCTCAGCTGAAAGAATAAAAGCTGGACAGAGTTCTATGGTTGGGTGGAACGTTTCTCTCACATAGCCAGTTATTGGACAGCTTCATCTTCAATATAAGTGTTCTTTGTGTTATAAATTATGTGCATTTTGTGTTTTGCAGTATGTTAATTGTCCATGCTTAATGAAACGAAATGATTATCTCAATATGGGATTTATGCATGGCTTTGGAACAAAATTGAGTCTCTACATATTGAATGATCCTTTGCTGTGATATGTATATGTTATGCATTACTAATTGTGTGTGCACAAATATGAGTTAATTTCGCTGTGCTTAGTTAATTTGAACCTGCACACATTAGGCTTTTAATTATAATTGATTTTTGAACAACGTATGGGGTTGAGATTGTAGAACGAAGCCCATATGTTTGGTCAGTGTTCTCTCCCCTGCATTGGGATGACGGGAGGGGACGCTACATTTATCCACATTAACTGACATCGGCGCAAGTTGTATTAGGAAAACCTGTGCCGGCGCATCATGTACATGGGTGACATGAGTCGACGACGCAATCCATCAGATGATCAACTACGCCTAACCTAGTTGGGCGCAAGTTGCTAGGGATAAACCTACGTCGTCCCAACAAAACCCTATGGTAAGAGGTCAACAACTTCTCCATTTTGACTTCCTAGTCATGGAAACTTCAGGGATGTTTGCACTCAGTCTTATGATGGCAAGATTTAGGTGTAACAATAGATGGAGAGAGATAAAGGGATACTGGGGGTTACAGGTTTAGAGAGAGAGAGAGAGGGGGGGAGGTTTAGATACAAAGAGAGAGAGATTGGAGGTTAAGGGTTTTGAGAGAGATATTGGGGGTTAGGGGTTGCGAGAGAGAGATTGGAGGTTATGGGTTTAGAGAGAGAGAGAGAGAAAGGTTGGAGGTTATGGGTTAAGAGAGAGAGAGAGAGAGATTTGGTGTTAGGGGTTTATAAAGAGAGAGTGATGGGGGATTAGGGGTTTAGTGAGAGTGAGATAAAAAGAGATAAATTAGGGGTTAGGGATTTAGTGAGAGAGACTAACTGGGGGTCTTGGATTAGGAGGTAGGGGTTTAGAGACATATATATTGGTAGGGGTTTAGAGAGAGAGAGAGAGAGAGAGAGAGAGAGACCTCATGTTAGGGGTTTATATATATATATTGGGCGTTAGTGGTTTAGAGAGAGATAGATAGATAAAAGGAGAGATATTGTTAATGTATTTGTAGCTTTGGAATGTATTTCACATATGTATATTGTACTCCTATAGAGATGGTATTATTCCTCTATAAGAAAGTGTCGTCATTTGTATTAACAAGTGTCGCAAGTGTCGTAACATGCATGTGATGGGTTATTAGACCACCAAGTGTGGGGTTGGACCTGAGTTAAGTTAACCATGGGTTATTAGAATGTCTTAGACAAGTCAGCCCTGCTAGTTTATTAGGCAAGTCAAGTCATGTATAAATAGAGTGCGGGAGGCACTCTATTTGATCATTCACTTACTCATCTATTTCTATCATTGAGTGATGCACACAAGTGGAGGAGGAGAAGTTGCTAGGAGTCTATCTCTTATGCTTGGGTTTTGTATCATTGATCTATCTATCTATGAGAAATTTATTGGGGTTTTTCACCTTCTTGGTTTTCCCCAAGGAAACTCTGTGTCTATTGTCTCTTGTGATTTATATACTGTGCTTGTTATTCTCTTAGATAAGATCCTAGATCATATTGAATTAATGCTTAAAATCTAACATGGTATCATGGGTAACCTGAGAAGAAGACACCGTGCAATTGTAGAAGCTAGGGCTTCTTGTCTTTTGGGTTTCTCTCCACAGATCTTGAAAGGCAGGAGGCTAGATTGACTCTCCTCAGCAAGGCGCATCTTTCTGTCGAGACAAAATTCATTTCTTAGCATTTTTCAGTTTTGACCTAAAAATTAGGGTTTCAGAGAAAATTGGAATTTTTGGAATCTGAGTCCATGGCTGGATGCTCCTAAAAAAATCAAATTTTAGAGACGAAGATCAAATTTTTTTGTTGGGTGAAGCTCCAGGAAAATCAAACTCTAGTTTGGGGTCCTCTCTAGTGAATTTGGAAATTAGGGTTTCTGCAAAAAAATGGAATTTCTGAATTCTGAGACCATAGATGGAAGCTCCTTGGAAAAATCAACGTTTAGAGCTTTGGATAAAACTTTTTGGTTAGGTGAATATCTAGGAAACTCAAACCCTAATTTAGGGTCCTCGCTAGTGAAACCGAAAGATTGAAAAGAAAATTTGAGGGGTGAAACTTTGCAGTTTTCAAATTCTGAGTATACTATCTTAATCAGCTCATCAAGGCACATCTTTCTATCCTTTCAGAAGTTTGAAATTCAAAGTTTGAATTTTTAGGGTTTCTCTAACAAACCCTAATCTAGCTCCAGATCCAGTTTTTAGCAAATCAAGTGGTAAGACCTAAATCTTTTATTTCTATTTGATTTTATAATTAAAATGTCTCACCACACCAAGCTTGAGGATAAGCTTGAAGAGGCTGATAACTTCCGAGCATGGAAGTATAGGATTGGGTTAATCCTGGAAGAAAATTAATTGGAAACCTATAAGTGAAGAGGTCAATGTCCCAGTGGAAGAAGAGGCTAAGGCCTTACATAAGAAGAACTTGGTAAGGGCAAAGAGGATCATTGCTAATTCTATCAAAGACCATCTCATACCACATGTGTCATCTCTAAAGACACCCAAGGAGATGTTTTATTCCCTGACCAAGCTATTTGAAGGGAAGAACATAAATCAGAAGATGACCTTGAGGAATTAATTGAAGAATATCAAGATCTAGAATGCAGAGGCTATGCAGTCTTATTTCTCAAGGGTCTCCCAGATAAAAGAACAACTTGAAGCTGCGGGAGAAGATATAGAAAATGGAGAAGTGATAATGACCACTCTTAATGGCCTTCCTAGGTCATGGGATTCCTTCATCCAAGGAATCTGTGCAAGAAGGAAATTGATCTTCTTCGGTAGACTGTGGGAGGAATGTCCTCAA
This sequence comes from Larix kaempferi, assembly GCA_027924585.1. NCBI lineage: Eukaryota > Viridiplantae > Streptophyta > Pinopsida > Pinales > Pinaceae > Larix > Larix kaempferi. Next base: position 14,222,623 of record BSBM01000368.1, read on the forward strand.
GAAGAAGCTAGGCTTGTGGCCCGATAAGAAAAGATGGGGAATGAAGATCAAGCTCCCACAACACATACCAAGAAGAGTAAGAGAGATCCATCTCAAAACAAGAGATCTTCACACCACCATCATCATGGAGATAAGAAATATCTGAGATGCTTCACATGTAATGAGAAGGGACAATTTTCCTCAGATTGTCCTAAGAATGAAAGAACAACAACAACAACAACAATCTGATAGTTATGACTTACAAGTATGTTTTGAAATCTATTAAAGTTCATTGAGGTTAGTACAATTATGATTGTTTGATAATGAATGCATGTGAACAATAGAATACATTCATTGATTAGGTTTACGACACTTATGGTTGTACTAATTCACTTGTGGTGTTGTATGAGGATGATGTTATCTGCTTACAAGATACAGGTACATCGAGAAAAGACAAATCAAGTTCTATGACCATGATGGCATGAAGACAAAGACTCATCCATATTCTTTGACCACATAGAAGATCTACTTACGAGGTATGTATATTGGTTAACTTATGAGTTATGTAGGTCATTGAAGAGAACAAGAAAACATTGCTAGACATAACTAGCAAATATGATAACCAGGTATGTTTTTCCTATATCAAGTTAGAATCCTACCTTGTGTTAGGATCTTATACCTTTGTATGATTGATAATAATTATTTATAAAGTTAGAAATTTAAGTAATCTAGGGTCTATGCATATTATGTCCCTTACCTTGATTGATGATATGACTAACCAGAAGAGTCCTATGGTCAAATAAGAATATGCATAAGTAATAAAAGTCCTCTCTGAAACCTTGAATACTAATGCTTGTGATAAATTACCTGTGCATGAAATAATCATGACCATACATGTTAAGTTTATCATAATGTTCTAATAGTATTGAGATTATACTAATGGATGTATGATCATGTATGAGATCTTGAGGATGACACTAGTGCACACTTAAGAATGCATAATTGTCTAGGATGAATATAAGTTCAAGGACAGGTAATCCAGGAAGCAAAGATCAAGAGGGAGCACACTCCAGTAGTTCCTGCAAGGAAGCAAAGATTGAGAGGGAGTCCACCCTACAACTAAAGAAAGATAAGTATTTGAATTGTCATTTCTTGTATATATGTTACTTAAATGATGTTGTCCAGTCATGTATATACTTATGTTTCTAGACTTAGGATATGTATTATGCATATTAGAAAATTTGCATTAATGAACAAGATACTACTAATATGCAAGTAATGGGTAAGTGGCCTATGGTACTGTACAACATTCCATTGCTACTTATCTAGAATGAAACCACTTTGCTAACTTCTTGGGAGTTGTGCACACTCTTAACAAATGTTCTAGTAGAGATGGAAGGCATTTACAAAGTTACGGGATATGGATAAATGTTGTATGGAAGCATTGGCTAAAGATAATTGCATGACTATATGACATATGTCTTTATGCATAAGAATGTGTTTTTTGAAAAACTATGAGAAGTTTCTAATCATGCAATTAAATTTGATGTGTAGGAAAGATCGTGTACAATCACCTACAAAAGAAGGACTACAACATTTGTTCCAGCAACGAAGTTCAAATAAAACTATCTATTGAAGATATTGAAGAATCTGAAGTTCCCAAGATTCAGGATGCAGTAATGGAAGAATGCCATGATCAAGGAATACCAGTCGATCATGAATAATGATGTTTGGGATGTGATCCCAAGACCTGAAGGGAAGTCTGTTGTGACTTCCAAGTGGATCTATAAGATCAAGCATGCTGCAGATGGCAGCATAGAGAAATACAAAGCTAGGTTTGTAGCTCGTGGATTCTCCCATAAAGAAGGGATTAATTATATAGAGACTTTTGCTCCTGTAGCCAGATACACTTCCATTAGATCAATACTTGCTCTGGCTGCAGTGATGAAATGGAAGGTACACCAGATGGATGTCAATGCAGCTTTCTTGAATGGTGTAGTTGAAGAGGAAGTGTATGTGGAGCAGCCACTCGAGTTTGAGACACATGACAGAGGGACTCATGTATGCAAATTGAAGAAAGCCCTGTATGGTTTGAAACAGGCACCCAGGACCTGGTATGGCAGGATAGATAGCTTCCTATCTAGTTTGGGATTTACTAAGAGTAAAGTAGATTCCAACCTTTACTACAAGGTTGAGGAAGGAAATCTAGTGATACTACTATTATATGTGGATGACCTGTTTGTTACAGGTGAGGATAGATTGATTTCCGATATGAAGAGGAAGCTTGCTGCCGAGTTCAAGATAAAGGACTTGGGTATGATGCACTAATTTCTAGGCATGGAGGTGTGGCAGAGTGCGGATGGAATCTTCCTTGGATAAGGGAAGTATGCAGTAGAGACCTTGAAGAGGTTTGGGATGATGGACTACAAGGCCATGGCCACACCTATGGCAGCGAACCTAAATCTTGTATGTGATGCTTCATCTAAGCTGGTTGATGTCGATGTGTATCATAATATGATTGGGTCCTTGATGTACTTGATGAACACAAGACCAAATATTTGCTTTGCAGTGAATACTTTGAGCCAGTTCCTGACAGATCTTAGACATGTTCACCTGATTGCTGTGAAGCATATTCTGAGGTACTTGAAGGGTACGGTTGATTATGGGCTCATGTATGATGCGAATCAAAAGTTTAACCTGGAGGGTTATGTTGATTTGGATTGCGAAGGCAGTGCCATTGATCAGAAGAGCACTTCAAGTTGCTGCTTCAGTATGGGATCTGATATGATCTCTTGGTTTAGCAAGAAGTAGTCCTGTGTGGCACTGAGTATAGCTGAAGCAGAGTATGTCGTGGCTTGTTCGGCTAGTTGTGAGGCAATATGGATTAGGAATCTACTGTTTGATTTGTTTGATCTCCAGTTGAGTGCTACTTGTATATATTGTGACAACCAGAGTTGTGTGAAGTTGTCTGAGAACCCAGTGTTCCATGACAAGTCGAAGAACATTGAGATCATGTATCACTATATCAGGGATATGATGCAGAGAGAAGCAATAAATATCCTGTATGTTGCGATAGACGAGTAGATAGCTGATGTGTTGACCAAGCCGCTAGCCAGAGTGAAGTTTGAGTACTTCAGAGAGAGGCTTGGTGTACTTCAGATCGAGATTCCTTCCAAGGGGAAGTGATGAGTCCGAAGACATAGATGCACATGATCCATTCCAACATGGTTGAAGTTTGTATTGCCATGGTTGTTGATGTAAGGGATGGAGCCATTCCGACATGGTTGAAGTTTGTCTTGCCATGGTCATTGATGTAAGGGATGGGCCATTCTTGCATGGTTTAAGTTTGTCTTCCCATGGCTATGATATAAGTGTTGAGCCTTTCAAGGATGGTTGAAGTGTGTCTTACCATGCCGGTGAGTGTAAGTGCTGTGTGATGTGCATCTGGGTTGTGCTCTGTGGAATATGAGGTGATCTGAAGATGATGATGTGATAGTAGGGTACACAAGTTTTGTAGAGGCATATAATCAGTCTTGAGATTCTCTTGCATGTTTTGTGGTGGCATTAGATCAGTCTTGAGAGATCTTGCAAGTTTTGCAGAGGCAGTGTAATCAGTCCTGAGGTGTACCTACTTGATGGCTTGCTCACAAAGATGATGAAGACCTACATGGAGGCTAGGCCTACATCCAACATGAAAAAGAGCTAGCTTTGTAGAACTTCCTATGATGAGTAGATTAGAGATTGATTGAGATAGCAACAGCAGTGATGATGATGATGATCCAGTGCCAGTGATCCAGAGAAGAAGACTTGTGCTAGCAGATCTGTGTCGAGAAATACCTTCCTAGTTAAGAGAGAGTGTTGATGTATTTGTAACTTCGGAATGTATTTCACATATGTATATTGTACTCCTATAGAGATGGTATTATTCCTCTATACGGAAGTGTCATCATTTGTGTTAACAAGTGTCTCAAGTGTCATAACTTGCATGTGATGGGTTATTAGACCACCAAGTGTGGGGTCGGCCCTGAGTTAAGTTAACCATGAGTTATTAGACTGTCTTAGATAAGTCGGCCCTGCTAGTTTATTAGGAAAGTCAAGTCATGTATAAATAGAGTGCGGGAGGCACTCTATTTGATCATTGACTTACTCATCTATTTCTATCATTGAGTGATGCGCACTAGTGGAGGAGGAGAAGCTGCTAGGAGTCTATCTCTTATGCTTGAGTTTTGTATCATTGCTCCATCTATCTCTGAGGAAGTTATTGGGGTTTTTCACCTTCTTGGTTTTCCCCTATTAGAAAAATAGGATTGCAGAGCAATAACAATAAACAGAAATGCAAATATAATCACACACACATTACAAGAGAGACACAGATATATCGTGGTTCACCCCAACTTGGGATACGTCCACACTGAATTTGACAATCCTTATTATTATTACTATCTAGCAAGGTGAAGGGATACAACTTGTAGCACAACCACTGCACTTCCTTTTCACTATCTCATAGTCTCTCTCCTAATCTTAGAGATATTTACAGTGCATAAAACCTAATACATCTTGCCCTAGCTGTATTACAATGTCTTTCTTTTATAGGGAAAATACAATGGGAAAATACCACGGGATACCCAAAAACCATGGGCCCACAAAACAATTAGCGAAAACAACCCCAAAATTTTTTATCGGGGGCATTGCCCTCGAACCCCCATTTCTCAGGGGCACTGCCCTCGAACCCTCATTCGTGGGGGCTCCACCCCCACACCCCCGTGACTTGGGGGCGTTTCCCCCGAACCCCTAAAAAATGCAGAATGGGTGTACAGTCCTCTGGGGTGCATGGCTGAGACAATATCATCTATGAAACTGGAAGATCTAGCTCCACAACCAACAATCTCCCACTTGGAGACTGATCACAACAACTCCACCACTGCTGCACTTGCTGGACTTGGACTTGGAAACTTTCTCGTCTTCACCTTCATGCTAGAAGGCCAACTGAAACCGAGCAGGAACTCAGTTTCTCTCTGGTCACTACCTTTGTGAATATGTCTGTAGGATTCTGGCTAGTATGTATCTTTTCCAACTTCAACAGTTCATCTTCCAGAACAGAGCATATAAAATGGTACTTGAGATGTATATGTTTAGTCCTGGAATGGAATGTTGAGTTCTTTGCAAGATGAATGGCACTCTGGCTGTCACTATACAACCTGCTATCCTTCTCCTTCTTACCCACTTCCTCCATAAACCTATGCAACCAAATCATTTCTTTACTAGCCTCTGTAACAACAACATACTCTGCTTCCATTGTTGAAAGTGCAACAACCTTCTGCAGTTTCGAAATCCAAATTACTACTGTTCCACCTACACTAAACACATACCTTGTGGTGCTCCTCCTGCTATCCTTATCACTTGCCATATCTGCATCAACATATTCCTGTAGAATAGTGTTTGAACCTCCAAAACATAATGCCTGAGTGGTGGTACCTCTCAAATATTTGAGAATCCATTATACTACCTTCTAATGTTCTTTACTTGGATTGTTCATATATCTGCTCACAACTCCCACTGCTTGTGCAATATCTGGTCTTGTGCACACCATGGCATACATCAAGCTGCCACCTTCTGATTGATAGGGAATCTTGGACATGTAATCTGTCTCTTCCTGTGTCTTGGGACACATTTCCTTACTTAGACTGAAATGACTGGCCAAAGGTGTACTATCTGGTTTTTCATTCTACATTATGAACCTCTCCAACACCTTTTTATGTACTCACCCTAAGACAATGTCAATTTGTGATTTTTCCTGTCTCTTGTTATTCTCATACCAAGGATTTGCTTTGCAGCACCCAAATCCTTCATTGCAAATGAAGTAGCTAGCTTCCTTTTGAGTACATTTATATCCTGCATGTTAGACCTTGCAACAAGCATGTCATCCACATACAATAACAAGATAATATATCTTTCATTATCTAGCTTCTTGAAATAAACACAGTGGTCAGAATGACATCTACTATAACCTTGTTCTGTCATAAACCTGTCAAATTTTAAATACCACCGCCTTGGATCTTGCTCAGCCGTATTGTTCCCAGATCCTTTCTGTCAAGAACCTCCCATTCTTCGTCCTTCATGGCCATTGTATGCTTTGCTCTTCCTCCCAAGGGTAGGAATAGATCCTTTTGGTACAAATAGTCCTCCATTTGCATTTTCCATAACTGAAAGTTTTGGCTGTTAAACTTCTCGACCTTAAACTTTCCTTCTTCCGCCATTGCTCCCACTTGAACCAGAAACCCTAGCTTCCTGTAGGTTTATCTTCCAAATAGACCTTTGGCTCTGATACCAATTGTTAGAAAAACAAGATCGTAGAGCAATAACAATAAACATAAATGCAAATATAATCACACACACATTACAAGAGAGACACAGATATATCGTGGTTCAATCCAACTTGGGCTACGTCCACACTGAATTTTCTAGTCCTTATTATTATTACCATCCAGCAAGGTGAAGGGATACAACCTGCAGCACAGCCGCTGCACTTCCTCTTCACTATCTCACAGTTTCTCTCTTGATCTTAGAGATCTTTACAATGCATAAAACCTAATACATCTTTCCCTAGCCATATTACAATGTCTTTCTTTTATAGGGGAAATACCACGGGATACCTAAAAACCATGGGCCCACAAAACAACTGGCGAAAATGGTTTAGATAAATAGAGAGAGAAATATTAGGGGTTAGGGGTTCATAGAGAGAGCGATTGGGATCTAGTGGTCTAGAGAGAGAGAGAGATTGGGGATTATGGGTTTAGAGATAGAGAGAGAGAGAGAGAGAGGTATTAGGGATTATGGGTTTAGAGAGAGAGATAATGGGTGTTAGGGGTTTAGAGGGAGAAAGAGTGGAGGTTAGGGGTTTATAGTGGGAGAGATAGAAAGAGATTGATTGGGGTTTGGGGGTTTAGAGATAGATATTAGGGGTTAGTGGTTTATATATAGAGAGAGATTGAGGTTTTGGAGTTTAGAGAGAGAGAGAGAATGGGGGTTTGGGGTTTAGTGAGAGATAGAGAGAGGCTCAAGGGTCTAGATAAATAGATAAATAGAGGGAGAGAGAGACTGGGGTTTAAGGGTTGATAGAGAGATATCATATTGGAGGTTAGGGGTTTACAGAGAGAGAGAGTGATATTAGGGGTTTAGAGAGATATAGAGAGAGAGATTGGAGGATAGGGGTTGATAGAGAGAGATTGAAGGTTAGGTGTTTAGAGAGACTGTGTGAGATATTGGGGGTTATGGGTAGAGAGAGAGAGAGAGAGAGAGAGAGAGAGAGGGGGTTAGGGGTTTAGAGGGAGAGATAGATATTCATGTTTAGGGTTTTAAAAAGAGAGAAAGAGGGATATAGAGAGAGATTGGAGATTAG